>VDFB02058242.1:115994658-116230147 GCA_007258455.2 Sequoia sempervirens | reverse complement strand
TTTATTTTAATTAAATTATTCACATAATTATCCACCACCAATTTAATTAATTAAAATAATTAAACATATTTAATATTTAATTAATAATTAAATTGCAATATCAGATTTTTGAAAATAATTAAAATAATTAAATATTTAATTACAATATAATTCAGCATTAAAATAAATAATCTATTTCAATCATTAAGATAAATCATAATTATCAATGCCCACATAAGACAAAACACAAACACAACAGACAAAGACGACAATTACACAAAATCAACAACCATACCAAACAATGAGATGACCTGACATCATGGAACGGAAGGACTTCATCGTCACCTCTGTATCAACATTTATCCGTTGGGTTATTTGTTGCTCGCCCTATCTTGCTGAAGCAGGTGGAATCGAGACTTATACCTGCAATCCTACATACAAACGAAGTTGTGTACATGTGCATATATACATATATATCAAAGCATTAAATCAAGATACTGCATTGTGAGAAGGAATTGCAACATAACAGGGCACTCGCGAACTAGTGATGCTATATTGTCCTTCGTCACACCTATTCTAACAATTATAACATAATCCATGAATTACATTTCTAACTAATAATCATCTCACAACATATTAAATTAAAACACTACATCATATCATAATTCAGAAAATCAACTGATATAATCAACCATCATGTCATATAAGGTAATCATGTCCAAAATGAAATAACAGCATCAACTAGCATCTAACTAACCATATCAACAATAACAGTATCATCATCGTCACAAGTAGCAAACAACCGCATTGAAAAATACTAAATCCTACCAGTAAGAGGAGGGGTATTACAAAACATGCAACAACCACAAGAAATATAGCTCCAAAAATATTCACCTAAAATGGAAATTGAATGTAGTCCAAGATAGGAGATAAAAAAGACCTATTTTACATCTACACACAATAACATATTAGCACATAGCACAAAAACTTGACGTGAATAACTCAATATACTGAGTTGACCCAACAAACAATTAACCCTCAAAACATTCTCTAGACCACAAGTGGTACCAAAGAGACCAGATAACATCATTTAGGTCATATTAATGCATTATATGATATTCAAAGACACTTACTTTACAACTTCAAGCTACTTTATGATGACACAAGTAAATAGTCAAAGATACAAGCAACTCTAGAAAACCTAGAAATAACATTCTTGATATAGAACATTGAAAACTTGACTTTTGATACACCATAACATCTAAAACTTGAAACAAAGAAACAAATTGACAGTTTTAACTCATCCTCCAAGGTGCAAGACTATAACATCAAATGTGGAGAAATACAAATCATATTTCTTAGAACCTTCTTGACTGTAACATCATAGTCCTCACTATGCTAGCTCATGAAATATTCTTAGTAACATCTATATTCAAAAAATAAGATTATACATTCTTTACACTTGCTTTTTTCAAACCTTTAAACTACAAGGCCACACCTTCAATGTGAAGAAATGTGGAGCATTTTCCAAAGTGTTTCAGTACACCTTCCTAGGACATAGAATACGTGACAAACTTTAATACATTCTTTCACAAAATATCTAATGTTGCACCTCAAGGGACAAGGAATACAATCATAACAATTATAACACTCTTCCTCAATATGAATAAATGAAAATTTCTTCATATCAACATTCAATTATTCATGAGAACAATAGATATGGTACAACTATGTATAGCACACTCAATATTTCACAAGGTCCTTCTGACCAACATACTGATTCCATCACATGCAAACCTCCAAATGCTACTACTATACTACCATTACAGATAACACCTACAACAATATCCATTCTATTGACATCAGTTGCAACACCTACTTGACATACTTGCAACAATCTACCCCTTTGGCATTGATGGAAACACTAACTAGAAATGCATTTTCTCCCACTTTGGCATCAAGGATAAAGGGCTCCAAATGGTCTTCCTTTATGCTTGCAGCAACATACAAGCTCCCACTATCTACCTAACCCACTAAGAGGTTCCTCATCAATATAGGGATAATGATATGTGTTCAATTTCTCCCCATAGATAGATGCACCAAATATGCATATAATTAGAAGGAGGGCCAACAACCCCTAACTTTTATCTAAGGTACTCAAATGTATCCTTTGAAAGTTCCTTGGTAAATATGTTTGTAACTTGTTCCTTTGTGAGCACATACTCCAATCTTCTTGATTCATAACAATCTCCCTTAACAATTGATACCTGCTAGATATATGATTTTTTCTAGCATGCTTCATTGGATTATTTGAAATATTGATGGTGCTTGTATTATCACACAAAATTGGAGTGGGCTCATTATACATCATTTTAATGTCCTTTAATGTTTTCTTCATCCATAACAGTTGGGTGTAGTAGGATGCTACAACAATATCCTTAGCTTCTATTGATAAGGAAACTAAGTCCCACTTCTTGCTAAACCAAGAGATGAATTTGTCTCCCAAAAATAACACTCCATCATTGGTGCTTCTTCTATCATCAACACTCATAGCCCAATCACCATCAATATATACATTCAAGGAAAAATCATTACCCTATTTATAACACAATCCATAATTTGGAGTGCTCTTCAAATGTTTGAATATAATTTTGACAACCTACACATGTGTTTCCTTTGGATCGACTTGAAATCTGGTAACCAAGCAAACATCATGTATAATATCATGCCTTGAAGTTCTTAAGTACAATAGGCCCCCAATCATATACCTATACAACATTTGATCAGTTGTGGGTAACTCATGCCATCCTTACTCCAATGGTAACTTGCAAACATTAGAGTGCTTAGTGGTTTGCAATATTCGATTCCAAAATTCTTTAGTATTTCCTTGACATAATTTACTTGAGAGATAAAAATCCTATTAGATCCGATTATGCAATTTGTACTCCAAGAAATAATGATAACTCACCTACATAGACATTTCAAATTCCTTCTGTATTTCTTCAATAAACCTCTTAACATTTCATCATTTCCATCAAATTTTATATCATCAACATACACAACAACAATTAGTTTTTCTTCATCCTCAATTTTAATAAATAGATAACTATCCATACAACCTTTCTGGAAGTTTTGTTGGAGTAGTACTTGTCCAACCTTGCAAAGAAATCCCTAGGGGCTTGTTTTAGACCATGCAAATCCTTCTTAAGTCTTGTAAACCATTTTCAGATCCTATGATAGTTGAAATACACAGGTATGTGCAAGATCATGATGGGCCACAAAGTGGCAATATGATGCGTATACATAGGGTATGTGGCTGACAACTTTTTTTTAACCCAAAATTGATGAAACAAAAAGGGTTTTTAAGGGAGATACTTAGCTTTCCACCAATATAAATTATGCTTTATTTTGAATTTAATAAATAATAATAATTTATTTTCTATTTCAATTATGACTAAAGTCCTGATTGATACGTTTATTGAAAAATATCAATACCTTTCAAATGGTATCACATTTTTTGAATCTGAAATATGTGTCACATTCTATTCTTCGAATACTATAGCATTAAAAAAATAAAAATTGAATTTGATGAAGTTTTGACCAAGTTAAGGTGGTCAGACATACTATTTTTTATTTTTTAAAAAAAATTGTAATAAAAAATTCATAATTAATCATTTACTCAGAAAAAAATTACAAAAAATATGTATCACTTCGAGACATGAATCCTCTACCTATATCTAAAATCTTATAAGAAAATATTATCATTTTATTGTGGTTAGGGTGGTTAGACATACACCTACTTCTTATTTTTTCCTTGAAATTTAAATACTATTGCATTGAAATTTCAAAATTTGACCAAATAGATTTTCTTTTTTTTTAAATTAAACCTAATAGTTTAGAAACTACATTCAATTTTCTACAGATTCTATTCTTACACATTTTTGAAATAATATAGATAACTTATTCAAATTTTTACATCAAGTTGCCTAACTATGATTTTTCTAAAGTTTTTGCCACTTAAGTGCCTATTTTTTCCATGATGATCCTGCACATGCCCACACCAGGATTCTCTATATATAGTTCTGCTTCTAAATCACCATTCAAGAAAGTAGAATTCACATCCATTTGATACACTTTGAAGTTTTTGTAGATAAAAATTGCAAGAAACATTCGCTCAACTTCCATTCTTACCACTGGAGTAAATGTTTTCTCAAAGTCAATTTGTAATACCCCTCCTCTTACTGGTAGGATTTAGTATTTTTCAATGTAGTTGTTTGCTACTTGTGACGATGATGATATTGTTTGAGTTGGATAGTTAGACATTTGATGATGTTGTATTCCATTAGTAGACTGTTGGTGATTACGTTTATGCATTTGAGGGTTTGATTATTGCATATGACATTGTGGTTGGTTAGATGTTAGTTGATTTTCAGAATTATATTATGATGCAATGATTTAATGAATTATGTTATGTGATGATTGTTAGTTAGAAATATTAATTGATTGGTTATAGTATAATTGTTAGAATAGGTGTGATGAAGGACAACATAGCATCACTCATTCGCGAGTGCCCTGTTATGTTGCGATTCCTTCTCACAATGTAGTGCTTTAATTTAATGCTTCGATTTTATATATATATGTATGCACATGTACACAACTTCATTTGTATGCAGGATTTGCAGGTATAAGTCTCGATTCCACCTGCTTCGGCAGGACAGGGCGAGCACAAATAGCCCAACAGATAAATGTTGATACAAAGGTGACGATGAAGTCCTCCCGTCCCATGATGTCAGGTTGTCTCGTTGATTGGTATTGTACATTTCTGTAATTGTTGTCATTGTGGTTTGTGTTGTGTATGTCGTATTTTATTAATGTGAGTATTTAATAGGTTGTGATTTAGTTAATTGAATGTGGATAATAATTGTTTATTTTAATGTTGGTACGTTATTTGTTGTGGTGTAATTGATTTTGATGATGGAAGTAATTAGTTGTTTTAATGTTAGATTTAAATTATATTCGAATATTTAAATGATTTAATCATTTTGAAAACTACATATTACAATTAAATGGGAATTATATATTAAAGGTGTTTTAATTATTTTAATTAATTATCTGGTGGAGGATAATTATTAAAATAATTTATTTAAATTAAATAAGTAATGTGTTGTGCAACAAAAGTTGCAAAAATAGAAATTAAAACAATAAAACAAATAAAAGAATGAAGGGATTGTTTGAACCAATGAGAATACAGATCTAATTAAAAAGTTGGCTTTTAAAGAATGGGTTTCTTTTATTCTTGATTTTTAGAGTTTTTGAGAAAAGAGGGATATTATCTTTTAATTATTTAAGAATTTTGGAAGTTTTTTTTTAGACAGAAGAGATTAGGGTTTGAGACAGGGCACAAGTTATTTTGTATTTTGAATATGAAGAGAATAGGGGTTTTTGGGATCTTTTGCTAATTTGAAGAGAGTTGGAGAAAGGGTTTGGAAATCTATTACTAGTTATTTTGGAGTCTTCTGAAGAAAGGATCGGGTTCGAGATTTGAGCACGGTGACTTAGAGGAGATTCGAAGCAAGGAGGAGGGCTCTTCGTAAAGGCCGTCAGGAACCAGCTTCTTCAGATTCTCAAAGGAGTGCAGGACTCTAGGTTCCACTCTCTTCCTTTGACTGTGTTTGAATCTGTAATAGAAATAAGAGTTGTGTCTTAAATCAATCTGTGCTTGTGAAAGAAACCTTTTAGAGATTTAGATTTAACTGATTCCTCTGAGAAAAAGAAAATAAATAAATAAGTGGCTCATCCTTGAAGTTATTCCTTTTAGAAAATAAGTGAATTGGAAATGAAACAGAAAGTTGTGCTGTGGAATCTTCGTTTGAAAATACCCAATTTCTTTATCTTTTTCTTTTTTTTGGAAAATATGTCTTTACCTTCCTTATTAATGAATTAGTTGGTTGTGTCAAAATCTGTATTGATCCTATAGTATTCTATTGATATATATATATTTACATTTATTTATTTATATTGTATATGTATTTGTTTTGAGACAGTTATTTTATAGTAGTTATATATTCTTGTATTTATATTTTTATATAGTTATAAAGGAATGTAGTTTTCGTTTTGTTTATAAGCCGAATCGTACGGCGTCAAAACTTCTGTGAGAGAAGTTATATTCTTTAAAAAATATATATACGTATTAAATAAATCGAATTCATTTTTAAAAATAAAAATAAAAATAAAAGTAATTATGAGTCGAATTTAAAGAATTTTTTTTTATAAATATTAAATTTGTTTATGTTTTGGGGGAAGGGAAAGGGGCGTACCCTGTCCCCTCCCCACTCCGGCAGAAAGGACTGCCACGGCAGTCCGCGAACTCCTGTGTGCGGCAGTCCTACGGACTGCCGTGCGCAGCAGTCACGAGGACTGCCATAGGCAGTCCTCTACCCTGCGCAAAGGTAAGGTACAACCTTACATTTATTCGTCCTTTTCTATTTTTTTTAATTGATATTTAAAATTCAATTTTTTTTTAAACGAAAAAAAAGAAAAATCTTAATTCGTTATTTTTTTATATGTATATTTAAATTTTAATTCGTTTTAAATATGAGTATTTAAATTTTAATTCATTATATATATATATATATATATATATATATATATATATATATATATATATATATATATATATATATATATATATATATATATATATATATATATATATATATATATATATATATATATATATATATATATATATACGTACAACAAAAAAATACATTTATAGGCAATTAGTTTTATAATTTATATATATATATATATATATTAAAATATATATATATATATATATGCAGTGTAAATTTGAATAAAAATAAAATAATGTAAATTTTAGTTTGGGTTTAAATGTTTAATTTTGGTTCTATTTAGATAATTTGTTTTATATAATTTAATTGGGCAATGTTTAATTATTATTTTGATTAAGTAAATATTCAGACAAGATTTTAGTCTTTAATTGTGATGGTAAACCTTGTTGAAACAATCGTATTTAATTACATAAACCGGATTGGAGTCAAACGTATGGGTGCAACCTTGTTTATGTTATGTGAGTTTTCTTTTCATGTTGTAGTTTTCTTTGTTTAGTGTTGTCGATGTGGGAACCATTTTGATTTGTGAAAATCTTGTCCCAGAGGCTTGTGATTTTAAAATGTATTTACTTGTTTATGCTTTTGAGCATTTTTGGGGTTATGTTAGGAAGGGTTGGACGGGTTTGCAATGTTGTTGATTATGTGCAGTCACGAGATGGGTAATGCCTCGTGTGTTGGATTTTGGTTTTATGATTTATATGTGTTAGTCCAACCCTTTCCTGCTTTGAGATATGTTAGGGGTCATAGGGGGGAGAGTGGCTCTTCGTGGGCACCGGTGCCTCAGGATGAGGAAGGGCTCAGGATAACCCACGAATGAGTAAGCTAAACAAGTGATAACCTAATCAATAGATTTAGGGGGTTGGATAGTTTAAAAACACAAGATAATAAAACATTGGATTCCTCGGCTATGCATTAGGGCTACCTTAGACTAGTGATAGACTGAGAAGGTCGTGGTCGGCATAGTCATAGTCTCGTCTTCACGAGAGACTATTGGCTCCGCATTAGCTACCCTATGGTATCGGCGCCTCAGTTAGGAGGAAGGGCCAGGATATCCGTAGATGGGTGTCGGTGCCTCAGTTGGAGGAAGGGCTAGGAAATCCCATGAGAGCTATGCGATGACACTCTCCACTTGACACCCTTGTTGCTTGTGTTGTTGCCTCTGGATGTTATCTCTTTGTGATGGTTCCTTGAATTCTTGTGAATTGATTCATGATTGTTAAGTGATAGTACCTCGTGTTATCGTGATGAGTTCTTGGTTTTATCTTGTCATGTGATTTGTGAAAGTTGATGGTTGTTCAGTGTAAGCTATGAGTTTTACTTGTTTTGTATCGTGTTGTTGTTGAGTCGGTCGACATTCATGGTCGGGTTCACTTCCTCGTCACCTCTGAGCACAGGGGGTGAGTTACTTGTAATTCACATGGTTGGGTGGAACGTGCTCCACACCCATTGGGTTCCCCATCAGCGTCTTGTCTTCTCAGCTTTCTGCAGTGTAGATGTTCCAGTGATCAGTTGTACTTCATGTTCATTATTCTTGTATCAATCCCCATGTTGGGAAATTCAATGTAATTCATGTATCAAAGAAAATTGTAATGTAATATTATTTCAATGATGTAATAGTTAGGTTTGATTTGGATCTTGTTAAAAGATTTATCATGGATGTAATTATGCGATGTTATCACACTCGCATCATGGCTATCAGTTGTATCATTGTATATGGTTTTCATAAATTAAATGGTTATGTTGTTTCGTTATCTTTATTTTGTTTTGTGGTTGCAATGTAACCTCGCGTGCCCCAGAGAACCAAGTGTATTAATGTTATGTGTTATGCTATGTGATTTTGGTTAAGTGTTATTACATGTTTAATTTATTTTTATTTAAAAAAAAAAAAAAATTATTATTTGCGTTATGTGTGTGTTCTCTAAGGTTTGCATGGCGGGCGTTACACAATTGCTTCCACTGGTGAATAACTTTTGCACACAAGCCTTGCTTTATTTCTCACAACATCTCCATCTACATTTAATTTGTTTTTGAACACCCATTTTTTCCTATTGCATTATTTTCTATAGGTTTTAACACTAATTCCCATGTTTGATTTTTCTCTATTTGATTTAGTTTGTCCTCCACTGCTTGAGCCCATCCTTCAACTTTGCTAACATCAAAAAAATAATTAGGTTCCATTCTTGATAACAAAGAGAAATTTACCTATTCATTTTTTCTTCCAAATATTCTTCTAGTCAACACATCTTCATTCTTGTCTCCAATTATTTAATCTTCTAAATGATTCTTTTTGTACATAGCTGGAGTCTTGCAGACTTTCTCTTGTTCTTCTTTTATTTTCTACAATTTCTTCTTCTTCTTCTTCTTCTTCTTTTTCTTCTTTTTCTTAGAAGGTATGTTCATTATTCCAATGATCATCTGGCTCATGTATGTTTTTATGTGACTCTCCATTAACTCTAACATTCACACTTTCAACAATCTTCCTCAGCCTTTTATTGCAACACTTGTAAGTTTTGCTCCCAATTGAGTACCTGAGAAATATTCCTTCATTAGATCTTGAGTCACACTTTCCAAAACCTTCTTCATCTCTTTTGATAAAGCCTATTCTTCCAAAAAAATTGAAATAATTGACTATTGTTGGTCTTTCATATCAAATCTCATAAGGAATTTTGGTTCTGTCCACCTTTAGATGACCTCTCTTAAGAATTTAGATAGAAGTATTAGTTGATTTATTCCAATATATATCAATTAACTTATCTTCATTCAACATCATTCTTGTCATCTCTTGAATAGTTCTATTCTTTCTTTCTACTACTCCATTTTGCTAAGGAGTTCTAGTAGCAAAAAGGTGCTTCTTTATCCCATGTTGTTCACAAAATTCCTCAAACATATTTTGTGTGAACAACACCTCTATCATACCTTAAAATCTTAATTCTAGCATTCATTTCATTTTCAACCATTGAATTGAAAATATTAAACCTACTAAAAGATTTTTATTTTTATTTTAAGAATGTAACCCAAGTCATCATAGATGAATCATCAATGAGTAAAATGAAGTACCTTTCACCCAAAAGAATATTTGTTCTAGTGGGTCCACACAAATCAGTATGAATATGTTCCAAAGGTGTTGTGGAAGAATACTCCTTGGTCTTGAACCATATCTTTGTCTGCTTCCTAATCTTGCATTCCTTAAACAAGGTTCTTGTAGGCTTGACAAATTTTGGCATATCTCTCACTAATTTCATGGAGCTAATATTCAAAGGGCTATCAAAGTTGATGTGTGGCATCCTCTTGTGCCACAAGCAACATTATTTTTTTTCCTAGAAGACAACTTCTCCCGTTAACATCCTCTAGGTTTTACAAATTATTTTCTATCTTGGATCCTTTTGCTACCAATTTTCTATAATTTTCTCTTTAGATTTCACATCCCTAATAATGAAATATCAAATTATATTAAGATATTTTTTTTTAGGTCTGGGCATGTACTGGATCATCATGGAAAAAAAAGGCCCTTAAGTGGCAAAACATTTAGAAAAATCAGAGTTAGGAAACTTGATGTAAAAATTTGAATAAGTTATCTATATTAATTATTTCCAAAAAGTGTAAGAATAGAATCTGTATCAAATTAAATGAAGTTTCTAAACGGCTAGGTTTATTTTTTTTTAAAGAAAATCTATTTGGTGAAAATTTGAAATTTCAATGCAATAGTACTTAAATTTTTAGGAAAAAAGTAGGTGTCCATTCAATTCACCCTAACCACAATAAAATGATAATATTTTTATAAGATTTTACATATAAGTAGAGGACTCATGTCTCATGTGATGCATATTTTGTAATTTTTTTCCAAGTAAATAATTAATTATGAATTTTAATTACAAATTTTAAAAAATATAAAATTTGTATGTCTAACCACCTTAACATGGTCAAAACTTCATGAAATTCAATTTTTCTTTTTTGAATCCTATAGTATGTGAAGCATAGAATGTGACACATGTTTCAGATTTAAAAAATGTGATACTATTTGAAATGTGTAGATTTTTTCCAATCAACCAATCAATCAATACTTTAGTTGTAATTCAAATAGAAAATAAATAATAATTATTTATTAAATTCAAAATAAAGCATAATTTATATTGGTGGAAAGCTAAGAATCTCCTTTAAAAACCCTTTTTGTTTCATCAATTTTGGGTAAAAAATAAGTCATCAACCACATACCCTATATATACCCATCATATTGCCACTTTTTGACTCATCATGATCCTGCACATACCTGTCTAATATCAACTCCCTAAATTCCAGATATTTCTTTCTCCAATTCCTTTTTGAGAAAAATGTTTTCTTTCACATTCCAAGTCTTCAAGAGAAGAAATAAGTTCACCTTCAAAATCAACTTCATCTTCTTCTTCATCCATAATCTTTCTTTAACATTCAAAGATTGTAGTGGTCATGAATAAGGATTCTTCTCCATCATCTTCTAATGTGTCATGACCTCCTTCACGTTGAGGAGAAATATTCTTCTTTAGAGAGAAGGTTACTCTTGAAATTGTTCCTTTTGAACCCTTTGATCTGTTATTTTCATTTTCTCTAAAATGACGTTGATATGCATAATGACGGATTCTTCCATAATTAAAACATTTTTATTTAATTTTATTTTTTTTAGGCTATAGGAATCGGGTAGCATAGCCCCCTATAAAGTGCAGTGCACCTGGTAAACTTTTTAACATGACCGACGGTGCTGGTGCGACACTCCCTCCGGTACCACGGAGGTGGGGGAAACTAGACCTCGTGACCAACCTCCTACAATAGGAAAGATTTAGCCAACCGAGCTAGGGCCCCAAACCCCCATAATTAAAACATTTAAAAGGTAGTTTACCTTCATATTGTTGAGATCCTTTCTTCAAATTTCTCACAAATTTTTCTTCTTCTTCCTCAAATTTATGAAGTGAATCATATGTCCCTTCTTTCTTCACAAATTTGAATATATCTTCCCACTTATGTGTACCTTGGATTTCATTTATCATTTCATCGGCTAAGAGGGATCTAAACAACTCTTCTATGATATGATTTGTCAAATCTTTGGCTTATTCAATTGTGAAGATTTTTCAATCAAACTAGTGAGGGAGAGCTCTCAAAACTTTCTACACAACCAGTGAGTTAGTTATGTCATCACCAAGACCTTTAATTCAATTCACTACATCATCTACCTAGAGCAAATAGCTAGCTATGTTCTCCTCTTCTTTCATCTTTAGATTCTTAAATAATGTCCTGTAATATTGAAATTTTCCTTTCTTCACGCTCTCATTTCCTTCATAGATATTTTTGAGTTCCTCTGATATCTCCTTAGCTATCTTGTATTGTACCACCTTAACAAATTCAAAGTTTGGTAACCCACTTAGGATAGAATATTTATTTAGCATTGTTCTCATGAGCCTTCTTTACATTAGAATTTGTGATAGGATGGATAGGTTCAATATAATACACCTTGGTAGCTCTCCAAACATCGTAACCTAGCGAGGAGAGATAGGCATCCATCCTTACACTCTAAAAGGCATAGTTATTTCCATCAAATAGTAGTGCCTTCAAAGAGAACTTCTTTTAAGCCATGTGTTATAAACCAAGATCTACCTTTAGCTATTAGGCTACACCAAGGAACTAAACTCTGATATAAATTGTTAGAAAATAGACATATTAATAGGTGGGGTGAATCAGTATATTACTCAAATTAATCTATTTCAATTTTAATAATAAAAATATATTACTACCTTAACTAGATAAAGTATTCAAAGAAAAAGCACACAACCAAAACACTAGATTTATGTCAAAAACCCAACAAGGGAAAAACCATAGTTAAAAAGCTATTTGGAGCTACTGTCCAAACCAACCTCACAAAAATGAAACAATATTTACAACATAGTTTTATGAATTCAACTAAAGGAATTTTACAACTCCTTGACAATAAAACACTATTAAAAAGATGCTATAACCTCAACATACAATCCTTGATGAATTCTGGTGATCAACAGCTATCGTAACACCTCTACTGCCTCTAGCTCATTTCCTTTAGGACACTTTCAGTCTATTTCCTTCAACTCACTACTTTCAACACTCTTTCTTCACTACTTACGCTTCCTTACACATATATACATGAATTCCTTCAGCACATTCCCTTCAACACACACTCATACACTTCTTCTTTCTGCTCACTTCCTTCAACACTCTTCAAAATCTCCTTCACACATTCACACACATTATTCTACCTTCAACACACTTCTTTTAACATATACACTGAACTCTCAACATATCACTCAAATAATAACACTACACCCTTTATCGCATACTTGATCTTCCATTTATATCTTTCACAAGCTTCAAAAAGTTTATCCTTGCTAGCCCAAAATGAAACATTATCCATCAAATGTGCAATGACCATGAGAAAGTCTACTCCAAATTCATCTTTGAGAAAATGAATTTGAATGTGGCTAGATACATGAGATAAGAAGGACCTATTTTACATCTACACACAATCTCATGTTGGTGCACACCACAAAAATTTGGTGCAAACAACTCAATATAATGAGTTGGCCAAGAAAACACTTAACCCTTCAAATATTGACTATAGACCACAAGTAGTACCAAAGAGACCAAATATCTTCATGAAAATAATATTACAAGAATTATATGATATTTAAAGATAGGCACGTGCACTTCCTTTATAGCTTCATGCTACTTTATGCTAGGACAAGAAAATAGTAACAAAGCCCATCAACTTTGGCAAACCCAAAAACCCCATGCTTGAGATAGAACATTGAAAACCCAACTTGTGATACACCATAACATCTAGAACATGAAACGAGGATACAAAATATATGTTTTAACACATCCTCCAAGCCACACAACCATTTAACATCAACTGCAGAGAAATGTGGAGTATTTCTCATAACCTTCATGACTATAACATCACAACTTTTATTTCAAGTCAGCTCAAAAAACATCTGATGTAACTTATATGTTATGAAAATAGGATCATACATTCTTTACACTTGCTACTATCTAACCTCCAAACCGCAAGGTCACACCTTCAAATTTCCAAGAATGAAAATCATTCTCCAGAGCATTTCAGTACATCTTCTTGGTCCACATATTGCATGACAAACTTTCATGTATTCTTTCATAACTTATGCAATGTTGCACATCAAGGGACATGGAATACAATTATAATAATCATAATACTCAAGTCCTCAATATAAACAAATAATAACATCTTTATATCAACATTCATCTATTCATGAGCAACAATAGATATGGTACAAATGTGTATAACATGCTCAACATTTCACAACCCTTCTTATGAACATACTAATGCAATCACATGTAACCCTCCAAAAACTACTAATATATTGCCATTAGAGATAACACCTGCAATAATATCCATTCTATTGACATCAATGACAACACCTACAATATACTTTCCACATGTTCATCTCATTGAGAACTTAAAATTTTATTTTTTTTGAAAGTTGGAGGCATGAATCAAAAGTTATGCCCTTCAAAAGGAACTATATTGAGAAACCCTCGATAAAAAATATATGTAATTTTTCTCCATATTTAATGACTCATAATAAATATTACCAAGAATAAGAAATAGTTTGTGAACATGACCTCAAAATCACTCTCTAATAACACTATAGCTTTCTATAGTCAATGTGGCATGCAATATTTGATCACACATTTTTATAGTGTCCTATAGTCAATATGCAAGGTACTCTAACTTGTAACTTGCAAATAGAAATAAGGGTTTCCATTCCAAATTAATTGGATGATTTTATGGTAAAATATTACTCTTGCTCTACAATATCAAGGTATAATTCAAGAAACAATTTGATCTAACTAATCACCAAAAGCTAAATATCGCTAAGCTATATGTTTTAGTTTTAGCTCTAGATTGGAGGAAAATCCATCAAGTAATGCTTGCAACAAGAGGATAGAAAAGTACTAAGTGATATGAACTACACGAGGATCTTAAGGAAATATTCTATCATCATAGATATATTTGCAACATGTTAGATTGATAGTTGCAACTCAAACAAGTTCAAGTTCAATTTGTGTAATAGTATATTGATAAATTTAGGAAGCTTCAAATTAATTCTTATATTCTAGATGTAGAAGAGGTACTTAATTTTAAGTTTATTTATAGTATGTTGTGTTTCTTTCATAAAGTTTTGAGTATTTTTGAAGCTGAATCATTCTATGGGGATTTTAATCTCAAAATAGTTATATAAATAAAGTTAGGGTATAAAAGGAGGATGCAACAAGGTACCTCTAAAACCTCCAATAACCCAAGTTTTTTATCATGATTTCCAAATAAGTCACCCTCCTCTACTACAAATAGTATGGTCATTTTACTAAGGATTTTAGGGTACTCCAAAGTAACAAAGATGAAGAAACACTCCTTGTAGAAGAAGAACAAGGACATATGAAAGATTGGTCGACACTCTTCAACTCCCCACATATGATCATCTCCAATAATATCATTTGTAGAACAAAGGTTATCATTGACATAAATGGTTGTCATTGATGTAGTAAGAGGATTGATAAAGGTAATTTGGAAGTTTGTATCAATTTTTTTTAGCTCAATTCTCACAATAGAGAGATTTCACTAGCATAAAAATTATGGTCAACATTTCTCTCAAAAATGGAGTTTAGTTGTGTTGTTTTAGAGGAGAGTATGTCTACAAATATTATATCTTATCCTTGAGTTTCTAGTGGATATATTTAATACAAAAAATATTCAAGTGACATATGGTTCTTTGTGTCTTTCTATCAACATGTTTGTGCTTGAGTCCTATACAATAATGACTAGTGGCATGCAGAATTCGAATCTTACATGTGGTGTCAAGATAGGACCTCGTTAAGTTTCATGTGCTAGTGCATGACATCATGTTCTTTTGGTGGCAATAAAATTTGATTTTAGATAACTTGCTACATATTTAATGTAATTTCAATTTAGGTATGCCTTATGTTGTCCTGGCTATTCATGAATCCTTGGTCAAAATAGAAGAGTGCTAATGTAATGCCATGTATATATTCCTCTATTTCATAGATGAATAATATGAAGAATAATTTTCCACAAAAAATAAATTGAAGACAAGGTGATGATTATACAAGGATAATATCTTATGAACCTAGATGGTTTTATTCTAGGTTGTGTGATAAAATCAAAATACAATAAAATGTTTGTAAGAGTGTCTAAGACAACTCTGTAACATGTATGAGGTGTTTTCTACTACATTGCAGATTTGCAAGCTCTATTTGTGTATTCAAGTAGGACTAATGTTATACATGTTTAGTTAGTTCTCAATTCATTATTTTGGTTATTGGTGTCTCTAGTAGGTTGGTGCCTACAAACAAAATAGGGTATTGGTGTCTCTGATAGGTTGGTGCCTACTTCATATTGTAAGATTCACTTGCATATTTTTTCTTTATGAGGATGAATTTTGATAGTAGATCCAAGTAGCTATTCTCACCATGGGTTTTACCATCTTGGGTTTCAACATATATTTGGAATTCAATTGTGTGATTTTGTGAACAAATCCTTATTAGTCGTAGTGAAGATTCAAGTTGCATGATATAATTTTTGAGTTGAAGCTAAAAGTTTTTGAATTTATTAGATCTACTAATTCACCCCGCCTCTCAGTAGATTATGTTCCCTTCAATTGGTATCAGAGAAATGTTCCTTTAAAGAAGCCTAAAATTTTAAGGTTTTGCTAAGATGTTACACTCAACTACTCAAGAATGTTTCTCTCAAATTAAAGCACCACTATTTGATTGATCGAATGTTGAATTATGAAATGTTAGGGGGTATGTGCAAGATCATCATGGAAAAAATAGGTGCGTAAGTTGTGAAAAAATCAGAAAAATCAAAGTTAGGAAACTTGACGTAAAAATTTGAATAAGTTATCTACATATTATTTCAAAAATATGTAAGAATAGAATCTATAGTAAATTGAATGCAATTTCTAAACTACTAGGTTTATTAAAAAAAATATCTATTTGGTAAATATTTGAAATTTCAATGCAGTAATACTTAAATTTCAGGGAAAAAATAAGAAGGTGTTTGTATGACCACCCTAACCCCAATAAAATGATAATATTTTTTTATAATATTTTAGATATAAGTAGAGGACTCATGCGCGGATGTGATGCATAAATTTTTGTAATTTTTTTCTAAGTAAATAATTAATTATGATTTTTTTTATTACAAATTTTAAAAAATATAAAAACTCGTATGTCTAACCACCTTAACTTGGTCAAAAATTCATAAAATTCAATTTTTTTTTAATCCTATAGTATGCGAAGCATATAATGTGACACATGTTTTGGATTCAAAAAAGGTGATATTGTTTGAAAGCTATAGATGTTTTTCAATCAGCATATCAATCAGGACTTTAGTCATAATTCAAACAGAAAATGAATAATAATTATTTATTAAATTCAAAGTAAAGCATAATTTATATTGGTGGAAATCTAAGAATCTCCATCAAAAACCCTTTTCATTTCATCAATTTTGGGTAAGAAAAATTTTTCAGCCACATACCATACACATACCCATCATATCACCACTTTTTGGCCCATCATGATCCCGCACATACCCTAGGATGGAGTCCTAGTTGATGACTCTAGGACTTGATATATGGATGTAAATTTTAGAGGGATATGAGATTCTTGAAAACCCTCCTAGGTATTAGGCCAAAGAAAGGGCTTGAAAAATTAATGCTAAGGTAAGGAATGGTATTTTATGTGGGTTGACTAACTCTAAATTTGTGAAAGTGATGTAGTTTAAAAAGACTAAGGAAACATTGGAAAAATTGCATATCATCTATGAAGGTGATAAAAAATTCAAAGATGAAAATTTGCAAACTCATAGATCTCCTTTTGAAATCTTGAAGATGAAAGAATATGAAAATATTGCCACATTCCTACTTCAAGTTGATGAAGTTGTCAATTTTATTGAAGGTATTGGTGGGAATTGAAAGAAAATAATGTTGTGAAGAGGTACCCAAGTCTCTTCCTAGAAGATTTGATTCTAAAATCTATGCAATTGAAGAAGCTATGGATATAAATTTTTTGAAGATGATTTAACTATATGGAATTCTATCTTCTTTTGAAATAAGATTTGAATGTGAGGATTATTTAAGGAAAGAGGCAACATTCAGGGTATCTAAGAAGCATGTTGATCCGTGCATTCTAATATTGGATCAAATCTAGAGGAAGTCGATTTTGTTAGAAAGCTACAAAGAGGTTTTGATAAGTATAAAGGAAAGTTTCCTTTTAAGTGTTTTAATTGTAGTGAAATATGACATTTTATGGCCAAATGTTCCATAAGGACTCTAACAATGTTGAGAAAAAGTATGGAAATACATCATTTCAAAGAAAGAAAAAAGTTCACTGGAAACAAAAGAGCTTTTACACTAATGAGAAAGGCTACTCTACTAATGAATAAGATGAAGATACATTTGGAGATGAAAAATAAAAAATTGTGTTCATGGATTTTCAAAATAATGAAGAAGATACAAAAATGAATTTTGGAAACAATGAAGATGATGTAGATATTTTGGAAGAATTTATGTGTGCTAGAAAAGAGATTAAGATGCTAAAGAAAATGTATCTCTAGACTTAGAGAGTAGAAAAAATGATTATTGATCTAAATACCCATGTGAAAGAATACAAAAGGTTTGAAGAGGTTTTAATCAGAACATTGTAGTCAAGGGACAAGTATTGTGAGAAGTGTGAGGTGGAATTTGTATCAATTAGAAAAGAGCTTAAGAAGGTGAATCATAAGTTGCAAATGAAGTTTATAAAAAGTACTAATACCATAGATTATATATTGGGATGTCAACGATATTTGAATGTTAAAACTGTAACTTGTTTTAACGATGAAAATAATAAGGTGATAGAACAGTTAGTGAAGCCTACTAAAGCAAGTCTAGAAGTGACTAGTTCTAGAAGTACAAAGTTTGAAAGAGCTATTACAAGTGATTAAAGCAAGACACATAATGATGGATTTATTCAAGTTTAGAATAAGTAGAAGATTCAGAAGACAAGCATACAACACAAGGTTCAATTATTCTTTTCTAGTTATTTTTTCAATTGTAATTATTTTGGTCATAAGGTTATGAACTGTAGAAAATCTATGATAAGAAGAAACCACTTTTTCAATAATAATGCATTTTCACCTCTATTCAATTTAAATATCATTTTCTTTAGATGCAATAATTTTGGATATATTGCTACGAATTGCTGAAGTAATTTTGCATGTTCTCATCTATTAGAAATAGGAATAATAGGATAAGAATCTAGAAGTCATGAATGAGATAATGTCTAGAAGAAGGTTCTAAATGAGAAAATGGCAGGGAAATAAATGATTTCGCAAACTTCTCTACATGCTCAAAAGGAGAAGAATTTGTGGATCATAGATAGTGGATGCTCAAGCCACATCATTAGAGATAAGAGTAAGTCATGAAATTCATGTAATTTGAATGAGGTTATTTAACTTTTAGAAATAATTCAATTGCTATAATGTGTGGTAAGGGTACTTTGAGTCTTGATAGTGGTAGAACAAAAACTCAGGGTGATCCCACAACATTGGTTTACAATTTTTGGCCAAACTAGACATTGAACTATTTTTTTTAACTAAATCTTCACTTTTGGGCACCTATAATGGCTAAACTATAAGGAATTTGAGGGTATGTGCAGGATCATGATGGGCCAAAAAGTGGCAATATGATGGGTATGTGGCTGATGACTTTCTTTTAACCCAAAATTGATGAAATGAAAAGGGTTTTTAAAAGGGATTCTCATCTTTCCACCAATATAAATTATGCTTCACTTTGAATTTAATAACTTGTAATTATTATTCATTTTCTATTCAAATTATGACTAAAGTCCTGATTGATAGACTGATTGAAAAACATCTATAGCTTTCAAACGGTATCACATTTTTTGAATCCAAAACATGCATCACATTCTATGCTTCGCATACTATAGGATTAAAAAATAAAAATTGAATTTCATGAATTTTTCACAAGTTAAGGTGGCGGATATACAAGTTTTTTATATTTTTAAAAGTTAAATAAAAAATCATAATTAATTATTTACTTAGAAAAAAAAATAAAAAAAATTCATCACATCAAGACATGAGTCTCTACTTATATCTAAAATCTTATAAAAAATTTATCATTTTATTGTGGTTAGGGTGGTCAGATAACATCTACTTATTTTTTCCCTGAAATTTAAGTACTACTACATTGAAATTTCAAATTTTTACCAAATTTTTTTAAAAAAAAAACAAACCTATTAGTTTAGAAACTACATTCAATTTTCTACAAATTCTATTCTTACATATTTTTAAAATAATATGGATAACTTATTCAAATTTTTACATCAAGTTGCCTAACTCTGATTTTTTGATTTTTTGCCATTTAAGGGCTTGTTTTTCCATGATGATCCCGCACATACCCTTGAAGATGATGTAAACTAGTGATTTGTGACATTTTTTTGTAGATTATAAATATATTTTTAATATTTTTGGAATCATATTGCACTTCTTTTTCCATTTCCTTTGAAAACTAGTTTTTTAGTAAACACCATTTTTAAGGAATGATGCTCACTGTATACAACATAATTTTTTTTCCATGAAGGATAAAATTCTTTTGTTTTTTGAATTTATATTTGTAACTATGATATCTAGCACTTTCATTTGGTTTCATAGTGTTTTATTGAATTATTTTTCCTTAATCATGTTTCAAAGTCAAACCAATTACAATTCAGACATAGGAAGACTGTATACAACATAACTTTTTTTCTATGTATCAAAATTCAAATTTTTTTTTTAGATCAAGGACTTCAATATCTAGTGTACTGATATTTTTTGATTTTTTATTGATAATCTGCTATTTTCCCACATGTGCAAAATAGAGAGCTTTATTTTTTGGTGAAAAACCTACATTCATAAGAAATAAAAAATAAATATAATATTAAAATTAAATTTATTTAAAATTATGTTTTTTGGGAAGATTATAATAAGGATTACATACTTACAAAAATAAAATTAAATGAATTCATTTGATCCCTGAAAAGGTAAATCAAAAGTTGTTTTCTATCAACAATTTGATAGGTGTAAAGGAGACTTTGTTATAGGTATGGTTTAAAACTAGCAAGGTTCTATTGAAGGGGGTTTGATCTAAGGTGGTTCGATCAAACCCTCTTCAATTCGAATCCTTTAAATGGAAATTTTCAAGGCTTAAATCATTATATTTTCTAAAAATATGTGATTTCAACAAAAATCAGGATCTCTAGGAAATTGTAAACTAGTATTGTGGGATCACCCCTCATGATATTATGTATGTTTAAGTATTAAAGAATAATTTTTTATTTCTAATTCATATGTGTGATAAAGGTTATAATCTATTCTTTAGTTTTTAAAACTATAAAGTTAGGAATTCAAGTACCGAAGAACTGATTGCAAAAGGAAGCATGAAAAATAGCGACATATATCATCTAAGTTATTTGAATGGAAAAAAATATCTTAATATGTAGAGAGAAGAAAGTTATCTTTGGCACATAAGGTTGTGACATTAATTTTGATGAAAATTTAACAATTATCTCGTGAGGAGTAGTCTAAGATATGCAAAAGATTAAGAAGCCTTAATCAACCAGCTGCAAACCACATCATGAAGGAAAACAAAATAAACACAAATTTCTTGCTAAGGACTATTCTACATCAAAACCATTGGATTTGGTCTATAGAGATCTATGTGGACCTATGAGGAATAAAAGTCTTCAAGGAGATAGGTATTTCCTAATGCCCATTGATGATTACACTAAAATGACTTGGATTACTTTTCTAAAAGAGAAGTTAGATGTATTTGAGAAGTTTAAGGAATTCAAGGCATTAGTAAAGAATGAAATTTGAAGGAAAATCAAGGTTTTGAGATTAGATTGAGGTAGAAAATTCAATTTTGATAGGCATGATAAATTCGATGAAAATCATGGGATTTGGAGGCAATTTTTTGCTCGTAAGACTTCATAGAAAAATGGAATTGTAGAAAGGAAGGATCAGACTATATAGGAGGTGGAAAGAAAAATGTTGTGTCAAGAAAATCTAAAAAATATGTACTAAAGAGAAGTGGTTCAAAATATGGTATATATCTGGAAGGAATTTAAGATTAGATGCAAGACACATAATACACCATATAAGTTATGGATAAGAATACTGGCATCTATTAGAGATCTTAGGATATTTGGAAAAAAATACTAGATCAAAAGGGATGAAATTTTTTTGGGTAAGTCGATTCTAGATTTGATGAAGGTATTTTTCTTCTAGATATTATTTGAAAATCAAAGCATATACGTGATACAAAAAAACATTGAAGAGGATTTTACAAAGTGAAAATGTGAGAGTTGATGAAACAATTTAGTCTACTAGTACTCCATGAGTAGAATATGATGAAGAGCCAATCCATAGCTATGATAAAGATTCAAAAGCTGTTACAAAAACTCCAACAAAATATGTTTAGAAGAATCACTCTAGAGACTAGATTATAGGAGATAAAGAGAATGGGGTTCAAAACTGGAGGAAACTTGAGAAGGAAAATGAGCAAGTATATTTTACTATCCTATCAAAGAAAAAGCCTAAGTATTATAAAGACGAAAACAAAGAGAAAGGTTGGATATAATCCATGGAGGAATAATTAAACCAAATCAAGAACAAAGAAACTTGGGAACGAGTCCCAATACCTAAAGGCAAGAATGTGATTAGAACCAAGTGGGTTTTCATAAACAAGTTAAATGAAGAAGGTGAAGTGATCTAGAACAAGGCTATACTTGTGTGTAAGGGATATGGTTAGGTTGAAGGCATAGACTTTGAAGATTCATTTTCTCTTATAGTAATAATGAAAGCTATTAGGATGTTTTTAGCTCTTTTAAAATTCAAGAATTTCAATGTATACCAAATAAATGTTGAGTGAGCATTTTTGAATGGATTGCTAGAAGAATCTAGTTCTACATTTAACAATCAAAAGGGTTTTAGTGTTCTAACAATCCTAATTATGTGTGCATATTGAAGAAGGATATGTATGGACTCAAACAAGCTCCCAAATCTTGGTAGTCAAGGTTGGATGGATACTTACATTAGTAAGTGTTCTAGAGAGGAAATGTAGAGAGTAATCCATACATAAAAATAAAAGGTGGTCAATTATTGATAGTTGTGGTGTATGTAGATGATATCATTTTTGGTTGTAGTAGTGATGACATGTGTAAGGTGTTTTAGAAGGAAATGTCGAGTGAGATTGAAATTTCAATGCTAGGTGGATTATATTTCTTTCTTGGGTTGTAGATTGCACAATAAGGAAAAGGCATATTCATTTCCTAAAACAAGTACATAAAGGAGATGCTAAGTAAGTTCATAGTGGAAGACTGCAAATTGGTTGGTACACCTATGGTTGTAGCATGAAAGTTGAGTAAAGATGATGAATCTACTATGATAGACCAAACCTTGTCTAGATCTATGGTTGTTAGTTTTTTTGTATGTGACAACATCTAGACTAGATATAATGCAAGAAGTTGGAATGTTAGCTATATTTTAGGAAAAACCTAAGGAAACTCATGTGAAAGTAGTAAAGAGGATATTTAGATATCTAAAATCTACAATATATTTTGGACTATCGTATCCAAAAATTAAAAAAAATCACTTTGATTGCATACACAGATATTGTAAATCTGATAGGAAGCTTAGACGATCAAAAGAGTACAGGTGGTCGAGTTTTCTTTCTAGGTGATAGTTATGTGTCATATTTGAGCAAGAAACATGACTGAGTTTCATTTCCTATAGTAGAGGAAGAATACATTGTTATAGCCTCATGCTACACTCAAGTATATTATGGATGAAATAGAACCTTGAGGAGATGAACATTCATTTTGATGAACCCATTTCCATTCTTTGTGATAATAATAGTTCCATAAACATTTCAAAGAATCTAGTAATGCACTCAAGGATAAATCACATTGCAATCAAGGATTATTTTTGAGAGAGAAGGTTACATAAAAGGAGATGAAGTTGGAGTTTGGTGAGACTAAGGAGCAAGTAGCCAATGTATTCACAAAACAGCTTCCTAGGGAGACTTGATTTTCTCTAGTAGAACTTGGGAGTTATTTCTCCCTCCACTTGAATCAAGAGGAAGTATAGTTTGAGGGGGAGCTTGGTCTCTTGAGCACAAGAAGGCTTGGTGGTCTTGTGTAATGTTTTTAGAAGAAGTGAAGCATGGACTTAGGGGGGGTGTTGAAATTTACCATTGATGTCAAAAGGGGAGAAAGTGAACTCAAAATTATATATATTTGAAGGGGGAGAAATCAATCTAAGGGTGAGAAATTTTTTGGTGTGTGACCGACTAGTTTTATGGGTTTCCCAACATTTTGTTGTTTTCCATCAATAACAAAGGGAGAGATTGTTGAAAAACATTGTCATTGATGTCAAAGGTTATCATTGATGCAGTAAGACGATTGATAAAGGTAAACCAAATTTTTTTACCAAAACATTTTAGCTCAGTTCTTAGAACATAGATATTTCTCTAGCAATACAATTATGGTCAACATTTCCTTCAAAAATGGAGTTTGGTTCTATGGTTTGAGAGGAGAGTATGTTTGCACAATTTGTTATATCTTATTCTTGAGTTTTTGGAGGATATGTTCAACATGCAAAATATTGAATTGACAGAAGCTTCTTTGTGACTATTTGTCAATATTTTTGTGTTTGAGGCTTGTGTAGTAATAGCTAGTATCAATAAAAATTCAAATATTGTGTGTGGTGTCAAGATATGACCCGATTAAGGTTCCTCTTGTAGCACACAACATCATATTCTTTCAGTGGAAAAAAAAATGATTTGGACTGACCTATTACATGTTTCATGTAATTTGAATTTAGGTCCACCTTATGTTTTTCTAGCTATTTTTGGATCCATAACTGGCATAGAAGAGTGTTAATCTAATGTCATATATATAGTCCTCTGTTGTATGGATTCAAATTGTGAAGAATAATTTTTCATGAAGTGTAAATTAAAGAGAAGGTGGCGTTTATACAAGGAGAATATCATGTGAAGTTAGAGGGTTGCATTCAAGGTTGTGTGTTAAAGGGTATGTGTAGGATCATCATGGAAAAAATAGGGCCTTAAGTGGTGAAAAGTTTAGAAAAATCAGAGTTAGGCAACTTGACGTAAAAATTTGAATAAGTTATCTATATTATTTCAAAAATATGCAAGAATAGAATTTGTATCAAATTGAATGTAGTTTCTAAAATACTTTGTTTATTTAAAAAAAAAATCTATTTGGTGAAAATTTAAAATTTCAATGCAATAGTACTTAAATTTCAAGGAAAAAATAAAGAAGTAGGTGTTTTTGACCACCTAACACAATAAATGATAATATTTTTTATATGATTTTTGATACTCAGTAGAGGACTCATGTTCCAATGTGATGCATTTCAAAAAAAAATCCAAGTAAATAATTAATTATGATTTTTATTACAACTTTTAAAAATATAAAAACTCATAATAATACGACCCTATGCTTGGTCAAAACTTCATATTTTTTTTTTTAAATCCTATAGTATGTGAAGCATAGAATGTGATGCATGTTTCAGATTCAAAAAATTTGATAACATTTGAAAGCTATAGATTTTTTTCAATCAACCTATCAATTAGGACTTTAAAGTCATAATTCAAATAGAAAATGAATAATAATTATTTATTAAATTCAAAGTAAAGAATAATTTATATTGGTGGAAAGATGAGAATCATTTTTAAAAACCTTTTTCATTTCATCAATTTTGGGTAAAAAAACGTCATCAGCCACATACCCTACACATACCCATCATATTGCCACTTTTTGACCCATCATGATCCTGCACATACCCTAAAATCAAAAAATCATCAGAGGTGTGTAAGAGTGTTTGAGGTAACTTTGTCATGTGTATGAGGTGTGTTTTTCTATGTTCAAAATCTACAAGATCTATTTGTGTATTCAGGTAGCACTTGTGTTCTACTTGTTGGACTGCTACTTAGTTCATTTCTTTAGGAATTGGTGTCTCCAGTAGGTTGGTGCCTATAAATTTAATAGGGGATTGGTGTCTTTGGTAGGTTGGTGCCTACTTCATATTTGTAAATTCACTTGTGTATTTTTTCTTTTTGAGGTCGGATTTGGACAATAGATCCAAGTAACTATTCTTGTAGTGGTTTTTTCCATCTTTGGTTTTCATGTGTATCTGGTATTCAATTGCATGATTGTGTGCTCAATGCTTGATTATTAGTATTGAAGATTCAAGTTGCATGATCTGATTTTTGAGTTTAAGCTAAGATTTTCTGAATTTATTAGGTCACTGATTCACCCCCCTTCTTAGTAGATTGTGAAACCTTCATCATCTAGGTTGGGTACAAGAATATGGGGTTCATAAGATAAATAAAAAGTTTTGTGCAATGAAATTTACTATTGGTCCTTCCAAGATAGAGTTAGCTATTATGTAACAACATTAGATTGTTTGCACCTTCTTCTTATGTGGTTATTCAAATATATTCATACTAAACTTTAAGATAGATCACTAAACACCTAGGGAGGAAGACCGACGGCGGGGAGCTAACTTCCATGATGAGAATTCAAACCGTATGTTGAATCGGAAAAAAAATTTATGGGTTTTTTTCGCATATGAGTTAAGTGCTTATAACTAAGGTTTCAGCTTCTGGGCAATTCGATTGAGTGCGGGAGCATTGGATATGTGCGCGGAGGTAAAAAAGTCACCTTTTAGAGGGCTATCCCAGTAGCTGCTCGCTATAATTTCAATCAATTATAGCTATTTTAGCACTTAAAATCCACTTAAATCAGTCACTTTAGCACTTAATGAGCGGCTATTGGTGTTTTTGTAATTAGTTATTCAATAACATAAAGTTTTTTAATGGATCAAAGTCAAATTTTTTTTGGGGGTTAAGTGAACATGGAGGTGGCGGTTATTCAATGGTGGTGACTCTTTTGGGTCTTCCTACTAGTTTTTGTAATGCCATAATATCACTTCTCTAGTGCCAAATTATGTTTCAATTCAAGTGACCTTGCAATTAAGGGTATGCACATGGAAATGGTATATAAAAGGGGGTCAAAAGTGGCCATTTATTTTGAAATCAGCTAAACATGAACTTGGAAGAATAATTTGAGATTCATGTACTAAAAATTTGAAGATACAAATATACAAATAATTGTAGTAATCTAAATCTAGCTAGTCTAAAGTATTAATATTTTTAAAAAATAGTTAATATAGAGAAGATGAAATAGCTATTATGTCACAATGTTCATTATATTGTTTACAACTCCTTTTTTTAAATTATTATATATATATATATATATATATATATATATATAAACCAAATCACTAAGCATGCATTGCATATAATTTGCACTAAAATATTTATAAATTCAACATGTAAAGAATGAACACATATGTATAAGGGGAATATAGAAACATTATTAAATTGAATTAAAAATAGATATGCCAAATTTTGGTGGTATTTTTATTAAATATCATTATACAATGTGTAAACTTTGTGTTGTGCAAGTTTTGAAATTTCATTGAAGGTAAGAAAACATGAAATGTAGGAAAATAAATAGTCCAATCCTATAGGCTTGTTTTCCAAACCCATTCCAAAGAAAAAAGGAAGGATATTTATTTTGAAATAAAAAAGTGCTTTCATTTTATGGAACACAAAACCCAGCCATGCTTTTTTCTCAACAAAATAAACTCACATT
Organism: Sequoia sempervirens; assembly: GCA_007258455.2. Classification (NCBI taxonomy): domain Eukaryota; kingdom Viridiplantae; phylum Streptophyta; class Pinopsida; order Cupressales; family Cupressaceae; genus Sequoia; species Sequoia sempervirens. The sequence continues at coordinate 116,202,698 of VDFB02058242.1, read as the reverse complement.
TTTGTGCTCTAGAAAATGTGAGCATGTTTTATGAAACATTAAAAATGCAATTTTCTAAACTAAAGAGAAGCAACATGAAATATGAAACATGACATTCCTCTACCCTTTTTCTCTTTCTCTCCCTCTCCCTATCTATCTCTCCCTCTCGTTGTCTATTTCTCTCTCCCTCTAACCTTTTATATATCTCTCTCTCACTATGTCTTTATGTCTCTCTCTCTCCTCTACTTTCCCTATCTTTCTCAATATATCTATCCTCCCTCTCTCTTTATCTCTCTCCATCCGCCATTTCTCTCCCTACCCCTCTACCTCATCATTCTTATATATCTATTTCTCTCTCTCCCTCCCCCTCTACCTCTCCTATCTCTTTCTAACTCTCACAATTTTTTTATGTATATTTCTCTCTCCTTTATCATTATACATCTCCCTATCTATCTCTCTCCCTCCCCATATCTCTTTATCTCTCTCTATTTTTATCTTTCTCTCCCTCTCCCTCTTTGTCTAAATTTTTATATCTCTCACCATTTTTTACATTTCTATGCTTCTACCTTTACCCCTCTATCTCCCTTTCCCTTTCCCTCTATCTCTTTATTTTTATATCCTCCCTCTCTCTTTATCTCTCTACTCCTATGTTTATCTCTATACCTCTCCTTATCTATATCACTCTCCCCCCTATCTATATACATACCCCCTTTATACCTCTCTATATCTCTCTCCCCTCATTCTTTCTATATATTTCTCCATATTCATCTCATTATTTCCCTCTAAATACTTCTATATCTCCTCTATGTAACTCTAACACTCTATTAATCTATCTCTCCCTCTCCCTCTATATCTCCCTATTGGTCCCTCTCCATTTCTTTATATCTTTCACTATCTCTCTCTCTCTCTCTCTCTCTCTCTCTCTCTCTCTCTCTCTCTCTCTCTCTCTCTCTCTCTCTCCCCTTCTATACTCTCTCACTCTCTTTCTCTTTATCCTCCTTTTATATTTATCTCTTAACCTCCTCCTTTCTCCCCCTCCAAACCACTCTATCTCTCTATCATCTCTCCCTCCCATTTCATACACCCTCTCTTATATCTCATTCTATCGCTTTAACCATATATTTATGTTCATCTCTATCTCACTCTTTATTTCTCTTTCTCACTCACTTTCCCTCTTTATCTCTCTAACTCTTGCTCTCTATCTCTATCTATTACTCACTTTATCTTTCTCCTCCCCCTCTCTCTCCCCCTCTCCCTCTATCTCTTTCTATATATCTAGTTCCATTATCTATCAATAAATTCCATTTTTACCTATATAAGACCCATATATATTCCATATTCACTTATCCAATAACCATGTCTAGATATACATTCTATTTACACCTTTCTAGATCATTTGAAAGATATCTATGCTAATTACAATGCTCCTTTTTTATAACTTAACAATTTTACAAATCCTAGATTTATCTAACTTTCTCCAATCTTCTAACATTTTTGTAGAATATGGTGCTTCTATTTTGCATTAGTTAATTTTATCCATTATATCTATTTTAGTTATTTTATACAAGATTAACATACTAGGATTTTATCCATTTGTCTTTCTATGTAACTTAGGTTCATTAGTCTAATTATATAGCCAATACAATATACAAGATGAATTTAATGAAAATTTGAAGTTTATTGGACTTGATTTATGAAAAGAGAATAGGCTTATCCCATCCATACTAGAAATCTCTATCATTGGTAGATCCTTTTATTTCCCATGTCTTCCTTTTATTTCCTCTATCTAGAGACTTGCATCATACCCATTATCCATTTGGTAGAGGAACCTATTTTAGCTTCTAAATTTGGACAATTGATTCCCATATGATTTTTTCACCCATATAGTTGGTAACCTTTGTGTCCCAATTCCATCTATTTTCATTTATTAATGATTGTTTCTCTCCTCTAGTTTTCAAGCATGTCACTTAGCATATTTTTAGACTCATCTCTTGTCCATGGAGTAGAAGAAACTAACCAAACCAATCAAAATCATCTCCCCTTCATTAGTCATATGATTCCATTGAGAGAAAAAATAAAATTTCCAACCCTCTAGATGTGAATCCTATAAAAAATACAATCATTATTTGTAGCTACTCTCATAATTCTAATGTTATATAAAAGGATAAATCAATAGATCCTACATAGACTAAAGTCTCACTATGTTGATCCTTAAATATTATTAGTATTCCTATTGATTTAATATCATGTAAGGATACACCATTATCATTCTTCATTATCCCTCTATAATTCTTGAATTTAAAGCCTTAATACACATTTTAGTATGAGGTATGAATGAAATTAACCTAATAAAACCAATCAAAATTAGCCTTCAATATTAATTACTTAAGACTAGATTGAAATATACTATATTATCATCAAGCATTTATAATCATCAATAATAACTATAAGGACAAGAACTCTTCACCTAATAATAATTCATTTTTCTAACCTATAATATATGGACAATCATAATATTCTCTACTCAATGTGTTCAATATCCTAAACATATTGCATACATGATAGTGCTACTACAATACCAGAAAAAGTTACAATCTAAACATCATACATCTAAAACAAGCATTAGTTGCTTAAATTTTCAAATTAACACCATTTTTGCATCAATATTAGCAATATCATATGATGAATGTTTCTCATGCTAAAAGGCTCAAGTCTAAGATGGGGATGACTGATTAGATGCCTCATTACCATGCCTACTCTCTAAATGGTCCTCTAACTAAGCTATAATTTTTAGCATGGCATCACCACTTATAGTTATCGAGAATAATATATATGCTCAAGAGTTTAAAATATATTCATATTCCTTGAGCCTCTCATGCCACAAAAGGATATTCTTTCCAAATACCCAATATAGGCTTACAAATTTTGATGGTATAAATGATTCTAATTACATATCATGGACTATCCTACAACTATGAGGGTGTTTCTCAAATTTTATGTCATCATCACCAATCTCTTCACAAGATCATTAAAGACACAAAACCTTCATTGGTAGTATCACCTTGAAGAAGGTTGCATCCATAACTTCTTATAGTTATCTAATTTATTCCTCAAACACTTCAAAAGATACATAACCAACATCAGGGACCTATTCAATTACAAATAAAAGTAAGGGAAAGATGTTCTTATAATATAAATTGATAGAGTTCCCATTGTTCCTTTTCTAGAAATTTTTACATTTAGGGCTTTAACTTAACAATTTAGTATATATGGTCTAGCATTGAGGGTCTACAAACTAGGGTTTAGGGTTTATAGTTATTTATTTACATGTTAGGATTTAAGATTGATGGTTTAAGGTTTAGTGTTTATCGTTTAGGTTTTATGGTTTATGGTTGAGGGTGTTGTCTTTATGATTGAGTGTTTATGGTTTAGGATTGAGGGTTTAGTTTTTAAGGCTCAATATTAAGGGTTCAATGTTTAGGTTCAAACTTTAGGGTTAAGGTTATGGGATTTAATGTTTAGGGTTTTGGGTTTAGGGTTTTAATTTAAGCTTTTAAGACTTAGGGTTTAGGGTTAAGAGTGGAAGTTATAGGGTTTTAATTTTATGGATCTAAGGGTTTAGGGTGTAGGGTTTAAGGATTGTGATCTTTAGGTTTTTAATTTGAGGCTTGAGAGTTTTAATTTAAGGGTTCAAGATTTGGGATTTAGGATTTAGTAATTAAGGTTTAGGGATTAACGTTTAGGGTTTAATATTTATAGTTTAGGCTTTATTGTTTATGGTTTAGGATTTAAGATCCAGTTACTTTATTTAGACATTGATGCAATTTTCCCTATCTAGGACCCCTATTTATACATATGCCATTTGCACTTGTACAATTCCCTTGTCTAGATATATATTCTACTTACACCTTTATAGAAGTGTTTTAAGATATATGTGTTAGTTATTTTAGCATTATAAATTATCGCCCTTGATAATTTCACACTATGTTTGGCTCCCCCAAAAGTGCTTGAGCCCAATTATGCTTCATTAGTCATCTATTTAATTATCAACTTCAATGAATTAAATTAATTTAGGGAAATTAAATTAATTATTTATTTGATGAGCACCTAAACTTAAAAATTGGTCCAACCTAGGGAAGCCTTTTCCTTGATTGCCCTATTTTTTCCCAAAATTAATATTTTATTATCAACCTTAATATGTTTGAAAATTCAAAATCATTTTTTAGCTTATCAAAATAATTAATGCAAAAATTATTGAAACTCTTATAAATATAAGTCTTTCCTACCATTTGAACATCTATTTAAATATTGATTTATTGAGCAATTTAAAAAGGCTATCAACCTTAATATGTTTGAAAATTAAAAATCATTTTTTAGCCTATCAAAATGATTAATGCAAAAAATGTTGAAACTCAGATAAATATAAGTCTTTCCTACCATTGCTTCATCTCGGTTTTTTTGTATCCTCGTAGCTAGTTTCTATGTTTGGTTTTGGATTTGTTGAGGGGATCCTATCTAACATGCTACCATTCTCACATGGTTTTCTTCTAGTTTTCCTCTATCTTGGCTAGATTTTGGATTTTGTAGGTTTCTAATTTTGGATCTAACATAATGTTTACATACTCCACCTATGGGCTTCAATTGGTTTCATCTTCTTGGGTGTTCATACTTTTTCCTAAGGTATTTTTACATCCACTTCTTCTAGACTCTAGTTATATTTTTGTTCCATGCACTCCCAATGTATTCATTCTTCTTCTCAGATGTATAATTTTGTAGTGCTTATCATATATTTTGTAATTAATCTCCCATTTTGCTTTGAATTTTCTCAACTCTTGAGAATCTTCAAATTGTAAACACATAATTTAATACCCTCTTTTATTAATAAAGTTTAGTGGCATTTGAAGAATAGAATCAGTAGCATTTCTATGATACTTATAAATCAAGATCATATTTGCAATGCATCATCAAATCCATGTTCGTGAATAATAATGCATTTCATTTTTATTTTTTGATTATTATGAGCACTAACCTCTTGCACAATGTTAAAGAAATAATCAAATTCTCCTCGTGTGAGATAAGATGATTGGCCTCAATCCAACTTGGAATATAAATTTAAGTGGTAAGTTACAACATAGTTATTTATCATTCTTTTTACTCTATTTTTACCTTACTCAACCTAGGGTAAACACTCTTTGGTAAATACTCTTTTTCAACATCATCATAGCCATTTATAGAGGTGGAAACACAAAATTATGGTTTTACCAAGGAAATACCCTATACGACACAACTCATGCTCTCTTATCCTTCTTGGATGTCACAAGTTTTGAAGTGGATTAAATAATATTTGAGACCTCAAGACATGAAACCTTAGTTCAAGAATTCAAACACCATTCGTCAAATTAGGAAATGATTGATTTTTTTTTACTAAAAAACTTTAGAAGTTGACTCCTATTGGTTTCCCAAATCAACAGATCCAATGAATCCTATAGGGTAGCCACTTTTTAATGCTTAGACTCAAAGGTGAATTTGGCCAGCTAACAAAATTCAGTCAAAGATTAAAATCTCCTACACTTTTGGCTCTACAGGACCAAGGTGGGTCTCCCTTCACAATGCCTAAAGATACACAAACATTGCACCTTAAATCATTATAGTAGCCTATAGCAGAGTCTCCTTTACACCTATCAAAATGCTGATAAAAAACCACTTTTGATTTACCTTTTGGGGGATCAAATGAATTCATTTAAAATTTATTTTTTGTGCATGTAGTCCTTATTATAAGCTTCCAAAAGTATAATTTTAATAAATTTAATATGATTATATTTATTACATTTCAGGTGAATGTGGGTTGTCCTTGAAATCGGCTCTCTCTTAGCACATGTGGAAAAATAGCAGATTATAAAAAATTAAAATATTAGTGCACTAGATATTGAAAGATCAACAAAGAAAAATGAATTTAGATACATTACAAAGTTCGTTATCACCAGTCAGCGTTATGTTGAATTATAATTGGTTTGAATTGAAACTTTTAAAGAAAAAATATTCAATGAAACTATCTAACAATTGAAGCACTAGATATCAGATTAAAATAGAATTAGAAGGTAAATTTTATCCTTCATGGAAAAAATTTATGTGTTATCGGTGATCATCACTTTTTAAAAATGTTGTTTCTAAAAAAACTAGTTTTTAGAGATGGAAAAGAAGTGCCGATTCCAAATTTTTGAAACAATATATTTAGAATCTATAGAAAAATTCCAAGTTTGCATCATCTTCAAATTCCTCATGGTTTAGCTACTAACAGAAAGTGAATTTAGTTAAAAATATTCAGTTCTAATTTGTTGCAAACCACTATTGTGGGATCACTGAAGATAATTCCCAATTAAAATATACCAAGGAAAGTATTGACAACTTCAAATTTGGCTATATTCTTCATATCTCAACACTCAGTCAACAATTGGGAAGCAAAATTTAATACTAAACCTAAACCCAACAACATAAATTAAAATGATTTTGAATTTAATTTTTTTTAAAGAATGCATTAAGCTGAATGACAAATCAGTGCCTAATTTTGGGCCATGGAGTCAAACATATAATATAAAGAGAATTCATCATCAAATAAACTTCAACCAGTGGATATAAAATTGCTAATGCATTACACCAATATATCCACTCTTGTCATTTAAATTCTTCTTATAGATCCACCCTGCACACTTGAAATCACCATTATCTACTCAAAGTATTTAACTACTTTCTTGAAATATAACCATGAACACATAACACAATCTCTGGGAAATTGAGATGAAAAATTCAAACATACTTTGTATTGGGGTATGTATAGGATCATGATGGGCCAAAAAGTGGTGATATGATGGGTATGGGTAGGGTATGTGGTTGATGAAATTATTTTAATCCAAAATTGATGAAATGAAAAGGGTTTTTTAAGGAGATTCTTAGCTTTCCACCAATATAAATTATGCTTTAGTTTGAATTTAATAAACAATTATTATTCATTTTCTATTTAAATTATGACTAAAGTCCTGATTGATAAACTGATTGAAAAACATCTATAGCGTTCGAACGGTATCACATATTTTTAATTTGAAACATGCATCACATTCTATGCTTCACATACTATAGGATTAAAAAAAGAGAAAATTTGAAGTTTTGACCAAGTTAAGGTGGTCAAAATACAAGTTTTTATATTTTTGAAAGTTTGTAATAAAAATTTCATAATTAATTATTTACTTGGAAAAAAAAATACAAAAATAATATGCATCACATCCGTACATAAGTCCTCTACTTATATATAAAATATTATAAAAAAATATTATCATTTTATTGTGGTTAGGGTGTTAGACAAACACTTTCTTATTTTTTCCACGAAATTTAAGTACTACTGCATTGAAATTTCAAATTTTCACCAAATAGATTTTTAAAAATAAACCTAGTAGTTTAGAAACTACATTCAATTTTGCTCTGATTCTATTCTTACATATTTTTGAAATAATGTAGATAACTTATTCAAATTTTTACATCAAGTTGCCTAACTCTGATTTTTCTAATTTTTTCACCACTTAAGGGTCTATTTTTTCCATTATGATCCTGCACATACTCATTGTTGAATTCATATGGTCAAATGTGTACAAATATAGAGACAATTTGATGATATTCATGCTTTGCTTATGCAAATTGATTGATATGTACTCATGAAATCAACAATTATAGCTTATAGACTCAATTCATGACTCAGACTCAACATTTCTCTATCTACCCAACCCATGCAATAATTCATAACCCTTTACAATGAGAAAAGAATGAGAAGATATAGAAGGAAGAAGATCCCCAAAATCAATTTGTTGAAGACACCTAGAAGGATTATCCTCCGTTAATCAACAACAAGAAATAGAAAAACCTCTCTCTTCTATCTTCCTTTGCAATAACAAACTTTTCCTTTACTATAAAAACCAAATTACAATAGAAAAGCCAACTCCCTATGAAAAATATTCATTTCCATTTACCCATTGCAATTGAAAATGACTTTTCTCTCCCATGAAAATATTTTATTCCTCTTGTTTTTTTCTATTTTCACTTCCCAACAAATAATGAGCTTTGTTTATAAAGTGAATAATAAATTCACTTTAACCACAAAGAATATTTAATTCACTTGTCTAGATAAAATAAAAACTTCATCCCAAGTCATTTTTTTGTTGCGCTTTACATTATTCACTTGGGAACTTCACTTTATTTCCCAACAATGAAATATGTTACCTTTTAAATCATGAGCTTTCACTTTAATAATTTTCCCAGCTGAATTTTTTATCTTCACATGTATTGTGAAAATTTTGAAATGATTTATCAGGAATCTTTCAATTAATCCACAAACTATGAAAGTATTTTTACCCACACCATAATCTTTTTCCCTTTTACAATTTTCACTTAGCAACAAAATTATGATGGCTCTAAATATTTTATGTCAGACTTTTAAAACATTTTCCAATGTATTATACTTCACCCTATTGTTAAAATGATTTTAATTTAACATTTGGGGGAATTTTAAATATTTCATCAGGCAATGTTTTAAGTTCTAAAAGTTTTTCCTTTTAAAAGAAATGAAATATTTTCAAAAAATCAAACCATCAGGCTTTAAAAATGACTTACATGGCCCACTTCAATCTTTTCCCTATTCACCGAATTTTTAATATTTAAACATGTTTTCAAAAATGAAAACTCTGCACCTTTATTTGGTAGCACTTCATACTTTAATATTTTTCCTTCAAAAGTTTTGAGGCCACCATGAGCCATGTGGAGCCTTCTCGTAGACCTCATGGTTTTTAACAAGCATGCACCTTGAAATTGCAAGATAATGGGGTAGGGTTAGGATTTGGCTACATTGTCTCCCATTTTCTCTTGACCATTGATCTTGTTTGCTTGTTTTTTTTGCCCTAACTTCTCACCTCCTATATTTTTTAACTCCTTAACAATGGCGGTGAGCAAATTTCCTTGAAAATTTTGGTACATTTTCACAGTAAGTGCAAACCACCCCTTGGAAAGCAAATGCAAGCTTGTTCTTCATGAAACATCAACTATACCATATTCATCATATTTGGCATCAAAAGAGTAAGGATTTTTCCTACAGTGACCTCTTTATATTGATGCGTTTCCTCAAAGATTCCTCTTCAGTTTGTTGAATGGCACTTTCATGCAACATAGATTTTTCCAATTCTCCACACCAATGTGTACACTATAGTCTGTGAGTCTCATCATGGCTTTTTGTCATATTCAATGGACCCCTCGTCATGCATGTTGGCCACCTCACTTTGCAGCATGACCATTATCAGATGCTCCATCAAAATGGAATTTCCTTAAACAACTTTGATATATTTTGACTGCAAACACACAATATCTAGGGAAAACCCACACCAGCCTTACCCACCATTGGGCATCACACATAGATGTTTCATGCAACATTATCATGTTCTTCTTTGGATTCTTGCTATCACTATTGCTTTTGCTCATCGCAATGCTTCCTCAAAAGATAAAGCTTCTTCTCTTGGCACAATGTACCAATATCTTGGAGCACCCATATGCATATAGTTTAAACCCTGCAAGTTATGGTCCTTAACATGCCATACAAACTAGTTGAACAACATGGAAATGTAAATCATTTGGGAAGTAACACTAGCCACCTCAACAAGTAAATAACGAAACAATGACCCATCTGACCTTGACACAATCCTCATATTCTAGGTAGTATTTGATATGTCACATGCATCATTAGAACCCTCTTCAAAATGTGCAATAGTTTCCTTATGCGCAACAAGATCATTTCCTTTTAGCTAATGTAGTGGTGGCATATGATGAAAATGGGGTTTTAGCATAAATGTAGAAATCATTCAAACACTTTCAACACATTTTCACCACAATCACTGAATGTCCTTGTGTAATGCTTGATTTTCATCACACAAAACAAATGTTTCATGCAGCTGCTTCATAAAATTGTGTAAATTGCTTTGAAATACCAAAAGGATCCCTTCTATCAAGCATGATGGAACCCCATCCTTTGCAATATTTAGGTTGACCATGTAGCTATCACCAATAGTCATGCCATATAAAACATTAGATAAGTTTTACTCATCTTTTAAAATGTGTCTACATTTACATTGCAAATATTCCTCTTTTGTCATCCTTCGGCTAGCGCAATAGTTGTTTCCTACCCTATAACCTCTTTAGCATCCTCCATTACTGAAGAATATTTTACATTTATTCCTAATGTCTTTATCATAGAGTGATCTATCTTTTCTATATCATTCTCATTTTTGGATCTTTGAGAGAGATTGTTTCAAGAAACTACATTTGCATCAATCTTCCGTTTTTCCATGCCCTAGGATATAGAATCCATTTCAATGCTTATATTATTGATCTCATAGTCTCTTTGATTTATAGTAATTGTATCTTCAACTGTTGACTTCCCAATTGATTCCAAGCTGAGTTGGAGTTCAACAATACATGGGATAAAATTGAACTTGAACCTAGAGGAGCTCATAAATCATATATTTATTTGCCAATTGCCAAATATTCTTTGTTAACTTTAATTCAAATTTATGTAATAGGAACCATAAATTTGATAAATTTAGCCTCTTAACAAAGTTCCTTTGATATGAAAATGACACTGCATTTTGTCCCCTTGGTATGAAAAGAGAGACTAGAGATAATAGTTTTGTAATTGAAAACACTGATGTCATCTTCCACAATTTCACAAGCCTGGTTCTCTTCATCTACATTTACATTCAAAACCTCATTGAAATCATTGTGTTCAATGCTAGTTTTAGATAAAATTTTCTCTTCATATTCAGTGTTTAAATCTTCATTAGCAACTTTTTAATTTCACAATTGTGCAAAGCATGTTCGGTCTCTATGTAGGCCCAGCTAAGAAATTTTTATTTTCAAACAAGTTTCATCCCTAATTGTTCTGAGACTACCCCTGAATGCACTTGTGGACAAAAATTTTCGTGCCACACGACTCTCTAGTACTTCTAGATTTTTTCACCTAAAAGGAGAGAGGTGGGCCAAAATGGGAAATGTCTACACTAAGGACTAATGTAATATGAATAAAATATGTATAAATGCAGTGATCTAAATGTAATAAATTAATGAAAACTATTGATTATTAATGCAAAACTAAAGAAATGTAAAGTGTTTGAAAACATAGTGTTGTATGCAAAGAGACCTAGAAAGATGAATAGAAATGCAAAAAAAGTAGAACAGGAAAGAAAAATAGAAAGCATGCACCTTGAAATATGTTGAATACTGTAATGAAGAATAGAAATATTGTTGATTCTAAAGATTTAGCCCATTGGGACACTTGTTCCAAGCTTGACGACTTAGTCCCAGATCTAGAAAAATTGCTTTGGAGCCCATTTTAGCCAAAATGGGTGTCTAAATTTACAAAAAACTAGTGAAAGACATATACAGTGGGACTAACTCGCCATTGTTGGTGACTTAGTCCACTTCTGAATTTCTAAAAATCTGAAAGTGGAAACAGAAGCCCTTGGTCTGCACTTTGGTTCCTACTAGGTCTCCGCTTCTAAAATTCTAATTTTTGGCACTGTAAATGACTTTTTGATGATATTTTGACCTATCCAATGAAGAGATGTCTTCAACAAATTTACAACTTAATCTCTAATGATCTTCAAGTCTTCAAGATACCTAAATCTACAAACACAAGAAAAGGAGAAATGTTGGATGTTAGGGCACGGGTGTTTTCCTTGGTCAAACCCCCTTTAGGTAATTAAACCAAAATGAAGAAATAATGTAATGAAGCATGAAATAATGGAATTAGAAACTTTCCATGATAATAGATCTTAAATTTCTATAGCAATAAATGAAAAATCTTCCCTTGAATGTCTAAAAAGTGTTATCTTAATGACTTGAAAAATGTTAAAACCCTAGATTGCTTGACTTAATAATATGATGAATGATGAATAATGAATTGGTTGTGAATTAGGGTTTAAAAGCATGTATTTATAGGAAATACACCTAATTTTCCCATTAATTTGATCCCCAAGGCTGACATGAAGGAAAAATAAACATAAAACCAAAACTTTCCAGCTTAAACCTCGAAAATAGCCCAAATGGGACTAATTTGCCACTCTAGGTGACTTAGTCCCACCTGGCAGGGACTCATTCACCCAAATGGGTGACTTCATCCCATAGGGGTTCTTTTCCTAGCTGGATTGTTGGGGAGTGAGGAAATTAGGTTTGTATGGTGATTTTGTTGGGTTTTAGATCAAATTATGCCTTGGAATGCACAATATGGGGTCATAGGTGCCTATTAATGATTATGTAAATGTCAATTAGGGATAGGGACACAAATTTCAATGTGAAAGTGTGATTAAATACACTTTACATCATTAAAATGAGGTCCACATAATCTAGAAAGGCACAACATCTAATGTGAATGTGTAGGACACATTACAACACTAGATTAAAGTCAAATTAAATTTACAAGCCTTCTAGATTAATGTGATAATGCTATTAAATGTATTTTAAAATGTTGAATTAGGGGAAAAATAGGTCCATTAGCCTAGAAAAGTGTCAAATTCTTTTACAAAACTTTACAACACCTTTACAAAACATTAATAAATGCATTTTATTTAGTTTACAAGGGTCCAAGACCTAGTGTGGATGTGTAAAACACCTCACAACACTAAATCAAGGAATCATTTAAGTCCAATTTATCATTAATTATTCCCAAATCAAGCGAGCAAAAATGGATAATTTTCCATGTCTACAACACCTAAAGTGAAAAATAAACAATCTTGGTTGCTAAAATCTAATCTCTAGCATATTTGGATAGTGGTCAAAACTAGGCATGTTGACTCTGAAATCACCTTGGAAAACTAGTCAAATGACTTCCTGCAACCATCAAAATTCATATGTACATAGACACTTGACCCGAGAATGTAATGCAATAAATAGTTTGACAAAAGATATTTTGAGGTGCAAGATATTCAATGTCAAAGTTGCTCAATTAGACTTTTCTGCAACTACATTTATTCAAAATCAATCAGGGATCACCAAGTCACCACTTCAAAAATATATCAAACCATCTCCTGGGAGGCTTCTAATGGAAAAATGAGATCATTTAGGTACATTGAGCATGTGTGCAAGAGGAATTTCCTTTGAAATCATCATTCTTTGCGAGATATTAGGGGTCAAATTTGACCACCTTGAAATATGTCAGAAATGCAGATGTAAAATTAGAACAAACTACATTTGCTTTTGATCTCAAAAAAATAGCAAATCAAATCACGAGGCTCTGAAAATGGACTAGGGAGCATATGAATGTGGGAAGAATGGAGACCAAAAAACCATTTTTCTTGGAAATCATCTAGCTATGAAATATCATCTGGAATATAAGGCTACTTCATAGGACAGAGAGTTTGCAAACAACAAAACAGTCCCAGAACCCTCCAACTTTTCTTTCCAAAACCTTGTCAAAACTTATAATGAGAGGCTAAAAATTGACTTGCATGATCAAATATGTCAAGTGAATGTGTCCACTAAGAGGTTTGGCATGAAAATAAACTGGCATTGAATTATGACCATCCAAAGTAGGTCACTTAGGCATATATTTTAGGGGCACTTCTGAGTGTACAAAGGAAAATTTTTCAACATAGGCACTTCAAAATTGTATGAATTTGAAGGTGCCACCAACTCCGAAAAGGAAGAACATACAAACTATGATGCTCCTATACAGACTTTGAACTTCTAAAAAGAATGATTTTTAGATAGGGGAAACCTTGCCCTTATCCAATCATTTATTCCCCAAATTTGAATATCAAGTTCCATATTTCCTCCACTGTACACTCCTGCTATTTGTTTCTATATTTCAATTTTTTATTTCTTTGAATCTATAAAAATTTTCTTCTCTTGTACTTTTTCAGCTATTTTTCATCATCAACAACACACATCACATCATTTTGTCCATCATCAAAAGAAAAATTGGACGAAAACCCTAACATAGTATTTTGGCCCTTCTAGTTAAAAAAACCAAGTATTTTATGTTTGTTATTTTTGGGTCATTAAAATAAGAATGGTAGTATGTGTGATTTAGGCTTATTATGGTAGTATGTGTGATTTAGGCTTATTATTGTCCCTATATCTCATTTTCCACCTCACATTTTGGTCGACCCAACATCTCTTACATTTAAAAAATATGATTTACATAGCTATTATCTTGAAATTTCAAGTGAATGGTAGGTTATTTGGATGTTATTTTTTTTCAAAGTGCCTTCAAATTAGGTTAAAATATTGAAAAAGTAAATGTGTTAAATTTATTTTTCATTTACATAAACATAAAGGAAATACATTTTGAATATTCCAAAATAATATTCAATTGGTTTTTGTAACTTGCACTTTAGAAATATTCATTTATCAATTCAATTGAACCTATTATGTTTGTTTAAATTATTTAAAAAATTAAATTCATGCACACATGTTCTTATTATACAATATTTATGGCATCTTCCATTTTCATAATTTTGTGTGATCTCTAACCTAAACCTTCATTGTTTGAAATTTGCATACACTATCCTACTTATGAGTGAGTGCAGGATCATGGGGGTCCAAAAAGTGGTGATATGACCCAAAAGTGGTTGACAATATTTTTTTTCCAAATTTGATGAAATGAAAAGGGTTTATTGATGAAATTACCAAATTTTCACCAATATAAGATATGACTTATTTGAAGTTCAATAGATAATTATTATAGATTTTCTACCTATATTCTTACTAAAGTCTTGATTGATAGGTTCATTGAAAAAATTCTATAATTCTAAAATGATTTCCCATTTTTTGAATTCGAAAGATGCAACGCATTCTACGCTTCCAACACTATAGAATAAAAAAAAGAAAAAATACTTTCATAAATTTATGTCCAAGTTATGGTGATTAGACAATTTTTTAATTTATTTTTAATTTCTAATAAAAAATTCAAAACTAATTATTTACTTACAAAAAAATTAATAATAGAATGTAGCACATTCAAGCATGTGTCCTCTACTTATATTAAAAGTTTCAAAAATATATATATTTTTTCCTTGTACTTGGGTTGGTCAAACATACACTTGCTTTTTATTTTTTTCCTTAAAATTTAGTACTACTATATTGAAATTTCAAAATTTCACCAAATAGATTTATTTTTTCCAAAAGAGGACTAGTATATTAGAAACTACATTCAATATTCTATAAATTTTGTTTTTACATATTTTTCAAACTATTTTAGTAACCAATTCAAATTTTTATGTCAAGTTTCCTAACTCTATTTGTTTTAATTTTCATTGCCCCTTAAGAGCCTAGTTTGGTCTCCCATGATCTTGTAGTGATCCATATCTAGAATTTGAAATCATTCAAATCTCACATTGCTAGACTATGGTTCCCTTGCTCTTTCCCTTCAATTTTTTTCTTTTTGCTAAAATTTAGTGAATTATTATCTCTTTAACCTTTGTCCTGATGTGTCTATGTTTTTGTAGTGTAGAAAAACATATCTCTTTACATTTTTTCACTTGTTTGGGCCCTCCTAATTAAAATGGACTTAATAATGACTTAATTTAGTGTTGATGAATGTATCCCTTTATATTTTTACACTTATTTGGGTCCTTGTTGTGCCTTCAGCACACACAGCCCTTTTGGAACAGGACCCTCTTCCTTTTTGCCTCATCGGGTCGCCTTGTTGTCATCTCATTTTGTGTGCCCCTTGTTTTGGTGTTCTAAATGGTTAGTGTGTGTTAGATAGTTCATCTTGAGTTTTCCATGTTTTTTTCCCCTCAAATTTTCAAGGCTTTAGGCCTTTACAGATTCCCATTAGTTGTTTTCCCTTTACCTTTCAGAGCTGACGTCCTTGGGATTAGTTGGGTTTTCCCTATCAGGCCACACAGTGCGAGATTCCATTGCCCCACGACCATCTTGAACGAATTTCTTCTAGCAGCTTTTTGTCCTCCAAAACATAATTGTGCATCCACCAGTTCCTTACCGCTGATTTTTAGAGTGGCCATCCTTCAGTGCCCTTCTACTATGCAAAACCCAAAGCATCTAGTGTCATCTCCACATCACTGAATGACCAAACAACTAGGTGCCAATTGCTTCCCACCTGGTGGGTCCTAATGATCCCCCCGCCATTTTCAAATGATGGCTCACCAACTCTATGCATCACCATACAGTTATTAAATGAGGTGCATTTAGTGCATCATTTTCTATAAAAATCCAACTATAGCTGTCATTTTCACTTGTTAGCTTGATCAGAGAAAGTCAAAGAGCTAGTTTCTAGTGCCACCATCACTTTCGCATCACTCAATTGTCATTTCTAAATCTTTGCTACCTCGTTGGTTTCCTCCTTCATCAAGTTTTTTGTGGTAGGTTCTCTGTTGCGCACTTGACCTTGAGTTTTCTTCAATACCTATGTAAAGTTGATGAATATGAAAGAGAAAAACTCATGAACTAAGTAGAATAAATTAAGGCGCACAAAACCCATGTGTTTAAATCTTGATAAAACCTCAAATTTGATCCATGCATCAATTATGAAACTTGAGCTCTCGACTGCCATTCATAAACCAGGGCTTTCATGCCCTTTGGACCCACACACTCCCATTGTTGTTGCCAACCTTAAGAATTCAAATGACCCCTCTCATTAGCCACTTAAACTTAGTAAAAACTAAAAAACTCATACAAGAAGTCAAATGAACCGTTTTGATCCTCCTTCGCTAGATTCCATCTCTGGAACCCCAACTTTCTGGTGCCTAAGTCCTACCCTACTAATAGCCCATAAAGTTTAAACTTTGCAAAATCTCAAGCCCTAGTCCCACCACAGGTCCCTCACTACGGACTTCCACCTAGGGAATTCTGACTACACCTCATCGTCTGAAGTTGTTTTCATGACCTGCCCACCCAACTATTGGGCCCTAAGTCTTCCTCTACCACACAACTTTATCTAAACCATAAGTGATTAAGTGATAATTTATTTTTAGGCCCCACCTAGCGGAATTTCATTTTTGGGCTTCCAAGGTGAACCCGCTATCCCTAACTGCTCATAATGCACAACGTTCCGCACTCTAGGCTTGGACCTCTTCACAACTGTTTGAATGTAGGGAGTGAAAATGGCTAAGTGACCAACCTCAACAGGCCTCCTTTGTCAAGTTATCATCCTCAAAATTTTGTCCTAAATCCACTGTGCTAAACTAAAAGCTATCAAAATTTTCCCGCTACCTAGAACCTGACCTCACCTTTGTCACTGAGCTTTTAAACAATAATTGAACGAAGTGAACATGAAGGCCCCATCTTTGTTTAGGCCCAATGTTGTGGGTTTTCCCTATCGAGGCACTATGTTACTTCCATTGTTTCAAATGACAATGACCTAGGGGCCTCCCCCTCCTTTTGACCTGAAAAACACTTGAACGATAATCAAGTTATGCCACCACCTCCTAGAGCCCTAGGTCCCACTAGGAAGAACTCCACCTATGGTCCATTGTCTCCCTAGTGTTGTTTCAACAACAAACCTCAAACAACAAAGCTTCATTTTGATTTCACTTTTTCCAAATGGTGATCTTAAATTCCCTCCAATCATAATGTAGACTTTGACCCACATGCCAAAAAAGGACAACCTCCTTGGTGGACCCCACACATTGTTCAATCTAAAAGTGGGTTAGGATAGGTGAGCCACCACGCCCTGATTGTTGTCCCTCTTGCAGTTGCTCGAAAAGAACCATCAGCCTAGGGAAGTCTGATCCCCTGAACTTGAATTGCCCAAATTCCCTCTTGTAAAATGTTAATGCTAATATGGAAGATATGTTAAGATTCCTAGATGATGAATTATCCAATCTAATGCCATTTTTCAGGATTTTGGCTAACTTTCCCATACTTTTATGCTTGAATGTGTTTACCTCTCTCTCGCTCGCAAGATATATGGAATCGAGTGTAGGACCCCCAAAGGCAGCCATGGAGAAGGACAAGGGAAAGAAAATAGCCAAAGCACCCTATGAGAAATAATACAAGGACCAGATGAAGTATAAGTTCCAAGGGGAACCTCTCAAATCCAAGGTCACCTTAGCCTAGTAGGTCTCAGATACAAACATTGGACATGTAGACATTGATGAATTCAAGCAAAGGGTCTAGATAATCCCTACAATACAAAGCATGAGGAAGATCAGAAGTAGTGGGTTGGCCAAAGTTGTAGGCTTCCCTCCTAGTCCTATTGCCCTTGAACTCATAGTGGCTTGTAGGGAGGCATATAACCCAGAGACTAGGACAATTGTGGACATAGATGGAAACATTTTTGCTGACTTCTCTGCAAAGGAAATAGGACAGACCTTCCATATCCCTACCTTTAGGGAGATGGAGGCAGCAACCAAGGAAGATGGAAAGGAAATGTAAGATGAAGATCCCCTCAAATGCAAAAGGCTCATAAATCAATACTAGTTGAAGGAGAAGAGGGGCAGTGCTACAAAGGTTCTCGAGGAGCTCTTCCACAATGACTTTTATGAGAATTACCATGACTTCATCAACTTACTAAGTATATTAATGGTCCTTCCAACTATGGCCTACTTCTAGGAGTGGATGTATTTCATGGAGGAGATCATTCATGGTAAAATGAAGTTCTATTGGGCGGGTATAATCAACAACTACTTGCATGAACAATTTATGGTTGTCAAGAAGACCTTGTGCTTCTGTCTGACATCTTAGCTTGAATATTTTCTTGTTGACAAGACATAATAAAGGGGATTATTTAGGGCTCTAGATATAGAACCAAGGATGGAATTGAAGCTTTATGATAGGTACCCTCAATTTCAGTTTAGAAAATTTAAGAGGGATTACTATAGAGTTAATGACGCTTTCATAGGTCACATCATCATATTGCTTGGGGGTGACTTTGAGAGAAGAGTCTCCCATAGTACGAATGATTTCCTCAGACAATTTTGCTTCTTATTTATTCAGTTTCCAAAATTTACATACATTCGTGTTGAAGGTTTCTTAGAGAAACCATACAAGCTTCCCTGGTGT
Source organism: Sequoia sempervirens (assembly GCA_007258455.2). Taxonomy (NCBI): domain Eukaryota; kingdom Viridiplantae; phylum Streptophyta; class Pinopsida; order Cupressales; family Cupressaceae; genus Sequoia; species Sequoia sempervirens. Next base: position 116,183,669 of record VDFB02058242.1, on the reverse strand, counting down.
CTCAATGACCGGATAATACTATTAGAACTCTCTCGACAGTTGTGACATGCACACACCCTTTTAAATAGCAAGAATAAGGTGGGGATTCCTTATCACCTCTTATTCGTCCAAGGGATATATGAACTCCACACATCTCAAAGTATTGACAACTCAAATAAAGAACTTGTGGAGTATAACTTGAGGTTCCACACTGCCAGACCAGGAATAGAGCCTTATGGTAAACTGAAGAAGCTAGTCACAGCTTAAAATGCCCATTTGCATCATCTTGAAGACTTTTGGGCTAACTACAAGGATGAAAATGAAGTGCGAATCAGGCACTACATGCACATGACTGTATATTTTGTAAAAAAGGTCAACCTATTCCCAGTGTCAGACCAAGTAGTAGAAGATGGAAAGACAGTGTTGGATCCTCGGTACAATGTAGTTGCCAATCTACCACTGCCACTAATTGACTAGGATAAGAAAGAGGTTGATTACCTCAATATTCTTACCAAGCCCATTGAGGCTAGAAAAAAAGAATGGAGTGATGGGAAAATTTCCCAATTGAAGCGGCAAGGAGTCACTTTGACCTATGAGGAGCTTGAGAAAGAACCTGCAAGTGAAACTAACAATGGGACATTTGTTGGAGAGACCTCAAAGTCTCCTCTAGCCACCAAGTCCAGGAAAAGAAAAGAAGCGGCTGAGAGTTAGCCCAAGCCCAAAGTATACTCAAGAAAAGATTCAAAGGGTGAATCCTCCAAGAAATAGAAGACATCAGGAGGTCTGGATACCATCTAGGAGGACCCTCTCGACGAAGGAGAGGAAGTAGAGGTCAAGCAACCAAAGTCTCCACCTATTGCCTCCACTCTTGCAGCCATTATTGCCACTAATATTACCCTTGCTACATCCATCAGGACTACCTCTCAAGTGATGATTACTACTTCTCCACCTATGGTGGACATCTCCGTTCACCTTGCCTCCACTCCACCCATGGCCCAAGTAATGGTAATAGACTCCTCTTCTGCCACCACTTCTCTGCTTTCCTCTGCTTCCATGTGTCTGACAAAATCACTTCCCTGGGCCAAAAAAATGATACCAATGGCCACGTTCTCACTCCCAAATGCCTTCTCCTGCCATATGCAAAACTTTCCTATGGAGCTATCTAGGGTATTGATGAACCTGACCATTCAAGTTGTGTTTGTACAAATTGTTTCTAGTCTTCATATCTAGACTCCTCCAATAGAACCACCAGAGATGAAAGCCACAATGGACATATCAGAAGAGTTGGAAAGGAAAGGATGAGAAGCTATGAAAGAGATCGAAGAGGAAGCTGATGATTACCACAAACACCTTGAGTACCAACATCAAAAAATTGGCAAGGTGGTGCATTGGTGAGAAGAAACAAAATCATCGAAAGAGGACACTGAGGAGCCAAGGGCCAAGTACATTGTATAAACATTCAATCCTGACCTTGAGGAGGAATTGGCTCAGAAAGTAAAGGATGTTGGAGAGGAAGAAGAAAAGCAACCCTATAATGAAGAAAGGGAATCAAGTGAGAAGATGGAGGAAGATACTAAACCTCCAACTGGGGAGCATGATAGAAGCCCCAAGCATGATGAAGCAATGCATCTCTTAGGAGAGCAAGAAGAGAAATAAAAGGAAGAGCAAGAGGAGAGCCTCGAACATGATGAAAATATGTTGCCTCAATATGAGGAAGAGGAAAAGAAAGAAGAAGATAAACTTGAAGAGGACATTGAATCCCACAAGAGTCTAGAAAGGGAACACCCTGAGGTGTATGAACGTGATGAACAAGAAGAAAAGAAAACTTCTAAATTTGAAGACAACCCCAAAGAGCATGTTTCCTCTGAGTTCCCAAAGAAGGAAATGGTGTTCATTTAGAATTTTGATGAGGTGGAAGGAAGGACATAACAAGAAACTCTGGGTAATAAGGTAATGAATATTGAACACACCTGTGAAGAAGAGGGTGGTCATGAATTGCCAAGGGGAAAATCTGAGATGCTTGAGTGGCTCGAGAAATAGTTGGAAAATAAAACCTTGACTCCAAGGGATCCAAGGGAAATGTTGGAGGCCATCTTGGCCTCAGCACAAATAAGCACAAAGAAAGAGAAGAAACCTAAGGTTAGATCTCAGCTAACAATGGATGCCTCCAGATCAAGAACCATGCAAATAACCACCCCAATGGTGAATGAAGAGGGGGTAAGTTATAACATTTCCACCCTTGATCTGGGGACAACCACATGAGAGCAGAAAATTGATCACCTCCAATGGACTATTGCTACCATTGTGCATTAGATGCACAAGGATAAGATCTCCAAGGAGGAAGTTAAAATGCAAGTGGCTGATTTGACAACCTATATTCATCAATGATCAGATCAGTAGAAGAGCTTCCCACCACATCATCGACGCCACCACAATTACTATCCAAGGACCATATTTATCAACTTGAGAAAAGAATGAATTGGACAAAGGCCATGGTGGATTGGTTTAGACAAATCCTCTACAATGGAAATATGGGCATCGGTCATGTGGTCATGACAACCAACAAATGCTTAGAGTTGCAGAAAGTGCTTGAGGGAATAAAGAAATTATGTGTTGACTTCCCTGAGCTATACAAGATCACATACCCCAAACTTGAGGCTATCCTCAAGGTACCTAATGGATCCTAGGAAAAGGAGTTTTCTTTGGAAAAGGTGATCATTGGCTCACAGAGATGTGGAAACTAAGCCTTGACCACAGAAAAGAGGTATTAGAATGAGTGCTCCATGAGGTGCAAGTGGAAATTGATTGGATCGAGGAAGTCCAGGCTATTTGTGAAGAATGCATAAAGTTAATGATGGAATTTGATGTGCATGTCATCGAGTTAGATCCCAAAAAGATAAAGACTTGCTTTGACAAGAAAATGGAAAACGGGACTGTGGATGCACTAACACTTGATTTCATTGGTTTTGCTACAAGATCCTTCTCTCATTTTGAGCAAGTAGTGAAGAACACACAAAAATATGACAAGGACTGGGATAACATCATGAACAAGTCAAGGAGGCTAGATTTCTAGGTGATCCAATCTAATATATTGGAATGGAACAAGCTCCAGTCCTTGATCAAAAAATTTGTGGAGTACGCCATCTTGAAGAGAAATGAAGGAATTCCTATGATTCATGACGAATTACTTATAGTGTAAGTACAACAAAAGGGAATCAACAAAAAGACAAAAGAGCTACAGTGCTACCATAAGAAGACAAAATAGGCTAGAGGACAAGAATGTAATTTTAAATTGTAATATATTTGGGGGTAGGTGAAACCCTAGTTCGTAGTGAATCTTGTCCACACAATGCAAATCAATCTTGGCCATTAATTTTTCTTTTTGAACACTATAAATAGGGGGTCTCCTCTCATTTTCAAGAGAGATTTGAGTTGTTGTAAAGGTATGCTGCTGAAATTTTAATAGAAGTTCATTGAATTTTTGTGAATTCGTGAGTTTCAGTTCCATGTTACATGGTTCTTCTCCCATAGTTAGTTAATTTTAATAGATTTACTTTGCTATTTACATGTTTTAGATTTTTCTAGTAGATTAGTTGATGTTGATCATTGATCTTGAAGAATTCTGCTATGTGCTAGCAACTTTCCTTGTCCATACTTTTTGATGTTTGTTGATGATCAACAACTCTGTAAAGATAGTTTGGGCATAATCTAAAAGTTTCTCTAAACTTATATATTTTATTCATGCTTATGCTAAATGAATGGTTGAATATTTATAGTCCTTAGAAGCTTGCACAAATTTCATGAGACTGTGAGGAAAATTGGTTAAGTGAAATTTTGTTTTAGGAAAGTTGTCCACAGTAGGGTCCTCCATGATCACCACTCATTGTTAGTTTCAGATCCACAGAATTCTTCTCCTCCCTACCATTTTTCTTTCTTTTTAATAAATAACCTATGCTAAGGTTCATTGCACATTGTAAAGCCAAATTTCAAGCTGAAATGGGAGTTTAAGACTATTGTTTGAACCTACAACAATTGCACACTAAGTTCCCCCATCTGAGGAATTCCATTTTAAGATCCAACTTCCCTCCAACTTAACCCCATAAGTCTTCCCTGTGATTACCAAAAAAATCACATTGAACCAACTAAGAAATTTCATACATGTCATGACCTGACACCCAAGAGACCTTGGGGTGATTTTTAGCAACTTGTTAGAGATTGGCTTTCAAGAGAGGTAGTGCACCTATGCACTGCATGTGTTTAGAAAGTGCTAAAACACCCATCAACATAAATGGAGCTAGAAGGAGGACCATTTGAGTTAAGCTGGATCGAGGTGATTCACTCTCCCCTAAGAGATCTCAAAGAATTCTAAGGTCTACTATAGATAAAGGAAAATTTTAGGAATTGCAGCTACCTACAAGGGCTAGAATAAATAAAAGAGGGGATGTGCCCTCTTCCTTTTCCTCCATTCCATCCACTTCACCTTCACCTCTTTTCTCTTTCCATTCAACCCATACCCAGCATACTTCCTTCACCTCCATCCCTTTAATTCAATCATGCCAAATTTCTTTCCCACTACTTGCTTCTCACAACTAGGGTGTTGCCTCTTTCCCTACCCCCCAAGTCCAAGGTAAAATCCCAACTTCCACGACCCCTATTTAGCCCCAAGTTATTGTTCAATAGCAAATATTTCCCCTGCCTCACCTCATGGCTTGGTTGGGAAATAATCCTTCCCCATTGTTCTTCAATAGTTACCATGACATGCCCAAGAATCTGGAGAGCTTCTGTTTGAAGTTCAATCCTCTAGATTTGTAAAGCACAACTAAGGAGCACATTAAGATATTACAAACAATGCTAAAAGACATACAGATCGATCAAGAAGATGTGGCATGTAGGATTTTCACTTATTTGTTGGGGGAAGAGGCATGTTAATGGTATATTAACTTGTCGGTGGGATCCATGACATCTTGGGATCTGTTGATGAATGACTTCTTATAGAAGTACAAGATCTTGATCAGCCCTTTGGAGCTATATCAAAAATTCACAACAGTTTTTAGGGCAATCAACAAGCCAATCAACTCCTTCAATGATCAATTCCACGAAGCCTATACAAGTTTGCAAGCTCCGTATGTGCTCAATGATGTTGTTGTCCTGCCAGCTTATTATGCAGCATTAGATAACCTCACAATGGTATTGGTGAAGAGAATGGGACCAGCTCCGATCCAATTAGTAGACACTTACACTGAGGTAGTTATTGCTAGTATTGACTTGGGCCAAAACATCTCTAATCTATCGTCCTCCTTGGGGTAGGCTGCCTATCTGCTATAGATTCAGGGACTTACTCAAGCATTGCAACATCATATACCCCTAATGAATCAAGTCCCTTTTTTTCCCTTAGTTCCTCATCCTGGGAAACCTATGAATTAGGCACCCCTAATGCCTCACTACTTGTAGCCCTAGTAACTATAAGCATATCCACAAAAGCCTCAAGCACCCCTATATCTACAAGGGCAAAAATTTCCTCCTACTCAGCAAAAGTAGCCAGTGGCGAAACCTATCCTTCCCCAGAATCAGATGTTGCAACCAAGCAATACAAAGAAATATTAGTTGGATGAGCTAATGGAGATGATCTGAAAGATTTCCACAAAGATGACCCATTTGAGAAATCAGAATAGCCAACTACAAGCTTCTCAATGCAACAAACAAGCTAACCTTAATTGAGACAATAGGGACAACCATAAGGAAAGCACTTCATCTGGGTACAGAACTATGAACGAGGACAAAACTCTAATCAAATTTTTTAAAGAAGACCCTCCCAGAGGCAGAATATAATGTGGAATACAAAGATAAACAATGGGGTTGTTCTCACTCCTCTTGATCAACCTGCAAGCATGGAGAAGACAACCAATGGAGTGTACCTTGCCGAAGCTGATATGTTTGGATGGTGTAGGATTCTTATGTAAGATTCATAAGACTAACAAGAATTCTAAGTCAGACTGCCTAAATTGCATGCAACCACAAAGATCTTTCAAGTGGAGGTCTAGAATGTTGCTGAGAGCACAAACTACAGAGACATAGTTCCATTTGAGCCTTATGATTCCTTCTATCTTGTGGTCAACCAGGCCCTATTCCTATGGAGAGAGAGCAATCTGCCCAAGATCAAGACCACCTCTACCAAAAATGAAGTACAAGAGGTAAGCAATGAAGAAGGTTTGTCTTAGCTCCTTACCTCAGTAGATAGTAGTCCAGTAGATGAGAAAGATTTGTGTGAGGCTAAAGTCCAAATGTTCCATCAGAGAGCCACTCCATAATACTTAAGAAACAAAAAAGTAGGGGGATCGTTCACTACTTCCATCCAACCAAATAATTTTAGCATCCCACCTAACCCTGATGCTAGAAACAACCATGGCTATCCCCATGTTCCCAATCAATACTTGAATAATGAAAAACAACCCAATCAAATGTAGGATCGTCTAGCTAGTTTGTCCATAGGCAGATCCTTTGAGCTCGAAATTGAACAAATGGGGGAATACATTGCTAAGGAATTTTGGAAAGTTAAGATCAGCTTGTCTACCTTTGAGTTGCTCAAGGTTCCTACAATCAAGCATGCATTATTTAGGGTAATTAATCGAACCCCTCCTCTAAGACAACACAATAAATACTAGCTAAGAGAGTCACCTTTGAAGAGCCTCGACAAGAGCCTATAATCCAAGAAATCATAGGAAAAAGGAGGGATGCCTCCACCAACCAACAAGCTAGAAAACAACCCACCAAAGAGAAAACCCCAGTGAAAACTAAGGAAAAGTTCAATGAGAAGGATAAGAATCAAGTGGCCCAAGTTGACACACCTATGGGATTATTCCAAAGAAATTTTGAAATGCCACCCTTCCTCACCATAATTAGAATATTTGGAAAGAATTTGCACAACTATCTAATTGACGCAGGAGCATTAGCCAATGTCATGCCTTTGGAAGTGTGCAAAGCCCTTTGGATTACCTATATACCTTCAAGAGGAAAAGTGACTTAGTTGTACAAGACTAAGGTGAATATAATTGGTGAGATCAATCATATCCCAATGTAGATTGCTACAAATTTTAGGGTGCAATAAATTATTAACATCCAAGTTGTATATATTCCCGACACATATGGAATTATCTTGGGATGAGACTTCACCTGCACATTGAATGGGTATGCTACAAAAAATTTCTCTCACATGTGGCTATAATGGAAGGGACTGCCAAACTAGATTCAAATAGATCGGGAGTCGTGCATGAAATTCATGATCATAGAGTATAACAACATCAATGAGGTGTTGTTTTCTGAAATAGAATTGGGAAATTATTGTCCCTTTCCTTATCAGGAAGAAGCAGAGCCTCAAGAATAAGAATTAGTTGCAAATGTCTTCCTGGTGCAATAAAGTTCTCTAACCAACTTGGCCTATGCACCTCAAAGCCTAGAAATTTTGATAGAATCAGAAGATGAAGAGCCTTATGAAGATGGTAATTAAGGATTGCAAGACAAATTCCAAGACTTCATGGAGAAATGTGTTCAAGATCAACTTAGCCTTGGGGAAAAGATGGACTTCCAAGACCTCTTGTTGCCAAGCTAGTGTAGAGTTCATAATATTGCACACTCTGAGTTCGAATGTTGCTTGTGCCAAACAACAGTCGAACATATCAAAGGACTAGTCACTCCTCAAAAGGAGATGCCAATAGGGCAGCTTGTGCCCAATCATGTAGAACCAATACTTACTTCGGAGGTTGTAGATGCAAGAACACAACAAAGAAAAATGAATTCATCATTGGCCTTGGTGTTAAAGAACCTTCTAAGTTCTGGACGTTGATCTTCGATGGATCCAAGTCTAAGCAGGGAGTTGTAGCTGGATTCGAACTCACCAGCCCCATGGGTAAAACTTACTTTGCTGCCGATAGGCTTCAATTTTATTGTACCAAAAATGTAGCAGAATATGAGGCTTTGGTCCATGGTATTTTAATGGTTCTAAGGGAAAATGCGAAAATACTACAAGTTTTTGATAATTCAGAATTGGTGGTCAAGAAAGTCAAAAAATTATACTCATGTCATGATAGAAGGCTTGCAAACTATAGGCATAAAGTCTGGGATCTCTTAGAGAGTTTAGATGCATTTAATATACAACTGATTCGACGTTCTTAGAATCATACCATTGATGCCTTGGCTCAAGCAACCAACAAGTTACAACCCCTATCTCTATCTAGACTCAAGAGATTCATTGTTGAGTTGACATCTACCCCATCTGTGCTAGAAAATGTCACTCATTTCTATGTATTCAATGATGAAAAACACATCGTAGAGTTCATCACAAGTTCTAACATTTTTGCTGCACAAATAATTGATGAAGTTCATCCTGAAGAAGTTGAACTTGATATAGAGGGGGTCATCAACCTCAAAGCCAACACTATTCCATGAGGTATGCTCTAGCTTGAGCACATATTTGACCTAGATCATATTTAAGATCAAGATCAACAAGCAAAGAGAGAATCCATAAACAACCAATGTGACACCCACAACCTCGGGACAACCAAGGAATATAGAAACTTATTCATTAGCAAGGTGTGTACCATAGAAGAAAAAAAAGGAATTATCAATGTTTTATGGAAGTATCATTATGTGGTATCATGGAGCTATGAAGATTTGAAAACCTATGATATCTCTATTATCACACATATCATCCCTCTCAAGCTTGATGTGTGACCATTCTGACAAAGGCATCGTCCCATCAATGCCTTGTTGGAGGCTATCATTTACAAAGAAGTGTAGAAACTAATTTTAGCTAGAATCATCTTTCCAGTCAAACATTCCACGTGGGTGGCTAATTTGGTCCCAGTTAGGAAAAAGAACAGAGAAATCAAACTGTGTGGACTTCCACAATCTAAACAGAGCTTCCAAAAAGGTTAGCTATCTTGTACCTTCATTGAATGAGGTATTATAGATCGTCAATGGTTTGCAGATGATGTCCTTCCTAAATGGGTACTTTGGGTACAATCAAGTGATGGTGTAGTATGAGGATCGACACAAGAAAACATTTACCACCAAATGGGGAACCTTTGCATATAGAAGAATTCCATTTGGGCTCTTAATTGTTGGTGCCACCTTTTAACATGCAATGGACATTTCCTTCAAAGATATAATTGGAAATTGCATAATTATCTACATGGATGATTTGACCATGCTTTCAAAGAGGTGGAGTGATCATGTCTCTGATCTATGCAAATTCTTCCAGAGATGTCAAGAATTTGGAATTTCCCTTAATCCAAAGAAGTGCATCTTCAGAGTCACTAAAGGAAAGTTACTCATGCAAGTTAGTTCAGAATGAGGAATTTTTAAAGGCCTCGAGCGAATCTAGTCTTTGCTAAATATTCAGCTGCCAAGTAGCAAGAAAGAACTAAAATCTTTCTCTAGAAAGATCAATTTCATCAGGAAGTTCATTACAGGCTTTGTTGAAATTTTCAAGCCACTTAACACCATGTTAAAGAAAGATGCTAAGATTGAGTAGATTCCAAAAGAAAAAAAAGCCTTCAAGGAAATCAAGAAAGCAAATGCTAAGGCATCTATTCTAGTTAGCCCAGATTATCTGAAGTTGTTTTGCATTTATTCATTTGCTTCAGATCATTAATGTGCCGACATCCTTACCTAGAAGGATAATGAGGGAAACAAGCACCTGATCACCTTTAGGGGTGCTCCCTTGAAAGATGTTGAACTAAGATATCAAAATGTGGAAAAGAAAGCATATTCTCTTGTCCAAGAAGTTAAGAAGTTTAAACATTACATCTTGCGCAATAAGGTGTTCGCCATTGTCTTTGACCCAGCAAGGAAGATGTTTCTCATGCAAAATGAGTTGGGAGAACGAATAGCCAAGTGGGTTACACTGTTGCATGAATACAACATGGAAATTCAACCAATGAAGTTGGTAAGAGGATAGGCACTCCCTCGAACAATAGTAGAGACAACAGATGAACTAGGATGTGAACTTACAGTACAACAATATTAGCTTGAAGATGTTTCCCCAAGGGTATGGTACGGTGACATTGTTTATTATTTTCTAAACAACAAGTGCCCACCTCACTTGCAAGGATTTAAAAATCATGCTCTCCATCTAGAAAGTCATAGCTATATGTTATAGGGATCCATACTATACAAGAGGAATCACAAAGGTGTTTATTTGAGATGCCTTGGCAAAGAAAAAGCAGACCGGGTTTTGAAGGAATTTCATGAAAAATTTGGCACCGATCATGCATCTGGCCCTTTGATTGCTTATCAAATAATACAAGAAGGTTACTATTGGCTGACGATCTTCAAGGATGCTCACAACCATCTCCCAACATGCCATGTCTGCTAGATTTCCGCAACTAGAGAAAGGAACATTGATGTCCTGTTGCAACCAGTTCTGGATGTGAGACCATTTGCATAATGGGGTCTTGACTTCATTGGTCTGGTAAGCCCACCATCATCTTTAGGACACAGGTATATTCTAATTGCTTCTAATTATTGTACTAGATGAACAAAAGCTATTGGATGTAGGAAATGTACAATAGAGGTATTTATGAATTTTCTTGAAAGTTTCATATTAAATCATTTTGGTTGCCCATATGCCTTAGTGTGTGATAATGGTCATACCTTTTCCTCACTTAAATTCACCATTTGGGCCTTCGATTATGGGATTTCCCTCAAGTTTTCATCCAACTACTATCCCTAGGGAAATAGTTTGGTAGAATATACAAACAAGAATCTCATCACTGTGATCAAAAAACTACTTGACATGTATCCCATCGATTGGAATAACCAGATTCGCTTCACCCTTTGATCATATTGCACATGCCACAAGGTTTCCCTTGGTGATTCCCCATGCCACCTTGTCTACAACTTAGAGCTTATATTCCCAATTCACTTGAAAATCCCCACTCTCGAGTTCATCAATGAATTTTATGAAGAAGGGGATCGTAAAGAAGCTTAGTTTGTTGAGTTGTTACACCTAGAAGAAGTGTGTGACTATGCCATTCAAAAAATTTCCAAACATCAAGGCATGGTCAAGATATGGTTCAACCGCCTAGCCAAAACCAAGGTTTTTTGAATCACTGATCTAGTGATATGCTAGGACAAGGCCCATGAGAAGAAAGGGGGACATGAAAAATTCAACACGCTCTAGCTTGGCCCCTTTCAGATTGTTGAAATCCTTGGAGACAATGCTTTCCACCTAAAGACTTTAACTTGTGAAGATGTCATGTTTCCTGTCAATGGGAAGTGCCTGAAGCATTACTTCCAAGCCTAAGCTCTTTTGGAGTTGTTCATGTAAATACTTGTGGGTATGTGTAGGATCATCATGGAAAAAGTAGGCCCTTAAGTGGCAAAAAAATTAGAAAAATCAGAGTTAGGAAACTTGACGTAAAAATTTGAATAAGTTATCTATATTATTTCAAAAATATGTAAGAATAGAATCTGGATAAAATTGAATGTAGTTTCTAAACTACTAGTTTTATTTAAAATATCTATATATATATTTGGTGAAAATTTGAAATTTCAATGCAGTAGTACTTAAATTTCAGGGAAAAAATAAGTAGGTGTCTGTCTGACCACCCTAACCACAATAAAGTGATAATATTTTTTTATAAGATTTTAGAAATAAGTAGAGGACTCATGTCCGGATGTGATGCATTTTTTATATATTTTGTTTCCAAGTAAATAATTAATTATGATTTTTTTATTAGAACCTTAAAAAAATATAAAAACTCATATGTCTAACCACCTTAACTTGGTCAAAACTTCATGAAATTCAATTTTTCTTTTTTTTTATCCTATAGTATGCGAAGCATAGAATGTGATGCATTTTTGGATTGCAAAATGTGATATTGTTTGAAAGCTATAGATGTTTTTCAATTAACCTATCAATCAGACTTTAGTCATAATTCAAATAGAAAATGAATAATAATTATTTATTAAATTCAAAGTAAAGCATAATTTATATTGGTGGAAAGTGAGAATCTCCTTTAAAAACCCTTTTCATTTCATCAATTTTGGGTAAAAAAAAAGTTGTTAGCCATATAGCCTACAAATACCAATTATATTCCCACTTTTTGGCCCATCATGATCCTACACATACCCTTGTATATAGGTTAGTTTAGGTTGTTTTTGGTATTATTTGTCTTATCTCACTACTTTGTGTTGATTTGTTTTATTTTTGCTTATTTCTTGGTTGTTTTGCTCTGATGAGGGTGTTCTTCATTTCTACTATGGTGGCCATGCTTGTCCAATCAATGGTTCACTTTGTTGTCCACTCTTAGTGTTCTTTGGCTAAATATTCACTCTCAAGTATTGGTCTCTAATAGCTTCCATGGAATGGTTTCCTCACTTGAACTTTGACTTAGAACCCGACCCTTGGTTGAATCTTCCTTTTACATTCATCTCAGGTCCAACACAAAACAAATATTAATTGTTTCCCAAGAGCTGTATAGTGGCTATTATGATGACTTAGCAAGTGAAAAATCTCAAGTCCGCTATAATGACTAGTGTGGTTCCTAAACCAATAGTAGGCTTCAATTCTTACATGATTGAGCAAGGAAGAAAGTGTTAAAAGAAGTATTGAAAGAAAGAAAAGAAAAGAAAAATGTTGAAAACAAGCAACCATATGGGTGTGCGGATAACTCTATCGAGGCTATGGACACCCATCTAGTAGTAGAGAAATATTCTTGGGTCACAGTGACAACTCCATCGAGGCTATGGATGCCTAACTGGTAGCAAGGCAATGTCCAAGTTACTTTTAGGGTTAGATGATTCATGTAGCTTGCTCAGCTAGATTAAATGCCACTTGTCATAGTTTCCACATAAATGGAATGAATTCACCCATTCACACACACTTTTGAGATGTTTTGAGGGTTGAATCAGCTAAAGATCTAGTTCTCTTAGTTCAGTTTTGGATGTCAGCCCCTAGTCTATAAAACTAGAGATTTTGGGTTCTTAATAAATACTTATCCTTAGAATGCTCAGGAGCTTTCCCCAGTGGATTTTCCATTTGTTTCTCCTGTAGCACACACAAAATGAGGACCCTATTCTTTTCACCTCACTGGGTTGCTTCGTTGTCATCTCATTTTTTGTTTCCCCTATTTTGGTGTTCTAAGGGTCAATGAGCCTTAGATAGTTCATCTTGAGTTGACCATGTCTTTGCCCCCTCAAATTTTTAAGGCTTTAGGCCTTTGTGGGTTCCCGTTAGTTTTTTTCCCTTTACCTTTCAAAGCTGACATCCTTGGGATTAGTTAGGTCCACCCTATTGGGCCACCCTATGTAGGATTTTGTTGGTCTGTGGCCATCCCAAATGGCTTTCTTCTAGAAGCTTTCCATCCTCTGGAACCCGCCTATGCATTTGTTGTTTCCTTACTACTAATTTTTAGAGAGGCCATCCTTCAGTGCACTTCTACTATGTCGAACTTGAAGCATACGACACCATCTCCACATCACTAAATAACCAAATGGTTGAGCACTGAATGATTCCCACCTGTGGGTCCTGATGATCCCACTGCCCTTTTCAAATAATGACTCACCAACTCTTCGCTTTGTCGTATAGTCATTAAATGAGGTGCATTTAATGCATCATTTTCTATAAATATCCAACTACAGCTATCATTTTCACTTGTCAGCTTGATTAGAGAAAGTTAGAGAGCCAGCTTCCAGCATTGTCATCACTTCCACATCACTTGATCACTGTTTCTAGATCTTTGCTACCTGCTTGGTTGCCTCCTCTATTGAGTATTTGAGGTAGCTTCTCTGTTGCATACCCAACCTTTAGTTTTCTTCAATTCCTATCTAAAGTTGATGAATTTGAAAGAGAAAAAATCATGAACTAAGTAGAGTAAATTAAGGTGCACATAACCCATGTGTTCAAATCTTGATAAAACCTCAAACTTGATCCATGTGTCAATTGTGGAACTTAAGCTCTTGGCCACTGTTCCTAAACCAGGGCTTTTTCCCCCTTCAGACCCACACACTCCCATCATTGTCACCAATCTTAAGAATGGATTTAAACTTAAAATGACAAATTACCCCTTTGGGCTCTCCTTTATGGGATGACCCCTCTCATTCGCCACTTAGACTTAGCGAAAACTCACAAACTCAAATGAGAAGTCAAACGACCCATTTGGATCTGCCTTTCTATGATTCAATCTCTAGAGCCCTAGCTTTTTGGTTCCCAAGTCCTACCTTGTTGATAGCCCATAAGGTTTAAACTTTGTAAAATCTCAAGCCTTGGTCCCACCATAGGTCCCTCCTTGCGGCCTTCCACCAAGGGAAGTCCGATTGCACCTCACCATATCAAGTGGCTTTCATGACCCATCAACCCAACTATCAGGCCCCAAGTCTTCCTCTATTGCACAACTTTATCTAAACCATAAGTGATCAAGTGATAACATCTTTTCAAGCCCCGCCTAGTGGACTTTTGTTTGCAGGCTTCTGAGGTGAACCTGCCATCCCTAATGGCTCATAATGCATGGTGTTTCACACTCCAAGCTCCAACCCCATCATGATTGTTTGAATGTAGGGGGTGAAAATGCCTAGGTGACCAACCTCAAGTGGGCCTCCTCTATCGGGTTACCATCCTCAAAATTTTGTCCTCACTTAGTTGTGCTAAACTGAAAGTTATCGACATTTTCCTACTATCTAGAAGCCGACCTCACCTTTTCCACTGAGCTTTCAAACGATAAGTGAACCAAGTGAACATAAAGGCCCCATCTCCATTTGGACCCAATGTCGTCGGTTTCCCTTATCGAGGTGCCATGTGACTTCTGTCATTTCAAATAACAATGACCTAGGGGCCTCCCTCTCCTTTTGACCCAAAAAGACTTGAATGACAATCAAGTTACACAACCACCTCCCAAAGCCCTGGGTCCTACCAAGAAGAACTCCACCCATGGGTCATCGTCTCCCTAGTGTCATTTCAACAACAAACCTCAAACATCAAAGCTCCATTCTAATTCTGCTTGTCCAAATGGTGATCTTAAATGCCCTCCAATCATCACGTAGACTTTGACCCACGTGTCGAAATAGGATAACCTCCTTGGTGGACCCCACACATTTTTCAAATCTAAAGGCGGGTTAGGATAAGTGGCTCACCATGCTCTAATTTATGTCCCTATTGCAGCTACTCCAAAACAACCATTAGCCTAGGGAAGTCTGATCCCCAGTACCCTAATTGCCCAAACTACCTCCTATAAAATGTTAATGCCTTGATCTAGAAGATATGTTAGGATTCTTAGATGATGAATTATCCAATCTAATGTCATTTTGTAGAATTTTGGCTAACATTCCAATATTTTTATGCTTGAATGTGCTTACCTCTCTCTTGCCCACAAGATATATGGAAATGAGAGCAAGAACCTCATAGGCAGTCGTGGAGAAGGACAAGGGAAATAAAATAGCCAAAGCACCCTGTGGGAAAGAAGACAAGGACCAGATGAAGTATAAGTTCCAAGGGGAACCTCTCAACTCCAAGGTCACCTCAGCTTGGAAGGAGGTCTCAAATACAAACATCAGACATGTAGAAATTGATGAATTCAAGCAAAGGGTCAGGATCAACCCTATAATAGAAAATGTGAGGAAGATCAGAAGTAGTGGGTCAGCCAAAGCTGCAAGCTTCCCTCCTACTCTTGTTGCCCCTAAAATTGTAATGCCATATAGGGAGGCATATCAACCAGAGACCAAGAAAATTGTGGCCAGAGATGGAAACATTTTGGCTGACTTTTCTACCAAGTTAATAGGAAAGACCTTCCATATCCCTACCTTTGGGGAGATGGAGGAATTAACCAAGGAAGATGGCAAGTAAATGTGGGATGAAGAACCCCTCAAATGAAAAAGGCTCATAAATCAATACTGGTTGAAGGAGAAGAGGGGCAGTGTTGCAAAGGTTCCCTAGGAGTTCTTCCACAATGACTCTTATGAGGATTACCATGACTTGGTAACCTTACTAGGTAGACTAATGAGTCTTCCAACTATGGCCTACTTCCAAGAATGGATGTTTTATTTCATGGAGGAGATCCTTCATGGTAAAACCAAGTTCTATTGGGTGGGGATAATCAACAATTGCTTGCACGAAAAATTTATGGCTTCCAAGAACACCTCGTGCTTCTATATGAAATCTTACCTTGTATATTTTCTCACTGACAAGACACAATACAAGGGATTATTTAGGGAACTAGATATATAACCAAGCAAGGAATTGAAGGTTTATGATAGGTACCCTCAATTGTAGTCAGGAACTTTAAGAGGGATTACTGTAGATTTAATGACGCTTTCATAGGTCACATCATCAGATTGCTTGGGGGTGACTTCGAGAGAAGATTCTCCCATTGTGTAAATGCTTTCCTCATAAAATTTTCCTTCTTATTTATTTAGTTTCTAAATTTTACATGCATTTGTGTTGAAGGTTTCTCGGAGAAACCATACAAGCTTCCTTGGTATCCCAATGATCGGATAGTAATATTAGAACTCTTTCAGCAGTTGTGGCATGCACACACCCTCATGAGCAACAAGCATAAGGCAAGGATTCCTTATCCTCTCTCCCTCAGCTGAGGGCTATATGAAATCCACACATCTCAATGTCCTAAAAAATTAGACAAAGAACTCATGGAGTATAACTTGAGGTTCCACACTGCTAGGCCACAAATGGACCTTTATGGTAAATTGAAGAAGATGGTCGCAGTTGAATACACCCATTTGCATCATGTTGAAGAATTTTTGGCTAACTGCAAGGATGAAAATGAAGTTTGAATGAGGCACTACATCTGCATGACTGCATATTTTGTAAAGAAGGTCAACTTGTTCCCAGTGTCGGACCATGTAGTAGAAGATGAAAACATAGTAATGGATGCTCGATACAATGTAGTTGCCAACCTATCACTGCCACTCATTGACTAGGATGAGCAAGAGGTTGATGACCTCGATATTCTGACCAATCCCATCAAGGCTAGAATGAAAGAATGGATTGATGGGAAAATTTCCCAATTGAAGCAACAAGGGGTCACTCTAACCTATGAGGAGCTTGAGGAAGAGCCTGCAAGTGAAACTAATAGTGGGATAGCTGCTAGAGAGACCTCAAAATCTCCTCTAGCCACCAGGTCCAAGAAAATAAAAGTAGTTGAGAGTTATCCCAAGCCCAAAGTATACTCAAGAAAAGCTTTGGAGTGTGAATCCTCCAATAAATAGAAGACATCATGAGGTTTGGATACCATATAGGAGGACCCTCTCCATGAGGGAGAAGAAGTAGAGGTCGAGCAACCAAAGTCTCCACCTACTCTCTCCACTCTTGTAGCCACTGCTACCACTAATATTACTCTTGTTGCATCCGTCGGGCCTACCTATCAGGTGATGGTTGCTACTCCACTTGCAGTGGACATCTCGATTCACCTTGCCCCCACTCCACCCATGACCCAAGTAATGGTAATAGACTCTTATTCTTCCACCACCTCTCCATTTTCCTTTGCTTCCATGTATCTAACAACATTATGTCCCCTAGCAACAACAACGATACCAATGCTCATGCTCTAAATCCTTAAGGCCTTCTCCCCCCATGTGCAAAAAAATCATGTGGAGCTATTTGGGGTATTGATGAATTTGACCATTCAAGCAGACTTGGCACAAATTGTTGTTATTCTTCCTCTCCATACTTCTCTAATAAAACCACTAGAGATGAAAGGTGGGAATGAGAAGCTATGAAAGAGGTCGAAGATGAAGCCAATGATTACCATGAGCACCCCAAGTATCAGCATTTGACAATTGACAAGGTGGTGTGTGGTGGAGAAGAAACACAATCATCAGAAGAGGAAACTAAGGAGCTAGGGGAAAAGTATGTTGTAGAAAAAATCAATCCCAACCTTTAGAAGGAGTTAGCTCAACAACTCAAGGATGTTGGAGAGGAAGTAGAAAAGCAACCCTTTGATGAAGAAAGGGAATCAAGTGAGAAGATGGAGGAATATCCTGAACCTCCAACTGGGGAGTATGATAGAAGCCCCAAGCATGATGAAGAAATGCCTCTCTTAGGAGAGCAAGAAGAGAAAGAAAATGAAGAGTGAGAGGAGAGCCTCCAACGTGATGAAAAGATGCTACCTCAGAATGAGGAAGAGGAAAAGAAAGAAGAAGATAAACTTGAATAGGAAACTGAAGCCCACAAGAATCTAGAAAGGGAACAACTTGAGGAGCATGAACATGATGAAAAACAAGAAAATAAAACTTCTAAAGGGGAAGACAGTTGCAAAGAGAACACTGCCTCCAAGTTCGCACATAAGGAAACAACATTCATTTAGGATTCTAATGAGGAGGAAGGAAGGAAAGAAAAAGAAACTCTGGGTATTAAGGTAATGAAGATTAAACACACCCATGAAGAAGAGGGTGGTCATGAATTTCCAAGGGGAAAATCTCAAATGCTTGATTGGCTTACGAAATAGTTGGAAAATAAAACCCCAACCCCAATCAATCCAGGGGAAAGGCTATAGGCCATCTTGGCCCAAGCACAGATAAGCACAAAGAAGGAGAAGAAACCTAAGGTCAGATATCAGCTAATAATGGATGCCTATGGATCTAAAACCATGCAAATAGCCACCCCAGTGGTGAATGAAGAGGGGGTAAGCTATAACATTTCCACCCTTGATCTAGGGACATCCACACGAGAGAAGAAAATTGATCACCTCCAAGGGTTTGTTGCCACCATCATGCATAAGATGCACAAGGATAAGATCTCCAAGGAGGAACTAAAAGCACAAGTGGTTGATTTGAAAACCTATATTCAATAGCACTTGGTCATCAATAGAAGAGCTTCCTACCACATCCTCAGTGCCACCATAATTACTGTCCAAGGACCATATTGATCAACTTGAAAAAATAAAAAATTGGACAAAGGCCATAGGGGATTGGTTCAGACAAGTCCTCTACAACAACAATATGGGGATCGACTGTGTAGTTAGGACAACCAACAAATTGTTAACATTGCAGAAAGTGCTCAAGGGAATAAGGAAATTATGTACCTACTTCCTTGAGCTATACAAGATTATGTACCCCAAACTTGAGGCTATCCTCAAGGTACCTAATGGATCCTAGGAAAAGGGATTTTCTTTGGAAAAAGGTATTCATTGGCTCATGGAGATGTGGGAATTGAGACTTGACCACATAAAAGAGAAAGCCCTACTTTCACAAGAAAATGGAAAATTGGACTACGAATGCACTAACACCTGATTTCATGGGTTTTTATGCAAGAGCCTTCTCTTAGTACGAGCAAGTAGTGAAGGACACATAAAAATATGACAAGGACTACGATACCATCATGAACAAATCAAGGAGGCTGAATTTCTAAGTGATCCATTCTAATATATTGGAATGGAACAAGCTCCAAGCACTGATCAAAAAAAATTTCAGTATGCCAGCTTAAAAATAAATGAAGGAATTCCTATGATTGATGATGAATTCATTATAGTGTAGCTACAACAAAGGGAAATTAGCAAAAAGACAAAAGAGCTACAGTGCTGCCACAAGAAGAAAAAATAGGCTAGAAGACAAGAATGTAATTTTAAATTGTAATATATTTTGGGGTAGGTGAAACCCTAGTTTCTAATGAATATTGGCCATTCATTTTTCTTTTTGAACACTATAAATAGGGGGTATCCTCTTATTTTCAAGAGAGATTTGAGTTGTTGTAAAGGCATGCTGCTGAAATTTTAATAGAAGTTCATTGACTTTTGGTGAATTCTTGAGCTTTAGTTACATGTTACATGGTTCTTCTCCCATAGTTAGTTAATTTGAATAGATTTACTTTGTTGTTTACATTTTTCCACTTTTTCTAGTAGATTAGTTGATGTTGTTCATTGATCTTGAAGAATTTTGTTGTGTGCTGGAAATTTTCCTTTTCCATACTTTTGATGTTTGTTAATGATAAACAATTGTGTAAAGTTATTATGGGCATAATATAAAAGCTACTCTAAACTTCTATCTTCTCTTCATGTTTATGGTGCATGAATGGTTGAATATCTATAGTCCTTAGAATCTTGCACAAATTTCATGAGACTATGAGGAAAACTAGTTAAGTGAAATTTTATTTTAGGAAAGTTGTCCATAGCAGAGTCCTCCATGATCACTATTCACTATTAGTTTCAAATCTAGGAACTTCTTCTCTTCCCTTCCCTTTTTCTCCTTTTTAATAGATAACCTATGCTAAGGTTCATTACACATTGTAAAGCAAAATTTCAAGCTGAAATAGGTGTTGAAGACTACTATTTGAACTTGCATCAATTGCACACTAACTTCCCCTATCTCTAGAACTCAATTTTAGGATCCAACTTCACTCCAACTTAACCCTGTAAGTCTACCTTGTGATTACCGGAAAAATCACATTGAACCAACTGAGAAATTCCATACATGTCATGACTTGACACCTAAGAGACCCTGGGATGATTTTAAGAAAATTGTTGTTGAAGATTGACTTTCAAGAGAGGTAGTGCACCTATGCATTGCCTATGTTGAGAAAGTGCTAAAACACCCATCAATAGTCTTCTTAATTAATTGAGCTTAATTGGGCCTTAATTATCCTATTTATTCATTTAAAATCCTAATAAATTATATTTTTTTAATGGGAAACTCGACAATAATTAATTCCTAAACATAACACTTTACCTTAGGCAATGTGTGTTCAAGGAATAGGGACCTGGGAACCGTTCTCCCTATACCTTTGGACCTAAATTTAAATTATGTTTCTAGTAGTATTTTAACATCATCAAATCCATAATTCAATGATGGCTTATGATATTTGAATTTCAAGAAATTAAGGATACATGCCTATAAATACAAGGTTATTTCACTAAGTTTCATGTAAGAAATCTAGAATTTTATAAAAGAATTCCTAGAGGTAAGGTTTATGATCAAGAGCATTCAAGATAAAATATAATAGAGATTTATTGCAGCAATGAAGATCCATCCATCATGTCAAATTCTTCTTCTATTATTCATTTTTTTGGAGCTAACATTGTGATGTAGGTTTCAAGTTCACATTCAAGCATTCAGAGCGTCATTTCAAGTGTTAAGATCTACATCCAGATCAGCCTTTTTTTGTAAGTTGTACACCTTGTAAGATCTATATTATCAAGGTTTCATTCATGGGTTTGTTGTGTGGTAACATAGCTTTGTTCATTCTTCATTCCATCTTTCATGCATTATTTAAATTCAAGGTTTGATTACCAAAACATGGTTTGACCAAGGAAAACCCCATTCACCCAAAAAAAAACTTTTCTCTCTTGTGTTTGTGATTGTAGATTTAGGTTGAATAAGGATTGAAGACCTTTTGAACTGCAAGATTGAAAAGTTGTCAAAGTTTCAAAAGTTTTCAAAGTTCTTGTCAAATCATGAAATCTAACCTATAGATCATAGAATCTAACCTGGATAAATTAGAAGCTATAGATTTGTGTCAGAGGCTCTCGGAAGTTGCAAAAAAATCCTAAGCAAAGGCCCATTTGACCATGGGTGAATGAGTCATAGTCATCATTGAAAATATGCCTCTTGATGACTAGTAAACACATTTTTGACCTTCTTAGATATATAATATATTTCTTGGTTATGCTAATATTGAGTTTAATATTGTTGTTTCAAGTGATAGGTTGCATTTTGGAGTTGGTTTCCTATTTTTATTTTTTCTCCCTAAAGTGTTGTTTGACCTTGACTCCCATCTTGAGAGCATAAGGAAATTTGAAGATTCTCACATTAGGTTGGTTCACCTAAGGGTTGATAATGAATTCTTTCTTGGGATCTCATTTCCTAATGAGATGTTGAGAAATAGGCCCCCCTTATTATCATTCAACATTTGGGTTAAAAATGCCTATTTTTAAATGTTTCATTTTGGTTAACCCAACTTTTGAGCATCATATCCTACTGATTTGGAGTCCATTTTAAGCCCTAGATATCAATTTTTTATTCATTTGCATTGCATTGCATTACATTGATTTGAATCTCATTTAGGGTTCTTAACTTGTATTGATTTTCATCTCATTTAGGGTTTTTGGTTTCCATTTTTACATTCTTTAAAATCTATAAAATTAAAAAATATCAATCACTTTACATAGTGTTTAAATTGCATTAGATGATTATTCATTTACATTAGAAAATTAAATCAAATTTTCATCTCAAATTAAGTCTTCTTGTTGGTCATTTAGCATTATTTTGCACTTGCATTTAGATCTCATTTTCTAGAAATCTGAAGCTATAACTTATTGTCTGAAACTAGAATATGAAAACCATAGAAATCATCTCAAAAACCTATAAATTAGTTTTTAAAAACCCTAAAGTGAGACCCATTCGCCCATGGGAAAATGAGCACTTGATTAGGGCTTGTTTTGAATCTTTCTACATTAAAGAAACTATTTCTTCCTTTTCTATTTTTGTATTTACTTTTTTGTTTTAGTTTCTAGAATTTTTTGTTCTCTAAAATTGTAGAGTTAAAATACATATTGTAGTGTCAAAAAAAATTATCCCTTTTTCACACTTAATTTGGGAAATAATTAAGAATAAAATGGACTTAATTGTGCCTTATTTAGGATATTGTAAAGTATATATTTACACTTTCACACTAATCTATGGATTTATTAATCAAATGAGGTCAATTTTTCCTTAATTGACCACTTTAATTCAAATCCAAGCCTAGTTAATGATAGATTTTGAGAGATAAAACCCAACATTCATAAATGATATTACACATCACTTAAGTTTTTGAGGTGTGTGTGCTAGGTTAGTGACCTAGGACCCATTCACCACCTGGAGAATGGGTCTTCACTAGGTCCTAGGACCCTATTTTTACATAAAATCTAACATTCCCCAACATGTGTCCTAGATAAGTGTGAGAGGACCCATTTGCCACATGGCGAATGGGTCCTCACTTAGATCTAGGACCCCACTTTTGGATATATTTCTAGTGGGATTTTAATGGTTTCAAATCCTTGATTTGATGTCAGCTTGTGATATTTGAGTTTCATGATTTAATCTTATGTTCAGTATAAATAAAATTTAATTTTACTATGTTTCAACTATATTTTCAAGAGTTCAAGTCTTAATATCAAGCATTAACAATCAAGGAACAAGCAAGAGTGAAGACTTGGAGCAACATTAAAGTGTTTGTGCAGGTCTTCAAGTTCATTTTTTTGTCAAAAGAACAAGCATTATTGAAGAAGTGATGATAGATTCCTCTGGAGAATCATGATCAATTCTAGGTTTTGGCATGTGCACAAGACATACAACCAAGCCTAATGACTTATTTCCCAAGTTATTAAATATTCTATTATCATTATATTTTTAGCCTAAAGAGAGGTAGAATCAGATTTATGACTTATTAAGAGGATTTTGGATTCCTAAATTAGGTCCTTTATATTGTTCATGTTTCATTCTAGGATCTTATTCTAAAACAATTAAGCAAGGTTTCTTGGCATTATTAGAGATATTAATCTTAGACACACTTAAGGCTAGGATTGTACACATGTTTCATGTTTCCTATTTCTATTCATTGTCAAGGTTTAATTACCAAACTTGGGGTTTGAATAAGGAAAACCCCTATCCAACAACAAACATCAAATTTTCTTTTCCATTTTATTAGCAGTTATGGATCTAAAAGTGGGGATTTCAAGTTATAAGAAAGAATTGCAAGTCTAGAAATTCAAGATCAGATTTAAAGTTTTCTAGTAGAGCCTACTAGGACCCATTCGCCACTTGGTGAATGAGTCTCTGCTAGGGTTTCTGTGGTAAAAGATCTTCAAAGGCCTCCTGAAAAATCCTACCAGGACTAGTTTGCCACATGGTGAATGAGTCCCTGTTATGGTTGTAGAAACAAGTTTTGAACCAATGTACAACATTAATTACTCTCAATTTTTCCAAAAAAATCAATATTTTCCTTCTGTCTCATGACAAATTTCTTCATTACACTTTGTGGATGATGAGCCTTAAATATGCTCATAGTTTGAAACTTTGATACTCTTCTATTATTAATAGTTGTTTAAATCTATTGATTAAAGACTTTTCGGGTAGTATCTTGTAGCAATGAATTCCATATTCCTGTAGCTTGACAACTTCATTAATTACCTTTTTGACTACCCGCATAGTTGATGTATGCTTATGATTTTGGATAATGGAATAGGATTAACATGTGATTAATGAATAGATGATGTGTCACTTGTGTGTATGCTTTCCTTCGCCTCTGTTATTTATTGTAGGATTGTTGGAGGGAGCTAAACTTGATCTAGCGCAAGGAATCTCGGCTCTGTTGAAGAAGTCGTTCCAGAAATAACTCTTTGACCGAATCTTTGGGAAGAAACTCAACGATCCTTCGATCTAGGGAGTGTGTAATGCTATATTTTCTCTGGGTCATGTCGAATAGATAGACTTTCATTTATGAATGTCTGTTTTGCAGATTCAGAATGTATTTATGATTATGACTCCCTTTGTTAATTAGTTAGTTGTTCTTTTCATTTAAATAACCATTCCTCCTACGTGAGTGAATGAGGATGAAATAGTATGTGTTGAATAAGCAATAGAGTTCTGTGTCAAGTTTTATTTTTCAGATAGAGTAGTCGATGTATCCTGGTTCTGAATATGAATAAATTTTGATGAAGCTTTGAGTCAACTTCTTGTGTAATCCAAGTTGATGCTTGCTAAGGGGGTCCACTTAGTAAGTATTTTGTAGCAATTTGTTGTAGTTAACTGTTCATTTCATGTCGATTACTAGTTAGAGTCTATTTTTGTAGATTTCAACACAAACTCAGCTTTGTATTGTTCCTGCAGCATCGAGAATCCATCCCTGTGTCTGTTCCTATAGCATAAAGCCAGTTCATAGTTTGTCCTTTAATAATAGTTGTTATGATTTCTATTTTAGCCAAGTTGTGTTTGAGTTAAAAGCTTTATGTTGTATTACTTTTAAGAATTTATTTTCTATAGATGGTGACTAGAAACTAGTTCTTAGTGCACATACCGTGCTGCTCCATTTCAAGTATACATTCCCTAGTTTGATAAAATAAATGAATGATGATGAGAAGATGTTAGTCTCCTGTTGGAATGGCCAATTCCCAGGTTTAGTTATGTTGTGACTTTTATATCCTTTTGTGGTCGTGACCTTTTTTGGCGCCATTGCCAGGGATGGTGTCAATCTAACAACCTGCTCTAGTCATTGTTAGCAGTAGTTTAGTTAGTTGTTTAAGTATTTTCAAGTTTTTTTTCAAATACCATCTATTCTATTACATGCATAGAAGAAGAAGAGATGCACTGGGAAGGTTCCTCCTTGAAAACCTGTTTGTTGAACTACCATTTAACCCAGCTAACGAAGAACCTGAGGAAAATCCATTTGCTCAGATATTCTAGCAAGCAAATATGGCAAATAATCCACCTAATCCACCTCCTGCTTTTGAGTTTCCCATTGTTCCCCAGCGAGATACTGACAATCTTAAAAATATTCCTTCTTCATTGCTTCCTAAGTTCTATGGCCTAGTCACGGAGGACCCATAAACTTTTATGTTTGAGTTTGATGTCCTTTGTCAAAGTTATGACTACACTTCATATGCTCACAAACTGAAGTTGTTTCCTTCCACCTTGAAGGAGGGAGCTCTTAGATGGTTCATGAGTTTGGGAAGAGGTGTTTTTGATAGTTGGGTAGCCATGCAAACAAAATTCCTTGAGAAATATAAAGAATATTGTAAGAGTGTTAGTAAAGGTGATGAATATTCAGAATTCAGTAGAAGGAGGAAGAAAGTCTTGAAGATTATATCTCAAGATTCTTGTTTTCCCTGAAAAGGAATTCAAACCATACTCTCAATGAAGACTCTCAGAAACTACTTTTTCTAAGGGGAATCAGTGATGCCTATATCGACGCCCTGGACCTGAAGGGAGGAGGTGATATAACCCAATTTCTTTGGGATGATATCAAGAAAATATGTCTTAACTACTCTCGAGCAATAGTTAAGAAAGGTCGAGGTCATCATGCTACAGTGGGGAAGTCTTCTTCCGGTGGAGTTTCCCAGATGGAGATAACAAATTTGCTATCTAACTTCAAGCAAGATATCATTAATAATATGGCTACACAACTGGACACTATGCAAGCTTGAAAGTAGCATGAGGAAGCTGAGGTAGTTTTGGCCGAGTTTTGTTCACACTGTAGATAGAAGAAACGTGATTGCAGATGCAAGATGGTGGCTAATCTGGAAGATAAGAAACTACCTATTGACTTTAAGCCAGTAGAAGGTGATGATGATCAAGTGTTCTTTGTTGCACAGAGGAGACCATGGGCTCAAAGACAAGGTATGCCTCAAGACCCTTTGACTTTCAGCAATCCTTATTCTAGCTATAATAACCAATGGAAACCTACATATGGACCACCACCACCTTGGAATACATATCAACCAAATTGGCCTAATTATCAGACCCCGTAATGGCAATCTCCTCAAGGAGGTTGGCAGCAGCCACAAGGACAATGAACCCCACCCCTAGGAAATTGGCAGCAGAATCCTCAATGGAGAGGTCCTCAGCAATGGCAAAACTAGTCCCCTAGGTTCCTGCAACTTGCATAGCCACAACCACAGTCCCTCATGCCACCTCCTACAACAACTGCCACAAATACTGGCCCTCCAAAACAAACGCCTATGCCTGCCCAGCCATTGCCAAATCCCAATAATAAGCATCAACAGTAGCCACAATAGCCTATGTATCTTGTCGAAGCCAACCAATATCAACCTTATGCCTTAAACATTAATGATATCCATTTGAGGTTTGGAACCACTCTACCTGCTCCACAGCTACCTCTAATTATTGAAATACTAGATTCTCCCCTTAAAGAATCTACTACACCTGTTGTTCCTACTAAGCATATGCCTATAACTGATACGGTTTCTAAGGAGCCTATTTTGCAAAGTCAAGACAACCCACCTTTTCCTTAGAGGTTGCAAAGTACTGCATTTAAATCCATGGAAGAACCCACTTTTGACATTCTGGATTAGCTCAAGAATGTACAAATTCAAATCCCTTTATTTTAGGTCATTAAAGATGTTCCCATTTCTAGAAAAGCTATTAAAGAGGCATGTTTGAAGAAGCCTGGATGGAAGAAAAATGATCCCCAAAAAATTCATGTCTTAGGGAAATTAGCTAATATAATGTTGGAAAATGTAGTCATTCCAAAGTATATTGACCCTAGAAGTCCTATAGTGCAAATACATATAAATAGTCAAATTGTAAAAAATGTTTTGATTGACTTAGGTGTTGCCATCAATGTCATGACAAAGCATACTATGGACTCCTTGAACATTCTAAACATTATGTCTACACCTATAGTTATGCAGCTTGCAGATAGCTCCACAGTCAAACCTAATGGAATGGTGGAGGATGTAATTGTCACTCTTGAATCTTGGGAGTGTCCAGTTGATTTCATAATATTATCTGTTAAAGCAACTTTAGGAGGATACCCAATTATCCTAGGTAGACCATGGTTAGCGACTACTGATGCTTTTATAGGATGTCATTCTGGAAATATGACCATTTTTTATGGACAGTCCACAAAAAAATTGCCTTTGTATCCACCTGCTAGACCTCAACCAGATTTATCCCAACCTATTTGGCCAGATGTGGGGGAAGAAACTAAAGAAGCCAATTTGTTGGTTCAATTAATGATGCTTCAAAATGATCTATTCTCACAACTTCAGAATGAGGATGCCTTGCTTTTTCAAATCTTGTAGTTTAACTCTGATACGGGTAGTTCATCTAATACAAATAGTAGCCATCTACAATGTTTCCTGCAGCAACTAAATTGTGAGAGTTCGCTGCCTAAACTTCCTGCAATATTTCATAACTTGCTTCCACAAGAGGTACAAACATCACCTATAGATTATATGAGTAATCTCACTAAGCAAATAGAATTGTCTCTAGGTCATTATTTGAATATTAATAGCAAGCTGTCACAATCTCAATAGGCTGTCTTATTAAAAATGCTACAAGATCAGCATAAAGCTTTTGCATGGGAATATGGGGACATGCAAGGAATAGATCCTTGAATTTATACTCATAGGATCTATATCAAAGAAGATTGTTTACTAGTTAGGCAGCCGCAAAGAAGAGTAAATCTAGCACTTAGAGAAATAGTTAAAAATGAGCTTCAAAAGTTGCTTGATGCTGGTTTTATTTACCCAATCTCTGACAGTCAGTGGGTTTCTCAATTAGTTATTATCCCTAAGAAAGGTGGAAAATGGAGAGTGTGTGTAGATTACAGAGAATTGAACACTGCCACTAAAAAAATCACTTTCCACTGCCATTTGTAGACCAAGTACTAGACTCACTGTCTGGCAAAATAATTTTTTCCTTTTTGGATGGTTATAGTGGGTACAATCAGATAAAAATTACCCCTGAAGATCAAGATAAGACCACTTTTACCTATCCATGGGGAGCATTTTCTTACTCAGTATTATATTTTGGTCTATGTAATGCGCTAGCAACATTTGAGAGAGCAGTAATTAGTATCTTTACTGATATATCTCATGACTGTATGGAGATTTATATGGATGACTCCACTACCTATGGAGTCACATTTGAAGAAGCACTAGTGAATTTAGAAAAAGTATTGAAAAGGTGCAAAGGGAAAATTTTGTCTCTAAACAGTGAAAATTGTTTTCTAATGATAGAAGAAGGTATTATTCTAGGCCATCATATTTCCAAGAATGGAATCCAGGTTGACCCTACTAAAATTGAAGTTATTCTAAATTTACAAACTCCTACAAAACAAAAGGATGTCAGAAGTTTCCTTGGCCATACAGGGTATTATAGAAGGTTTATAAAATATTTCAATAAAATTGTCAGTCCACTTTGTGCCTTATTAACTAAGGATTCTCAATTCGAGTGGACAGAGGCTTGTGAAAAATATTTCCTGCAACTAAAGGACTTGCCTACTAAAGCCCCTATTCTTCAAGGTCCAAAATTGAATTTTCCTTTTCACATACATGCTGATGCCTCTGATTTTGCTATAGGGGCAATCTTAAGTCAAAAATTCAATTCAATTGAGCATGCTATCTATTTTATCAGCAAGAACCTTTAAGGTCCTGAGCTAAACTATACTATTACAGAAAAGAAGTTGCTCACAGTAGTGTATGCTTTAAATAAATTTAGGCATTATGTCATAGGTTATCAGATATTCATCCACACTGACCATGTAGAAATCAGGTATCTGATGAACAAACCTGCCACCTCTGGTAGGTTGGCAAGATGGCTCCTATTGTTACAAGAATTTGACATTACAATCATTGATAAACCAGGAAGAGCTAATGTTGTGGCTGACTTTTTATCAAGACTTCAAATAACTACACCTGCTATACACGAGGTCATTGATGATAGGTTCCTAGATGAACACTTGTTTTCCATTGCTGCACATACTCCATGGTATGCAGACATTGCCAATTATCTAGCAGCAAGCAGAATACTAGCTCACTTTTCTCCAAAAGAAAATAAATTGTTAATAGAGAAAAATTTTAACTTTTTCATGGATTGCAAATTGTCTGTTTTATACTAGACCTGATCAAGTGATACGAAGATGTGTAAGAGAAGATGAGACTTATGATATCTTGCATGCTTGCCATGATGAACCATGTGGGGGACATTTTGCAACAAAGAGAACATCAATGAAGGTTCTTACAGTAGGGTACTATTGCCCAACGTTACACAAGGATGTTGTGGCCTATACAAGGAAATGTGAAAGATGCCAACATATGGGAAGACCAACCAAGTCAGATGAAATTCTACTATATCCACAGGTAATAGTCACCCCTTTTGATAAGTGGGGAATGGATTTTGTGGGACCAATTGAATCACCATCAAATGGCAAGTCATACATTCTAGTTTGCATGGATTATGTAACAAAGTGGGTTGAGGTAAAAGCTATGACTCATGCTCGAGATAACAATGTTGTTGAATTTCTGTATGAACAAATTTTTACTAAATTTGGAGTTCCTAGAGATCTTGTAATTGATCAGGGAGCTCAGTTCACATCTAATTTGATCACTACACTAATGAATGACTATAAAATCAAACATAGGAAGTCCAGCCCCTATCACCCTCAAGCCAATGGTCAGGCGGAGGTTACAAACAGGGAAATTGAGGCGATCTTAACAAAAATAATGTAGCTCCATAGAAAAGATTGGAGCAGTAGACTTCCTGAAATAGTCTGGGCCTATAGAACTACATAGAAGACAACAACTGGGTTTACACCTTTTGAGCTGCTTTATGGAAAAATAGCCATGTTGCCCATAGAATTTGAGCACAAAACTTTGAAGGTAGCTCTTGAACTCAATATGGAAATATATGAAGCACAAAAGGAACGTCTCCTACAGCTAAATGCTTTGGACAAAATGAGAAAAGCTGTTGTGCAGCATACAAAAGCGGTCCAACAGCAAAGGAAGAAATGGCACAATCAACACATCAAAACCAAGCAATTTTCTACGTGTGATTTGGCATTGTTATATGATTCCAGATATCAAGAAAACCAAGGTAAGCTCAAAGCGTGTTGGCTTGGTCCCTATGAAGTTGAGAATGTGCTTGAAAATGGAGCTGTACGGCTAGCGACAATTGATCCAGTCCATTTCAAATTGCTGGTTAATGGCCACTGACTGCGGTTATATCATAAACCAACATCAAAGGAAGAGTTCCCGAAAAAGTTTGATGACTGGTCCTCCTACAACAAAAGGCTTAGGCATTTTTCCTGCAGCGTCTCTTTAAGTGTTGCATTGACCGCCCATAATAAAGTTTTCTTTTAAATAAAACCACTTTTCTTCGTATCTTTCCATCTATCACATCATTCATTTCTTTATTTGCCATGTCATCCATCTCACCACTCCACCTCATTCATGCATTCAATCTTCCAGCTATCATTTCATGATATGTTTTTGTCCTTTACGGCATTCCCAAGAATTGCATTCAAGGTATGCGAAATCTTTTCATTATCGCATAATTTATTCTTTTTGTCTATTCATTAATCGTAATGTATACATCAACCACAATTGCATGCTTTAATCCTATCACCTTGCACATGTGAGGACACATGTCGAATGCTAAGTAGGGGGTGGGGGTATTCTAATTTCAAATTTTTCTATGCTAAATTTACGTTTGCCAAAAATAGTTATGATCTTGTACTTTCTAAAAGTACAATTGCGAAGCCATATCCTGAGAACAAGGTAACTACTTAGTTTAAGTAGTTATTAAAACTATTTTATGCAAAACTCTAGTTGTTATTCTTGGTAAGGAAAAGGAAAGTGCAATAATGAAGAAGAGTCTTTTTCAAGCTTTCAGCATCAGTCTGAGTTTTTGTTTTAAGGATTTTTTATTGTGGGTGGCTAACTGGTGAGGCACGAGCCTATAGCTCATGATGCGTTGATACAGGATCCTTAGTTAATGCAAGAATTTTCCTATTGTGGATGGTTAAATTATTTCTTGAGAATTGATTCTTTTGATGAAGAGGCTATAGGCAAATTTTTAAGAACATTTTTAGAGAATGAGGCTACGATATGGGGCTTGACAGTGGCTGTGACAGAGGAAAGAATTTTAGAGGTCACTGGATTACCAATAGTTGGTGAAAATTTTCCTGTTGGAAGGGATGTTGTCTCTGCTAGGGCAGAGTTTACCCTACCAGCTGATGGGCCTTTGGAAATTTCAAAGCAAGGGTGCAAAAGAACGTCCCTACCTTATCCATACTCTGAGTATGCTATCTTTGTTATCAGGTATTGAACTTGTGAAGGGCGCTTCTCTTACCTACATTCATATCATTTCAAATTGTTAAGTCATATGAGACATGGACTGATAGTGAATGTTCCAAAAAATTTGTTGAATCTTTTGTAAAGTAGTGCACATGAAACCCAAATGGGTAAACAAAACTCTGTCACCCATCATGCCCTAATAAAAATTTTGGCTGAGCAATCTTTAAGGGATGATTCACCTCTTACCTAGAATGAGTTTGTTTCCCGAAAATGTCTTCAACCACCTAAACCTCCTAGGGTATTACCCGCACAGCCTAGAAGAAAGAAAATGAGAATTGAGTCCTCAAGTACTGAAACAGAGCAAGAATCCACTGCTCCTGCAGTGCCCACTCTTGCAGCTTCCATACCAACGTCCTCTACTGGTGTGCAAACAAGGTCTACCACTAGAAGAGAAAAGGAAAGAAAATTGTAGGTGAGTCATCCAGGGTAGGGAAAACTCCTGAGTTAGACCCACATACTCAAAGACAAAAACTTTTTGTCTCATCCTCTCCTGTAAAGTCTTCCCTTATTTCTATCTCTCCTGCAACAACACCCATTAATACTCCAATTTCAATTTCTTCTTCCCCTACTGAGTCTGGATCTTCGAGACCAAATAGGAAGAGGACTGCTAAGGAAGCATCCTTTGTTGTTGCTCCTTCTGCAAAACTACCAAGAAGAAGTTCATTGAGAAAACAGTCTAAGCCTGCTACAACCTCTGTTCAAACAGAAACTGTCATAATATCGGAGGACTCTGCTGAGTCAGGTCATGATAACTCCCTAGATATATCTGCAAATGTTCCATAAAGCTCCTTTGTTGTTCCTGAGGTAGCACAACCCAGTAATGTTGATAGAGGGAAAATGCCGAGTTTGAACGACTTGGCTTGTGCAGCTGAGAAAATTTCTGAGGAAGAACAAGGCTTCATCCTGCAGCAAGAGGATTTTATCCTACAGCAAGAAGAAGGTGTACCTGAACTACCTAAAATACCTTGTGATAATCCATTGCCTACTAAATTTTGCACAAATTTAGTTGTGTATAAAAGAACTTTACTGATTGCATACTTGGAATTTCTGAGAATTAAGAAGATGCATGTGTCATTCCACACTTTATGTTTTTGCCATTTTGTCAAAACTGAAGTCCAACAAAGTTTGTGGGATGAGGAAAAGAAAAAGTTGCAAAGAGAAATTGAAATGAAAAAGCAATAAATTCAAGATATGCAGACAAAAATGGATAAAATGGTGAAAATAACTAGACAGATAATGGAGTGTAGGCCGCCACCCAAAGTATATGCAATGTGTCTCAAGGAGCAGTTTCTTTAGTTCAAATTAATGAGGATCTCCAGAAATTTGGATCCTGATATTGAAACAGCTAAAGAATTCTATGATGCTAATGAAGTGGCCCCTAATTGGTTGAAAAACTCCATGTGTGAACTTTATTTACATGGTTATTTAATTCCTGTAGAAACCAAATGGAACCCACTTCTTTATATAGGTGATATCCATTTAAGAGCACTTATGTATTGGGCTGCAAATGAGATCAATTATGGAAGACAATTGGTAACATATGAAGAAGTAGAAAAAGATGAACCTGTTCTTTCAAGAGCCGAGAGTTCAGACCCACGCATAGTTTTAAGAACCTGGTTTAATGTTACTTATGGACGGAATCATGCTGAGGAAAGAAAGAAAAAA
Source organism: Sequoia sempervirens (assembly GCA_007258455.2). Lineage (NCBI taxonomy): Eukaryota > Viridiplantae > Streptophyta > Pinopsida > Cupressales > Cupressaceae > Sequoia > Sequoia sempervirens. Next base: position 116,150,226 of record VDFB02058242.1, on the reverse strand, counting down.
TTTGATATCAGAAAACAGGTAAAGAAAATTTTTGATATCAGAAAACAGGTATACAATGAGTTCAAAGAATAGAAATATACATTTTGGAAAATTGTCTCTTCCGGAATTGAGGCAATGTGGGAGAAATTGATAATTGGTCTAAGAAGGACAGAGCCTCATAACCCATTGAACTTCACAGCAGCACTCAGGAGATCAGAAAGGTACATGCAACTGGGTTTGCAAAGCATATTTGAATTATGGATGCTATTGACCTTCCAACCTCCAGTTTTAATGTGGCCACTCTATCCTTACCAAGCCAAGGAAATCAATGCAGAAATAGAGAACCGCAGATATGAGAGATGGGAGTTTACCAGAGGTTTTTACTTCAAATATGGAACTTCACTGCAAGGTCATACTACTCCAACAAATTTTAGGGAAATAACAAGAAAAGTTAATGCTAGAGGACCAGCATTATCATAAGTAGGGGGCAGAATGATGAGCCTTAAATATGCTCATAGTTTGAAAATTTGATACTCTTACTTCTATTATTAATAGTTGTTTAAATCTGTTGATTAAAGACTTTTTGGGTAGTATCATATAGCAATGAATTCCATATTCCTACAGCTTGACAACTTCATTAATTACCTTTTTGACCACCCGCATAGTTGATGTACGCTTATGATTTTGGATAATGGAATAGGATTAACATGTGATTAATGAATAGATGATGTGTCACTTGTGTGTATGCTTTCCTTCGCCTTTGTTATTTATTGTAGGATTGTTGGAGGGAGCTGAAGCTGATCTAGTGCAAGGAATCTCAGCTTTGTTGAAGAAGTTGTTCCAGAAATAACTCTTTAACTGAATCTTTGGGAAGAAACTCAACGATCCTTCAATCTAGGGAGTGTGTAATGCTATATTTTCTCTGGGTCGCGTTGAACAGATATACTTTCATTTATGAATGTCTGTTCTGCAGATTCAGAATGTATTTATGATTATGACTCCCTTTGTTAATTAGTTAGTTGTTCTTTTCATTTAAATAACTGTTCCTCCTACGTGAGTGAACGAGGATGAAATAGTATGTGTTGAATAAGCAATAGAGTTCTGTGTCAAGTTTTATTTTTCAAATAGAGTAGTTGATGTATCCTAGTTCTGAATATGAATAAAATTTGATGAAGCTTTGAGTCAACCTCTTGTGTAATCCAAGTTGATGCTTGCTAAGGGGGCCCACTTAGTAAGTATTCTATAGCAAGTTTTTGTAGTTAACTATTCATTTCATTTTGATTACTAGTTAGAGTCTATTTCTATAGATTTCAACACAAACTCAGTTTTGTATTATTCCTGCAGCATCGGGAATCCATCCCTATGTCTGTTCCTGCAGCATAAAGCCAATTCACAGTTTGTCCTTTAATAATAGTTGTTATGATTTCTGTTTTATCCGAGTTGTGTTTGAGTTAAAAGCTTTACGTTGTATTACTTTTAAGAATTTATTTTCTATAGATGGTGACTAGAAACTAGTTCTTAGTGCACATACTGTGCTTCTCCATTTCAAGTATGCATTCCCTAGTTTGATAGAATAAATGAACAACCATGAGAAGATGTTAGTCGCCTGCTAGAATGTCCAATTCCCAGGTTTAGTTCTGTTGTGACTTTTATATCCTTTTGTAGTTGTGACCAATGGATATGGGTTTAGAGTTGTTTTGGTAGTTTAAGTTCTTCTCCCCAAGTTGTGATTTTATTCACCACCACATCCTTGCATAAAGGAGAATTTCAATATCCCAGACCCTTTTTTGACTCACCTTCTTGGAGATAGTTGCTTCATTGTTTGGATCTCATTTCTTGAATTATAAATAGGGAGAAATAGAGTTACCTCATAGCCCCCTTTTTCCTTTGTTTCATTTTGGTGAACCTGACCTCTTAAACATTGTAGTTTTTATTATTATTTTAGAGTACATCCAACCCTACATATTAGTTTTGCAATAGTGTGCATTATATTTGTAGTGGTTGCATTACATTTAGGGTTCTTTAGTTTTGCATTAGTGAAAATTACATTCAAGATAAATTTTCATGTTTGAATTACTTATATTCTCTAAAAATTAGAAAAGATTGCATTAAATCTTTGTCTTTTTGGCAGTGAAATCATCATTCTCACATTTAGATTCGCATTCCACATCAATTTAGTCATCTTATTCATCATTCAACCTTTGTAAAAATTGCATTTAGAGACCCAAATTTGTTACAAGATTGAGTGTTACAGACCTGAAATGACAAACACATAGGATAAAATCAGAAAAAATAAAAGTCAAATTTAGAAAACCCTAATCTAAGACCCATTTTCCATAGGGTGAATGAGTCCCTAGACACACCTAATCAACCAAATTTTTGAGTGATTTTTGGTGCTTGATTTATAGTTGTATTTGTTACCAAACCTAATCTAGGACCCATTCAACATAGGGAAAATGAGTCCATGTAAAGATTTTAGCAACAAAAATTTTGAGTGATTTTAAAATTATGATAGACATTTCTATTTCTGTTGTTATATCCTTGAAGTAGTTTCTTGAAACAGTTCAATTTGGCATTCATTTTTTTGTTCATTTAGTTAGATTTTGGGTATGTGCAAGATCATGATGGGCCAAAAAGTGGCTATATGATGGGTATGTAGGGTATGTGGTTGAAGAATGTTTTTTAACCCAAAATTTATGAAATGAAAAGGTTTTTTAAAGGATATTCTCAACTTTCCACCAATATAAATTATTCTTTACTTTGAATTTAATAAATTATTATTATTCATTTTCTATTTGAATTACGACTAAAGTATTAATTGATAGGATGATTCAAAACCATTTATAGCTTTCAAATGGTATCACATTTTTTGAATTCAAAAGATGCATCACATTCTATGCCTTGCATACTATAGGATTAAAAAAAATGAATTTCATGAAGTTTTCACCAAGTTAAGGTGGTCAGACCTATGAGTTTTAATATTTTTAAAAGTTATAATAAAAAATTCATAATTAATTATTTACTTGGAAAAAATTACAAAAATTATGCATCACATCAGGACATGAGTCCTCTACTTATATCTAAAATATTAGAAAAAATAATTATCATTTTATTGTGGTTAGGGTGGCTAGATAGACACCTACTCCTTATTTTTTCCCTGAAATTTAAGTATTATTGCATTGAAATTTCAAAATTTCACCAAATGGATTTCTTTTTCAAATAAACCTAGTAGTTTAGAAACTATATTCAATTTGCTATAGATTTTATTCTTACATATTCTTGAAATAATATAGATAACTTATTCAAATTTTTACATCATGTTGCCTAACTTTGATTTTTATGAATTTTTTGCCACTTAAGGTCATGTTTTTTCCATGATGATCCTGCACATACCCATTTGCAACATTGGGAAAAGCATTTCTTGCATATTTTAGTTAAAAGTTGCATTAGATTTTGTTTAATTTATAGCATCATTACATTAATTAGATATACTAGTTTACATTTTGCAATCATTAGAAAATAAAAACAAAAGACAAAAAAAATAAAAACATCAACCAAGACCCTTGGAGGAAGCATAGTTTTTTTACTATGTCAAATATCTTTTTGAAAGTTAGCTTATCCCTCAAGCCCTTTATTAGTGATGGATTTGATATGTTAGATGAAGCCCTTTAGGACTTCATCTCGCAAGGTTCACCTACTAAGGCTTGTAATGCAAAACCAAAACACAAAGATGTTAATGCAATCAGACTGCAACTTATCATTTACCCTCCTTCACAAAAGCCTGAAGTTCAAAACAAACCCATGCTTATCCTAGAGCCACCTAATAAGAATTCTTCAATTGACGATAACAATGCTTAAAAAAAAAAGGGTTACAATACCATCCCTCACACATATAATACAAGTAAAAATAGGCAACAATAAACAACTCATGTTTCATTACCTTTTCCTCAAACTATCTTGACAGGCCCTCCTCGTTTACCTTCAAATACTATCCAAAAGAATATAATATTGTTGAACAACTTAAGAATACACTCACTAATATATCCCTATTGGATCTTATTGAAGCTTCACCAAATTACCATAGTATACTTCAAATAGCCTTGCAACAAGTTATGGTTCCTCCCAACACAATTTCAATTGATGTGGTCGCATTAGTTCAAGGAATGAGTGAGATTAATCTAGATTTTTTTTTTCACCAAAGAGAGTTACCCTACTTACAAGTTCAAAAATGGCATGTGATGCATTCATGATAATAGCCTATGTTAATTGAATTGCAATAAAGGGTACCCTTGTGGACAATGGTACAACCCTTAATGTGTATAGTGTGAGCCTGCTAGAAAAGATTGATATGGATAAGAGTGACATTGTCCCTAATTATTTTTCTATCCATGGATTTGATAATATAGGAAAACAACTATTGGGAGTCATCATATTACCTATTAAAGTTGGGAAAGTAATATTATAAACTCTAGTACATGTTATGCATCATGATCTTTCCTACAATATCCTCTTGGGGAGACCATGGATTCAAAAAATGAATGGAGTGCCTTCTACCCTTTATCATGTAATGAACTATGTCTATGTCAATAAATTTTACACACTTAAAGCCAATCCTAAACCTAAAAGTTGTTTGATTGCTGAGAAAGAAGGATGGGATCCTCTAACAGTATTACACCCAACTGCAAAAGTCAAGGTCACAAAGGAAGAAGAACATGAGAAAATAATTGATGAAGTTACTAATTTAATACAAGATTATTGGGGTTCCGTATATTTCACACCAAAATTTATGGGAGAATACAAAATTACAATAAAAGAAACCAAAAACAAAAAAAACAACAAATGGTAATGTCAACGCAGAATTTGAAAGAAAACTCACAAGCACCTAGTTCATCTACTTTATAAGAAGACACAAGCTATGCAATGAACTTCGATGAAATAGAATACCAACAACCACCAAACCAAAAAAATATGGAGAAAATTTATGGAAGAGGTTATGAGCATGTAAAACATCCTGGTTATGATGCAAAAGGATGTGGAAGGAAAGAAAAAAGAAACTATGTTTCTATAGAGCATAACACACAAGAAAAAAAAAGTGGTTTAGGGTATTGTCCTTCTAAGATAATGCAAGCAACAAAAATACCCTCACTCAACATCAACAACGTAATGTGTAACTCTAATAAGATGAAGCTCACTTTAAAGCATCCTGAATTAATTGATACAAATTGCAAAGAATGATTGGAATATTTTGAAGATGATGAAGATTTGAAAGCATTTGAATCAAGCCCTATCTTCCTCCCTCTAACCTTGTTGCCACCCTTCCCTACGTGGAAGGAATTTCCAATAAAATTGATAAAATCCTCATCAAGAAGGGCTTAGCTTGCTCCTTCAAGCCCCTCTCCACTTTAAGAAACCACTACCTTCTCCCAAAGACCCACTTGACTCCTTTCTCAACTCTAGTGTCTACAAAGTGACCTGCTCTTGTGGCATCCCTTACATTGGAGAAACTGGTCGCTTGATCACCACGAGAATCAAAGAGCATGGTGTAGACATTAGGCATGATTGGGTCATGAAATTGACACTAGCCAAGAACTTTTCCAAGACCAAGCATCATATCACCTTAGAAGACACCAAAATTCTTTCCAAGGAAGATAACTATTTCAAGAGGAAGCTTAAAGAGGCTATTGATATCAATAATCATCCTTCCAAACTTAACCGAGATGGGTGTTAGAATTTAAGATTCTCGTGGAAACCCCTTTTGAACCACCTTATTCATCCCCCTGTTGTTAGCTCTTATCGTTCCTCTCATCATTAGTCTCTTGCACTCTCTCCCCCTCCTTTGGCCTTTTTCTTTCCTTGTCTCACATGCCCTCTTCCTCTTCCTTTTTCCATCTAGCCCTCTTCCCCCTCTCTATACTTTCCTCTTTTTTTCATTCCCTTGGTTCTTTTCATTTTTCTTTGGTCTATTTCATTTTATTTAGACTTTGTATATCTCTTGATCCCATCCCCTTTTATTATTCTTGTTCTTTTTCGTTCTTTGTATTATATTTTGTGTAGGTCTTGGGTTTTCTTTTTTGTGTTCTTTTTAATTTTTAATTTCATTTCATTTTCCTTTTGTTGTGGTTGTCTTTATTTATTTTTATTTTTATTTTTATTTTTTTTCTTTCATTCGTTCTTCTCTTTCATCTTTTTGCTCTTATTTTCTAACGTTTATTTATTTTTCATTGTAAATATTTTAAATTTTTTTCTTGGTTTTTATTTATTTTAAGTAGTTTATCTTTTGCTTTCTTTCCCTTAGTTTTCCTTTTGTCTCATTGTTTTGTTTGTTTTGTCTCTCATTTCTTATTTTAATTAGGATCCTCTTGTTAATTGTTCGGCTTTTATCATTTGGTGTTTTATTTTTATCCTATTCTCTTTTCTTAATTTGTATCTTTTGTTCTTTTTTGTAGTCTTTGTTTTCTTGCTTTATCTTTTTACATTTGGTATCTTATGTTTTAGTTTTTTTTTTTTTCTTTTTAAATTGTTCTCTTCTTTCTCTTTTTGACTTTTTTTTTATTTTTTTATTTTTTTTGATACGCGAGGTAATTTTTTATATATATTGATATTGAAGAAATATACAAACATCTACAACACAGGAAAGTCCATCCTAGACACACAGCCGAACAAAAAACCAACCCAACCAGGACACGATTTCACATTTTCAACAGTCCCATTACAAGCAACAAAAGACCAGCCGCAAAAACCATTGGAACAGAGAAAGGGGTCGAAGGCCGACCCACAACCAACATAAGACAAAATTTACAAAAAAAATTGTGCAGGAGACCACCAGAAATGACAGAAAATAACAATAAAACATAAAAGCTTCAGACACAGAGGCCAACCCTCACATGAAACCGTTGATTTCAGCAAACCTTATAAAATCTTCCCTCCACTCCATCCCCTCCTCCGACACCATCTTCAACTTTCACTTCAAGAAATCCATAGCCACATCCACAACATTTTTGTGCCTTGACAAAGTAGGCCCTTTGAGGTCTAAGAGAAAAGGATAAACTTTAACAGCGTCCTTCGTGTCCCAAAGGAGAGCCAAGTCAGCTGGGTGTGGAATGCCTTTGCCTAAGAAGGCTACCTTCATTGTTTCCTCAAGTCCACTGAGCAAGTCATCATGGAACAATCACACCATCATCTCCATAGCCACCGCCTTCGGGGTCTCCAAGTCCAGAAGCACTACAAGAAACTGAGAGGAGATATGGGCATTATCTCTGGCATACTCCTTTCTTTCTAGGTGTTCTTTACCAAGGATCATTTTGACTGCAACCAATGACACTGGATCATCCTCGGACATAATTCTCTTTAATCTCTAGTCCGTAACTTCCTAAAAGGCAATTTGCATCTCCGTAGCCAATAGAGAGACTGGAGTGTTGACCCCAAAGCAATCCAAGCCTTCCACCGAAATGAGGATGGTGAATTTCAACTTTTTCGTCCTCGCCATTTGCAGAGCATTGCCAGTCGTTTCCTACACAGAAATAAAAGACAATGCCAAATTTTGAAGACAAAGCATAAAACATGATTTCAATAGATCCATTAATAGACCCGTGAGAGGATCAGTTAGGCCTCCGCACATGAAATTAAATAATGGCGGGTTGATCATCTTATCCTTGCCCTGAAGATTTTCTACGGGCTTAGTCCTTCCACCTACAAACCATAATCACTTCAAATGAAGTGAGACGCCACCCGGCCCTTCAACTGTCATTTCAATTATTGTCATACCTGATGTGTTGCACAGACAGTGCCTCGAATGCATAGCCATACATTCCCCTTATCAAACACCAAAGGCTCCATGATTTTCAAAGGCAAAGCACTTTAAATAAACCAACTCATCCCCACGGCAATTTAGAAAGGCCAAAGAATGACATGGAAATGCCACCTCTGCAAGCACCAAAACCGTCCCAAAGCCACCTCATGCCCACCCAGGAATTCGAGTGGAAAAAAGAGGGGCTAGGGGGAGCCCACCCAACCACCCATTGGAAGATGCTATAAATGACATTCTTTGAAACCAGGACCAGTTACTCCCAAATTGGAGAGAAGGTCAACATCCATGTTTCCTTCCCTTAAAGTATGATTTAGCATTACTTGCTCAAAACTGTCTAGCAGCTCAATTGCCACCTCCAAATACACACCTAGTTTCCAATTGTGAAGTTGTCTTGTCCTTAGAGCATTAATAACTAATGTTGAATCACCTTCAATAATCAAATTTTTGATTTCTAATTCTTTGCCGAGTTTAAGTCCAAGAACTAGAGCCTGGAACTCAGCAGCATTGTCCATGCCATTAGCAAGAGGCTGAGCAAGTTTACCCAAAACTAAGCCTGTGTTAGTTCTAATTATGCACCAAGCACCGGACGGACCCGGATTCCCTTTTGAGGCACCATCAAAATTTAATTTGGCCCAACCCAGCTCTAGGGGAAGCCACTGTGTCTTTTTGCATTGTTCCACAGAAGCTACATTTCCTGAACAAGCCACAGGAGGGGATTTGATTCCAAACCATTGTTTCATAATCCAAGCATCCCAATTGGTAAAATTGGATTTCTTTTGTTTCACCAACAACTGAGAGTTAAAAAGTTGAACAATGCATGCCTTTACCTTGCACTGTAACCTTGAGATCGATAATTCTTTATCCTAAAATAAACATTTGTTTCTCTCCTTCCAAACTTCCCAAATTAGAATTGAGGGACTCATTTTCCATAGGTCTCCAAAGATGGAGCTATGCTCACTGCTTGGCCAAGAGTTTAGGAATTCAAGCAAAGTGTTGGGAAAAACAGTTATCCACTTCAATTTTTTGCACAGCCAACACCACATTTGATATGTGAATTTGTAGTTCAGAAGTAAGTGGTTCACATTTTCTTTAGCTTCTTTACACAAGGGGCATCTGGTTGGACCAAGATAACCCAATTTAGAAAACCTATCACCTGTCAGAATTCTACCTTGAGCAGTGGCCCATGTGAAAATCCTGGCTTTCGGTAAGCAAATTTTGTTCCAACATAGATTTTGAGGCAACATTGAAATAGATTCATGAGAAGTTAACATGTTATATCCTATTTTGGACGAATAAGCTTCGTTTGGAGCAGTGTCCCACCGAATACTATCTTCCCCTTTTCTAGCCCAGATCCTGCAAGTATTCATTACTCACTCAAAAAAATCTAGTTCATGACTTCCCAAATTCAAACATCTCACTGACTTCCACTTTATATAACTACCCCCTAAAAAGTCCTCGAGATCAATGTAATCCCTGACTTTCAAGCCCCAGATTTGCTTAGTCTTCTCCATTATGCTAGAGAGTTCTGGCATATTTTCTAATACTGAGTGTCCTTCCCATGAATCATCTCGAAATGAAGCCTCCTTTCCATCCTTCACCTCCCATGTAATGAAATCTGTTATTAGTTCTCTACAATTTTTGATGAAGTTCCAGATCCGGGACCTAGATGGAAGTGTTTTTGTAGAAAGAAAGTAATACGGATCTGGTTCAAGATATTTCACTCTGATGATCTTGACCCATTTGAGATCTAGCTGAGAATGGATTATCCAAGCTAGTTTTTCCCCCAAAGCCTTATTTTTCCTTAGAATGTTTCTTAGCCCAGTCCCATCATTCTCCCTCTTCTTGCAAACCTTTTGCTAGTTAATAAGGGGAATTTTCTTTTGTTTGGAACTGCCTTTCCAAAAGAAGTCCCTCATGACCTTATTTAGATCTTTTCTCGCTCCACTAGTTAATTGGAGACAAGACATCATATATATTGGTAGGGCTAAAATAACTGATTTCAACAAAGTTAGTCTCCCAGCCCAAGAGAGCCATCTGTTTTTCCATGAAGAAATTCAATCCTTACATCTGCTCACCATTGAGCTCCATGCACTGTTACTTTTGGTGCCTTTTTCCAATGGAAGTCCTAAAAATTTGCAGGGCAATTGCCCCATTTTGAAGCCTAAAATTCTCAAAATTTGAACCTCACTAGGGCAGTTTGCATTGAAGAAAAAAATCTCTGATTTGGCCTTACTTCTTGACCTAAAGCCCTAGAATAATCTTCGAGCATTTTTTTAAACTTTTGAGCCTCCTTTGTTGTTGCTTCACCGAACAACATTGTATCATCTGCAAATTGTTTATGTGTGATGTTGGGTAGGCTGCTAGTGACTTGCAAACCTTGAATCCACCCAGACCACCTTGCATTTTCAATCGATCTCCCTAATGCTTCTACCATTATTATGAACAAGAACAGGGATAAAGGATCCCCCTACCTCAACCCTCTTGAAGCTGTGAAATAACCCTCCAGAGAACTGTTCACCAGTACTGAAAAATGCAGGCAAGCCACCCAACCAAAGATCCAATCTAACCATTCCTTCTGAAAACTGAAAGCTTCCATTACTTTGAAAAGAAATCTCCAGTTCACTTTATCGTAAGCTTTTTTGATGTCGAGTTTCAACAACATGGCTGATTTGTTCAATTTTTGAATTGAATGAATAAATTTTTGGGCAATGATCACCCCATCTAAGATAGAGCACCCTGGAACAAAACCTATTTGTTCCTCAGAGATAATTGTTGGAAGATTTTTCTTCAGTCTGTTAGCTACAACTTTGGCCAGTAATTTGTAAATAGTGTTGCATAGCAAAATTGGACGGAAGTCTTCCCACCTGTCAGGTTTCTCTTTTTTTGGGATGAGAGAAATTAAGGTATTATTTGCTTCCTTTAGAACCCTTCTATTTAGCCTAGAGTCTTCAATGGCTTCCCAAACATCCTTTCCCAAAAAGTGCCAACACTTCTTAAAGAAACCGGCCGGGAACCCATCTGGTCCAGGAGCCTTTTCTGGCTGCATCCCAAATATTGCCTCTTTTACTTCCTCTTCTGAGAATTTTGCATTCAATGCTTGCATTTGAATTGGGGAAAAAAATTTCAATATGAATTGCAGGGAGGCATTCTGAACTTGCCAATTTCAACCTTCCCAGTCATTGAGCAGATTCTGAAAAAAAGAGACTGCTGAATCCTTGATTTTTGACACATCTTCCAACAATCTGCCTTCCCCGTCATTCAAACAAGTGATTCTGTTGAGTTCCCTCCTTGATTTTGTGGAGTTGTGAAAGAATTTTGAGTTTCTATCCCCTATTTCTAACCATACTTCTCTAGATTTTTGTCTCCAAAAAATTTCTTCTTTGGCCAGGATATCGTTCAACTTTTTGGTTAATGCCTTTTCTTTCATGTAGCATGCTTCGTTCATCCCACAATTCATAATTTCATCTACTAAGGATTCTAGTTCTTCCTCTGTTTGTGCTTTCTCTTTGAATATGTTCTTAAAGCTCTCTTTGTTCCATTGTTTAAGACGTTGCTTCAAATATTTTAACTTTGTGATTACATTGAATAAACTTGAACCCCTCGGAGAGCATTCCTTCCACCATTGTTCAAGTAAGTCCATCACATTGGGATCTTTAAAGCACATCATTTTGAATTTAAAAGGGCATCTGATCGGACCCTTCTCCCCAACAATATGTAGTTGAACTGGAAGATGATCAGAGCCAGTTCCAGAGTTTATCTTGCTCTCTAAAGAGAAGGGAAAGGAGCTCAAATTTCCTTTAAAGAAAAAGTGATCTAAGTTTTTCATGATACTTCCAAACCCTTTCCTACGGTTTGTCCATGTGAATAGACCATTGCCTATGGGAATTTCCAATAAAGAATTTCTCTCCACAAAGTTACAGAAATCCTTTTGAGACTGTAAGACTTTTCCTATACCCCCTGCTTATCCTCCTTTCTAAGAATGGCATTAAAGTCCCCACCTAGAATGCTAAAACCTTGGTGCAAATTGTGCAAGACACCATCTAGTTCATGCCATACTAATCTTTTTTGAATACACATCAACGGACCATACACATTTATTAAATTAAAATGAAGGTTCGAGGTTAAACTTCTTACCTTACACACCATCCAATTTCTGCTCAGATTCAAGGCCTCGAGAAAGACTATCTGAGGTTTCCAAATAATCAGTAAACCTCCCGAAGCTCCTTTCGCTTTTGAACCAAGCCATTTCCAAGACCTTAATTTCCTACCAAATTTCTCCAGATCAGTCCTATCTAATTTTTTTTCTTGAAGAAGGAAAATTTCAAATTGACACACTTCAATGTGGCGCCTGATTAGGTTCCACTTGTTAGGGGCATTTAAGCCCCTAACATTCTAGGTTAAGATTTTCATTGTTGTTCAAGAAGGGCTTCACCCTTCTCTACTTTTATCATAGTGTCAATTTTTTGTTGGCCATTGGCTTCCCCGTCCTGCTTTCTCTTCTCTTGATTAGGGATCCTACCCCTCTTTTCTTGATCCCCACAATCTGGAGTTAATTTGAAAATGTCCCTTCTATGAATTCCTAAACGAGATTTAGCCGCTTGCAATTCCTCTGTTAGCTTCCGCTTTTTGCCTGACTGTGGACTTAACAACTCTGTTGTGTCGTGGTCATCTGTCACCCATATTTCCTCTATTCTGTCCAGATTGAAGCCATCCCCCAACATTCCTAACTTTGTTTTAGCCGCCTCTACTAATTCCACTAGTTCCTTCCCAACTTCAATCAGAGAGTCCAACTCCACATTCATATCACTATCCCCCATAAGTTCTAAAGTCTCAGAAATTTTATCATCTAACTCCTCAAACTGGACCTCCTTCTCCTTTCGTTCTGCTTGAGTAGTCTTCCTACCTACTCTTTCATCCATAGAGGAAAGATTTGGAGTCCCATTTTATGAAACCCCACCCATAGGGACCACATTGTCACTATTTGCTTTTGGAGAGGCCCTAGAGTCCTCTGAGGGTGACTTCTCATGCCCTTGCTTTGGAGATTTTGGAGTGTCAGAAATGATTCTCACAACTGCTCTAAGGTTTGCTGAAGGAGTCGCCAGCAAACTGGATTTCCCTACCTCTTCATTGTGAGTTCTACATCCTAGCGTGTGCACCAGGTTATTGCGCATTAAAGTCCTGCTCTAGTTTTTGAACCCATACCCCATAATCCATTAATAGCTCAATCTCGCTCCAAATCATTCTATCCACATTTTTTTCCACAAAAATGCGCACATAGGTTTGATTCCTCTTTGCCAATTTCCTTTCTTCTGCGCAAACGAAGGTACCTAATTGATTTCCTATCTCCTCAAGAATGGAAGGAGCCCAGTATTCCTACGGAAGATTTGGTAAGCTGTACCAATCTTGCTGAAATTCCATCACATGGGTTGAAGGATCAAAACCCACCGTCCACTTTCTTAAATAAAAGACACAACCATCAAGAACCTAGACCCCTTTGACTATTTGATCTCTAATAATTCGGGATGGGCAAATGACTAAGAAAAAATGGTTTTGAAGCATTTTAAGCTGCAACTCAGCATCCTAGCGCTCTTTCCACCAACTCACTAAATAGTTCCAATTGAGATTCTTCCCAAACCATTTCCCAAGTAGACCTAAATGTTCTAACCTCAGAACTTATGCTTGCAGTTTTGAAGAGCTGATAACTACTTTGGTTCTTCCGCTTTTAGCTTCTTTGGGCGGGAAAGAGCCATAGTTGTTCTTTTCGCCCTTTGATCTTTCTTCACTGACTTCCTCCCATACCTTGGCTGAAGACTTTTTTTGCCATTACACTCCTCCCTTCCTGTTTTTGGCTTTAGGGTTTTTTCTCGAAGTTTGTCTATCCAGCTGCAATAGAATATTTTGCCCCAATTTTTCTTCATTCTAAGGACGAGGCCTGTGGAATGCTTCGTTTCTGTATTGACCATTCTTGTTCCTACCTCGTGAATAGCCAACATCTTTGTTCTATAGATGCTCGTGGCCCATGCCCGCAGAAAAGTGACCATGCGAAGCTAGATTATGTGGTCGGGCCCAACGATCCTTCCTCCAAACATGATCAAGGTCCCCAGACCTGTTTGCATTGGGATCCTCACGCCGCTGCCACCATTTCGAAACTTTTTTGACTGTTGCTTACCGCCATGACCGTTGTAGAGCTCCATTTCTCGACATTTATTTTATTTTAGTTTAATGTGTTTATTTGAATTTTTCCTTTCATATTTGTTGGATTTTGTTAATTTATTTAGTTGTGTTTATTTGCTTTGTTCTATTCTTTGAAATTTAATGTTTTGGTATCTTTTTGTTTGATTCTCTTCATGATCATTTACTCTATTATTGTATAACAATTTAAAAAGTAGTAAATATTATTTTTAAGTTACATATAATAATTTAGTAGGAAGATAATATATTTTTTAATTATTATTTTGTTACATTCGAATTTGTGTGTGTGTACATATATATATATATAGTTTATTATTTCTTTGATGTTTTTTTTAATCTTTAGCTTTGGTTCTTTGTTTACTTTGTTCTCTTTTTGTTTTTTTTTTTTCTCCTCTCTTTAGTTTCTTGGTTCTTATTTTATTTTATGATTATGGGATAAGTTGCTTTAATTAATTTATTTATATTTTTTATCTTTTTTCTTCAATGGTCAAATCTTAGCCTATTGTCTTCTAGTCCTCTCTTCTCCTTAGCTATTTATCCTTCCAAGTCTACTATCTCATTCTCTTTTTCTTCTCTCTTGTTGCATACAAATAATCTTGGTGATGGATCATGGAGTGTTATTTGAAACATTGATTTACAAAACTCACACAGTTTTAATCTAGAAACTTAAACACTTAATTATCATGGACTATGGAAAATTGATGTTGTTAAGAAATTTTAGGATTTTATAAAAAATCATTTAATCCTAAAATAAAATGGGTGAAATGTTCTATGGTTAGTTATAAACAAGTGGATGAAGAGAAAGAAAGCAATGGGATAGACAAAGAAAAAGATGAGTACAATCCTGAAATTTTGAAACAAAATGCACTTCCTTTCAGAGATACAATCAACATATAGATGGATACAACTAATGTGGAAAGAGTGATTCAAATAGGAAAATTCCTTGATGAAGATGAAAAATAATATCACACAACATTACTTCATGAATTTCATAAAATTATTTCTTAGACTTACTTGTATATGTCAGGAATCAATGCTAAGATTATGACACATGACATAGTTGTTCAATAAAATCCTAAGCCGGTGAGACAAAAGATATGAAAGATTAATTCTACCATAGACGTATTGGTTAAGTCTGATATTGAGAATATTCTTGTAGCTCATTCTATATGACCTATTGACTATTCTCCTTGGATCTTGAACATTGTTGCAGTTACAAAACTTCATAATCATATTAGGATGTGTACAAACTTTCATCATTTGAATAAAGAATCTTTAAAAGATATTTTCACCTTCCTAATATTGTCATGATAGTATATTCGACTGCAAGACACTCTTTTTTTTCATTCATGGTGGATTTTTTTGGTTATAATTAAATATTTATTTACCCTCAAGATCAATAGAAGACAAAATTTACAACAACTTGGAGAAAATTTTGTTGGGTAGTTACACCTTTTGGATTAAAGAACATAGGTGGAATATATCAAAGAGCTATGACATTGATATTTCATTATTACATACACTAGATTTTGGAACACTATGTTGATGGTATTCTAGCCAAATATTTAACTCGAAGAGACAATGCGAATGTCCTTTGCAAAATATTTGAAATAATGAAAAAATATAACATGAGATTGAATCCAAAAAAGTTTCTTTAGCATAGATAGTGGAAATATTTTAAGATTTATAGTATCTCATAGAGGCATTGAGGTGGACACAAAGAAAATTGATGAGCTATCATTAACATGCCACCTCCTAAAAACATTTCCCAATTTTGCAATTTAAAAGGTAGAATTCAAGCTATCCATCATTCTGTAGCATCCTTAACAAACCAAACATTACCCTTTACATAGCTCCTTAATAAAGAGGTCCAATTTAATTGGAATGAGGATTGTAAGCATGCTTTTCAGAGTTTGAAAGATTATCTTGCTACTCCACCTATTTTACAACCCACTATGCATGAAAAACCATTTATCCTTTATACATCAACATCTTCCCATGCTCTTACAACATTGTTGGACCAAGAAGATGATAGTGGTAGAGAACATCATGCTTATTATAGGGTGATCCCACAATATTGGTTTACAATTTTTGGCCAAACTAGACACTGAAATAATTTTTTTTAACTAAGTCTTCACTTTCAGGCACCTATAGCGGCTAAACTATAAGGAATTTGAAGATGATACAAAATAGAGTTTCGTGAAATTTTGTCTATAGATTCTAATTATATTTTTTTCAAAATTTTTGGAATCAGATTGCACTTCTTTTTCCATCTCCCTCAAAAACTATTTTTTTTCATAAAACAACATTTTTGAAAAGTGACACTCATCGTATAATGCATAATTTGTTTTCCATGAAGGATAAAATTATAATTATTTCGAATTTAGATTTGAAACTATGGTATCTAGTGCTTCCACTTGGTTAGATAGTTTTGTATTGAATATTTTTTCTTTAATCAGGTTTTGAAGTCAAACCAATTACAATTCAGACATAACTCAACCGTATAACGCGTAACATTTTTTGTATGTGTCAAAATTCAATTTTTCTTTTTTTTTGTATCAAGAACTTCAATATCTAGTGCACTCATATTTTTCAAATTTTTTTTTGATAATCTACTATTTTTCCACATGTGCAGAATAGGGAGCTTGATTTTCAATGAAAAACCTACATTCACAAGAAATAAAAAATAAATATCATAATTTAATTTAAATTATACTTTTTTGGAATCTTATAATAAGGAATGCATACTTACAAAAAAGTAAATTTTAAATGAATTCATTGGATCCCCCAAATGGTAAATCAAAAGGGGTTTTTTATCAACATTTTGATAGGTGTAAAGGATACTCCGTTATAGGTATGGTTTAAAGCTAGCGGGGTTCTATCCAAGGGGGCTTGGTCTAAGGTGGTTTGATCAAACCCTCTTCAATTGGAATCCTTTAAATGGAACTTTTCAATGCTTAAATCATTATATTTTCTAAAAATATGTGATTTCAACAAAAATTAGGATCTCCCAGAAAGTGTAAACCACTATTGTGGTAGCACCCTACATTAGGAACTAATTGATTATGAGACATTATATATAATGATAGAAAAATTATGTTTAGCTCTCGTATTTGCTACTAATAAATTGTGACATTGATGAAATCCCTGTGATGACAAAATTTGATCCTTTAAAACACCTTTTTGCTAAAATTGATTTATCGAGACACTTAGCTAAGTGGCTTATGTTATTAACTAAGTTTGATCTTAAATTTGTCCCTAAAAAGGAAATCAAAGGACAAGCCCTTAGTGACCAATTAGCTAAATCTCCCTCTCCCCTAATGTTACCTAATATAGACTCATTCCTTGATGAGAACATGTTGAATATTCAAAAGGAAACAAAAACATGGGAATTGTACTTTGATGGTTCTAAGTGTCGAATTGGCTCCAAGGCAAGGGTTGTATTAATTCCTCCTTTAGTTAATCTTATCCACTTATCTTTCCATTTAAAATTCCTATGTACAAATAACACTAGCGCTTGTATGAATATTTAATAGTAGGAATATATGCAATGTTAGCATTAGAAGTCAAACACATTTCTATATATGTTGATTCCCTATTAATTATTAAACAAATAAATTGTTAATATTAAGCAAAGAATGATAAGCTTGTTCAATATAGAGACCTTATGATGAAATTATTAGAAAAATTTGAATCATATATGATCAACAACATACTATGAAAGGATAATCAACATCCAGATGCATTGGAAAGCACTGCTTCCCTTGTATCTCTTGAAGATCCTTTTACTGATCTCCCATCTATAGTTCAAATGATCCGTAAATCATTGATAGATGATAAAATCAAAGAAGTGTTATTAACTAATACTTAAAATTCTAGTGAATGGTACACTACAATATTCAACTATCTAAAAGAAGGTACCTTTCCCGAGCCTACAACTAAGAACACTCAAGATCATCTTTAAAAACTCACATCTATGTATATAATCCTTGCATATGTGTTATACAAAAGATCATTTAATTTTCTTTTACTTAGATGCCTTAAATAGTTTGAAATACCTAGAGCACTTGAAGAAGCTCATGCAGGTGCTAGTGGGTAGCACTTTGGAGGAATGTCATTAGTTCAAAAATTAATTCAAATAGGATATTATTGGAGACACATGGAACAAGATTTTTTTGCGTACATGAAGAAATACCATAAATTTCAAGAACACAACAATTTGAATTATGCACCCGCTTTTGAGCTTCATACCCAAGTTCCTATTTGGCCATTCTCGATTTAGTTTTTATATATTATTGGAAAAATATCAGCACCTTCTTCCACTAGACATTCATTTATCATTACTGCAACTAATTACTTTACAAAATAGGTAGAATGTATTCCTCTTCGCTCCATTATAGCAGATGTACTATATCATTTCATATTGGAACACATTATTGCTTCGTTTGGTCTCCCTTCCACATTAATTTTGGATAATGGAACTTCATTAAAGAACAATGACATGAAGAAACTCATGGAAAAATTTAACATTCAACATCATTTTTCAACACCATATTACCCTTAATCAAATAGACAAGTAGAATCGACTAATAAGACTCTTGAACAATTTTTTTTGAAAAATACTAAGTAAACATAACAAATATTGGCATACTCAACTAACCTATGCATTGTGGGCTCATCATACAAGCATTAAAACATCTATCGAAAACACTCCCTATAACCTTGTTTATGGTGCTAAAGTGATAATGCCCTTAGAGTTAGAAATCCCTTCATTGTGAATTTTTCTTGAAAGGATTATCGATGATACTACTTTTAAAGAGCAAAGCTTGCATCTAGTTGAGATTCTTGATGAATGACATATTAATGCTCTTGAGCACCTCCAAGCTTATTCTAAAAAATGCAATGTGGTTATAATGATAATGTCATCCCTCATACATTTAATAAAGGGGACTTGGTGTTATATGAAAATCAGTTTAATGTCAATGCTCCAAATGAGAAAGGAAAATTCAGCCCTAATTGGTTAGGACATTATTTCATCAAAGAAAACTATGGGTTCAGAGCCTACACATTAATGAAAAATGGATGGTACACCCCTAAAATATCCTATAAATTTTATGCATTTGTGTCGGTATTGCGTATAGCATCCTTTGTTTTCAATAAGTTGTGTTTTTAGATTAGGTAGATAGTTTCTATTTTATCTTGCATTGCTTCATTATTTAAAAAACAATAATAGTGTATCTTAGAGTCTAAGGTAATTGTTCAATTATTTTAAATTATTACTTTAGTTTCCATACTATTCAAAAGAAAATATTGTGTGTTGTGCTAATTTAGATCCTTATATGCATTTAATATTATTAGATCATAGGTGCATTTAAGTAAGCATAACATACATCATCACAATGTAGCATGTAACATAAATTGATTTATTTTTAATTGATCAAATAAACATTAAATCATGGAAATATTTATTAAATGTCCTTGAAAAATATATTTAATAAATTACATTTGGCATTTATTGAACACAAGATTATAAAAATATATATGCTCATATATCATATATATCATCAAAAGTTCACATACATATATCAATGAGTACAATGCTAATAGGGCCGATGATTGCTAGACCCCTCAGTGCCTAGTGGCAGCCCTCATCAAGAGATGGTGGGATGTGATCATTTAATGCTCAAGGACCTCATGGCTTCTTGTATGCCTCACACCTCTACTTTCACCTCAGCCTCTCATATGAGTACCTTGATGCATTCCTAATCCATGCGATCCCTCTCTACCTATACTTTAGCCACGTTAGCACATCTAGTAGTGCTCTCATATGCTATCCTCAATCTAGAAAACTCCCTGAAGAGATTTGGACAATGCCCCATAAAAGGTGGGAGCATTTACTCTGAGGGTAGATCATCCTCCATTCATAGTGTAGGTAGCATCTATACAGTAACACACTGATAGAGCTCACACCACTCTCACATGGACCTTGCAAGATAGAAAACATAAGGAATATCAGTACACATCATCATATATATAAATCATATACACAATTAAAAGAGTGTAACTAAAACATAACTATCAAATCATCATCTCGATCTCTCATTCACCAATTAGGGTATAACTCTACAATGGTGGTACCCCTCTATGAGGGACGTGTGTATGGCCAGCTACTGTTCACCTCCACACACCCATGAGTGTGGATCTCTAATGTGGCTACCACCTATGATCTAGTGACTCTAGTAGGGGATTATCTCTTTTATCAAGGAAATTGGGTCCTCCTCTATCTCATTAGCATTCTCACTCATAGATTGGGACTCCTCATCCTTCTCCTCATCCTCATTCTCATCCTCATATGAACCTAGAAATATGTTGGGTATAGTGTCATCATCATATGTATCTCTATCTACCTCCTCATCATCCCTATCCTCTCTGCAACTTGGAAGAGGTCTAGTGTGACTTGCATGGTAGTGAATAGGAAAGATAGGAGTTAGTTGTGCTGCAGCCCACCACATGTTATAGGCCTAAGTAGTTCCTACATCATCATCCTCAGACACTATGGGCACATCGTGGCCCTCACCCTCCAAATCACTAATGTATAAATCCTTAATAGTAAGTTGATGACTATCTCTAGGTCTAGGAGCACTATGTATTGATCGTCGATACATTGGTCTAGCCCATAGTGTTACTTGAACATGCCAAAACTAATGCATGGAATGATCATAGTAGAATGGTCTCACTATGCAATTATGTCTACCTAAAAGAAATCAGTCCTAATGTTACTTGATTAGCTCATGCCTATCGTCCACCCACTAGGGAATCCTGAGATATAGTCTCCAAAATATATCATCCCCATCTAGTCGATCAAATCAAATGCACTAGTGTAGTAAATATTCCTCTTTCCATGGTCTCCTCAGTGCATAACTGAAGGCCGATGGGTAACCTATAGCTACTATAGTTAGAAATTTGGTTGGCCGAGTACATGTGATGTGCTTGAAGCAACATACCTAAAAGAGTGTACAATGTACAATGTTGTCGAGCTCTTGGTAAATAAACTACCCTAAATCATAGTATAGATGTGTGAGAATTCTACGAACCCATGCATAAATGATCATGTGCTTCTCCATGTCCTTGATAATATGTACAAGTCCACCATCTAAGTGTGCCTCTCGACCATCTGGTACTAATGTGAGCACTATGGTAGTGATCAAAATCCATTGCATAAGTGGTGTCTGCGCATGTACAAGCCATCTAACATCAATGTGTGGAATGATGATCGATCATTAGATGTGCTACTCGAGGAAATAAAGAATATCATCTCACATCTATCTGAAATATCACTCCTCCACTAAGTGTACACTTGAGCGTTATACCAGAATCTGTAGGATGTAGTGTATGTCCTCTAGAGTGATAGTCATCTCACCTATAGGAAGATGCAAGGTATATGATTCAAAGTCCCATCTCTCTACTAGGGCCATAATCATAAAATATTTGTACCTCATAGATGGCATGAGGTACACCCAAAATAATCCTACATCATGTAGAAGGTTAATCTCCTCCTCTGATAGTTGTGAGATCGAATCTCAAAGGAAACAAAATTGTTTCCCTCCAAGGTGTTGTCAAGTTTGAGGAGGAATCTAAAATAATAAAATACACAAAATAAATCCTAAATTCATCAATTAAATAAACCTAGGGTTGTTCTAAGCAACGTTTAAGGCCAATTTGGACACATGTGCCACTTTTGGATGGGGGTCTTGGACACTTTAGACAATTCTAGACAATTTGTGCCAAAGTGGAACACTGTGTGCCAAGGTGGGACACTTTATGCCAGCAATGGATGCTTTGTGACAAAGATGGATGCATTGCAAGGTCCTAAAGTTACTCTAAATACATATAAAAATATAGTAAATACATGAAAATGATGAAAAAGTTGAGTTGAATCCACTCACCATCTGTTGAAGTGTACCTCGTGCCTCCTCATCATGGACAACATCCAATCTAGGGGGCTTGTAGGTCTATTGGCTTGGCATCATAAATCACTTTATGCCAAAGTAATTTGCAAAAAGGTAAATGTCAAATAAATAGTAAAACGTGTCATTTTCATTAAGTATATAGTAAACCCTAGTAAATAAAGTGTACTTCATTTTAAGGGAATCTTACTCAAATTAACATATTAGGGGCTAGAAAAATCTGTTTTCGATGTCAATTGTTACATTGGGTATGTGCAGGATCATGATGGGCCAAAAAGTGGCAATATGATGGGTATGTGGCTGACAACTTTTTTTTTACCCAAAATTGATGAAACGAAAAGGGTTTTTAAAGGAGATTCTCATGTTTCCACCAATATAAATTATTCTTTAATTTTAATTTAATAAGTAATTATTATTCATTTTCTATTCAAATTATGAATAAAGTCCTTGATAGACTGATTGAAAACATCTATATCTTTCAAACAATATCACATTTTTTTAATCCAAAACATCGTCACATTCTATGTTTCATACTATAGGATTAAACAAAGAAAAATTGGATTTCATGAAGTTTTGACCAAGTTAAGGTGGGGACATACGAGTTTTTATATTTTTAAAAGTTGTAATAAAAAAATCTTAATTAATTATTTACTTGGAAAAAAATATGCATCACATGGGACATGAGTCCTCTACTTATATCTAAAATATTAAAAAATATTATCATTTTATTTTGGTTAGGATGGTCAGCAGACACCTACTTCTTATTTTTTCCTGAAATTTAAGTAATACTACATTGAAATTTCAAATTTTCACTAAATAGATTTTTTTTTTTAAAAAACCTAGTAGTTTAGAAACTACATTCAATTTTCTACAAATTCTATTCTTACATATTTTTGAAATAATATAGATAAATTATTCAATTTTTTACTTAAAGTTGCCTAACTTTGATTTTTCTATTTTTTTGCACTTAAGGGCTTTTTTTTTTCCATGATGATCCCACACATACCCCATTAGATTCTTAATTTCACTCCTAGTCTCATCACTATGTGGTATAGTACTTGGAAATACCCTATGATATGATAAGTAACCCGATGTGGTTTTGTATTCACCCTAATTCCACCTCTATAAAGAAAGCACAATCAGGGGGCATACATCTACCCTCGATTTCGATTCTCTATAGAAGTTTCATCAGAGCATTTTTGAGTGATTAACAAATATGTGTTGTAGGATGCAGTCCTTAACATTGTGTTTTTTTAGGTAACTACAGTGGGGGCTTCATTCTCCATAATGAATCCATATGAGTATCCTTTTTATAGAAGTATTATTTCCTTTACCTTGCATATGTGTGTAGTATCATATGGACGCTAAAGTGGGTACTAAATGTAGTGTTAGAAAAATTATCCCTTTTTCACACTTATTTTGGGAAATAATTAATAAAAAAATGGACTTAAGTGTGCCTTATTTAAGGTGTTGTAAAGTGTATATATTTACATTTTCACACTAATCTAGGGCTTTATTAATTAATTGAGGTCAAATTTTCCTTAATTGGCCCTTTAACTCAAATCCAAACCTAGTTAATCATAGATTTTGAGAGATAAAATCCAACATTCATAGATGGTATTACACAACACTTAATTTTATGAATTGTGTGTCCTAGGTTAGTGACCTAGGACCCATTCGCCACCTAGTGAATGGGTCTTCACTAGGTCCTAGGACCCTATTTTCACATAATCTATAACATCCCCCAAAGTGTGTCCTTGCTAAGTGTGCTAGGTTCCATTCACCACATGCCTAATAGGTCATTGCTTAGATATAGGACCCCTCTTTTGGATATGTTTTTGGTGGGATTTTAATGATTTCAAATCCTAGATTTGATGTTAGCATGTGATATTTGAATTTCAAGATTTAATCTTAAGTTAAGTATAAATACAAGGTAATTTTACTATGTTTCAATTAGATTCTCAAGAGTTTAAGTCCTAATAGAAAGCATTCACATCCAAAGAGAAAGCAAGATTGAAGTCTTGGAGTAGCATTAAAGTGTTCGTGCAAGTCTTCAAGCTCATTTTGTTGTCAAAGATCAAGCATTATTGAAGTGATCATATATGCATGTGGAGAATCATGAATGATGGATTCTAGGTTTTTGGAGGTGCACAAGACATACAACCAGGCCTAAAGACTTGTTTTCTAAGTGGTTCCATCTTCTATTATCATTCTATTTTTAGCCTAAAGAGAGGTCTAGTTATATTTGTGACTTATTAAGGGGATTTTGGATCTCCTAAAGTAGGTCGTTCACAGTGTTCATGTTTCATTCTATGATCCTATTCTAACACAATTAAGTAGGTTTTTTTGGCATTATTAGAGATCTTAATCTTAGACACACTTAAGTTTAGGATTGCACACACATTTCATATTTCAGATTTCTATTCATCATCAAGGTTTAATTACCAAACTTGGGGTTTTATTAAGGAAAATCCCTATCCACCAACAAACATCAAAATTTATTTTATAAATTATTAGCAGATCCAGATCTAAAAGTAGGGATTTCAAGTTATAGGAAAGAATTACAAGTATAGAACTTCAAGATTAGATTGAGAGTTTTCTTGTAGACTAGTGCAAACTTTAGTGGTGAATCTTCACCAATTGGCGAATTCTAGGAATTAGCTAAGTCGAAATTGGAAAAATTTTCACACCCAAAATGGTGTCCAAATCTCCTAAATTTTATGAACTATAGGTCCAATGCATGTCCATTCGCCAATGAGTTTTTTTATGAGGCATATTTAAGAAATGGATTTTCCATTGTCAAAATATGCATCTCAATTGAACTAACTAATATTTTCACCTAAAATCCCAAAAGAATTTAATAAAACACCTACATATTCGCCAATACTATTAAAACAACATTGTATCAGCACCCATTTCACCAATTAAAATTTATAAATAGTTGCTTGTGAAGACCCATTTCACCAATTCAAATTTATAAATAGTTTCTCATGAGGACCTATTTTGCCCATAACATTAAAAAATAATTACATTTGAGGACACATTTCACCTTGAAAATTACAACATATATAAGCACATGAGATTCTCCAAAATTTTAATATACCATTTAAAAATCTGACGGAATTTTTCAAATATGGAATCATGGATTCATATAAATACAATTGAAAGTGTCATTTATTGTTACACATTTTGTTCAGTTATGAGGTTCTACTTCTCGATTCAGAAGCTAGTGAAAGCCAAAAATGTAGACTTAAAAGGTGAGTGATCATTTCTTCATAGTGTTATTAGTTATAATAATATTTTTTCTTTATCTCTTTTCCATTATTGCTTCAACAAAGTGAACCTTAGAACCAAACTATGAAGTTTTGAATTTTTTAAAACCTCTGACCCACTGAATAGAAAGATGACCAAGAAAGACTTGCAACTAAACAAAGTGAACCATCAATCAAGTCAGGGAATCGATAAGTAATGAAAATTTAGAACTCTGAGGACAAGCAACTAAGGTTAGGAAAAGCCAAAAAAAATGTATTGTATTCCATGGTATTGAATTTGATATGTGATTCTGCATCATTTTTAAAGAACAACACTTATCACACTACTTATAAATTCCTATTACATTTCCATTCACACAATATTTGATAAATAACTGAACGGAATATTACTAATCCATTCCTTGAACATAAGCTAACAGTTCAACATCCATAACTTATAAGATAATAGAAGCTAACAGTTCAACATAAATAACTTATAAAGTTATCCACCCAACTTAAACAATAAAAGCTTAAACTACCAAATCACCTAAATTATACTAAGAAATCCTTATGCATCCATCACCATAAAATCTTTTTTCACAGATAAAAATTCCACAACAATGAAACTATCCAAAAATCTATCATTCCAATAATAGACAATCCACTCACAAATATAAGTTTTTTTGTCTCAAGTGATAACGATTTCTTGAAGACAATCATTTTAGAAATTAAAATAAAAAGTCTTTGAACTATCAAGAGAGCCAAATTAAAGAAAATAACATAAAAAACTAAAAACTAAAAAATGGTCCCACTCTCAACCCTAACTCCTTTGCTTTGAATTAGTTTTTCCTCCTTCTCCTTTAGTAACACCCCCTATGCCTTTACTCTTTGCCTATATTCTTGGTACTTGGTGACAATTGTGGTGATGTTTTTGCTTCCTAGAGTTGTAGTAATCTATAACCTAGTTCTCCATGTGACCAAAGCATTTTTAGACTCAACCAACATATGAGATATTCTCTCTTCTCCACATTTATAATTCTTCAGATGGATCTCCATTCCATTGAGTTTCAAGAAGGACTCCCATGTCACTATAGCAGGATCAAATCTTTCTCTCTTGAATATCTCTCTAAACTTCAGATAGATATCTCTTATATCTAGAATGTTTTCATCAAACTCATTAGTAATTTTGAATCCTAGAATATGACAATATTCTGTAACTTCCACAAACATTTCATAATAATGATCAAGAGTATTATTAATTTCCTTCACTAGGTTATCATACATATTCAATTTCCATTCCAATGAAACAAACTAGGAAGGGCCTAACTCCTTAGGATTATTCACAATTTTCTCACCAATTAATATCTTTGAATCCATAGAGTTCAATTCTTTCATTTCTTGACAGAGCACATAAAGGCTAGTTTGATCTTTTTTGAGCTCTGTTGAAGTTTTGTTACTAACCCCTCTCTCTTGTTAACAAATCAAGTGTAAAAGAGCACAAATTTATTTAGAAAGAAGATAGCCTCTTGAGATATTTTATCAATCCCCTCACAAGAATCTCTAGAATAGCTCAAATTCATTTTATTTTACTCTATGGTGATCCCATCGATGCCCTCTACCTAAGAACTAGAGGCTTAATAATATGTAGGAGGAGTGGCCATGGAAGAAATAAAGTTACTCAATGCGAGGACTTGAGATTCCAATTTTAAATTTTCTTTCCTATGTTCTTTCACTCTTTTAATCAAGGTATTGACTGAATAATTGGCATGGTACACATCACCTTCTAGTGTTTGAGGCCCCATATCAACATGTGTGTCTTTGTATTCTCCCTCTGTTATTTCATCTTCATGTAAATCCTTCATAGGCTCAACAATTTCTAACATTTAATTTCCAGAAGTAGCATCAGTCACCATCCTTGACATCCTCCTAGCTTTCTTAGGTTTTGAAGAGCTTTGAAGTAACTTTGAAACTGTATCCACTCCAAATTTCATTGTAGGAATATTCTTTGTCTTCTTCTCCACTACTTTTTTCAGCTATACTAGAGAGGCTACTACCAGACCAAAATCTTCATTTCCACTAATAGTTTCTTTTGGAGTGGTAGGAGTGATAAGTGGATTATCAACTAGAGGTGGAGAAGAGGAAAACTCAGACAAAGGAGGAAAGATATTATCTTCAATGATCTGTTTAAAGATAGCTTCAAAATCTTCATCCACAAACTTTTCTTGATTGGTCTTCTTCTTAGGGGTAGGAGAAAGTACACTGTCTTGTTCATAGATGCTCTTCAACTTGATTATTTTTTCTAGATTATAGCCATCACCTTCTAATTGAGAATTTCCACTATAGGACCTCACAGAGGGTTTCCCCGATGATACACTTGCACCAGATGCTTACATAGACCCTTGTTAATTCTTTTGTGATGACTTAAGCTCTTGAATAGGACCAACAACTTGCCACCATTTCCCATCCAACTAGTCCTGGGTTCTTTTAAGCATTTGGGCAGCTCGCACCCTCGTATCTAAAATTTCACTTTGGCTCCAATCAACCCTAGGGTGGACTTATCAGGCAATTTTTCATATGCAGGATCTATGATTGTTGAATTCTTAGCTACATTTTCAGGAATGTGAAATGACTGACCAAAATACTATATCTATTTTATTGTTAGCCTCATATAATCTCTTCTCAAAACTTCATTCTCATTGACACAATATTCCTAGAAATCTTCAATAGATGGTTCATGTCGATCTAAACTCCCTCAATAGAGATTCTACTTCACAAAACCCTTACTATCAAAATTAGCTCTCACAAATAGGTTCTAGAGGTTATATTCCTTGAGAATTCCTTCAAATCCCCTAGCCATCTGGTTTGTTTTGCACACAAAAGAAGGGGTCTCCAATGGGAAGACATAACCTTGTTTCCCCTTGTTCATATAGTTAATATTAAACATGGCCATTTGTTGACAAACTTCTAGAAATATTAGTAAATCTTCAAGATACTAAGGTAATTTAAATGGGGCTTTCTCAAAATTCCCTATTCTCAGATAGGAAAACTTATCAAATTGGATATAAAAACTCCCAAATTTTGATACAAGATAAATTGATTTAGGGGAAAGGTACATTTATGGATTTCCATCTAGTTTCCTCATTGTTATGCAGTTTTTGCACACACGCCCTACTGAAAGCAGGGACCCTCTTTCGCTCTAGTTTTGGTTTCTTGGCCCTTTCTTTTGAGGTTTTGTCTTATTTAGGCATGTGCTTAAATGTTTATTTTTGATTTCCTAGGTGTTTCCCCAAGTTATTTATTGAAAATCTTTAATTTATGGCTAAGCTCAGGGTTTTACCCTGATTCAGGATTTTCCACCCTAGTCAGATTTTCCCGGATCCCACTTGGACTCTGGTGGGACCTTGTTGTTCAGGGATTTTTGGTATTTGTAGATTTCTGTGTGGGCTGTATTTTCCCGGATTCCACCCTGTCGTTGGCTTCCTAGGTTTCTTGGTTGTCTTATCGATTGCATTAATGGCTTTGTACGTGCTTTGAAGGATGAATTTAACTTGATTTCTGGGATCTTTGTGCCATCAGGTTTACTATTTGCCATCATCTGAGTTGAGGATTGCATCCTTAGAGTTTGTTCTTTGAGCTTTTGGTTGGATTTGGGCATTTGGGTTTGAATTGATCGATTTAGTGGTGATTTCTTGTGCATTCTTGCCCCTGTTCTTTGTGGACCCTATTCTCTTCGCATCTATTGATTCTCAGATCGATTTCCACTTTATAATGGCATGTGTTTGATTGCCCTGCCTTTGATTGAGAATTATGGATGGCACGTTGATGTTATGAGAGCCTATGGGATTCAAATTCCTATGTATTTGATCATTTCATGCTAGAGTTGTTCAGTATTACATTATTTGTCATCTCCTAGGAGATTTTTGAGCTCAGTTGTGTATCTACATTTTGATGAATCTTTCCTGAGAATAATTAGTAAACCCTAGTAATGATTTAGCAGTTGAAACAACTAAATTGTGAGCTTTCTGGTGTGCTAATGGTGGGTGAATAGGGTTTCAAACCTAGGGAAAGGCCATGTCAGGTTATTTCATCTTAAAATTTACCTAGAATGTAAAGAAAATCTATGAAAGGTCCATCCCTTATTTGTTTTGAGTTAACTTTTTGAAATTCATGATTGATTCGGTGTTTGGGTAAAATCATGACTCTCTGTCCCTTCCGGATTTTCTTCGCCATGACCCTTCATAGTCAGGGAGATGTCATATTGATCACTCTGTATTTCACCAAGAATCCTTCCTAAATCTGTATTTGATCATCAAGACCTCACCCCAAAAGAAAGTCTCCCATCGACATGCATTTTCTCATATACTGTCGGCAAGACAAGCCCTAGTTGACAAGAGGTCATAGCGGGCTCCATTAGTTATACTAATATTCATTTGCTTCACTGAGACATTCATCCTTCGGTGAGACCTTTCGGCGGGCCTTCAACTCTTGCCGAGACCTTTACTTTTGGTGAGACTACCGGCGGTTGCCAAGACCTTATGGTGACGCCTTCCTTTCTTGGTGAGCTCGAATCTTCTTTCAGGGAGACTGCATGTTATCAGCAAGAGGTTATGTTGATGGGACTTCATATCGATGAAAAATTGCACAATTGGTGAGACCTCTCGCTAAATTCAAAACCTATCACTAGTCGGCAAGACGCTGCAACCTCGGTGTGACCTCTTTTTGAATGAAATTTGTTTGGCTGAAGTACATGCTTTTGCACCAATTGGTTCAGAGTTTTTCCTTCTCCGCAGATTTCCGTTGAGTCCAGAATTCTTTGAAATTTGACATCTCTCTAATTTTTTGAAGTCTGCACTCTGGCTCGTTCTTCGCAGAAATTTGTCCCTCATAGATTTCCCCAAAATCTGATGAAATATAA
This sequence comes from Sequoia sempervirens, assembly GCA_007258455.2. Lineage (NCBI taxonomy): Eukaryota > Viridiplantae > Streptophyta > Pinopsida > Cupressales > Cupressaceae > Sequoia > Sequoia sempervirens. The sequence continues at coordinate 116,120,115 of VDFB02058242.1, read as the reverse complement.
AGGAACGTGAGATAATTGGATTTGATTATGATTTGTGATACATTTAATGATTATTTCATGTCATATTTGGATTTCCTGTGTAATATATTGATTGATCATGATCAGGTTTAATGGTTAAGTAGGTGTTTCTAGGTTATTCCATTGGAATCTGATTAGTCTAGAATTTCTCAAAATTCCTCTCTGGCTCAGATTCTGTGGATGGTCTTGAAACCCAAATTTTTTTGTGGTCATCTCATATGAGATTTAATAACACTCTGGCTATATGAGATTCATTCTAATAGTGTTCTAATGGATTAACATTCTCTTTCCTATGGTTTTTATTTGTTTCCATGTCGAGTATAGGCTGAATCTAGCAAGGCAGTAGTTGGGTCCTCAATGTCTGATGCAGAAAGGATTAAAATGGACATTAAGAGCAAGGTCCCTAAAAGTAAAATCACTTCTATTTACTCGGAGGTGACTAATACAAATGTCAGATCATGGGATTATGAAGAGTTTAAAGAAAGAATGGCAGCTAAGGATTCTCCTTTGGTGGCTAGAAGGACAATGGAATCAAGCTTGTCCCATGTAGCTAGTTTCCCTTCTATAGTGCAGTGTTATGAGTTGGTCCTTGAACGTGCCAGACACTATGATCAGGATACATGGAGAATAATTCATCCTCAAGGGAGAGTTGTGGCAAATCTCAACCCTGTCTCCATTGCCCAAACATTTGATATGCCAGATAGATCTCATGTGGTGGGATTCAGCATCAGGGTGGCTCAAGAGTTCTACAATGAGCAAAATGTGAGGTCACAAAAATTTATCAATTATTGGCTAGAGAATCTTAAATCTCACTATTCTAAATTACCCAAGCAGTTGTTCAGGATAAAGTTCAAGAAGGAATATTATGATGCCATCACTCTTCTCAGCAGGGTGGTTGGAATGAAGAATGCTAGTACGTTTGAGAATTGGATCTGCCATTTGATTGTGAGGATGGACCAAGAGAAGATTGATTACCATTCGGTGGGGGTCATTAGTGGAGTACTCCATGAACAGTTATCCAATGTGTTGCTTACCAAGACTTTCACAATGACTTCATATCTAGTCTATGCACTTGCAAGATTCCATCCCTACAAAGGATTGGATACAAAGGGAAATTTTGGACAAGATATTATTTATGAAGTTTTCCCTCAGTTGCACTTGGGAGGTTCAAACTATAGGAGGGAAAATGATGCATTTACCATATATATCATCAGAATGCTTCAAGAAGCAAAGCATGTCAGGATTTCAGACCTAGCAAAGGAACTCATCAAGAAATATGGGGCATGGTTTATTTAGTTCCCAACTTTCTCCTACATTCGGATTGATGGATGCCAAAGGTCCCCATACAGACTTCCAAGGTATCCCACTAATCACATTATATTGTTGGAAGTAACTAGACAGATCTGTGACTTTGATGCCATTGTCAAGGGAGACAAGCATAAGACTGGTTTTGGTGGAGATTTCCCATTAAGGATTGGCACTAGAGAGGTATGTCCTTCCATTGGTTCCGCCCAAGCTTTAGAAGAAGAAATGAGTACTCTTGGCTTGTCTTTCCACTCCAAGAGGTCCAGATTTGATATTACAGGAGAAGCCCAAAAGAATCCCAGCAAGGAGTATTGTCATAAGGTGAATTTGGAGGACTACTGGGCCAACTGCAGTGATGAATTTGAGGTCAGAAAGAAGAAATTTTCTCAGCTTCTAGTGGAGTCAGTTTGATTGTACAATGTAAAGGTAGTTCCTAATTAATTGGAAGATGATGGGAACTTGATCCAAGATCATGCTTATGAGGCCATAAAGGATAGACCAATTGGTGATTTGGATTGGTTAGAGGAGGAAAAGATAGAATTGAAACAACTAGTGGATCTAGTTCTCAAATTTACTAGGATGTGGCTAAAGCATAAGCTGTGGGAGTTGGAAAATAATGGTGTATAGTGCACCTATGCGCTAATGGGAGATTTGGATCCCCACTCCCCCTCTAAGGAATCTACTGAGTAGGATCCTAAGGGCAAGGGTAAGTTGGATTCTCCATTCAAAATCAAGATAAAAAGTGTTCAAGGAATAGAGGCCTAGGAAACAGAAAAATAGAGAAAACCAAAGGCTAAGTAGAGGACAAGGACTAGGAAGTCTGAGCAAAAAGAGACTGAAAATCAGGGTCCTAAGGCTGATGTGCGAGTGCCCAAAAGGAGAAGAATCATAAAATTGTCAGAGAAGGCAAGCTCCAAGGCTGGGGAGGAAGAAGTTGCCCTACCAGTGGTAAATGTTGAAAGTTCAGAGGAGAAGGCCAGGGTGTATATGAGGAGGTCTAGGACTCCTTCTCCCAGGGACAGTGTGCTTGAGGAAGTGGTTTCTCATGAGGAACAACATGATGATGTTCCTTCTACTCATGGAGCTCAAGGCAAGCCTAGTAAGTCAAAGGATGTTGAGGATCATCCTGATACTGAAGGGGAGGAGTTTCATGAAGGTGACCTCTATAGTGTAGAGGTAGAAATTGAAAAGATAATGCAATCCCCTATGGTTGCATATGCGGATTCCCCTGTCGAAACTAAAGAAGTCCCTCCATAAGAAGAGGATAGAGTGAAGGTTCCCTTGCCTATACATGAAGAAGAGCATGTTGAGGAAGAGGAAAGTAAGATGGATGAGACTCCTGATAAACAAAATTTGAGTGAGGAAGTACCTGAAGATCAGCAAGGGGATAAACAAAGGGAGGTGCAAGTGGAATCCACTATCCCTGGTTGGTTGGACAAAGAGATAAAAAGAAAACAAGTTGTTATGGAAGATAGTCCACCAAATTGGGATGCACTACTAGCCAAAATTGGAAAAGATAAAGGTAAGAAGAAGGCTAGGGTGATCTCAAGGATTGAGAGAGATGAAGCTCATGATAGAGTTGTTCACATTTCCACCCCTACTCTAGATAAAAATAGAGATGATGTGGTTGGAAATGATTACAATATTCAGACTTTCAATCTAGGACCTACGTTAGTTGAGCAGGACATTCAAGATTATGAGGGATCTAGTGCAGTTATTGTGGGTAGATTGAGGAAGGAAATGAAGACCAAGCAGGAGCTAAAGCAAGAAAATGAAAATCTTAGGAAATGCTTGAAGACTTAATGAAACCACTACACTCCATTAACCCTTCTTCCTCTGCTACAAATCCTCTACCTCAAGAGACCATCACTGAGCTAGAAAAGATGAAAGCTTCTGTTGTTGCCACCGTGAATTGGCTAGAAGGGGTGCAAATAAAGGGTGATGAAGCTATTAAGGAGATTTTATGAACTGGGAAGGATGTTATCATGACAACTGATTGGTTGAAGGTGGTGTTGGCACAAGATAAAGGAGACACGGATCTCCTTTTGTAGAAAAGTAGAACTATCATGGAGTACACCTGGGATAGGTTGGTAAGTGATGGGATTCTTCCTTCCTCCAGAGCTGTTGAACCGTGGGAGTGGTATGAGGCACTATAGAATAGGCAAAAGATGTTGAAGAGGATTTATAAACAAAGAAAGCAGATTGAACATACCCTAAGTGATGTGTATAATGGCTCCATGGCCTTTTTTGAGATCATGACTGGGCAAAGGAAAATTGCTCCCAAATATTTGAGTTTGGAACAATTGAGAAATTGGTGGTAGGATGTTTACACGCCACTTGATGGTGGTTTTGTTTTTGAGCACCAGTTGGATGATGTAGCCACCTACCTTGCAGTTATTGATAAATATATGACATATAAGGTGGATTGGGATAAGTTGGTCAAATAGTCAAGAGAAGAGATTGCATCCATTGAGAATCAACTTAGGGTTTTTCCTTTTCCACCAGTAGCTGACTTGGATGGGACACTTTTGAGAGTTAATGAAGGGTCAGATCAGAATAGAGACAAAGGGGAAGGCAGTTAATGCCCAACTACTTCAGGATTTGTGCTTCCCCATTATCACGCCTTGCATTGATCCAAGCTGCATTGGGAATCCCAGGTCGACTTGGGTGTAGTTTGCACATTTAATGCATTCCTTCATTCCATTTTGATTCTCTTGGCTGGTCGGTGCTACCCAGTTAATGTTGCAGGCCCTTGCCTGGCCAACGGGTTTCTGGGGGAATTCTATATATTCGGCAGTTTGCCTCATTTGTAAGGGATAGAAGATAGAGTGAGATATAGTTAGAAATAGAGAAAAATAGTTAGACGTGAGTAGAGCAAGTTAGTGAGTAGTAGTTCTCAAGAAAATATTGTAACAAAAAGCTCGAATTGTTGCTACAGTGGGAAATTTGAATGCAAGGAATGACATTGTGATTTGGTGCCATACTTTTTTTCTCTTATCTTGCATGGTTCTTGTTATTCCATCTTTAAAATTGCTTTTGAGTAAGTTAATATTTAGATTAGATTTGATTCAATAATGTTTGTGATTTGATACTTGAATGTTACAACAATCCTTCAATCCATACTTTTCGCAACCAACTGATTGTTAGTTGCTTTGCAAAGTTAGCTTGGACTTCATATTCAGTGTGCTTAGTTCATTGTGAGGATTTGTTCATGTCAACTGCAATAGGGTTGTTGAATGAATGTTCATGATTTGAAAATCTTAACACCTCAGAAGATTGCACTATTTTTTGTAAGATTGCAAATTTATCTGGGTCAAGTAGAGATCGGTTTTGAGGGATTGGTCCATTTCAAGTGTTGGTTATTTTCATTGTTAATCTTAGTAGTAGTAGTAGATTTATAAATCTCTTTAAAACCCTTATCTTTTTCTATTTGTTTGATTATTGGGCTAGATCCAGGATCGAAGTATCATCATATCGTTAGATCTAATAAATCGATTTAGTATTTTGCTTGTAGTAGGGTCCCATTGTGATTACCAGCATTTTCACATTTTATCACTGAGTTGTTTTCTGGATTGTCAACACCTGACATTAGAGACCTTGGGGTTATCTCTTGAGGCTTGCTAATATAGATTTACCTTTCAAGAGAGATAGGATGTTATATTTTGTCTGAGTTGTTGTTGTACAGAAAACACCATCAACAGGATTGGCACTAGAAGGAGGGCTTGAATAAGCAAGCTGGATCAATTCTTGAACGCCATCTCTCCTAAGAGATTTAGAAGAAGAACAAGATCTACTCTAGGAGAGGAAGAATTCTAGGAATTAATAGACCCTGCTAGGTCAAGAAGGACCAACAGAAGGGGAGAATCATCATCATCATCATCATCCCATCCACCCCCCTCATCTCCATCATCCCCATCTTCATCACGTTCATCTGAGTCTAAGGGCATTCCCAATCCACAACCTCAGCTAGTCATAAATCAGCCATTACCACCTCCACCTCCACCAATGGCTTTCCTAGCAACCAACCCATCTCCATTAATTTTTTCCATTTACAATGTCATTCCAAAAAACCCTAAACACTTTTGTTCGAAATTCCATGTCAATGATCTAGATAGGACCGTTGAGGAACACATCAGGATCTTTCAGACTATCCTTAAGGATAGAGGGATAAACCATGAGGATGTAGCTTGTAGACTCTTTCCTTATTCACTAGGGGAAGATGCATTTTATTGGTACAACCATTTACCTGTTGGGTCTATTTAGCATTGGATTGAGCTAGAGGTTGCCTCTTTTGTAGAAGTTTTGAATCCCCATTAGTTCCAATGAGCTTTACCGTAAATTCACTAATGTGAAAAGGGAGGTTAATGAGCCCATAGGATCTTTCAACAATAGGTTTCATCATTCTTATACTAGACTACAAACCCCTTATGCTATTGATGAACCCATTGCTCTAGAAGTTTATTATGAGGGACTTGATAGTTTGACAGCTACCTTTATGAAGTGGAGTAATAATCCTCCTACTAGTTTACTTGATGCATATGCAGAACCTGTGAAAGTTAGCACTAATCTAAGGCAACATCTTTCTAGGCCTCTACCCTCATTACGACCCATTGCTCACCCTGGACAAGTTCCAGCTCTCAACCAGGCTCTGGCAAACCATACTCCAGTCATGAATCAAGTACCTTAGTTGCCTCTAGTCCCTCACCTAGGACCTTATGTAGGACAAGTTTCATCCAAAATTAGTTACCCTCACCAAAATGTGAATCAACTTCTACATATCCAGCCTCAGGCTAATTACCCTTCATACCTACAAAATTTTGAAGTCTTGAACTAGTCACTAAATACCAATGTTGCAGTAGGGTATTCCCAGATTAATGTGAATCAACCACCATATAGTAATCCTAACAAGGAAAGACTACATGAATTGTTTGAAAAAATAAATAAGTTGAATATGGAGGTGACTTACTTGAGAAATTAGAATAGTTAGTTGCAAGCTACTTAGAGAAATATGCAGTCTAATCAAAATAGAGAGAATCCACAAGGACAACACTTTGATAGAGGGCAACATCAGGACCAAGGATACAATAACGAAAGAGGATATAACCAAGACAAAGGTTACAACAATGATCAGGGATTTAATAATGATAGAGGGTATAATAATGACAAAAGACAGAATTATGATAAGGGGCAACCCTCGGGCTAGAACTTTGACAGAGGTGGTAGACAAGGGTTCGAGAAAAGGTAGCAATCAGGACTTACACAGACAATGGCAGAGACAAGCCCTGACCTTATAGCTCAGAGTTATAATTTAGAGGATGCTTCTCCTGGAGAGTGGTATGATGATATTGTTCATTACCTTCTAACCTAGAGATGCCATGTTCATCTCAATACAGTACAAAGAAGGGAATTGCGCTTAAAGAGTGATAGTTTCATGTTGAAAGGAGTTGTCATGTATAAGAAAAATCATGAGGGTGTTTATTTGAGGTGCCTAGGAAAGGAAAAATCTACAAGAGTGATGTTGGAGTTTCATGACAGATATGGTATGGGCCATGGATCAACACCTTCTACAGCAAACCAAATTCTAAGAGTTGGTTAGTATTGGCCTACACTGTTCAAAGATACACACAACCACGTCAAAACTTGTCATGTGTGTCAGACTACCGCCACCAGAGAGAAGTATTTCGCACTCCCACTCCAACCAATATTCGAGGTAAAACCCTTTGCACAGTGGGGAATGGACTTCATAGGTCCAATTAATCCACCCTCCTCTTCAGGACACATGTATATCCTTACCATTACTGATTATTTTACAAGATGGACTGAGGCCCTTGCTTGCAAGCAATTCACTTCAAAAATAGTAATTAACTTCATCGAATTAGGTATTCTTAACCATTTTGGATGCCCTATGTCTTTAGTGTGTGACAATGGTCCTGCATTTTTGTCTTTGAAGTTTTCTAACTCGGCTTTTGACCATGGGATTATAATTAAATTTGCATCCAACTATTACCCTCAAGGTAATGGGTTAGCTGAGTCATCCAACAAAAATATCCTGACTTTTATTCACAAATTGTTAGAAAGAAACCCGAAGGATTGGCATAACCAGCTTAGATTTTCTCTTTGGGAATATCACACTAGACATAAAACTTCCATAGGGATATCACCTTACCATCTAGTTTATGGTCTAGAACCTGTGTTTCCTATATAATTGAAAATTCCTACCCTTCAGTTCATTAATGAGTATTATGAGGAGGGAGATAGACGTGAGTCTAGACTTGTTGAATTATTACACCTTGAGGAAAAGAGGGACGAAGCCCTGGAAAATTTTGCTAAACACCAAGGGGTAGTCAAGAGATGGTTTGATAAAAGAGCTAAGGTTAAAGCTTTTAGGATTAAAATGCATCATTAACACGACAAAAATCACCCATTCCAAATTGTTTAGTGAACTAAGGAAAGTGTTTATACACAAGAATATCATAAGCTAGGGTTCCTTGTGGCTCCAACCTAGGAAAAAAGGACTTCTAACTACCTACAATCTATGCCAGGAAGGAACACATACAAAAATTAGCAGTCTTATTGAAATTAATTAATTCCTTATTCAAATGGAAGCAAATAACTTCAGCCCATTCAATGAAAATGTTCTCATCACAGACTATCAAGATAAACTAACACATCCAATCCTTAAATAACTCAACTTGTGCATTCCCAACAACGTGGTGCAATAAAGCAATAGCATCTACAATTTCTCCCTTAAAATATCATCTTTTGAGTTTACTTGGTCGTTACGACTTACCTTTCTTTTCACACTTCAACCATGTTTTAGCAATGGATTTCTTACACCAATCCTTATTCATTTTGAAAAATTCAACTACCACTGTGATAGACATGTCTTCTATAGGTTCCCTTTCTGGAATCCCTAGCACACAGGAAACAACTTAAGGACAAATTTCTGCAATTACAGTTCCATCTGTAGCTTTAATTTCTTGTGTCTATGGAATGTACCTTCTCACACATGAACTTATCAAGCCCACACCCAACATAGCTTCTAGAAACCCTCCAATGTGAGCTAGGCCACTTTCTAATAGTTTTATATCCAGCTTAGACTTGTTGTCCCTCTCCAAGCACGTCCAAAATTCATCTAACTTAAAAGGTTCAAGCGTCGTATCCCTTACGTCGACCAAACATTCACTCTACATGAGCACAAATTCATGGATAATGAATGTTTTCACATGAGATTCTGAGAAGTACTAGCCTTGGAAAAGAATGAGAATGCAGGCTAAAATTTTGAGTAAAAAGAATGTTTTCACTTGAGAAGTACTAGCCTTGGCAAAGAATGAGAATGTAGGCTAAATGTCTGAGTAAAAATTCACCACCCACTTATGTTGTTATTTTTTAGAGGACATGCCTTAAATGCATAATTCAATTTCATTCCTTGAAAAGATAGCCTTTAAACCTGCATGCTTTTGGAAATTCCTAAAAAGACAACTCAAGTTTATTTTGTACATATCATTCAATGAGATGTCAGATGATGACACCTTTGAAATCCAAGATAAGTCCATCATGTCGTGCGGTCGCTGAAACTTGGAACCTCAAAACCAAAGTCTGGAGTTTCAAAGTTTTTGAATTCTCTGACCCACCAACTAAATCCACACACCATAACTCAAAGATTATACATGAATGAACTTAAGTTACTCAACAAAGTGAACCAAGTCAAGGAATCCGTGACAATGCAACATGTCACGTGGTTATAAAACTCGAAGGACTAGTGACTAAGCTTTCTTTTCTCCCTTATTTTGAGTCTACAACCATACATCAAATTTTCATCGAACGGTTGAGTGATTTATGATATTAATAATAAACATGTGTTTTAATTTTATTTTTAATTTTTAACCATTAATGCACTCAAATTGACATCAAGGCCTTTATAAAATGAATTGCAATGTCACATTAATAGCACAACCATTAATAGCACAATAATACTTAACATTACAAAGGATTTAATAAAAGGAATTACAATGTCAAATTAATAGCACAACTATTTATTTTATTACAACTGAATTACAATGTCACATTATTACATAGTACAAATACAAATGTAAGTGCAAGCACCAAACTTGTGTTGGACTACTGGTGAAAACATAAATGTAATACAAGTGTGTCTAAAAATAAATGGGACTTGTCGAGTCAACCATGCACTCTGAAAACAAATCCATGAGACTTTCGGGATCAACCATGGTGTCTAAAAATAAATGCATGGGGAAAGGTAGGCTAATGAAACCAGGCAAAATGGGAGTTGTGAAGATACAAAATGTACTTCTCCCCTTGGAAAATAAAATTCATGTAGAAGATGAGGGGTTGTAAAACTACTCCCATCTTCTACTTCCAGCTTCCATGAGCTAGGAGAGCACTTATCTCCATCAGAGCTCCTCATCCTAGCTCAAAACATGTCTAAGAAGTTAGGTGAACCAAATCAACTTCTTTCCAATTCCACCTATTCTAAGCTTGAACGAAATTGGTCTTTTACTCTGTAACTACATAACTACAAGCAGGAGAATTAGAGTATCCCCAATAATGCCACATCATCTTCTTCTTGAATCCTATTCTTTATTAACCCTACAAAATGAAAACCCCTATGATAATTCAAACATTGCACTCAATAATAAAGCCTTTAGCCTTCAATGAATGATTTCAATTTTCAGTTGTGCTCACTATCCTTATTTATGGGAAATAGTGTTGCCAATAGTGCCACTACTAGCTTGGTCCCTATGTACACCTCACACATGTCACACGTGAGGTTAGGTATAATCATGATTCATAATTGTGATTCATGCAAACCAAAAAAATACTTAAATTTTAATCGATTTGTGTAACTTAATCCTTACATTTATTTAAATGTTTAATTTGATTGACATTTGGACTATGACAACCTTGCTACATGCAAAATTTACCTCAAGCTAACAATCTGTCAATTGTCAAAATCTTCAATGCCACTCAAAGTTCAAATGATATGAAATCATTACATATCTTGTTTTGCTAGCCATTTAGTCTTGCATTGGCAACAAATTCTAAATTGTTGATCATTGTAAATCTAACAGTTAAAGGGTAATTCCAAAGGTTTAAGTTTTCAAGAATAGCCCTCTTTGCATTTCATTATGGAATGCAACTAAAACTATACATCAAATGTCCATTGAATGGTTGAGTAATTTATGAATTATGATATAAATAATAAACATGTGTTTTAAAGTTTTTTTAAACTTTAATTCACTAGGATTGGCATCAAGGCCAAGGGGTTGGTGACTTAATGTTGCAAAGGACTTAATAAAATGAATAATGATGTCGAGAACCAAGGGAGAAGTTCAATGAAAAATTAGAAATCAATAGCATTTTGGTAAACCCTAACAAGAGTGATAACTTTTAGTGTTTATAATGTTTTTTTGTCAATTTGATGGCAACTTTATTTTTTAATTTGTGTTGCTTTATGTTTTACTTTTAAATCTGCATGCAATTATTTCATAAATAGATAATACTTAATTTCTCAAAGGAAAAAAAAAATGATTCGAATAGATTCATAGACACTGAACTCATAAAATAACTCTTTATTGTAAATTTATAACAAATATTAACACAACACAGCCATTTATTTTATTACAACTGAATTACAATGTCACATTATTACATATCTTTTAAAGATGAGTAGTTGTAGAGTAGGAAATCTCTTGTTTTGAATAAATAACGTAACTCACTTTACATAGACATAATTTATTCCAAGTTGTTGCTCATGACAATGGATTACAATTTGATTCCAATTTCCAAGGTTCTGTCGGTGATAACATAATACAAATGTGACACTAAAAATAAATGCATGATTCCAAAACTTCTGGTGGTGAGAACATACTATAAATGTGGCACTAAAAATAAACACAAGGAACTCGCCTAGAAAACCATGCTAGGGAAATGGGAGCTATGAAGATAACAAATGTGCTTATCCCCTTTAAGAACCAAAGTCATTTAGAAGATGAGGGGTAGTAATTTTTCTCCCATCTTCTACCTGCAACCTCCATGCATTGGGATAGCACTTATGTCCATCAGAGCTCCTCATCCTAGTTCAAAACCTATTTGAGAAGTTAAGTGAACCAAATCAACTTCTTTCCAATTCCACCCATTCTGAACTTGAAGGAAATTGGTCTTTTACTCAGTAACTACATAACTAGAGGTAGGATAATTTATCATATCCCCAATAATACCACAACATATTCTTCTTGAATCCTTATTAACTCAAAAAAATGAAAACCCTTATGATACTATCCACTATCACTAACCCCATTTAATAATTTATGGGCCACTAGTTCCACTACTAGCCTGATTTACACAAACCAAAAAACCCACTTAGTCAATTCATGTATCTTAAGCCTTACATGTAAAATTAAAATATTTAATTTGATTCACGTTTAGCTACATGAAAATTGTACCTTAATCTGACAAGTTGTCAAAATCACCATACTTCAGTCAACACTACCAATGCCACTCAAACGATATGAAATCATTACAAATATTGTTTCATTAAATCTATGAGTTGTCCAATCAATCGCTTCGGATTTTCAAAATATTGAGAAATTCAATTAAATGAAATTTAATACGTCGAGGCATTGAAAAGACATAAATGAACCTTGATCTTGGCACGTGTTTGCATCTAATGGTTCTAGTGTTATTCTAGAGGTTTCAATTCACAAGTCTACTGATTCAAAGATTTACTTCTGAAATGCAACTATAGTCATCCATCAAATATTCATCAAATGGTCATGGTTATATTGATTTTCCTTAATATCTTTTGTGTAAAATGTTCTTAAGTTTTTAAGCCTTAGTCCTACATTCTTTGTAAGTGGTCCCTCTTTTAAAACAAACTTTATGCACGTGTATATTTCTGCCACTTAAGTTCTTCTATCTCTCATCACCAAAATCCAACCCATTGGGTTCATTACCATGATGATGAGCCTTGATCTCCACATGTGTCTATATCTAACGGTTCTAGTGTAATTTCAAAGTTTTCAATTCACAAATCTAGTGCTTGAGAGATATACTTCTAGAATGCAACTATAGCCATCCATTGAAAATTCATCAAACGGTCATGGACGATAAAGTCACGTGGTCACTGAAACTTGGAACCTTAGAACCAAAGTTTGAAGTTTCAAAATTTTCAAAACCTCTGACCCACCAACTACAAAGATGACCAAGAAAGACTTGCAACTAAGTTTAGGAAAAGCACCAAATCCTTGACTTTAGTGAATTAAGATAGGAAAGATGGTAAGGATGATGCATTTATGAAGTGAAGATCACAGACATATTTTAGCAAGTGGACAGGACTGGAGGATTGATGGGTAATTAAGATCGGTAGGTGTGGAGTTTGGAAAATTATTACCTCTCGGCTCTCGATTAGTGAAGTTAGATTGACAATTCATCAAACGGTCATGGTTAGATTGATTTTCACTAACACTTCACCACTACAATTTTTTTATTACTCTAACATTATGTTTAATTCAATAATATTTTTTCTTAATCATTTGAAAATAGGTTTAATTCGCCACTGAATTTTAGTTTTTAGTTTGAAAACAAAAATTAATCACCAACAAAATTATTTTTTCTAGTTTGAAAACGGGTTTAATTCACCAATCAAAATACTTTTATGGTTTGAAAATAGATTTTAATCAGCAATGGAAAAAATTTAGTGGTTTTAAAAAAAAATCATTTTGCCTAGATTTTTCACAAGCTTCTAGCGATTAGAAAAGATTCACCAATGGACATTTTTTTTTTCATGAAAAATGAAAAAATTTGCCAGTAAAATTAATATTTTTATCGAGAAGTATACAAGATTCACTAGGATTTTACACCTTCATTGAGGGGGGGTTTCTAAAAGTTTTCCCTATGGTAGACCCTACCAAGACCCATTCACCACCTAGCGAATGATTCCCTATTAGGGTTTCTAGGTTAGTGTTGGGTGAAAATTCTATAATCCATTTTACAGATTACAAAACTTGAATTTCAACCATAGTTATTGTGAGATAAAATATCTCCTCTTAGAAATAGGAGGCACCCTTCTTACTGCTTACTAGAACTGAACATAAACTACTCTAAAATTTATAATATGTACACTAAACTAATCACATGGGAATTTGTTACATTCATGATTCTCTCTTCTTTCAGAAAATATATTTACAATGTTCCATAGTTTTTTATTTCTTGGTACAATACAACTTTAAATAAAACCTAAGCAGTAATTTCCAATACTTCTAAGTTGTCAAAGCATAGTCTAGGAGTACTAGTATAATAAAGATATGAAAATGGAAGGCTTACAGAGGTCCAAAGTCATTTTGTAGTCTTCAATGATGAATTCCACAATAAAGTAACTAGTGATGTAAATGAAGCACAAAGTCTTCAATATACTTCACAAAAAGATTCATGAACATCATAAACAACTTCAACCACAAATTCTTGAAGATCATTCACCAATATTATCAGCAATTACACAATTCCAAGCAAAAAGCATAACACAAAGTCTACAAAAATCAACTTGAAATCCCTTCAATCTCAATTAATAAAATACTGCTAATCCAACCCAATAATAAGATAAAGTAATGTGAAAGATGTAAGAACATTCACATCCATTTAAATTGATCCAAAAAAAAAATGGTATGCAATTCGACCTTCTTTATTGATTGAAAATAGTTTCACAATATGAACTAAAAGTTTCAAAAATTTCCTTACAAATGAGAAACACTTCATTACATTAGAAAAAAGGTAAATAATACAATACAACTCTCATATTTATAGGTTAGAGCTATGAGCTATTCTAGGGAAAACACTAACTAACTATTGACTTATTCAAATGTGACATCCATGATTGTAGGAGGACATCTCTATTTTCACATGTAATTGCATGAAATGTAAAAATTTTGAGACCTATTTAAATAAATCATGATAAAAGCATGGAATCTAACTATCTCTAGAAATGTAAAAATATTTATGGTTCCTTGCTTTGTGCTTGGAATTCTTCATATTTCTTCAAAATTTCCTACATTATTGTCTCATCTAGTCCAAAAGTGTAATCAATAATAGTGTGAACCTTTGTGATGGACTTCTTTGTAGAAAAACAAACCTTTTTACATCTATCTAGATGTGTTTTAAGATTGTAAAAGGTTAATTGTATATTGCACAAAGTATCCATTAAATACAATGATCGAATACTTCATCTTCCACTTGTTTCTGAAGCTTCCTTTAAAACTTGGATAATATCACTTGTCAGAAGGAATGTGTGGTCATCATCAAGATGTATCCCTAGAAAATCTTCAATTCCATTCACCATGACAACACAATGTCCTTCAACATCCTCTTGCACCTTTTGTACATCCTTGATTAGAGTATTGATTACGTGTATGTGATTCTTGATAGATTCAATAATTTCCACATACTTTTCCTTGTCGAGAAGAATCCCAACTTTCACTAACTTAGCCAATTTTATACTCTTCAACTGCAACCAATATTCAAAACTTCGCTCCATTTCCTTCTACTCAACAAAAAGTGTATGCATTGTTTTGTCCATCTGTAGATTCATCTTAGATATCTAGGAAATTATCTCCACTACAACAGTCATGTATTGTGAACCTTGTTCGATTATTCTATCAACAAATTCATATATTATTTTTCCTTTAGAGTAATATTTCTCAACTTTTTGAACCATGAGTTCCTGAATTCTCATTACAATAGGTTTCACATTATCTAAATATTTTGTGATTGTCCTTAACACATAATCATAGTGCTCAACTTTTTCCTTATACTTGCCTTTGGTTACTTTCGGTTTATCAAAATTTTCCATCAAAGTAGTCAAAAATGCTTGAGCATCATCCTTGGCACTTGCATGTGTGATCATCCCAAGCTCAAGCCTTGTGATGGTGTAGTCCTCCATGCTAATTTCTTCATGGATTCTACCTTCAGGCAGTGTTGCTATGTCCACATACTTGTACCCTAATTTTTCCATATGCAATCTTCAGTGAACTTTTGGTTTCTTCTTCCCCTTTGGCTTTTTGGAGCCAACTCCTCAAGTTCCAACTCATCAAGAGAGACCACTTTTTTTTCCCATTTTGATGCATATGAAGCCAACTATGGAGGAAGGAAAGAAACATCACCTTTGTGCCCTGCTGCTAATTCCTAAGTTACACCAGTATCTATGGAACAAATGTGGTAGTTACAATTAGAGTTGTCTCAGTCATCCTTGCTCCTAGAATCTACAAATTTGATGTATCTAGCAATTATTCGTTCATGAATCAACCGAATTCAGCTTACGAAGACATTCCAAATGATGGAGATGAGAAACTTGGAATAGATGATAGTGAACCGAAGGTAGCATCAATACAATACAAAACTGACCCTATGGAAGGAGTAGAATGAATTTAATGGACTATGGGAGGTATTGTCACTTTAAATGTATGTATAATTTTTGAAGGTGGAGGTAAAATTGGAAGAGGAGGTGGTGGATAGGTATTTATAGGAGCAATGTGAGGTGTTGTGGCACCTATAGGGGATGATGTATGTGGAGGACTTTGAGTGACATTTTCCTTTGGAGATGTCTGCATTTCATCATCATGCCTTTCCTCTTCCTATTCACTTTCCCCATCTTCTCATTCTCCCTCTAATTGATCATCCTCTTCATCTTCTTCATTCGATTCTTCTTCATCATTCAATTTGTCATCTCCATGTTGCTCTTCTCTTTCTAGTTACTCATCTTCAATAGTTTCTTCCTCTTCAATAGTTTGTGTTGTATTCTTCCCACAAGTGAATGTAATTTTAGGTCCCCTACGTGAGTAAGAGGGAGAAACACTTGCTTTATTTTTGGTCCTAAGCTATTGTTGTCTGATGGCTTCTCCTTCATATACTTCACTCTCAAAATCCATCTTGAAAGGCTTCAACTAAATTCCTTGCCTTTGCAACCATTCACTAGTATTACTCAAAATGTGAGTAAGTCTCTTGTAGATGGAAGTATTCTCTTTTTGAGACCATTCGATAAGAGGAAAGGGTTTTTTTTTTATCTCTCTATCATCATAAGTAACATTTATAACATCATCAAGATCTTTGAAGTTCTTCAAAAGGTTTTCCAAGAAAATCTCTAAGATTTGTTCTTTTGTAAGCCTACAATAATCCATTTCCCTAATATCCTCTTCATCCCTACAATCTTCCCAAATATCTTCAAAATGATAAACATGCCTATGAATCTTTTTTATTTTTCTCTTCATCCCTCTATAATCAAAATCATTTCTATATCTATAAGTCCTTAGAGTCATGATTTGCATCTCAAATGCTACAACTTTGGCCTTGGGAAATATTTGAATTGAATATCTTCCCATGGTTATTGGAAGCTTAATACTTGGCTTATGAATTTCCTGATGTTCATTATGCACTGAGATTACGTATGTACAAAGTTCCATTAACACCCACTTGTCTGAAGGATACCTAGGTAACATATAGGGATACCCCATGTAGCAACCTACACTTAGGTATGTCAAGGTGAGAAATTGTAAGAAGATACACCTATATTAAATATTCACATCCTTCCATGTTTCATCAAAGATCCTTTTCTTCCCCAAGGATGGATTAAACATACATAGCAAAGGTGCAAATGAAGCATCAATTACTCTTCTGAAGTGTTTGATGCTACCTCTAAGGGTGATTTTGGAGTAGTATTTGCATATCAGTACATATATCCTATATTCTTCTATTTTTGGACTTGGATATTTCCTCATGGTTTTTGTAGCATACACCAAGTATGAATTCATATAGAACTTCATATTAGAGTATACGTTGATGAGTTTTTCATGGATTTCATTGCTGATTTGGGCACCCCAATCAATGCGACTCTTCTTTTTCTTGATTATCCTAATGTACTCATGCATTCATTCTTCAAAAGTTGATGAAGTTGGAAATCCTTTTACTCTACTTAGAAGAGTGATCATATCACACACTTCCTCTTTAAAATCACTACGAGGAAGGATTTTAGGCCATATCAAAATGCTAGGCCTTGCGGTCTTCATTTTGATTTTTATCATAAGCCTCATATGCATGTTGAATAGTCATATCTGTATATTTCTCCATGTTTGGGACTTGGAAAACCATGTCGAAGAAATCGACATCCAACCTCATCATTATTTGTCTTGAGGAATCTCTAACACTTATGTCATCTTGGATGTAGTGTGAGGCAACTTGCAACACAAATTCTAGACAATAAGATGCTACTGGAAATGAGGATACCCAATGGAGATTACTGTGAACAATGGCCTCCAAAACATTTTCTAGGGGTTGCTTCTCTAGTCTTTTAACAAATTCATTCATATCAAGATGTCCAATTTATGTATCCTTGATCTCATCGATCTTAGATGTGACTACCATAGGTGGATAGACACATTGATATTTGTACTTCATTTTTTCTTTCTTTCTTGATGAAGGTGACTTCAGTTTTCATTAAGTGTACCAAGAGACCACTAATATCTTACAATGAATTCCTTGGATGATTGTCTGAAAGGAGATAGAGTGCAGCTGCAAAGAAAAAAAGTATTTTTCCAATATTAGAAGAATAAGAATTATGGAAGTGAGGAAATTTGGAAAGCCAAGTGACTAATTTGGAGCGAGTAGATATAAGCAACAAAGTGAAATTTTGAGTGAATGCAGATGAAATGGAGTTCAAAATGCAATTTTGGAGGTTTCTGGGAGTTAGTGAAAAATTTAGGATTTTGTGTACGGGCACTGAAATTCAGCACCCTTACATCTTGGGGGAGGTTCATTCTATATACTAGCACTAAAAAAGTCCGCTTAGACATGACTTTGAAATTTTTTGGGAGTACTTTGTGCATAAGCGGTAAATTTTAGCACTTCGACTTCTTAGGGAGTAACTTCTATGCACAGGCAGTAAATTTCACCACCTATGCATCTAATACTTGGTGAGTAAAACACATGTAAAGGTGTTATTTTTCAGCGTTGTTACATATTCAAGGGGAACAACATGCTCGAGCAATAAATTTCATCATCATTTCACTTTAAGAAATTCTATTGATGTAGAAGCATTGATTTTCCCCACTTATAGATCCTAAGGACTTGGTAAAGAGGGATTAAATTGACTATGTAAAGGAAAAAAAAATCGTCAGGCCTCTACATATAGCTTGGAAGGAACTTAATATGCAATAATGGTAAAAACCACTAACCCAAAAATTTGATAAACTAGTGGGGTTTCAAACTTTGATGACTAAAAAGATCAAGGGAAAGCTTGGCTTAGGTAATCAAAACTGCATAAAAACAACAAAGACTCGAACAACCAAACCATCCTAAGCATGAACATATATAGCTAGGGCATGGGATAACATAAGGGAAAGATAAAGATAAACCAAAAGAAAGAATAAATAAAAATGATAAAATTGAACATAATTTCAAATAGAAATTATTGCATAGATTTGAACAACATTTAAAGCAAATAAAACTAGAAAAAACCCTATTAAAGAAAGGAAAAAGAAAACGAAGAAGTGTACTTGAATAATGAAGAAAAGTGCAAATCCTAGATTGGAAATGTGACAGAAATCTCCCAACAAAATATGCACTTGAGACATGAAGAAGGTTTGGAACCAAATCACATAAGGTAAAGAGGAGAAAATGAAACAAAAAAATCATAAAATGAGATTAAAAAAATTTAAAAATCCATTAAAAGGAATTTTAATGAACCCACATTAATGAGATGAAATTTCATTAACTTCACACGTGTGAGGGCGGGAAAGTCCACAAGTGGTGAAAATGTCTACCCATGCATATTTCAAAAACATAAATCATACACAAGGGCACTGAAAAATCTCATCCCTGCACTTTCAAAGAGTTAATGATGTGTAGTGGCAGTGAAATTTAGAGCCACTACACCTTGGAAAATTTTCTATCAGTTCATGTAAAGGCACTAAGAAAGCCTACCTTTACATGGGAATTTTTTTTTCTAACTCTAGAAAAGTGAAAATCAACAAAATACTCATCTTGAAGCATTTCAAAAAATAATGAGAGACAAGCACTCAAGGGGATGATTCGAGGCTTAGGACCACACATAAAGGAAAATTGAAATTCACCTCATTTTGTATGCTTAGAGTGTATGATACTATGAAATGGACAAGTTTTGTAGGGGGTTACCCCGTGAATCAAGCACAACTAGATTCAAAGATAACAGGTAACAGATCTTTGAAGCTTACAAGATATAATTTATGATTCAAAGCCTCTCAAAAAAGTCTAATTGGACCCATTTCCAACCTAGAAGATAAGTCTCTATTATGGTTTTAGAAAAATCAAGTTTTGAGTAAGTGCACAACATTTATTACTCTCTATTTTTCCATAAAATTCACTATTTTCCTTTTGTCTCATGATAAATTGCTTCATTACACTTTGTGGATCTAGGTTTAGAGGTTTTTTGGTTGTTTAATTTTTTTTACCCAAGGTGTGATTTGAATCGCCACCCCATCCTTAAATAAAAGAGAAGTTGCAAGATCCCAAACCTTGATTTGACTCACCTTCTTGGGTTGATAGTCACTTCATGGTTTTGATCTCATTTCTTTAATGGAAATAGGGGAAAATAGGGTTACCTCATAGCCCCCTTTTTCCTCTATTTCACATATACACCTCCAAATTGTTCACCTTTATCTCATAACATTCAAAATGATCCCATCCTTAACACACTCTTGCAAAAAATTTCATCCCTCCAATAAAAAAATTCTACATTAAGTCAAAATCAAAATGACCAACCTTCATAATACGTCAAAAAAAAACCCATTATCCTTGGAGATATTGAGAACAAAAATGACACAAGGTATGGAGATCCCTATATTTGAGGAATATGGTGGGAAAGGATATCCTACTAGCCCTATTTCTGCATATACAACCCTATGTAGTGACTTCATTTTTGAAGATAAACTCTTGGCCAAAATATTCCCTAAATCCTTGAAGGATACTGCTTTGGAATGTTTTTTCTCCTGAGAGAATAATTCAATATGTTCATTCAATGAACTTATTTTTTCCTTCTACAATCACTTCCAAATACATATGGGTCCTAATATGACCTCAAGTGATTTAATGACATGCAAACAAAAGGATGATGAAAAGGTCACTAATTTCATGCCAAGATACCAATTTATTTACTTACAAATAAACATTAAGATTCATAATCTTCACCTTCAAATAATATTTATTTTCCATTTACAAAAAAAAAAAATCCAAGCTAAACTTGAGATGTTTAAATTTCCCTCCTTCACATAGCTATGTATTTTCCTTCATGATTACATAAAGTGATGAAAAATAGGGTGTGTGGATAAAGTGGGTTTCCCCAAAATGATAATAGATAGACCTACTATCCTTTATTTCATTAGGAAATGAGATCCACATTGTGAATTGATTAAAAAACCTTAGTTGAATCAAGTCAAAATGAGAATCTCCAAATTACCTTATGATTGAACGATGGGGGTCAAGGTCAAACAACACTTTGGGGAGAAAGAATAAAAATAGAAAATCAACACCAAAATGCAATCCAATACTTGAAACAATGATATTAAATCTATACTTTTAGAACCAAAAAATTGAATGCATATTTGAGAAGTGCATAAACATGTGTACTAGTCACCAAAAGTGATTTCCAGAAGTAGATCTAAGACTCACTCGCCCATGGATGAATGGGTCCAACTACACGGTTTTTCTATAGCTTTTAGGAGCCTCTAATGCATACCTAAATCTTCCAATTTTCCCAAGTTTCATAGTTGAAATGTCAAAAATGACTTTGAGATCTTAGTTTCCATGAGATGACAACAATTTTGACAACTTTATAAATCTTGCACTTCAAAATATTTTCAATCCTTCTTTATCCTAAATATGCAATCACACATACAAGAGAGAAAAATGTTTATTTTGGGTGAATGGGGGCTTTCCTTGGTGAAGCCCCATTTTGGTAATCAAACCTTGAATTTAAATAATACATGAAAGAGGAAATGAAGAATGAACAAAGCTATTTTACCAATCAATAAACACTTGTAGAAACCTTTGATAACTAAGATCTTAGGAGGTCTACGACTTGCATGAAATGGTTGAATTGGATGTGGATCTTGATGCTTGAAACTTGCTTGAAATGATACTTTGAATGCTTGACTTGATCATGAAACCTAGATCACAATGTTAGCTCCAAAACCAAGAATGATGTAAGAAGACTTTGACATAATGAATAGATCTCGAATGCTGCAATATAACTCTAATGTATCTACTCTTGAATGCCCTTGATCATAAAATTTTCTATACTTTTTCTCACTTAAAAATGCTAGGTGAAACTTAGTGAAATGATCTTGTATTTATATATATGTATCCTTAATTTTTGAAATTTAAGTATCACAAGCTGACGTTGAATTATGGTTTGAAAGTGTTAAAATACTACCAAAAAAAATAATTTAAATTTCGGTCTGAAGGTTCTGAGAGGACCCATTCACCCATGGGTGAATGGATCCTAGGTCCGTAAACCTAGAGAACACATTGCTCAATGTAAAGTGTTTTGTTTAGACATTAATTAATGTTAGGTTTCCCCTTTAGAACATGTAATTAAATAGTCTTGGGAATGAATTAAAGGTCCAATTAAGGCATAGTTAATCTCAATTAATTAAGAGGTCCCAAATAAGTGTGTAAATGTAAATTGGTACATTTAATTACACTAAATTAACACATTACTAAGTCTAATTTTAAATAGTAGGGCCCAAACAAGTGATAAATTGTAAGTGTTACATTTTCTACACTACATTTAGCCCCCACTTTAGTGAGAGGATGATTCTACATAAAACTCACACTAAAGTAGACAATTAAGAGAGGTCCAATTATACAATTGTTGGAAGGGTAAGACAAAAAAGATCAAGGAAGGTGATCAAGCCTTCAAGATCTAAGATTTCAGGGAAAAACCAACAAAGGCACAAGGACATACATGCTTATGTTAAACATATATATGTATGAAACAATGACAAGATACTCAATCATAGAATGCCAAAGACTGAACGAAAGAAGAAAGGAAAAGAAAAAGAAAAAGGATCAAGCCTCGACTAGCCAATTTGATGTGGAACACGCCAAGCAGCTATTTATCCAAAAATGTTTATAAGTCTAACTCGTTGTCCACTATGCAAGAAACAATGCACACTCACATAGGATAGTGAAATACATTGTCCACTAGGTGATCCCCCAAGGGTGGCAAATGAGAAAATCTTATTCAACTTCCATACCATACCAAAGTTATACATGTGATAAATTTAATAAGATACCACACAATAAGAATTTTGAGGTTCATAAGGCTTAGCAAGCTACATTATGCTAAACACCTATGAATAAATGACACACCATAGGAAAGCAAAGTGCATTATTCTTGGTCGCATGAAAAAGGGTTGTAACTTTGAGTTTCACAAGGTTAGAAATTTGCATTATTCTAAAAACTTATGAACAAAATGCAAATAGGATGAGATATGTTCAAAGGGGTTTTTCTTAGTTCATATAAGGTCACCTTTTAGGGAACATCATGCCTAATGTGTCCAAAAGAGGACTGCAAGTCTAGGATAATATATTCACAACTTAGGGAATGCAATTTGTAGCATTACCACTAAGAGGAAAGTCATATGCCAAGAAAGGTCACACTCTTGGAGGACATAAAAACCAATGATACCACCAAGAAGAAGACACATCGCAAGAAGTAAGAAGACCATAAAATGAAATAGAAGAAATAGTCCAACATCTCCAATTTATGATCTAATCCCAGTGTATGCCCCCACTTTAAATAAGTTTCTAACACCATGTTGTGAGAAATTACTTTAAAGTAGAAAATGATAGATGTTAAACAAGAAATGAGAGCTTATTTGGAAATCTATATTCCAAGTTATGTGTTTCCAAATGAAGCTATGTCATGAAAAGGAGGGGTTTCCCCCAAAATGAAATCCCAAAATCACATAATGGATGCATGGATTCGACATCAACATACGTCTTTGCTAGAATGATATTATAGAGATTGAAAACATCATTCCCCAAACAACTGATGGAACATGGGAAGAATAACACATAGAGAGCGAATGCAAAGAAAATTCTATCAAGGAAACATGGAAGAGACCTAAATTTCTTGACACCTTTCATCATCCCCAGAAGGAAAACACAAGACAAAAGAAAAGATAAAGGTTTATGACATACAAAAGAATGAAAGTAGAAATAGAGGAATGAACATAGAGATTCATCAAACATAATAGTACAGGGGATCACATTAGGCACATGCAAGCACAAAAATATCATGCAAAAGAATAAAAAGACAAGACTAGTAAGGTACATGCAAGTCGACCTATAGCAGGTCTTCCAAATCCCAATCTTGTTCATTGTATGCAGAAGGTAGACAACTAGTTAGTGGGACAACATCAAGTGTGAAACAAGGACAAGCACCAAGTTTAGCATTTGGTGAAACACTCTTTCCAAGATGATCATCATGATTGTAATCATTTGAGCTCATGGAAGTGGAAAACAATAAATTTAGCCTTTTATGCACTTCCTCATCAATTTTTACAATTTTATTATCATCATCCAAGTTTATCACAATAGAAGGTCTAATGTTAATATCTATTGAAGTTTCTTATTGTTATTGTGTTTGAAGTTTAGGATTTTCTTGTTTCAGCGGTGTAGAATCATCATGTATTGCTTGAGGTAAGTTTGGATTTTGATTTTATCTTTTGTTATTTTCCTCCTTTTCTTATAACAAAGAAGTAATAACATGACATCTACGCTTAT
The DNA here is from genome assembly GCA_007258455.2 of Sequoia sempervirens. Taxonomy (NCBI): domain Eukaryota; kingdom Viridiplantae; phylum Streptophyta; class Pinopsida; order Cupressales; family Cupressaceae; genus Sequoia; species Sequoia sempervirens. The sequence continues at coordinate 116,095,962 of VDFB02058242.1, read as the reverse complement.
GCTCTTTAGCATTTTGGTTTCTTTTCATTTTATTTTAAAGTTGTGATTGTGTAGGAGCAGGTTTATCAACCATAGGTTTATTTTCTTCCCTTAATAGAGGAACGAACATAACTAGGGAGGTTTTTTGACCACTTTTTCTTTAGCTTTTTAAACGTGTTTGATTTTAGGAGGCATAACAGGACCTATTTGGTTATCTTGTGGTCTCTTATATGAAATGGGTGGAGGATTTTCTTTGTTTTGGTTTTGGTTATTTTGAAGGGCTTTTGGTTCAATCATAGTCTCATCAAGGATGGGAGGCTTAGTCGTGGATTGAGGCATATTGGTAAGCGATAATTTTGCTGTGTTTTTCCTTAAACTTATAATATGATTTGAAAAACAAGTTCTCACAAGGCCTAATAGGATCCATAGGTTTGGGCCAAAATAAATCCAATGAGAAATTCCCATAGGAAGACACGAGATTAAAGCGGCTATGCTGCACACTAAAGATCTCATTGCCAAACGAAAATTTTAAAATGTTATGCAAAACTAATGGGATGGAATTCATGGAGCAAAGCCATAGGTAGCCTAGCTTCACATGAAATTAGTCTAACAATGGGATGATGAAAAATAGGACACATAATTTTTTTGGTCCAACATTCAAAGGAAGAGTTATCAAACCTATTGTAGGGCAAGCAAAACCATTATGCATTTTGATCCATGCTTTTTATTTTCCATAAGTATCTTGGTAAAGCTCATGCAAAAATAAGAATTCTTTGGTGATCACATTCTCCACACAAATAGAATCAATTAATATCCCATTAGTAGTCTTGTCATTGATTCTTCCAACTATGTATAGAGGACAATCAGGTGCATGTTTAATTATGTCATTTTGTGAGAAATCAATGTCAAATGACATCTTAGTTAGGCCCTTACAAGGGTGAACTTCAATAAGGTTGACTAAATGATTTATAGTGTTCTCTATTTTTCTTATGTGACATTGTAGGAGGTGATTAAGGCTAAGCACCATTTCTAGTCCTTGTTTAGTTTTAACTAAATCTCTTATGTTTTGTATCATAGGAACTACATCAATGGTGATGGGTTCAAAACTCATAAAGTTTTGCAATTGCTCTAACTCTTCATCCATTTTCTAATGTTTTCATGAGGTAAATTACCAATCATTGTATTAACATTAGTAAAATTAAGTGTCATTAGGGAAGTCATGGGAAAAGAAGTGTTAAGGGCATGACCCATAGTGGGTTGACTAGTGTCAACACTATGTGTGAAAGAGATAGAAAACCAAAGATCAACAACGAATGGTGTATCATGGGATGACATGAGTCTCAAATTACATCTCACAATAGTATTGGAAATAGGACACCAAGTTGTGAAGCTCATACAAGCTTCACAAACCCTAGATGCACCCAAAATTGATTTGAGGTACAAATACCCTAGAATGTAAAGTGCAATGCAGCAAGCAATTTTTAGATTTCAAACAAGATAATTTTGTGATTACACTATGCAAAAATTGAAAATGATGTCTTTTAGATGCAATTTTGAATTCAAATAATGCACTGAATTTGGTAAATTATGCTTAATATGATGTAGAAATAGTAATTTTAATGCTCAAAATTTTTAGAAAAAGCCTTGATTAGGGAGACATTCGCCCATGGGTGAATGGGTCTCACTTTAGGGTTTTAAAAAACTAATTTTCAAGTTTCTAAGATGATTTATATATTTTTTAAGTCATGGTTTCAGATAGTGAGTTACAATTTAAAATTTCTATAAAACGAGGTATAAATGCAAGTGAAAAATAGTGCTAAATGACAAGAATAAAGACATAATTTGTTATGTGATTTTGATTCAAGTTTGTAATTTGAATGGATTAGGATGTAATTTTATGCAAACACTATGCAAAATGACTGATATTTTTGAATTTTCTAGATTTTAAAGAATGCAAAAAAGACAAACCTAACACCCTAAACAAGATGAAAAATAATGCAAGTAAAAACCCTTAATGAGATGCAAATAAATACTATGCAATGCAAATGAATTTGACACCTAGATCTAGGGATGAAAATGGACTCAAAATCAATAGGGTATGATGCTCAAAATGTCAATTTCACCATAATGAAATGATGGAAAATAGGGTGTGTGGATAAAGTAGGGCTCACCAAAACAATAATAGATAGACATATTTTCCTTTATTTCATTAGGAAATGAGTTCCACAAAATTAATTGATTAACAACTCTTAGGTGAATCAAGTCAAAGTGAGAATCTTCAAATTTCCTTATGACTAAAGGATAGGGGTCAAGCTAAAAAAACACTTTTGGGAGTAATACTAAAAATATCAAATCAACACCAAAATGTAATCTAAAAATTGAAACAACAATATTAAACTCAATACTACTAGAACCAGAAAAAATGAATGTAGATCTAAGAAGGGAAAAACATGTGTACCAATCACAAAAAGTGCTTTCAAAGTAGATCTAAGAGTCATTCACCCATAGGTGAGTGGGTCCAAGTGTAGGTTTTTTCTATATTACTTAGGATCCTCTAATGTAGATTTGAATCTACCAATTTTCCAAGTTTTCACAGTCAGAATGTCATAAATGACTTTGGGATCTTAGTTTTCATGCATAACAACAATTTTGACAACTTTAGCAACTTTGAAAACTTTGTAAATATTGCACATTAAAAGATCTCCAATCCTTCTTCAACCTAAATCTACAATCACACATACAAGAGAGAGAAAATGTTTGTTTTGAGTGAATGGGGGTTTTCCTTGGTCAAACCCCATTTTGGTAATCAAACCTTGAATTGAAATAATGCATGGAAGAGGGAATGAAGAATAAAAATAGCTATGTTACCACTCAACAAGCCATTGTAGAAACCTTTGATAATTGAGCTCTTATGAGGTCCCCAACTTACATGAAATGGTTGAATTGGTTGTACATCTTGATGCTTGAATTTTTCTTGACATGATACTTTAAATGCTTGAATTGATCATGAAACCTATTTAACAATGTTAGCTCCAAAAACGTGCATGATGCAAGAAGTATTTGACATGGTGAACCAATCTTGAATTCTACAATAAAACTTTGATATATATTCTCTTGAATGCCATGGATCATAAAATTTTCTCTACTTTTTCTCACTTCAAAATGCTAGGTGAAATGTAGTGAAATTACCTTGTATTTATAGATATGTATCCTTAATTTCTCAAAATTCAAATATCACAAGCCAACATTGAATTATGGATTTGATGGGCTTAAAATACTACCAAAATCATAATTTAAATTAGGTCCTAAGTTTTAGGATGGACCCATTCGCCCATGGGAGAATTCATCCCAAGTCTACAAACATAGGACATACATTGCTAATGTAAAGTGTTATGTTTATGCATTAATTAATGTCAGGCTTCCCCTTCAAAAAAATGTAATGAAAAAGGATTGGAAATGAATTAAAGGTCCAATTAAGACATAATTGAGCTCAATTAATTAAGAGGGCCCAAATAAGAGTGTAAATGTAAAGAGTTACATTTAACAACACTAAATTAAGGCATTATTAAGTCCAATTTTAAATAGGAGGGCCCAAACAAGTGAGAAAATGTAAAGGGTTACATTTATTTACACTACATTACCAAAATCTGGTTAGTAGTCATGAACTGAAAACTCCCTCTAGTTATACTAAAAAATTTGAATCCATGTCTCATAAAAACTATCAATCATAATTTAAGAAACAAAATAAGGGATTTTTACAACTTAATCCCCCTCAACCAACTCAACATGTTGACAACCAAGTTTCTTCTATAAAGACAAAAAATCTATACATATTTTGAGATAGAAATAGACAACTCACCCCTCTACCTAGTACCCTTCATAATATCATGTCACATCTCTTAAACTAGAAACTAATTTCCTTACATCTTATTCGAGCTCCTAATCCTACTAAACCTTTACCTCCTAACTATAGAAAAATTTCCTATTGCAATTTTCACTTACAAAATGGACATGATATAGAATATTGTAAGTGTCTTAAACATATTGTGCACGACATCATTGATTCTAATCACATTCAAATTGGTGGTGTTATTGATCAAGGTAATAAGTCTGTAGCCCCTCCTAATCAAAAATTTCAAATCTTTACTAATCCTATGTCAAATCATAACATTTCCTTTGTCAAAGCTAGTGAAACAAAGAATGATGTGATGAATGTTGACATGAGTGATGAAATCATGAAAAAAATGGACAATACGATTGAACTTATTGGAATTCAACCTCATAAGGGTCTAACAAAAATGCCACTTGGCATTGCATTCTCACAAAGTGACATACTTAAACATGCACTTGATGGTCGTCTTTACAAATCTAGAAGAATCAATGGAAATCCTACTAATGGGATATTAATTGATCCCATTTGTGTAGAGAATGTGATCACTAAAGAATTCTTATTTTTGCATGATATTTATCAAGATACTTATGAAAAATTGAAATCATGGACCAAAACACATAATGGTTTTTCTTACCCTATAATAGGTTTGATAAATCTTCCTTTAAAAAGTGGAACAAAAACATTAAGTGTCTCATTCTCCATCATCCCGTTATTGGACCAATTTCGTGTGAATTTAGGCTACCCATGGCTTCACTCCATGAAATTTGTCTCTTGGTAGTGAATAAATGTTTAAATTTTCCATTTGGCAATGAGATCTTTACTATGCACCATAGTGGATTTAATCTTGTGTCTTCCCTTGGGAATTTCTCATTGGATTTCCTTTGTCTTGAACCTATGTACCTATTAGGCTTCATGAGGACTTCTTTATCCAATCCTATAAAAATTTTAAGTCAAAGCACATAGTAGATTTATCCCTTACAAATATTCCTCATCCCATGATTGAGCCTCCTACCCTTGATAAGACTATGATTGAACCAAAAGACCTTCCAAATAACCAAGACCAAAATATAGCAAATCCTCCATCTATTTCCTATAAGAGACCACAAGATAACTAGATAAGTCTTGTTGTGCCTCCTAAAATGAAACAAGTTTATAAAGCTAAATACAAAGTGGTTGACCAACCTCCCATGGTTCCTTTCGTTCCTTTTTTAAGGGAAGAAAATAAACCTATGATTGACAAACCCGCTCCTACACAATTGCAACTTCAAAACCAAATGGAAAGAAAATGGAAAGCTAGAGAGTGTAGGCATAGACAATGTGTTATTGCTCGTTTATTAAAAGTAAAAGAAGAAAAGAACAACACTGAAAATAAAAATCCAAACTTACCTCAAGAAATGCATGATGATTCTACACCTTCATTGAAACAAGTAAAAAATAAATCTCATTCACAACATGAACAATCACCTTCTATGGATATTATTATTAGACCTTATGTTGTGAATAACTTGGATAATGACAATTTGAAACTGCAAAAAAATGATGGGGAAGTGCATAAAGAGTTAAATTTATTATGTTCCTCTTTCATGAGTTTAAATGATAACAATCATGATGATCCTCCTAAAAGAGTGATTCACAACGTGTTGAACTTGGTGATTGTCCTAGTTTGGCACTTGTTGTTGTCCTTTTGGCTATTTTTCCACCTTTCACATACGATGAACAAGATTTGGATGTGGATGACTTGCTATAGGTTGACTTGCATGTTCCTTGTTAGTCTTGTAGATTTAAGTTATTTTCATGTTCTTTATGTGATTGGATGTGTGTAATGTGATCACTGATACTATTCTATTTGATATGTATTCATGTTCATTCATCTATTTGTTCCTTCATTCTTCTATATGTCATCAACCTTTATCTTTTCTTTTATCTTGTGTTTTCATTTTGGGGATGATGCAATGTGATGAGACATTTAGATCTCTTCCATGTTGACCCAAAATATTTTCTTTGTTTTTCTCTCTTTTTGTTTCATTGGTCCTATTCCATGAAGTATTTGGGGAATAATGATGTTTCTGAGTTCTATAATATCATAATAGCAAATACATATGATGACCTCAAATCCATAGATCCCTTATGTGTTATTTTGGGATTTCAATTTGGGGGAAACCTCTTCCCTTTTCATCATGCAGCTTCATTTGGAAACATATGCTTGACATAGGTATTTCCAAATAAGCTCTCATGTATTCTTTATTGTTAGCATTTACAATTTTCTACTTTAAAGTAATTTCTCACAGCATGGTGTTAGCAATTTCTTTAAAGTGGGGGCATACATTAGCATTATCATTTTGGAGATCTTTGACTATATCTAATGCTTCATTGTGCAACCTTCTTACTTCTTGCAATGTGTTTTCTTCTCGGTGGTGTCATATGGTTTGATGTAGTCCAAGAGTGTTACCTTTCATGGCATATGACTTTCCTCTTAGTGGTAATGCTATGTGTTGCATTCCCTAAGTTGTGAATCTTTTATCCTAGACTTGTCCTCTCTTGGAGACATTAGGCATGATGTTCCCTAGGAGGAGACTTTACATGAACTAAGGAAAACCCCTTTGAACACATTTCTTATCCTATTTGTGTTTTGTTCATAAGTGTTTAGCATAATATAGCTTTCTAACCTTGTGAAGCTCAAATTTATACCCTTTTTCATGGCCACCAAGCATAACACACTTTGGTTGTTTGTGGTACCTTGTTTGTTCATAATTGTTTGGCATAACACAACTTGCTAAGCCTTATGAATCTCTAAGTTCTTATTGTATGCTTCCTTATTAAATTATCAGAGGTATAAATTTGGTATGGTATGGGAACCTAATAATATTCTCCCATTTACCAACATTGGGGACTCACTTGGTGGACAATAGATTTCACTAGCCTGTGTGAGTAAGCATTGTTTATTTGCATAGTGGATAGCAAGTTCCACTTGTAAAAAATTTTAAAAAAATAGTTGAGGTTTGATCCACCCCTTTTCCTTTTACTTGTTTTATTATTTAACATTTTATGGTTGAGTATCTTGTCATTGATGCATATATATATGTTTAACATAGGTATGTGTCTCTTTGTGCCTTTGTTGGTTTTCCCATGAGATCTTAGAGCTTGGAGGCTTGATCACCTTCCTTGATCTTTGTCATCTTATACTTCCAACAATTTTACAATTAGACCTCTCTTGATTGTCTACTTTAGTGTGAGTTTGCAAGGTCATCCTCTCACTAAAGTGAGGGCTAAATGTTGTGTATACAAATTTATTCCTTCACATTTTTTTTACTTTTTAGGGCTCTCCTAAATAAAATGGACTTAATAATGCTATAACTTAGAGTTGAAAAATGCACTGGTTTACATTTTCACACTTATTTGGGATCTCTTAATTAAAATTGAGCTTAATTGTGCCTTAATTAGCCCTTTTATTCATTTACAAACCCAATAGATTACACTTTCCTAAGGGGAAACACTACAGTAATTAATGCCTAAACATAGAACTTTACCTTGAGCAATGTGTGTTCTAGGAATATGGACCTGGGACCCATTCACCCATGGGTGAATGGTTCCTACCTAAACCTTTGGACCTAAATTTGAATTTTATTTTTGGCTATATTTTAACATCTTCAAATCCATAATTCAATGTTGGCTTGTCAAATTTGAATTTTGGGAAGTTAAGGATACATACATATAATTTACAAGGTTATTTCAGAAATTTTCATTTCAAAAATTTTAAATTTTTATGCAACCATTCATAGAGCTAAGGTTTATGATCAAGAGCATTCAAGAGAAGATATAAAAAATATTTATTATAACAATCAAGATCCATCCATCATGTCGAAGTCTTCTTGCATCATGCATGTTTTTGGAGCTAACATTGTGATGTAGGTTTCAAAATCAAGTTCAAGCATCAATGCATTATTTCAAATGTCAAGATCCACATCTAAATCAGCCATTTCATGCAAGTAGTAGACCTCCTAAAATCTCTATTATCAAGGTTTCATTCAAGGTTTTGTTCAATGGTAACATATGTTTTTTCATTCTTCATTCCCTATTTTATGCATTATTTCAATTCAAGGTTTGATTACCAAAATGGGGTTTGAACAATCCAAACTCCCATTCAACCAAAACAAAGATTTTCTCTCTTGTGTGTGTGATTGTAGATTTATGTTGAAGAAGGATTGAAGACCTTTTGAACTACAAGTTTGAAAAGTTGTTAAAGTTGTCAAATCATGGTATCTAACCTACAGATTTGATTTTTGACTCTTTGAAATTGACACCTAGACAAATCAAAAGCTACAGATCCATGTTAGAGGCTCTTGAAAGTTTTAGACAAACCCTAAGCAAAAACCCATTCACCCATGGGCGAATATGTCCTATTTAGCCTTTAGAAACTACCTCTTGATGAGTGGTACACACATTTCTACCCTTTTGAGATATACAATATATTTCCTAGTTCTACCAGTATTGAGTTTAATATTGTTGTTCAAGTGTTAGCTTACATTTTGGAGTTGATTTTCTATTTTTAACTAGTTTCTCTCCCTAAAGTGCTATTTGGCCTTGACCCTATCTTGAGAGCATAAGGAAATTTGAAGATTCTCACATTGAGTTGATTCACCTAAGGGTTGATAATCAATTCTTTGTGGGGATATCATTTCATAATAAAATATTGAGAAATAGTTTCCCCTTATTATAATTCAACATTTGGGTTAAAAAAACCTTATCTTTTGTGTTTCAATCTCTAATTTTTTGGCCTACTTCTGTTAGTATTATCCTCACTTCTCTTCATCTTATGAACACTTATATGTCTTGGATCTTATATTAATTTATGAGCTTCATTACCTAATGTTCTACATCAAACGCTCTTGTGAGATTAAGTTATAGACTCATGGTTTCCCATGCTTCGGCACCTGCAATGTTGAGCCTAAGTTGGTCAAATCTTTCAATCAAGGAACCACAACAACACAATCATTATTTGATCCAAATCATATCCTAAATTTCTTATTGTCTTCTTTAGAAAAATCCATTGATGTGAACTTGGAAATGTTTGTTGTACATGCTTTGAAAGATAAGCTATAAGACTTAAAAATACAACTTGAAAGTCTCCAATTATACTTGAGTATTCAATATTTTGTTAGAGAAACTATCCCTCTTATGGATAACCTTGCAAAATTGATAGATAATTCACAAGGAATCAGAGTGTTACACAACGTAGCTCATATAGTAGATTCTAAAACTCTAAAAACAACTATTTGTGCTCAAATTCTCACCAATTCTCAAAATAAAATTAGAAAACAAGTATCCTCTCCCACAACCACACCTTATATTCTTAATTTCACTCCTCTAGTCATAACATCTAGTACACAATTTAGTAATGGTCTTGACACAAGTTTGGGTCATTGATGTGCTAATACTTATAGCCTTTTTATACCAACTACCAATCTTCTATTTACTTCTCCAAATGTAAAATGTATCATATTTTTTTAAAATAAAAATTCACCCGTCATTAACAAAAGTCATACACAATCTACAAACTCTCAAAACATGTCACCAACTAACCCCATCATAAACCAAATCTTGAAAAAATATCCTCATTACAACAAAAAAATTTAAACATGAACCAAACTCAATCTCATTCTAGTCCTCAAAAATACCTTACCCATAGCCCATTATCATTTACCATTATAAAAACACTAATCACTCAAAACATTGAAATACCACACTTTGAGAAATATAAAACAAGATGATCATAATCATCATGTATATGCATTTACTAATTTAGGTAGCTATTTCCTTTTCAAGGATGCTCTATTAGCTAAAATATTCATTTAATCATCAAAATGCATGACCTTGGAATAGTTTTATTCATTACCCAATAACTAAATCACCTTTTTTCATAACTTATTGATGAATTTATTCAACAATTATAGGAAAACATTAGACCGAAAGTCACATTAGCTTACTTGGTTTATTATAAGAAATGAGATAAAGAAAAGTGGTTGATTTTATAGGGTGATACCAAGCCCTTTACTCTCAAATTTCATATTCCCTCATGGATGTCTATGTGTAAAGTGTATTTATTAAAAAAATATAAAAGAACATCCAAGATAAAATTTTATTAATGAGGTATCATTCATTCACACATTTATACATGGATCATCATGCTAATAAAATACTAGTTAGTCATTATGAAGGTTCACCTTTATTAACTGCTAATAATTAATATGAAGTTGTTCCTTAATCTAGTTATCAATCATTTAAAAATAAGAATAAAAATTTCATCAAGATAAATTCTCTCCATCTTACAATAACATTCAAAAACAAGTTGTCATTGTGTCTACAATACCTTATCAATTTAAACCAAGAGACTAATAATTTTCACACTTGTCAAATTCTCTTCATTATGTTATAATGTAATTACTCAATAAGGATATGATTCTACTTCCTCCCATTCATCATATTGACACCACAAAACATTTACTTCCTCATTTTAATACAAAATCCATTTTTAAATATCACTATAAACCTAGACATGATACTAAGCATTGTATGTTTCTTTAGAATGAAGTGAACAACCTCATTAAATCTAATTTTATCTAGTTGGTAGGTGTGTATGATAAAGGAATAAAAAATTATTCCTCCTAATAAAAATTATGAATCTTTTTACCAACCCATTACCAAGCCATTCTACTAATGTTGTACAATAAACTCCATGATGAATATATAATATCAAGAATATACCTCAACCTAATATAGTCAACATGATTGATATTCAAAATATCTTTCAAAATGACCCCTGGGTTGTCATGGGAGATTTTAATTCCCCTCTCCTTCAGGGTGAGAAGTTTGGTGGTTCTCAGATCAATGAAGAAAGCAAAGAGGATCTTTTTGAATTCATCAACAATCAGGCCTTGATTGACCTAGACTTGCAAGGGAGCTCTTACACGTGGTCAAATCGAAGAGTTATGTCTGATCTGATCCAGGTGAGACTTGATAGAACCCTTGTTTCTGATGTCTGGCTCTTAAATTATTGTTGTTCTTTGAAAACCCTCCCTAGGATTGGATCTGACCATTTTCCTATTAGTTTTGTTGCTGACCACTTAAAGATTAAGAGGAATACTCCTTTTCATTTTGAGAAGATGTGGCTTTCCCATCCTCTCCTCTGAGAGGAAATAAGGAAATGGTGGAATATTAATATAAAGGGCACTGCCTTATTTAGAATCGCCAAAAAATTAAGAGAAGTTAAAATGAATCTCAGAAAGTGGAAAAAAGAGTCTTTTGGCAACATCTTTCAAATCAAATCTGATCTTTAGTTTAGGCTTTCTGAAATCCAAAACAAAATTCAGAAGGAAGGCTACCTGAATGAAACTAAGGAGAAGGAAAATGAGATTCTCACAAAACTTCATGAGATAATTGCTAAAGAAGAGGAATTTTGGAGACAAAGGTCCAGAGCTCTTTGGTTAAAGGCTGGAGACAAAAACACCAGATACTTTCATCTTTCAGCTTCTAAACACAGAGCAGCTAATAAAATCTGTGATTGTTGTTAATGGCAGAAATTATGAGGAGGAAGAGGACATCAGAAGAGAGGTTGTCCTATTCTTTAAGAACCTTTTGTCTGAGAAAGAGGGAATTAACTTGGAGGATCAAAATAAATTACTGGAGGCTATCCCCAAGATTGTTAACTCTAGAGACAATGAAATGCTGACTACTATACCCACTAGCGAGGAAATTAAAAAATTTGTTTTCTCTTTTGAAGGAAGTAAAGTGCTTGGTCCTGATGGCTTCCCTTTACTTTTTTTCCATTGGTTCTGGGACATTGTTGGGGAGGATGTTGAGAAGGCGGTGAAAGAGTTCTTCTGTTCTAGAAACCTTTTGAAGGAATTAAATGCCACTTTCTTGGTTCTTATCCCCAAAAACCTAGAGTGCAGGTTTTTGAAGGTTTTAGACCTATCAGCCTCTGTAACTCCTATAAAATTATTTCGAAGGTTCTTACCTCTAGGCTGCTTCTCATTTTGCCCACTATTATTGCTCCTCAATAGAATGGTTTTGTGCCTGGAAGACAAATTCTTGACTCCATTGTCCATGCTCATGAGAATATTCACTCCCTCTCAGTTTCTAAATCGGAAGGATTTCTTCTAAAGCTTGACATCTCAAAGGCTTATGACAGGGTGGACTGGAACTTTCTGTTTAAGATCTTAAAATCTTTTGGGTTCAATGAAAGAGTTTTGCAACTAATTGAACAACTCATTACTTCTACTTTAGTGGTGGTTCTGATTAATGGGACCCCTTCCACCTTTTTCCATAGTTCTAGAGGGTTAAGATAGGGAGATCCCATTTCTCCTATCCTCTTCACGATTATGGCTGAGAGTTTTGGTAGGAATATGAGTAAATTGGTTGCTCAAAGATCTATTGTGGGGCTCAAACCATCTTTAAGCAATTTGATTTTCTCTCACCAACAGTTTGTGGATGACACTTTGCTGATGGGTAGATCTATTGTCTCGGAAGCTAAAGAGATGAGGAAACTTTTGGATACCTATGGAGGAGCTTCTAGTTAGGTGATAAATAAGCAAAAAAGCTCACTATATTTCTTTAACACACCTTTGCACAGATAGAGGAAGATAGCTGAAATTCTTGGTTGCAAGATAGAGTCCCTTCCTGCTACTTATCTGGGATTACCTCTATGCTTAAAACCTCTGGATTCTTTCTGGATCTCTCTAGTTGATAGGTTTGGGAAAAAAAATTTTGGCTGGAAAGGAGCTCACCTAAGCCAAGCTAGAAAACTCCAGCTTCTTAAAGCCTCCCTACAGAATCTCCCTATCTATGCTCTTAGTCTTTTCAAAATCCCAAAAAAATACGCTGAAACCATTAAAAAGATTCAAAAGAGATTCCTTTGGTCGGGAGTAGAAGAAAGAAAAAGAATGCCTCTTGTTGTTGGGACTTGGTTTGCAGATCTAAAAGGGATGGAGGCCTTGGGCTAAGAAAAATCAGACTGCTGAACAAGTCGCTCCTAGCTAAACAGATATGGAGACTATTCTTCTCCTCTGGGGAATGGAGTGAAATAATTAAAAGTAAGTATTTGCAGAATAAGAATTCCCTCAAGGATCTTATTGAGAATCCTAATCTCCAGAAAGGATCAAGTTGCTGGAACTATATGATTGATGGGATAAAGGTTGTGAAATTGGGATTGAAATGGCAGGTTCACAATGGTAACCAGATCAGATTTTGGGATGATTGTTGGCTACGCAATGAACCTTTGTCTCAAGATGGGAATCTCAGTAGATGGGCTGAGTTTTGCAAAGATACTTTTGGCCTCTTTGTTAAAGATTACTGGCGAGATGGTAAGTGGATCAATCTCCCCTTGATAAACCCTATTTTGGTCTCTGTTTACTCCTCTTTGAATGCTATCAGACTATGCCTAAATCAGGAGGACAGTCTTATCTGGAAGTATAAGCCTTCTAGGTGCTTTTCTGTCTCATCCGCTTTTGCCCAGCTTTCACATGCTCTTAATCCTCCCCCTCTGTGGTCACATGCTTGATCTAAGCATCTCTTACCTAAGGTTAACATCTTTTTTTGGTCCTTGCTACAAAATAAAGTGCTAACTGTGGATAATCTTTGCAAAAGAGGTGTTCTGCTCCCCAATAGATGCTACCTCTGTAAAAGCGATGTTGAATCGGTTAACCACCTCTTTATCCACTGTCTGTTCTCCTCTCTGGTTTGGGACAAGCTTCTAAAATGTTGGCATTTTTCATGGATCCCCCCAGAGTCGGTTGAAGATTTTTTTGTTCAATGGAAAGCCCCTTCTCTCAACCCCTTTATAAAAAAACTTTGGGCTTTCTCATTCCCCCATATGACTTGGGGAATTTGGAAAGAGAGAAACAACGGGATCTTCAAGGATAAGGAGTCGTCAGAGGAAAATGTGTTTGAAAGAATTCTTAGGATGATTAAAGAAAACTTCTATGTTGTTCCCTTCAGGGAGGACAAGGTTGAGGCTGTGGTTTTCTCTCGTTATGACAACCTGATTGCTAGGGAATAGAGAATTAAATGGGATATTTCCATTAATGTTCCTAATACGACCAAAAAGTCTAGGGAGGGAGTTTGCTGGAGTTTTCCTAGGGATGGCTAGGCCAAAGCCAACTTCGATGGCGCGGCCAAAGGAAATCCGGGGAAGGCTGGGTGTGGTGGGGTCCTAAGGGACTTGGCAAGTAACTTTATGGGAGCCATTGCCACCCCTTTGGGGGTCCAAACTAATCACGTGGCGGAAGCGGTGGGTGCTTATTACATAATCAACCTTGTAGTGGAAATTAAATGTAAAAATTTATGGCTTGAAGGTGATTCAAAAAATATAATAGATAGCCTTTGTGGTAGGTCCCAACCTGCATGGTTGATTAAAAACTGGATTGAAGATGCTAAGGTTTTACTTAGTAAGTTCGACAGAATAAAAATCACTCATGCTTACCGTGAGGCGAATGCTGTTGCAGATTTTTTTGCCAATGAGGGAGTTAAGAGTGATAAAATCCTCACATGGCACAAAAGGATTGACCTCCATTCTGATGTTCAAGCTTTAATGGCGCTTGATGCAGTGAATGGAAAAGTGGCGGCTTCTTGTAATAATGAGGAAGGTACGAGTCATGACTAATAAAATAAGTAGACAATATGGGGCCATGAGTATCCGGCAGAGAAATGATTTACCTTGGCACGCTTTATGGGTCCTGCGAAGAAAAGGAACTATCTAGAACAGGTTCTCCATCTGCAACAGTATTCATACCGAGATCTCAAAAATGGGTAGGGAATGGAAGAGGGTTGAACCTACTAGTTTCGAGTCACACACCAAGAACACTAAAGCGTGGAGCAAAATAATAAGGGGTGGCTTACTTCCATTCATCGAGAAACTCCACGACCCTCAGGAGGAGATTACTGATTTCTTTGAGAAAATTTGGAATAATGGGGAGGTTCTCCTCTTTGGGAGGAAAGTTCAGATTGATGAAGCTTTGATAGTGGAGGTGATTGGTATCCTGATTAAAGAGCGTAAATTTTTTAGAGACAGGAAATTCTTTGACGAAGTTGTGATGAGGTTCCCTAAGACCAAAACGGAGAAGCAAAAACTTGTCAAGATGACAAACAGTTACTATGAAGCGGACACCATAAAAGCTTTATGGAGAAAAGTGCTAAGGGTTATCATGGAGTACATCACTCTTGATGGCCACTTCACTAGGGTTTATGGATATCACTTCATGCTGCTCAATCACTTCTGGCATAAGGTGTGTGTTTCCATCCCTTTCTTCTTGCATTGTTCCCTGAGAAATAGCTTTTTTGACCATAGTAGGAGCCCTAAAAGATACCCGATTCTTCACACGGGTCTTTTAAGGCTCATCTATGAGCACTTTCAGAATATGCTTGCCCTATCAAACCCTATAGCCCCTTTGGAGCATGATGAGGACAATACTAAGCCTAGTATATCTGAGACTAAAGTTTCTTTCGGTCATGTCAAGCTCTCCTCGCTTCCCCTGCCCCCCCTTCTGCCTCTAGCCGATCCCCCAAGCCTTCTGGTGCTTGCTCTGTTCTTGCCCCTGGCTGCACAAACCCTAATGCTAAATTGGTGGGCTCTAGTTCTTCGGCTAACAAGTTAGTTTCCTACCCTGATGACTCTCCTGTTGTTTCTACTAAAGCGGGCGAGGTCAGTCTTGAGGATCCCCACTCCCTCAGAATATTCAATAGGAGAACTGTAGCAGTCCCAGAGGTGTGGAGTCGGTTAATTTTGGGGTCAATTCTAATAGTGACCTCCCTTTTGACTTCGTTGGAACTGCCAAGAGATGTTCTATGGACCAATTTAATTCTGCCAAATGGTTATTTTATGAAATCAGTGAGTTGAAGACCAAAAATTTGTCTCTTCATAGTAAGTTGGAGGAAATTGAAGCCAAAGTTGCGGGGCTAATTCAGTTCAAAGTGGAGAAGAATACCTTTGTAAAGGATAACATACAAAAGGACAGCACTGTTGAAAATGATCTTGATAAAATTAAAGGAACCATGAAAAAAATTGTTGATCAGAACTACAGAATTTCCTAACATAACTCTTTATTCATCAAAGCCATGACTAAAAGATTGGAGAAAACCTAGAAAAGAGTGTTGATTGTTGACCTTGATAAGGAGAAAGACCAGGATGAGGAAGCGAGGATCTCTAGGTGCACCAAATCAAGTATGAAAAGAAAAGCCTTGACTACCCCAAATATGACTTAGATTTTCATGGAGGGGGTCCAGGATATGGTGGACCTGGAAGAGGTTGCTGATGAGCTTCTGAAGTCTATGGATTAGCTATGGCTGGGCCCAGTTTTGTTTGTTTGCCGGCCGTCTGATGGATTTTTTGCAGCTTTTTGTGGTTGTTTGTTTTAGCTGGTTTTTATCTCTCTAGTAGCCTTTTTGTCTTTCAGACCTCTGTTTTGGTCTTTGCTTGTAATATTACTTTGCAGTTTCAGGTCCCTGTAAAACCCATTTATCCCTTTTATTAAAAACATCCTAGCTCAATTGGTACGTTTTTCTTAGTGGGCTTGCCTCATGCCCTTCATAGTAGAAGAGATTATTTTACATGCAACCAAGGATAAAATATAAAGGTATGTTAAGAATGAAGTCTTAACCTCTATATTTCAACCAAGATCGGACATGGCAAGTAACTTCTTGGAATCTAAGTTCCAATGCACCACTTTGATAAACTCGTTGGATGGACTAGTTGGCAACTACAAACAAGGTTCTTAATGACACAACATTGGGGACATGGCACCTCGTGAGCATCCAACAAGCCACTAAAGGCTTTAATCAATCCTACTAGGGGCTCTTATACGTTTTATGGTAGTACCCCATTCTGAAATACACTATACAGCTAAGGCCTACATACCATGAGGACTTGACAGTTTAGTCTTATCCATTTGTATACCGGCCCAAATGAAAAACTGGTTGGAGTCGCCTTCGAGTTCTCCTTTCAGATGTGTCTCTTAGGCAGGCCCCTCTAAAGGTAAACAATAGCGAGCAAGCACATCCGTAGTTCGATCAACCTTCATTTAGAAACAAAGGGAGAACACACACGATATACCTAACTCACTCGCAAAGTGTTTTGTTCAATTTCAAACCCAAATCGAAGTGTGTATGGGAAATTATTTACGCAACTTGATGTCACCAAAAGCCTTTTGATTCTCAAGATCACCATGAGGCATGAGAGAAGCGCATACGTCTTTTGATGATATTACTTTGTGTAAATAATTACAAAACAATAAAGGAACACATTCATTTTATCCTTCAAAGCAATGATTTGATTCGTTTTAAAACACCAAAGGAAAGATGAAGATTGCTTGTTCGATTTTAGCCCAAATTGAAATCTAGTAGGTATCTAAGTTTCAATTTTAACCTTTTGCAAATGAAAAATCAAAGTGTTCTTTTTAGACCCAAACAAAAGTTAGTGTCCTAAAAACAAAAGATAAGAATTTCATGAAGAAGTGTTAAACAAACACTTAAAGCATTTAAAAACACTTTGATTTTAAAAATATCCTCCTTCTTTCGTTTTCCTTCGCTAGCCTTGTCTTCCTCACTTTCCTTCGTTTGTACCTTGTTCACTTTTGTTTGCCTTTGTTTGCTTTTGTACCTCCTTTGTTTTCATGTTGTACCTTTTTCGCTTTTCCTTTGTTTGCTTTTGTACCTATTAAACAAAAGATACTTATGTGAGGATCAAGATTTTAAACTTATTTTGATGGTTAACTTTAAATGATAACATAATTTCAATTGAATAGATCAATTAATCACAAAGCATCATCACAAATTTTGAATTTTAGCTAAGGTCATAATGATGAAGTTGATTTATAATACAAAGCCGATAATGAATCTACTTCAAAGAACAAACCTTTCCAAAAGTATCATCATCAATTTCAAATGTTTACTAGCATGATAATCACGATGATGTAAAAAATAAAAATTTAAAAGTTCATCAATTTTGTCAATTCTTAAGGATACACCCTCCTAATTTCAAATGTTGGCTATAATAGCTTGAGAGAATTAAAAAAAAAAAGCATCTCATGGGTTACTAACATCATTCCTTTAAAGCCAAATATGGCTAAATGATCAAATTCATTTGCCATGTCTTTTAAATCTGCAAGCTGCCAAATGTAAAGGATTACAATAAATGTGTTTTGGTCTAGATTGCCAATCTTTAAAGTAGTAGTATAGACTAGGCAGATTTTAGAAGGTATAGGTTTGCACGTAAAGGATATTTTCAAGAACTATTTCAGATCTACGCATAATAAAGTCTAAACAACCTTACAAGGAGCAACTTGCAGCTGAAGGACAGATATTTAAGTGACTTTTAGAGGTGCCAACAACCACTTTGAGCACTTTAAGCAGACACAAAGGATGGTGAGGATTTAAATGGCCCATAAAGAAATAGCGTCTGATTGTGGTTAAATGAAATGATCAAATAGGACGCTTAAAAAAGGTGCTAGACTTGACGCATTCATCCAAGGCACACTAAATGTGTGAAGTAAACATCGAACCAATTTTGGAGAGTTGTGCTAATAGCTAGACTATTCCGGTTTCTATGAGAAATGAAGGTATATATAAAAAAAAGACTTTCGAGCTACTGCCTATAGTAAAACAGTGAACCAAATCATTTAGTAATCTACAGACACATACCTCTGTTAGGTGCAAAGCAACACCTTTATGATAATTTAAAAAGAGCTTCCAGATTAAGACATTTAGGCAGATGTCCTTCATCGCTATTTTTAGAATATTTGACTCAAAATTTTGACAGAGTTGTTATTGCCATATGTGCGCAACACACTTTAAAAAGACTTTTAAGAAACTTTCCTGCAAATGTGACTAACATGTGCATAAAGTGCAAACAAAAAGGCTTTAGAAACTTTTGTCAATGTATTTTTAACAAGTAAAATGCTTCTGATTTTTATGTATCGCCTGCTAATAAAATGCTACTATTGGTGCCATGGATATTTTCAATATTTGCTTTCAAAGTTTTGAAAATACAACATAGATTGTTAGCACAGATAAAAAAGAAAAGTTAGAACCAGTCTTGTTTATTACTTTCTTTTTTTTTTTGCAAATGGACTATTATTGACGTATGTGAGTAGATCTAAACATAATCAAACACAAGACAAATTGAGGTCCATGAGAAACAAAACAATGTTAGAATAGTCATCAGCCAGAATTAGATTTCCAACGCTTTGTCTATCAAATTAAATAATGGAGAGCAAAATAACATGGAAGAGAAAAGAACAATGTTAATCATATCAAATGAGTTTTAGGAATCATTTTGAACAATACTCAGGTATCCAACACATAAAATTCCCTCCTTCTAGCACCACAATAAAGCATTGTAAATCTGCAAGTGAACCATCTTAGACAATCATTAGTGGGGTTAGTTTAAACATGCAAATTTGCAAATACCTCTATGAAATAGCATGCCTATGCTCAAGAAATGTCACAAATAATAGAAAGAAGATCAAGAAGACATTACAAAAGCAAGACAATCACCTATTCCATATTGGATTGGTGTCAAATATGCAAATGACCCTTTCCCAATCCTTTTTCAAAGCTTAAAATGATGCAAATGCCAATATTATGAAGAGCAAGATTAGTTCTCAAACCAAGAGAGTAACCTTGCATAAAATTTGTAGATGGATTGATGAGGATTAAGGCCTTCTTTTATATATTTTCTTGATGAGAGATTGGCCAAATGGGTGAATGTGGGATTAAAGATCCACCAATGAGAAGAGGCCACTTGTCAAGTGGTGATAGGCCAATGGATGTGCAAGATTTGGGAAGTGTGCCCATGAGAGGGAACTTCAAATTCAAATTTGTGCAATAAATTTTGAGAGGGGGACAAGAAAATGAGCAATAAATGCAATGTTGGAGGGACAAATCAACTTGTCATGTTTTTCAAACTTGAGGGCCATGTTGAGTGAAAATGAGGGTTTTAATAAATCAATAAATTGATTTATTTGTGCAAGTGGCTAAATCTAGAGAATGCAAGTGGGTGGGTTAGGTTAGGCTAATTAGGATTAGGTTAGCTTAATGATGATTAGGTGAGTTTGACTTTTAGGACTTGGATATTTGATTTATTTAAATCAGAAAATGATGTAATATGATTTTGGATTTGATTAAATGGCCATTTGATTTATTAAAAGGCTGATGATAATGTTTATTTGATTTTAAATAAATGACCTTAGGAGATGAAATTACCTAATGAATGGATGGAAGTGAACTTGATTAATTGATGAATGGACCTAATGTGAAATCTTGTTTAGTTAATGAATGAACCTGATTGAATGCACAATGTTAATTTTGCATGTCTACAATAAGTTCTAGTAGAAATCTAAATTAATTCATCAATAATATATCATAATATTTGGTTACTATAGGGCCATATCACCAATATTTAGTTGTCATAATTGATTTAAAATATAATCGAATGACAATCATTGTATTGCACAAGGTAAAATGTATTTGTAGTTTGTAATGCTCAATGATCTAAAAGAAATTTTGGGCCCCATGAGCATTATAGATTGCAAGTACATTTTACCTTGTGGAATAAAATGGTGATCATTAGATTATATTTTAAATCAATGGTGACAACTAAATATTATAGCTCAGTCTACCCCTTAAACCCATTGATCACTTCCATCTTTGGACCCCTACTTTTTCATAAGAATTTTTTTTTTTAAATTGAAGGATTTGCCATGGTAATTAGTGTATTTTCCTATTACTTTTCAAGATTCACCAATATTTTCTACAAAAATTTAGTGATGTTAAAAAAAAATCAATAAAATAATTTTTTTTTCAAAAAAATTAAAGACTCACCAATACAAATTAATATATTTTTACAAAAAATGAAATATTCACCAAGATATATAGATATATTTGGGGTGTTTCTTAAATTTATCACTATCCCCTATATAGGCATTGATGAAGGACCAAAAGGTGCTACCTATTTTCTTGCTCATCATATGGTTCATATGTACACTAATGCCTATAAAAAAAAAATTAAAAATTATTTAATGTATCAATGTTTGTAGTTAACTAATAATTATATCTTGATACTACACTTCACAATTATAATTACAAACATTTTTAGGTAATGAAGTATGCTTACATAGTGTATTCCAAGAAGCTATTAATCATAGTTTATGCATTAGCATGATTTGGTAGTTTATTTGGATGAATTGCATTTTTTTGTTGGGTAGTCCTCCCTCCTACTCTCCTTCAATGAAGTATTTCATTCTTTTAGCCTCAATCCAAAACAAAAATGACTGTGGGCCTTGAAGGATATATGCCTCATAAGAAATATATTGTTAGGAAAATGTTATATTAAGTGGGTGTTGAATAACTCTATCCATGGTATGAGTCCAATGACATCCATATAGTAGAAAAATTTAAAAAATAAGCAGTTGATTCAAAATTTCCATACTTTATATAGCATACTTTGTAAAAATCCTAGACTTGGTGATAAGTGTTTGAGGCATGCTACATATCATTATTATAATTCTATTGATTTTTAAAAGTGCACACAACCACTAAATAACTAGATTTATTTATGATAGAATCAAAACTTGAGATAATATCCTAAACAAAGTCTTTTATCATCTATGGTTTCATGGAGGGAATAATAGGTGGCAATTTCAAACACTAGGTTACCATATGACAAAATCCTTCTTTTCTAATTGATTGAGTGGTATTTAATTAGAGGTTCCAATCTAAAAGGGCTTCATAATACAATATATCCTTCTTGGTCTAAATATATGCAAAGTATAATAATAACTTCCAATTTTAAATATCAATAATTTGTAAGGAATGTAAATCATTTTAACACAACATTATAATTAGGTTATATAAGGCCAAATAAGGTTAGTTATGGTTCATTTAAATTATTTTTTATCATCCCCTATATGGTTCAAAGAATATATATTAAATATAAATTTCATAATCCCTTTAATAAATTTTTAAAAACTGTATTCAAAGTTATATTTTCACAAGAGCCCCTTGTCGCAACATTAAGACTAAGGCTATGTAGTACAATTATCCTTTCATAGTAAATATGATATAGTAAAAAAATTAAGGACTTATGTAGCATTGAAAAATACCACAACACTAATAACTGCTAGAGTTATCATGCATTAGCTAATAATTAATTACTCTTTAATTGATTATTAGTCTAATTTATTATCTTGCACTTAAGCTAAACTTAGGAGTGTTTTTATGCCTTTATTAGTTGAGCTAATATTAGATCATTATATCTCATCTCATGTGAACACTTGTCATGGTCTGATCCCTTTCTCTTTTAGGGTTTTTCTCCTATATAACACTCAACCCTTACTATAATTATCAACTTGAGATTTCATGTCTTTTTTATAATCTCTTCCTTCTATAGTTTTATCTTGTTGAGGAATAAATTGCATATATTTTTTGCAGATATCTTGTGTGCAAGGTGTATTCATTCGTTGTTTGATCTTATGGCTCATGGTTTTGTGGTTTTTCATAATTCTAACATGGTATCAGAGCGCAAACTTAGTGAACCCCTTCTCAATTTATGAGGTTTTTTTCTTCAATGAGGGTTATAGGCTTCATATCTGAATCCCCTTTATTTTTTTTGCAAATTTTGGAGGTGGGTATTTTTTGGTGCATTTTTGCATGAAAAGGACCTCACCGTTGGACTCAGAGCTGTTAAGGAAGTTAGATTTTCCTTTTGTTTCACCTTCTTTAAATTCCTAATGCCAGATCTACAAGGGTTTGAAGTGGTTGCTTTTTTTTCAAATATGGAGGGTAGTTGTGCTTTTTATGCATTTTGGCACAAAAAGGACCTTGTTATTGCATTCAAGAGGCCAATTCCACAAAATTTGACTATAAATTTGACCAATTTCACCTTTGAGTGTTTCTGAGGTAAAAAAAAAATTCCCTAAGGGTCGTACAGCCTCTGTATGACCCCCAAAGCACAAAAAAAAAAAAATTAAAAATCAAGCATCATTTTTAATTTTTTTGGATTTTATTTCAAAATTTGAAAAATTTTAAACAAAAATTACAAGCTTCAATTCAAGCAGGAGAAATTAATGAAGGGGGCACTTTTCTATTTAATTCACAAGGTTTTGGGGTACCCACCTTTGGGCCCCACTGTACAGGAAGCAGTCGTGGAAGCCAACTGTCTGGCAACTTTACCACCACCAGTGATAGTGAAAAAATTTCCCCACTCCCTAAAAATGTCTAGTAGCTACTACATTTCTTCCATTGGTCAACAACAAATCTCAAGTAACATTTTTCTGAAGCACTTTTTTTTTTACCATATTTTGTCTTTTCTAGCACATGGCAACCGAAATGTTTTGACGAATCATTTTCCAAGGCACCGAGTTTTTTTCTCGAGGACTTGGGAATATTCCTATGAATATTCCTACTAACATCATGTTGATGTCATCTATACGGGATGTTGATGTCAGCATGATGTTAGCCGTACGAACTAGGGCAAGGGCCCCCAAGTCCCCTTTTATGCCCTAAAGTAGGCATTTTTTTTGCCATAACTTGGGCATACGATATTGTTTTTTTGGAAAAAAAGGATATTGTCAGAAAGCTAATTCTACCTTTTAGTGGCATGGGTTTCATCACCTTTTTTTGTTGTTGGTGCATTCTATAGCCTATTGAAGTTAGAGGTGCTATTTTCAATCTTGAGCTTGTAACTTTTGACTAGTTTCTCTATTTTTCACGATTCCAGTGGTGTTGAAACCATCTTTCAAAGATCTTTAGTTCTATCTATGCACTTTTTCTAGTTTTCTCTTCAGGTACATTTTATTTAGGGTTTTGTTTTTTCAAACTCTGGTGAATTACTTGGATGTTTGAGCTCCTAAGAACTTATTGTTTGTGTGGGTTGACTTTTTTTTGGTTGTTCTAGATATGTATTTCTAGTATTCTGTCTTATTTGGGCATTGTAGACATCTTTTCCATGCACATTCTCTTTTGTAGACACACTAAGATGAAGTACCATTCTAGTGTATACTTTTTGGGGATTATGTTCATCCTATTGTGCCTTTTGTATTCACATTATAATATAAAGTTCCATGGGGGAATCGATGTTATCCTTTGGTTTTCCATCACACCTTTTTCAATTGAGTGTTCCTTCCATGACAACAGTGAATCCCAGTGGTTTTTGGCTCATGTGTGTGTGCCCTAGTTTGCACACCCTTTTATTTGCAGGTTGTTTCTCCTACATGCACTTCTTAGTTTCACATATTTTCAATGTACCTATCATGGATCTCCCTTTCCAACATTATGGGGGGGTTTCTACTATTGGTTCTAATGCTTCCTTGGTTTCATGTCAGAGTGATCTACATATCTAGTTCTTGTTCCTATGTACTTTCAGATGCAACGCACATCAGCGACTGATTACATACATTTCAGTGAGTTGGAGAATTTTGATATGGACATTTTTACATTCCTATTTCTAGAGGCGGCCTTCCATTTTCATTTGATCAAAGACTACTAGTACCTATATTTTTGACTTGTAGTTTTCATGCATGTTGAGTAGTGTCATTTTTTATCACTCATATAGATTCATGTACCATTGGTATCTTTGAGTTATAGATGTTTTCCTTTGTTTTCCATATGATTTGAGTAGTGTCATTAGGGACACTCATTCAGATTATTGTCTCTTTAGTAATTGGTGTTCTTTAGACTATTGGTACTTGCATTTTCAACTTGCATGTTGAGTAGTGTCGTTGGGGTCACTCATGTATATTCATGTACCATCTATATCTTCTACTTTTAGATCTTTACCTTTGTTTTCCATTTGATTTGAGTAGTTTCATTGGGGGCAGTCATGTAGATTATAGTCTGTTGGGATCTTGACATTTGTATCTTCAATTTCCAAACATGTGTTTCCTTTTTTTTCCATCTGATTCAAATAGTGTCATTGGGACACTTATGTAGATTCTTGTCATCTTGATATTGATCATCATTTGTTTCAATGGAGGTTTTCCATTTCAACGCTATATCAGTCATCTTTTGATAGCAGTCTTCATCTTCATGCTTATGTGATGTTCTACATTTTCCTCTCTTTTTTAGTACTTTTTCGGTTGGAGGCTTCTTATTCCTTCACACCTTGATTTTGAGGCTTTTCAGTCTTTCATTCATCTTTCTCTCTTTTGGAGAGGAATTTTCTCCCATAGGGTTTTTCTACTTTTTCTCTAGTTTTGAGAGATCTTTTGTTTGTACATGGGTACCTCACCAAGCATTGTTTGTTGGGACCCATCATGCATTTTTTTAGGATTTTCAACTACTCCCTAAGTTCATCTTAAGGGGAGGTACTAGAGTTATCATGCATTAGTTAATATAATTAATCACTCTTTAATTGATTATTAGTCTAATTTATTCTCATGTACTTAAGCTAAACTTAGGAGTTCTTTTATGCTTTTATTAGTTTCAAGCTAATATTAGATCATTATGTCTCATCCCATGTGATGTTGACACTTGTCACGATCTGATCCCTTTCTCTTTTATGTTTTTTCTCCTATATAGCACTCAACCCTCATTGTAATTATCAACTTGATCTTTCATATCTTTTTTATAGTCTCTTGCTTTTGTAGCTTTTTCTTGTTGAGGAATATTGTATATATTGTTCATAGATCTCTTGTGTGGAAGATGTATTTTTTCATTGTTTGATCCTATGGCTCATGGTTTTGTGTTTTTTCACAATTCTGACAATAACAAGGTATGGGAAAATATTATCTTGCATGCATTCAATCATTGTATCAACACCTTAATTTCAAGACATAAACCACACAAAAAAAAAAATCAAATTCCATGTTAGAATGATGTCAACTAGGTTTTAAATTGAAATCATGTATTTCTAGTTCATAATCCATTCCCTTTATTAAAGACCATTTGAAATCACAATTAAGAATATTTATGTTTTAGTATATCATCTAATTCTCGAATTCCATCAACATCATTGAAGAAAAAAATAATATATATGTATGTATGTATATGTATATAAAATTACATTGAATGTTTTTTTTAACAATATACATCCCTTAATTATAATTCCATTTTTTTCTTACAGCATCTTAAAAATATAAGATACCAAAATACACAATCTTAAAATATAAGACAACTAAATATATTATAAATTTTTAATACCCTAAATTAAAAAATGTTGAAAATCTATTAAAAACCACTTCAACATAGTTATAATGTGTGGACAAAGATTTTGGCTCCACAAGGCTCCCTAACACTAAACTAAGGTTTTTCACCTAAAAAGAGAGAGGTAGGCCAAAATGTACAATGTCCTCACTCAAGACTAATGCAAATATGAATGAAATATGCCTAAATGTAATGTCCTAAATGCAATAAACTGATAAACGAAATGAATTACTAATGCAAAATTTAAGAAAATGAAAGATGTTTGAAAACACAATGTGATATGCAGAATGACGTAAGAATGCAAATAAACTATAACAGAAATGAATAAGACTTGAAAGGTGCACCTAGAAACTAGAGTGTGATGTAGAGATGCTTTGGAATCCTATAGAATTTGTTGTTGAAGCCAACTGGGACACTTACGCCAAGCTAGGCGACTTAGTCCTATTTTGAGGAGATTATGTCGAAACAGGTTTTAGCCAAAAGGGTATCCAGAAATGTACAAAAAAAAATTTAGGCCTAGTAGTGGGACTAATTCACCATTGATGGAAACTTAGTCCACCTTCAAATTTTGAGAATTTCAAAGATGTAACTATTGCTCTCAGTTTGCACTTTGGTTCTTGGCAAGTGTCTGATTCTGAATCTGTAGAATTCAGTATGTATGTGATCTCCAAGCTTCTTTTAAGTATTTGTTGACTTTGAAATACTTTGATGAAATGATGACATCTTTTAACACCTTTCTCTTTGACAAATCTGCATACAAGACCTACAAAACACACATGCAAAGAGGGGGGAAATGGTTAAGGGTTAGTGAATAAGGGTTTGTTGGAAAAATGAAGAACATCTCATTTTGTTACTTTGTGTTGTCATTGATGTCATCATGATATATGAGTTACAATTGGAAGATCAAGACTGAAGTTGTTCCCGTATTCTAGTCTGATATCTAAACCGGTATTTTCCTTACATCTTCTGGTATTTTGGCCTGCATTTTTTTTCCCGTCATTAATGTTGCTTCTGGTTTTGGGAAATGGTTTGTAGATGTTGAAATCATGTACATTCAAGATCTCACATATCCAGATGCTCGTATGGTGTATTGGCATTACATTGGTGTTTGCAATTATGGTATTAGGTCTATCCCTGGCCAACCTAATGGATGTATTATGTAATGATGAAATAATTTTTGTTATGTGGATATATGTGCGACCTATTTTAGGTCTATGCCAACTTGATGAAGTGTGTTGTATGTGTGAATTATCTTTCTAGAAGTTTGTATGAATACTTGAAGTCGACAATTGGTATTTTGGTAAATGAGAAGTGCATCTAATTAGGTACACCTAATTGATGCTTGTGGAGATATTGGATATATTGGATAATCTTTGACGTTTAATGATGCAAATTTCAGTGTGATGTGAATGTGAATGTAAAGAAGAGTGAATATCATGAAGTGTGCTAAGTCAGTTTACTAAGCTTCATTGGAATTGAATTTGCACTTACCAGGCATACTTCATTAGTTCATTTTCTAGTTGTAAGCCATTTTTTGTAATTGTAATTATGTGGGTAGTGAGCCTTTGTTTATGGATAGTGAGTCATGGCAATGAGCCACCCATTTTGTAATATCTTATAACTGGTTATACTATATTGTGAGCTAACACTCACTATGTTTTTTCCCATTTTGGTTTTTCCACATAAAAAATCCTGGTGTTCATGTGTTATGTGATTTCATGCTCTATTAATGCTTCTACTTATCCTTTCTATTGTATGCATTAGAATAATTGGATGGTATCTGATCACAAAATTTAAGAAGATGTTGATTTACCCTCCTCTCAGTATCTTGGTCATTTAACAATTGGTATTAGAGCTTGGTTCCTCCAGAGAAGTCTAACAGCTTGAGGGAGATCCTAAAGATGGAAGAAATGGATGATAAGGGAGAGCTCCATATTGCACTTGAGTATCTTGACAAATTTGAAAGAGAAAACAGATATCTAAAAAAAATCTTGAAGATGCAAATGAATGTGTCTAAAAATTAAAGGAGCAATTGAAAAAGTTCAAAGATAGGAACAAGGAAGTGACTGATCAGTTGAAAAAGGCTAATGAAGATATTGTTGGTTTGAAAGTGCAAGTAGAGGAGAAGAAAAGAATTGAAGAATGTCTGAAAAAGTTGGTACATAGAAAATTTGAAGAATGCACCAAGCTTGAACAAGAATTTGTGAACCTAAAAGTGGATCTAGAGAAGGAAAATCTCTATGAAAACAATTTCAAATCTAGCTCAGACATGCTTGATGAATTGATTGCAAGACAAAAACCAAGTAAAGACAAAGGTGGTCTAGGAAATTATATTGGTGAAAGTTCTAAGACTATGAATAATCAAAAGACTCTGAATAAAGGAAAGCATAAAGAAAATTCAAGGAACTCCAATAGGAGACCTTTGGTGAGACAACCTAATGCACAAAGGTATCCTTCTTTTAATGGAACTTGTTTTTCATACAATAAATTTGGTCACAAGGCAAAATAATGTAGGAGTAGGATGAATCAACTCCCTAGTCCTTTTACTAGTCAATGTTTTGCTTGAAAAATAATTGGACATAGGGCAAGTGAATGCATAATCATGATTAGGAATCAGTTTAATCGAAGAAGAATGAGTGAATCCTTTAATGGCTATTGCTATACATGTAACAAGTATGGACATAAAGTGCAGAACAAGAGTCAGTGGAAGTCAATCTAATCAAAGGAGTATTGTCTACTATAACTGCAACAAACTAGGACATGTTTCAAGATTCTGCAAAAGCAAGAAAAGTAAGGAAACCAATCCGGTAGAAAAGGATGAATTTGTGAAGAAAATTGACAAAGATGAGATTAAGAAAGAAATGAATAAGATTTGGAGGAAGAAATAGGAACCAAAGACTACTGACGATCATGTGCCCTCATCCGGTATAGACAACTTATTCGGTAATTAGACCTAGCAAGGTCGTAGGGGGAGCATTATTAGAAAATTATAAGAACCCCCTAGAAAAAATGGCATGTCAGAGGCTAGAATGAGGATGAAATGTGAAGAATGAGCTATCAGAGAATCTAGAAAAGGAACCGTTAGGAAATATGAAGGAATGATCTTTTGCGGAGAGAATTAGGGCTTTCTCTATGTAAAAGAAAAGAGTTTTTAGCAACTTTTTGAAATTTATCACATTTAATGTGAATTAGGGCAGATCATTATTTATAAAGGAAATTTTTTGGTCATTTTGATCATTCGTACATTTGAAGAAGTTGAAGAGCTTTTGGAGTATTCTTGAAGGGAATTGGAGTTCGAGCTATGGAAACCCTAGTTGCAGCTCATTTTGTAGAAAAAGATATTTCATGTTCTGAGCAATTATGTTTTGCATTATTTAAGTTGTTTAAGTTCAAAATTGGAGGAATGGAAACTCCTGTAGTCGTGAAAGTGTTGGAGAGGCCAAGGCCCTCTTACAAAAAATATTCGTCGAAGTTTTTCAAAGATGACCCCATGGGTGCATTTTTGACAATTCCACATGGAGTAATGCCAATTGAGGATACAAGGATGTATATTTGCATAAAGTTTGAGGAATTCAACCACGTAAAGTTTATTGAAACTTGGGAAAAAGAGCTTACTATGGAGTAGAAAAATGGACCTCTTGCTTGACATGGGAATAATTCATGATAAATTGGACTTAATGAGGCCTTGATTCAGGTGTTGTGAGGCATTTTATGCATACACACTAGGTCTTGGACCCTTGCAAATTGAATAACATTCTTTTATCGATGTCTTGTAAAGGTGTTGTAAAGGACTTTCACACTTTTCTATACTTAATAAACCCATTTTCCCCTAATGCAACATTATAAAATGCATTTAATAACATCATCACATCAATCTAGAAGACTTATAACTTAAACTTAATGTTAAACTATTGTTGTAATGTGTCTTGCACATTCACATTGGTTCTTGTGCTTTCCTAGGCTGTGTGGACCTCATTTTAGTTTTGTAAAGTGTATTTAATCACACTTTAACATTGAATTATGTGTCCCAAGCCCTAATTGACCTTTACATCATCACTACTAGTCCCCTATTAACCCATATTGTGTATCCCAAGGCAATATTTAATAAAATACCTGACAAAGTTGCAATTTAAACCTTATTTTTTTATCTCCTGGCATCCTAGCTGTCAAAATGGCCCATGTGGGACTCATTTTCCATTCATGGTGAATCGGTCCCATCCAGGTGGGACCCATTCACCATGGGTGGCAAATGAGTCACATTTGGCTCATTTTTTACCTTTGAATGGGAAAAATTGAAATTCAAGTTTATTATTTTTACATGTCGGCCTTAGGGATCCAATTTTTGGGCTAATAAGGTGGATTACCTATAAAATCACCTCTCTAAACCCTAAATCACATTCATTCTTCATTATTCATCCATCATTCTTCCATCTCAAGTCAAGCAACTTAGGGTTTCATTATTTCAAGTCACCAAGATAGCAATTTTTCAAACATTCAAGGGTAGATCCTTCATGTTTTGTTGCATACTTCAAGATAAAACATCATGGAAAGGTAATCAACTCCATTATTGCATTTTCATTCCATTCTTTCAACATTTTGGTTTAATTACCTAAAAGGGGTTTTACCAAGGCAAACCCCCATGCCCTTACATCCAACTTTTCTCTCTCTTGTCTTGTTTGTTTGCAGATTTAAGTCTCTTGGAGGCTTGGAAATCATTGAATATCAAGTTTCAAGGTTGCTTAAGTCTTCTCTTCATTGATCAAGTCAAAATATCAACAAAAACTCACTTTCAGACCCATAAATTAGAGTTTCAAAAGCAAACACCTATAGAAAGTCAAAGTACAAAATGAAAGCTATGGATTCCACCTTTGAATATTCAAAAATTCAAAAGTGGACTCATTCGCTATGGTTGGTGAATGAGTTCCACTCCAAAGTCATTTTTTGGTTTTCTGTATTTTTAGATACCCTTTTGTCTAAAACGAGTTCCGAAATCATTTTGCAAATCGGGGATTGATTTGCCCAGAATGGTGAATGAGTCCCACCAGGCCTAAAAACCAGCATTAGAAACATTCTAGAAACCATTTCCTGTCTCCATCCATATTCTAGGTGCACACTTTCAGTTTCGTCAAGTTTTGTTACAATTTACATGCATTTCTAGGTCTTTTTGCATTACACAATGTGTTTTAAAACATTATTTGTTTCCTTAGTTTCCATTCATTAATCAATTAATCTTATTAGTTTCTTGCATTCAAACATTTCATCTAGGTATATTACATCCATATTTCATCCATATTGCATTGAATTTGAATGTAGACACAAGCATTTTGGCCCTCCTTTTAGGTGAAAAACCCTAGAAGTGTTAGAAAGGATTTGGATGCCAAAAATCTATGCTACACTTACTAGTGATGATTTATTGATAAAACTTAAGTACTCGAATGTGGTTGAGAAAAGGTTGGATAGGTGGAATAACTTTCCCAACTTCAGCTATGATGACAAATTTGTGAAAGCAATCCTAAGTAGAATACATGATAAATTCCTATGGACTGACTGGCCACACCTAATAAATAAGGAAGCGATTAGGGCTGTTACCGAACTCTAAGATAAAATTAAAATACCTATGTTGAAATACACGACGAATGAGGTTGTAATGGAACTTACAGGAGCCACTTATGACAAAAGAGCCTTAGCAATGAAAACCATCACTAATTCGGTTGTGAAGTATGCAACTATCATGTGATGGGTCACAAATATACTTCATAAATAGAGAGAACTATGTTTTTGCTACAACAATCTATACTAGTTTTGATATGGCCATAAAGGGTGCTGATTATGATCTATGTGAACTTCTTTGGGTACAGCTACTTGAGAACTTGAAGTCGACAAAGGAAAAGAAGTATGTTTTCAAGTTCAGCACATTGATTGTATGTATGTTGTTTTATTTCATGAATAATCTTCTAGGAAGGAATGGTGAACTAAATTGGGACTCATCCAGACCTGTAGGACATCAATTTTTTTATTATTTGGATAGTCTAGATAATATGAATGCTCAAGATGATGCTCTAATAGCATTCTTTGTTGCATTCAAAAGAAACATGAATGAAAGGGAAAGGATTCCAAGGAAATTTTTTGAGAAGTATAAAGATGACATTGTATTCCATGTTTCCTCTGATGAATGTATGATTGAGGCTGTAGAACCTTGAACCGTCTAGATTCAGCCTCTAGGATATGACGTAATAGAAGACAAAGCTAAAGGATATGTGCAATTATTGTTGAAGAATCCAAAGGACCCCAATGAACCCAGAATTGGGACATAGTTGAAAAGTCTATGGAGATTCATATGGAGCAACAGAAGCCTAAAATTAGGAAGAGAGTGGAGAAAAATCTTAAAGAAGTTGGATTCACTAATGAGGAAATGGCCCTTGGAAGGGCTAGGGGAGAACAGTTGGAGGCAGAATCATCTGGCCTGAGGAGATCCAAAAGGACTACCTCTGTAAAAACCTTTGCAACCCCTACAACAAAGGCTTAACCTAGTACAATTCATAAAGGAAAAGGTCTTGTTTTCACCAGATCGACTACTAGATCTAGGAACAGGAAAGAAACTCCTCTAGTTGCCCATGCAAAGAGAGGAAGGAAAGAAAAAGAAAAAAGGGAGAAGAACCTCAGTGTTATAGATTATGAGGATGAAGAAGAAGAAGATCTTGAAGTAAAGTTAGTGAGAAGAAAAAGAAGAGGTTTACCCTCTGATGAAGGTGCATCTATAAAAGCTACTAGTTCCAAGAGAGTACATATTATATCATCTTCTGATGATGATGAAGAGCAAGAGTTTGGTATCCATGTGCACACCAAGCTAGAATCAATGAAGGCTAAGGTAGTTGTTGAGGCCTTTGCAGACTAGAGAGATGAACAAGAAATTCTAGGGTAAACCCACAAAAGTGGTTTACAATTCGAATGAGGAAGGAAAACTTGTAAAAAATGACCCCATGCCAAAAAAATTCATTTTGGGGGTTCAAATGAACTCATTGGTTCGAACGAACCAGAAAAGGGTTCGCTCGAACTAAGGTTCAAGTGAACCCATTTAATGCATGCACAAACAAAAATGAAAACCCCTTTTGGGAAGGGGGTTTCAATCAACCCTGGTTCACTCGAACCCCTGGGGGTTCGCTAGAACCCCCTGGTTCAGTGAACCACCCTTTTCCCTTATTTTTGACCTTGTTCACCAAAAAAACCTAAATTGTTATGCTTTGAAGCTTGCTTTGAGGATGAAAATGGAGGAATCTTCACATACCCAACTAGAATCAAGTAGTCCTAGAACAAGCTATCCAACGAATATAATTTTAATATGTTTTGGTTTTATTATGTATTTTCTTTTTTAGTTTTATTAAACATAGGTTTTCATCAAAAATAAAGGTCTATGTTCTGCACATGTGGAAAAATAGTAGATTATCAAAAAAAAATTGAAAAATATGAGTACACTAGATAGTGAAGTCCTTAATCCAACAAAAAAAAATGAATTTCGATATATACAAAAAAAGTTATGCTTTATACGGTCGCACTATGTTTGAATTGTAACTGGTTTGACTTTGAAACTTGATTAAAGGAAAAATATTCAATAAAAAACTATCTAACCAAGTGAAAGCACCAGATATCAGAGTCAAAAATCTAAATTTGAACGAATTAGAATTGTATCCTTGATGGAAAAAAAGTTATGTGTTATACGGTGTGCGTCACTTTTTAAAAATGTTGTTTTCTGAAAAAAACCAATTTTCATGGGAGATGCAAAAAGAAGTACAATCTGATTCCAAAAAAATTTAAAAATATATTTTTAGAATCTGCAGACAAAATGTGACAAGACTCTAGTTTTCATCATCTTCAAATTCCTCATGGTTTAGCCCCTATAGGTGATCGAATGTGAATATTTAGTTAAAAATAATAATTTCAATGTCCAGTTTGACCAAAAATTGTAAACCACTATTGTGGGATCACCCTCTGGTAAGTTTTGGTCCCTAATTTAAACTAGAGCCAACTCTTAATTCCTTTCTACATTTTGAGAATATGCTTGAACCTACAACTGAATATTATGATAAGACTAGACAAGAAGACAAGAATACTCTACTTTTAGTTGTTATTGAATATGTTATCATTCTAGAAGTCAAATGGGATGACATAAAGAAAGATGTACTTGAAAGCATGTGGGATGATCTGATGAAAAGGAGATTAGAGGTCATTTTATTTGAAGAGAAAATTAGAAATGTTGCATTTAATAAGATTGGGTCTTCCCTGACTCCAGAGATCTGAAATCTCTAAAGAAGATCTGTGTAGAAATGTTTCAGATGAAGAGTAGAGTAAACATGTTAATGGAAAGAAATAAGAAGCTAAAAAAGAAGGTAAGAAAGGAAACAACAAAAGTAATCCGAGAGACAACATAAAAATATGGAATGTTTATTCCTCTTGATACAGGTAATGAAGATATTTTTGGAAATTTTGATGTTGAAATTAATGTTGGTAATGAAAATAATGAGCAAAATGATGGAGAAGTTGAGCCTAGGATGCATAATGATGCTCCTTTGGAGCACATTGAAGGAGAAAAAGGCCATAATGGTCAAAGAAGTGTTGAAGAAGAAGGAAAAGACAATCCAGAGGAAGAGCAAAATAAAGATGAAATGGATGGAAACGATGAAGAGGACAATAATGAAAGAAAAAGATGAATAAAAAAAGGAAGAGAAGAAAAAAGAGGAAGAAGAGGAAATAGAAGAAGAAGAGAAGGAAGAGACAAAGGAAGAAAAGAAAAAAGAAGATACTATGGGGAAAAATGAAGAAAGTGAAAAGAAATTTGTAAAATCACTTGAGATTCACGGAGAATCATCCTCGGATAATGATGCTCTAAAAGGCTTGCTTTCCAAGCAAATTAGATTTCAGCCGATAATTCCCTAGGAGCTTTTGTAAAATCGAATGATTGAAGGGTTGGTGGATATGGATAAGATGTCTCTGGTACATAAAGTAATGTTGGGAGATGCTATGCAACCATCCGGGAGAAAGGAAATTCTTGAAGCATATTAAAGAGGAACAAAATTTGTAGATGATGCCCTCAAGGCATTATAGGAAGTTATACCTGGTGCATCCATTGATACATCTCTCGCCTCTATTGAAAATCTAAGATTGTTGCTAGATTCTCTCAAGGAGTATACCTTCGGGCTTAGTGAAAAATCAAAACAAGAGGTTGAGAAAAAGTTGGCGGAAAGAAGGTCATTTGCTTTACATGACAAGTGTGCTCTTGCACACTCTAGAGTTAAAAAGAACCTGAAATTTGTGAAGGTTTGTGAGTCAGAAGCTAATGTTGTTCTTGTTTATTTCTTAAAGTGGTAGGATTCCACTCACAATATTAAGATTGTTATGGATTACATTGTCTCAACTATAAACCATCTCCAGTACTTATAGCCTATCTAAAGATAGAGACAGCTCAACCTGGAATGCAATCTCTGCACATAAGGAAAAATTCTTTGTTTTGCAAAAGCAGAAGGAAGAAATTATTAAAATATTTGATAAGTTGAGTGACATTGTGAGAGTTGAATTCACTCTAGTTAGCAAGGCTCTGGCTTGCACTAAAAAAATTGAGAAGATAAACCTAACTCCTAATACTTCAGATGGTGCAAAAAAAATTCTGATTGAGTTGGAGTCTCTGAGTAGGATGTTGATTGCCGCAAAGGATAGTTGGGAGAATGGAAAAGCTATATGGGAAGGTATTCTAAAGGAGCTTCAAGGCTCATCATCTTCTGGTAGATACATGTTTCTTTGTTTACTTTGCTTTAATGTTTTTCAGTTGTTTTTGGGACACCCTTTGTCCTTGATGTCAAAGGGGGAGTGAACAATGGTGAAATGTTGGTGTTAGGGGGAGAAGTGTTGTAAGGGTGTGTGCAAGAAGTTGAGTCCACTTTTTGGCCAAAAATTGGAAGTGTTTTTCCTGATTTTTAGAATTTGACACATTTGACCTTAAAATTTGAAGCACTTATAGATGAAATCTTTAAAAAAGTCACTAATCATAAAATGTAGTGCTCAGAGTCTAGTTTCCAAATATATAATTTATTTCAATACCCAAATTGTACAAATTGAGTTTCAATAGGCGTTTCTAAAAACCACTGTTTAAAGGTCACTTTTTTTTTACCATACCATGCACGTGTACGACATCCATATTTTGACTTAAATTATCGTATTTTTCTAAATCGTTTTAGGAAAAGATTTGCGACTCACTAAAGCTTGTTCTTGATATTTTTTTGTAATTTTTTATTGATTTTTTGTTAATTTTTATTAGATTTGTCATTTTGAAAAATTGTCGTGTACGACATGCATAAGATGACCTAAACTTATCATTTTTTTATTTTTTATTTTTAAATTGAAAATAATTGTCTGAAGTTTGTTCTTGTGCAATCCGTTTGTCAAAATGTTATGTTGATCAAAATTTATTAAAATAGTAAAAAACCCTGATATTTAAAGTTTATGGACCAATTTTATTAGAAATTAATTAAAAAATATAAAAATTAATCCAATTGCAAAACAAATTACATATTTAGAATTTGCATTGTCTCATCTAAAATGGGTTTTAATTTCATCAAAAAAATCTGTAAAAAAAAGTCGTCAGCCATATGTCCAAAGTCGGTATTTTTCTTTGACATTGTTAGGACCTTCAACTTGTAGGTCAAACTAGGTTGAAGGCCTAGGTTTGGATTTCCAATACTTTTCTCGAACCAAAATCCTAGGAAAAAACCTTACACAAAGCAAATAAAAATTCAAATTTTAATAAACGGGATCCCATTTTATAATCGAGATCCCATTCCTTAGTCTATTATATTCGGACCATTGGGATCTCGTTTCCCTTCCAACGGTCCCCACATTCAATATCGAAGAATGAGATCCCGGTTTTTATAAACGGGATCCTGTTTCTTTTATTTAAATATACTGCAAAAAATTACTACATGAAGTCTGCAACTTCACATGTACAACTGAGAGTAGTAAAAGTAAACTATTTTTCATGAGCTATTGTATTTACAAGTGGTGAACTTGATTTTTAGTTGATTTTATCAAATGAAGCATCATCTACACCACTTTTGAAGTGGAATTTTGTTATTTTTGTGCTTGTTTGGAGGAACAAAAGGTCTTCAATTTGCAATATGGATTGAATTTTTCAAAGGAGGCATGAAGAAAACAATTTTTAAAGTGGAATTGTGCTAGTTTTCTACTTGTTTTGAGGAACACAAGAGGAATAATTTTTTCCTAATAGGTATTCAACTTCCAATTTGGATTGAATATTTTGAAGTATTTCACTATTAACATTCATTTGTGCTTGAGAATTTTATAATTATGGGAGATAAAGCTCGTAATAAGAGAAGGAAGACATTGACTCCTCAAGAAGTTGAAGCAAATAGAGAGAAGGAGATACAAAGACAAAGAGAAAGAAGAATGAGAATGAAATCAATTAATGATGGTGGAGCAACCAATTCCACAACTATTGAATATGAAAACATTAAGGATACCATGGTTGTAGATGAAGCTAATTTTCAAGGAGTCAATTTAGAGAAGAATATGATTATACAAACAAGTCCTAGGACTATGTCTTCAAATCCCTCTTTGAATGCTATGGAGAATGTTTCAATATGCAAAAATCTAGCTACGTCTTCAAATCCACATGTTGGTGAAATGGTAAATTTGTATGTAGAAGTTTTACAAGATGTTGCACTTAATGATGTTGACATTGACGATATTCAAAGAGATAAAACTTTTATAGAATTTGTTGAAAACAAAAAAGAAAAATCTTTTGTTGCAAATGAAAATCAAAATGGTCATTTTCTTGAAAATGAAAACAAAACCTATATTTTTGATGAAAATGAAAATGAAAATGAAAATTGTTTTATTAATGAAAATGAAGATAAAAATATAGAATGTGATGTTTAATTTAATGAAAATACCTTTTTTTAAATTAGAAGTGGTGTTTTCGATAATCTTCTTGGTCAAATTTCTTGGAGGAAAATAAGAACACATGCGAATAGAATATACACCAAATTCTTTTATCGTAAAAATTTTGCATTTCAATGTCAACTAATGATGCAATTGATGAGAATGCAAAAAATGAGGAAAGTAATGAAAAGGTTAGGCTTTTATGTTAAACCAAAAAGAAAATATCAATCATTAAAACATGTTATGTCTACTGTTGCTAGTACCATTCAATCTATTGGGAAAAATAGTCGATCTAAAGATAAAAACATGACAAGAAGAGCTATAACAACTGTTATAGTTAATAAAGCAACTTTGAATAAAAGAATGGTAAGCAATATTAGTGAAGTTTTAAAAATACATCCTAAAACATTACTAAGAGCGGAAAAAGGAAGAGAAAGTATAGAAAATAATCCTATCAATCTATGTTGGAGTTTTAGTGAATGACTACCAAGGTCTGATATAAAATTGAATGTTGAACTTAAATCTTTGATCGAAAAATAGTGGCATGATAATACTAGGGTTTCATCTAATGCTAGAGATGTTTTAAAATTAAGGGTGGGGTCCAAAGTTCGTGATCCTCACCCAAAACACCTATACATACAACACATAATGAATTTTATAGAAAGTTTTATAGCGATTCAGTGTTACCTGGTAATATTAAAATAAGTCAAAGGTCTTTTGAAAAATGTAAACCTTGGTATGTAAAAATTAATAAGCAATGAATATCTTGTTGTTGTAAAATACATGTTCAATTTCATTATTTTTATGATGTTTTGTCGATATATACGTTGTACCTTGCATACTAACATGATTATACAGGATTGTGGTATTGATATGCCACCTGAAGCAATAAGAGATTTTATTTCAGGTTTGTTTTGTGAAAAATCTAATGATAAATTATTTTATTTAAATTCTTGTATTTCTGGACAATGCATTAACTGTGGAAATCTTTCATTTTTAAAGATTTTGTTTGCATGAAAGTGTTGATCATGATTTTGGAAAAAAATTAGTAGATGTCAAAAGATTTAGGAATGTTCACTATTCTTTAAAAGATGGAAAAATAGGAAAGCGTTGTGATTTAGTTACAGAAAAAGTTAGTGTGCATACATTTATGAGTGAATTTAAGAATAAAATTGTACCAAAATATGTCATGCACTCTAAACATGCTCGATGGCTTGATGGACAATTTCATGCATGTAGAAACACATTTCCAATTGGTACTATACTTTCATTGGTTGATTTTGCGAAGAATTATACTCTCACTCCGCAAGAGGAAATTCAATCTCAATAATGATAGCACTAAGGATGATAGAAAAATTTTGAGGGAGTATCATTTATATTTGAGTGACAATCGGTTACACTCGTAAGAGTTTGTTCAATACTATTTCAGTATATTTTATAGAAATTTAAGAGAAAGAGGAATCCAGATGAAAGAACACCTCATATGGTTAGATAATTGTACGGGGTAGTTCAACAATGCTTGAATGTTCTATTGGTTAAGTAGGGTTCACAAGGAACTTAATGTCCAGTATATATGGATTTTTTTTGAAGCTGGGCATGGTAAAGGAGAACATGATGGCACTGGTGTGTGTGTCAAAAGAATTCTTGCTAGAGAACAATTAAAATTTGAGGATTTAGTAAAATTTAAGGATGCACGTGAGATTGTGGATTGGTGTAATAGAAGATTATCTACAGCTAGTTTGAGTGATTACTCTGCATTTCATTGATTCTTTTGGTTGGTGGAAGAAGAGAACATTGTACCTAGAGTTGATTGTGAAACAATCAGTGGATCTACTAAATGGCATTCATTTAGGAGTGTGACAGCAAGCACATGGACTATTTGGACAAGGGAGCTTGCATGTTTTTTCCAGTTTTGTATCTCAAGAGATTGGGAAGCATGTGAAAATACAGAATGGGTTGAACAGTGGGAGCAAAGATCATTGAAACCTGTAGAAGCACATAATCAATATGAAAGAACTATTGAAGAAAATGATCAATTGTTTGCATCTAAAGATTATGATCGTGTTTCAGACCTTGTACAAGGAGGTAATTTAATTCAATTTATTTCATTTTATTTCACTTATTAAGTTATTTTGTAATACTAAATTATTTATATGGATATGCACAAGTGTGAATTTAAGAATAAAATTGTACCAAAATATGTCATGCACTCTGAACATGCTCGATGGCTTGATGGACAATTTCATGCATGTAGAAACACATTTCCAATTGGTACTATACTTTCATTGGTTGATTTTGTGAAGAATTATACTCTCACTCCGCAAGAGGAAATTCAATCTCAATAATGATAGCATTGAGGATGATAGAAAAATTTTGAGGGAGTATCATTTATATTTGAGTGACAATCGGTTACACTCGTCAGAGTTTGTTCAATAATATTTCAGTATGTTTTATAGAAATTTAAGAGAAAGAGGAATCCAGATGAAAGAACACCTCATATGGTTAGATAATTGTATGGGGTAGTTCAACAATGCTTGAATGTTCTATTGGTTAAGTAGGGTTCACAAGGAACTTAATGTCTAGTATATATGGATTTTTTTGAAGCTGGGCATGGTAAAGGAGAACATGATGGCACTGGTGTGTGTGTCAAAAGAATTCTTGCTAGAGAACAATTAAAATTTGAGGATTTAGTAAAATTTAAGGATGCACGTGAAATTGTGGATTGGTGTAATAGAAGATTATCTATAGCTAGTTTGAGTGATTACTCTACATTTCATCGATTCTTTTGGTTGGTGGAAGAAGAGAACATTGTACCTAGATTTGATTGTGAAACAATTAGTGGATCTACTAAATGGAATTCATTTAGGAGTGTGACAGCAAGCACATGGACTATTTGGACAAGGGAGCTTACATGTTTTTTCCAATTTTGTATCTCAAGAGATTGGGAAGCATGTGAAAATACAGAATGGGTTGAATAGTGGGAGCAAAGATCATTGAAACCTGTAGAAGCACATAATCAATATGAAAGAACTATTGAAAAAAATGATCAATTGTTTGCATCTAAAGATTATGATCGTGTTTCAGACCTTGTACAAGGAGGTAATTTAATTCAATTTATTTCATTTTATTTCACTTTATTAAGTTATTTTGTAATACTAAATTATTTATATGGATATGCACAAGTTATTAAATCGAATTTTGTTGGCAAGACATGTGTATGTTGTTATTGCACCTAAGGGGAATGAAGACAAACAAAATATTGGTTGGCTCGTTGTGTTGAAACTAAACATAAGTTAATAACACCTCGAGAAGATGATGATGGCTTTCATTATCCAACAGGTATGGTGATCCCCTTAAGACACCCCCTTAAGCAAATTTTGATAACAAGTTTTAGATCCCCTTAAGCAATATTTTAGAACAAGTCTTTTATCCCCTTAAGAAAAATTTGAGAACTTATTCGATGATGGTTTTTTAACATGTTTTCCAATAGGATTGGTGGTGGTTGTTGGCACTTGGCTATGAAAATACTTGAGAAGAAAGAATGGTCTACTTGCATTTGAAGACTATGAAACACATAAAAAGATTATACATTATTCACATTTGGTGGTGGCAACAAATATAAAAGTAGAGCGGTATCATGGAAGACCTTCAAAAAAAATGCTATGGTCAATTTCTATGGAAGAGCATGAGGTAATCATAGATGCATTGCAAAAAAGAGAGGATACAGATGGTACAATGGAATAAGTAAATATAGGTAAATATAGTTTTAGTTTTATTTTTTCCTTTTAAATACATTAAATACATGTTTCAACATTGGTCAATTGTGTTATTAGTTGAAATTGATTTAAATTGTCCTTTTATACATCCTTAAGGCATAATCACAAAAAGGATCTAGTCCATGCAAATTCAACCTAGACAACATGGAATGCTTGATAAAAATAGGTAATTATTAGTTAAATTATATTTAAATACATGTTTTGATTACATATTGATATTGCTTGGACATTAATAGTTAAAATTGATTTATTTTCAATTTTTGTATCCTTAAGCCATCATTGCATTGATCTCATAATTTGAAACAAAAATGAGAGGATGCCTGGATTCAACCTACAAACATGTGTGGAATACTTTTAAATGTAGGTACTTGAGTTTTGTACATATAGATAGTTTTATATAAATTAAAATATGTATGTTTTGATGATTTCATTGATATTGCTTGTACCTTTTTGATATCAGGTGGTGTGAAGACCTACTACATTCTAGCCATGAGTTTCAGATGTTCTTGAGATGGAATATCCAAATTTTGTAAACATTATTTTGAGATGACAGATATGTGTATACATACTTATAGAATTAAACATACTCTATGTACTTCTATGTATCAAATCAATATTCTATATATTTTGTTTG
The DNA here is from genome assembly GCA_007258455.2 of Sequoia sempervirens. Lineage (NCBI taxonomy): Eukaryota > Viridiplantae > Streptophyta > Pinopsida > Cupressales > Cupressaceae > Sequoia > Sequoia sempervirens. The sequence continues at coordinate 116,053,547 of VDFB02058242.1, read as the reverse complement.
TTAATTGTGCATGTTTTCCTACTTTGAAACTTTATGTCTAATTGTATAATCACTAAATATCATGCATACATTATTGTTAAATCATTTATATCCTTAAGACGTTGTATTATGACCCCTTAATACATCCCCTTAAGACCCCTTAAGACATCCCCTCTAGACGTATTATGACCCCTTAAGACATCCCCTTAAGATGTTCTATTATGACCCTTTTAGACATCCCCTTAAGACGTTCTATTATGACCCCTTTAGACATCCCCTTAATACCCCTTAAAACATTCCCTTAAGATGTTCTATTATGACCTCTTTAGACATCCCCTTAAGACCCCTTAAGACATCCCCTTAATTAAGACGTTCTATTATGACCCCTTTAGACATCCCCTTAAGACCCCTTAAGTCATCCCCTTAAGACGTATTATAACCCCTTAAGACGTTCTATTATGACCCCTTTAGACATCCCCTTAATACATCATTATTTGTTTTGACAACTTATAAATTAGTGTTAGATGTTATTATTTATAGAATTTATTAATGCTTTTCTTCTATAATCTTCTATGGTATTATTTATTTCTTAAAATTCTATCCTTTTTGGTAGGTATGTGCAGGATCATCATGGAAAAAACAGGCCCTTAAGTGGCAAAAAATTCAGAAAAATCAGAGTTAGGCAACTTGACGTAAAAAATTGAAATAGTTATCTATATTATTTAAAAAATATGTAAAAATAGAATTGGTAGAAAATTGAATGTAGTTTCTAAACTACTTGGTTTATTTAAAAGAACAAGATCTATTTGGTGAAAATTTGAAATTTCAATGCAGTAGCACTTAAATTTCAGGGAAAAAATAAGAAGTAGGTGTTTGTCTGACCACCCTAACCAAAATAAAATGATAATATTTTTTTATAAGATTTTAGACATAATTAGAGGACTTATGTCCAGATGTGATGCATATTTTTTTGTAATTTTTTTCCAAGTAAATAATTAATTATGATTTTTTTATTACAACTTTTCAAAAATATAAAAAATCGTATGTCTGACCACCTTAACTTGGTCGAAACTTCATGAAATTCAATTTTTCTTTTTTTGATCCTATAGTATACGAAGCATAAAATGTGATGGATGTTTTGGATTCCAAAAAATGTGATACCGTTTGAAATTTATAGATGTTTTTCAATCAGCCTATCAATTAGGACTTTAGTCGTAATTCAAATAGAAAATGAATAATAATAATTTATTAAATTCAAAGTAAAGCATAATTTATAATAGTGGAAAGTTGAGAAACTCCTTTAAAAACCCTTTTCATGTCATCAATTTTGGGTTAAAAAAAAGTCATCAGCCACACACCCTACAAATACCCATCATATTGCCACTTTTTGGCCCATCATCCTGCACATACCCTGGTATATAAATAGATTGCTTTTGTTTGTAAATTATGATTTATTGACTAATTATTGATTGACGTGAATTGAATAAGTTCATTGATTAATTATCGCTATTTATTGAATGTACATATCATGTATATCATTTATGAAATCACTAAATTTGCAAAGTATAAATTATATTAAAATGTCCTATATTAATATCATGTATGAGATCACCAAATTTCACATTAATGTCCTATATTAATGTCTTCACTATGAACATAAAATGCATAAATGTACATGTGTAAATTAAAATTTCAAACAATAATAAAGTCCATAATTTATGTAGCATATTAAGTGCATGAAACCAATATATTAAGCGCATGAAATAAAGTCCAACAAAGTACATGAGAAACAAGAAATATAGTCCATGAAATAAAAAAATATATAACACATAAAATCACATGTTTCTAGGTCATGTACTATCTCTATAATCAAGAGACCTCTTCACACCATGCAGACTATGTGGATGACCTGAAACACTCTGTACAAGAGAAAGATGAAATCAGATGTAAGACAATGAAAAATGATTTAATGACAATTTAATTTATAATCCATCATAAAATTAAATTACCATCATATCTGCATTTGGATGCTCTGGTGCACCTAAAGCAACCTCTAAATTCTCTAAATCAATCTACATAAACAAGACAAAGAAATTTGAAATTAGATATACAACTCTACAATTAATTTTTTTTTAATTCAATTTAATTTATAATTTATCATATTTTAATTGTACCAAGCTCTTCTCCACGACCTATTTGTACATGCTCAACTACAAGATGTGTCTCATACTATAAAAGAAAAAGAATATTTAAAAATCTCATATTATGTATATATTCAATTTAAAATTTATAGTTGACTTTAAATATAATAAAAAAATTAAATTACCATTTGATCTGGAGCCTGTTCTACATGTCTCTAGTGGTGTAACTGAATTGCAGGGTTGAAAGTTGCACTAACAAAGTCCTACAAGATCAAAATTAAAGCATGTACAATTGAATTAGGTTATAATATATATATATATATATATATATATATATATATATATATATATATATATATATATATATATATATATATATTCAAGTTTGCACATTTTGTGTAGAAAGTTTTGTAAACAACTGGAAATCAGTGGCCTCACGAGTAGCTTCACAACATCAAATGTTTTCCCTGCCCATTCTTATTGTGGTATCACCTAGACATACATGTACATAAACAGTTAATGCTTATAATATTTACAAGTGTACATGCATGTGTTTCATATATCTAGTGAATTCAAAACTCATAAAATTGTAACTATACTAATGTAAACTTTAAACAAATTTACAATATGAATGTACCTGCCCCTGATCTATGACGCCTCGATAGTGGAGGAGTGCTTGACTATCCCTTAGGAGGAATCGACGTGGATGCTGATTGACTCACCTAAACCAACATAAATATTTGAAACATATATGTGATTCAATTATAAATTTAAAACTCAAGTTAAATAATTTATGATTTCATATATAATTTTAAAAATTGAAATCAAAATACCCCATAAGGGTTTCCAAGTATGACCGGTGTTGATGTATGTACTCGTGGAATAGATGATTGTCGGGCCATTGTTAGTGTCATCTATACACCAAACAATTTGTTAAAATGTATTACAAACTTTTTTTTGATATATACATCCATCAAAATTCTTATAAAATGAACATACATCTAGATGCATATTTATACATGTGTCGCAATGTCCTCGGGGTGATGGTCTGTTGGAAGAAACTTTACAAATGAACTGATGCAACTAGATGAACCACCAGAATCTCCCCCTCCACCTGAACTAGGTGTGGCCTAATCAAGTCCATAGCATACTTGATGACAACTAGTACATATATGGGGGATGGGCCTCGACACTCCTAGAGCGGTACTCAGACTAGCTCCATTAAAAACTCCTCCATCATCATCGTCTCTATGCTCCCCACCCACTATCGTAGAAGCATGTTGATCAAGGTCTCTTGCAAGTGTACTAAGGGAACCTAATGTTGAGAACAAAGATCAATGATGTATAGGTGCAGGAATGGGAGGACCGAGAGCAACAACAAGGAGTTGCACATGCACAGGGCATCGGGAATCAACCCTTGCCCCTAATTTCTATTGTGGCATGCCACCTCCAACACCCTAAAATGATCTAAAATCAAAATAATTGAGCTTTTGCCCCAAAACAAACTCTACATACAATTTTCTCAAAAAATACAATGGGCACTCCCAATTAGCATGTGGGGGACTATCAAAAACCATATACCATCGATCCGAAAATGTGCACTCATCTGCGGATGTATGCACCACCTCATGGATATTCTAGATTTGTTGGGTGGAATGGGTTGTCGAGTAACGGGGTCAAGAAAGTAGGGGGCTAGATGGGCTTTTGTTATTTTAAGGTCTAATATTTGTTTGTAAGAGAGACCATCGGAATAAAATTGTCTCATTTGTTCTCTCTCTCGTCAATTCCTATCAAGATTAGAATCGATCATCCTGATGGCATCAACAACGTTTTGCATCGCAGATGCAAAACATCTCACATGTGGAGGAATCAATGCTTGACTCTACATAGCATTGATTTGATTTTTTAAGGATGTAACTTGATCATTTATATGTGCTCTCAAGTGAGCCTCGTCAGATGCAATAGGTGTTGGATGTGGCATATTAGGTGGAGGGGGAGGTGGAGGTGGAGGGGGAGGTGGAGGGGGAGGGGGAGGTGGATGTGATTGTGGCTGAGGTGGTGGATTGATCATATCATCAATGTTAAAATCATCCATGATATGCTCGATATAAATGTGCACCTACATTAAATCATACAAAATAGGATGTGCATACATATATTAAGATCATATATTTGATTGAAATAGGATGAGAAAAATATATATTAAGATCATATATTTAATTGAAATGCACATATATATACATTGATTGTTCAACTCAAGAGCATGTCCATAAAAAATTCAAAATTTAACATGTACATGCACATTTAAAATAAAAAAATATGATACATAATTTGGATGTGTACAAATCATTAAACTAATCTATGTACATACATACAAATTTCAAAATTTAAGAACTATATATGCAAATTTTTAATACATGCACATACATACTAAACAATAAACTTGAAACATTCACAAAATCTTATTTTATGTCTAACATACACACACACACGCACATATATATATATTACAATTTTTCAGCAGGAGAAATCATGATCTAGTAGATAGTCATAAAATATATACTATTATATATTATTCATTATAAGTTCATAAATTCCACCAAATTCATAAATCCATGTCACTAAAAATATCCATCTGAACCAAATTTATAAATTCATCACACAAAATATCCATCATTCATTCATAACAATTTATAAACTATTGTGGCTCTCAATTGACATCTCTTCATTTCTTTGTGTTTTCCTTTTCAGAATCGAAGTTCTCCTCTCCTCTAGCCATTGTCGATGCTCATCTATAACATCCATCCATAGCCCTGAGCATCAACAAGGGTTTTGCATCCTAGATGCAAACATCCTCACAGGAGGTGCGACACATTCTTCATTTTGAATAATGTTGATTTGATCATTGATGGTTCTACATTGGCATTGATTTGTGCTTGCAAACAGCATGTTCATTGATTTCAGGTGGTGGAGGTGGGGTTACTGAGGTGGAGTGGGTGGAGGTGGAGGTGAAGGTGGTGGAGATGGATGGTGGAGGTGGATTGTGAATATTATTGAATGGATCCATGTGATCCTTAAGATATGAGTGAACCTGCATTAGATTTGTAATTTCAAGATGTAAGATACATGTTTAGGAAATACCTTTAAACCATTCAATATAAATGGCCTTAAATAATTGAATACAAATGATAAAATATGTAAGCCTCATTTATGTCTAAGGCACATGTTACTTGAATGAAAATACAATTAACTATTAATATTATATAATCTTCCAGGATCTTATTATCGTTAAAGTTGGTTGCCTTGGGCAACTTTGATCACCAAATTTTAAGAACTTCTTTGATCCCCTTAAGAAATGTCATATTGGGACCCCTTAAGAAATTGAATTATGATTTAGGGTGATAGGATGGCTTAAGGGGATCTACATCTAGTGAGGTCCTAGGAGAAAATGACATGGCTCAAGTGAATAAAATTTGGTGAAGTTTCCCAAGGCAACCAAATTTCATTAAGATCCTTTAAAGAAAAAATGATGGCTTTAGGGTTTAGGGTTCAGACTTTAGAGTTTAGGGTTTAGGGTAATAGGATATCTTAAGGGGATCTACATGTAGTAAGATCCCAGGAGAAAATTACATGGCATAAGGGAATGAAATTTGGTGGAGTTGCCTAAGGCAACCAAATTTTATTAAGAGCCTAAGAAATAATGATGGCTTTAGGGTTCAAGGTTTAGAGTTTAGAGTTTAGGGTTTAGAGTAATAGGAAAACTTAAGGGGATATGTGTAGTAAGATCCTATGACAAAATTTCATGGCATAAGGGAATGAAATTTGGTGGATTTTCCTAAGACACCAAATTTCACTTTAAGGTCAGGTAGGAAAAAATGAATGGTTTAGTGTTTAGGGTTTAGATTTTAGAGTTCAGGGTTTAGGGTTTATAGAACTTAGGGTGAATTTTGGTGCCCCTTGGAATATAATGAACTTGCAAGTTAGTGAAGAAATTTTTCTTGTGGAATAGTTGATTGAGATCTACTCTCATTTCAACTGACCAACCTAGATCATGAAACTTCATTCATATTATAATCTTGCATGATCTTATTATTGTTAAAGTTGGTTGCCTTGGGCAACTTTGATCACCAAATTTTAAGAACTTCTTTGATCCCCTTAAGAAATGTCGTAGTGGGACCCCTTACGAAATCGAATTCTAATTTAGGGTGGCAGGATGGCTTAAGGGGATCTATGTCTAGTGAGGTCCTAGGAGAAAATGACATGGCTCAAGTGAATAAAATTTGGTGAAGTTGCCTAAAGCAACTAAATTTCATTAAGAGCCTTTAAAGAAAAAATGATGGCTTTAGGGTTTATGGTTTAGACTTTAGACTTTAGGGTTTAGGGTAATAGGGTAGCTTAAGGGGATCTACATGTAGTAAGATCCTAGGACAAAATTACATGGCATAAGGGAATGAAATTTGGTGAAGTTGCCTAAGGAAACCAAATTTCATTAAGAGCCTAAGAAAAAATGATGGCTTTAGGGTTTAGGGTTTAGGGTAATAGGATAACTTAAGGGGATATATGTAGTAAGATCCTATATGAAAAAATTACATGGCATAAGGGAATGAAATTTGGTGGATTTTCCTAAGACAACCAAATTTCACTTTAAGATCACGTAAGACAAAATGAATGGTTTAGTGTTTAGGGTTTAAATTTTAGAGTTTAGGGTTTAGGGTTTAAATTTTAGAGTTCAGGGTTTAGGGTTTACATAACTTAGGGTGAATTTTTGGTGCCCCTTGGAATATAATGAACTTGCAAGTTAGTGAAGAACATTTTCTTGTGGAATAGTTGATTGAGATCTACTCTTGTTTCAACTGACCAACCTAGATCATGAAATCTCATTTATATTATAATCTTGCATGATCTTATTATTGTTAAATTCGATTGCCTTGGGCAACTTTGATCACCAAATTTTAAGAACTTCTTTGATCCCCTTAAGAAATGTCATATTGGGACCCCTTAAGAAATCGAATTACAATTTAGGGTGACAGGATGGCTTAAGGGGATCTACGTCTAGTGAGGTCCTAGGATTAAATGACATGGTTCAAGTGAATAAAATTTGGTGAAGTTTCCCAAGGCAACCAAATTTCATTAAGAGCCTTTAAAGAAAAAATGATGGCTTTAGGGTTTAGGGTTTAGACTTTAGAGTTTAGGGTTTAGGGTAATAGGATAGCTTAAGGGGATCTACATGTAGTAAGATCCTAGGACAAAATTACATGGCATAAGGGAATGAAATTTGGTGGAGTTGCCTAAGGAAACCAAATTTCATTAAGAGCCTAAGAAAAAATGATGGCTTTAGGGTTTAAGGTTTAGAGTTTAGAGTTTATGGTTTAGGGTAATAGGATAACTTAAGGGGATATATGTAGTAAGATCCTATATGACAAAATTACATGGCATAAGGGAATGAAATTTGGAGGATTTTCCTAAGACAACCAAATTTCACTTTAAGGTCAGGTAGGACAAAATGAATGGTTTATTGTTTAGGGTTTAGATTTTAGAGTTCAAGGTTTAGGGTTTACAGAACTTAGGGTGAAGTTTTGGTGCCCCTTGGAATATAATGAACTTGCAAGTTAGTGAAGAACATTTTCTTGTGGAATAGTTGATTGAGATCTACTCTTGTTTCAGCTAACCAACCTAGATCATGAAATCTCATTCATATTATAATCTTGCACGATCTTATTATTGTTAAATTTGGCTGCCTTGGGCAACTTCACCAAATTTTAAGAACTTCTTTGATCCCCTTAAGAAATGTCATATTGGGAACCCTTAAGAATTTGATTTATGATTTAGGGTGATAGGATGGCTTAAGGGGTTCTAGATGTCTAGTGGGGTCCAAATTTAGTCATACTATGGCCTCATTGGTTCCATCTAGCTCTGGGTCAAAAGTGTTTACCCCTCTAATAAAAAATGGTATCATGTTAAAAATGAACCAATCTATACATATCACAAAAATAACATACATCTATACGAACAATGAAAAATTTCCTCCTACATTAGAGGATATCAAAATAAATATGGAATATTTTAAAAATTATACTTGTAATCACTTATTAATAAGTTATATCATACATAATTTTAATCACATAATAAAGGAATAAATATACATATGTAGAAGATACAAAAATAAAAAGAGGCTACTCACATGGATCTTGATCCTTCTAGGAAGTGCCTAGATTGGTTTATTTCGTGTAGGAATCTATGTAGGTGTTGGGACCTTCACCTCTCTCCTTGTATATTTCCAACAATCCCACTCACTCCCTCTATAGAATTATTTCCTTTGTTATTATCTAGTTCTTTTAATCTTCTAAATTAACATCTTATTTATAGGAGCATAATATGAATCCTCCTCCTATCTCTATTGTAGTAATAGCATAGTTCCTCCAACCTATCATCATGTACCTCCTCCCTTTTCCATGTAATAGGTGTACCTTAGGTGTTAAATGGTTCCATCTTGGTCTCCTTATTGATGCATTTCTATCCTTCTACATAAATCTATATAGTAACAAAATATAGGTAATTTTATGGTTATTGAATCTCTCTTAATTGCTAAAGAATCCATTATGATTGAGGATGGGTGGATTATTATTTAGGATCAGATCTTAAAAATCCTATAGAGGTCATGGTATGTGTTTCTTAATACATATATTCCCATAGAAACCTCTTTCCATGTATTATCAACTCTCCTATATAATACACACCTTACTAGATTTAAATTTCATATGATATATACCCAAGTGTTTCCAATTGGAATTGCTATAATTATACTTTTATGGTATCCTAGATATTCATAATAGTTTTCATAAATCTACCAAATAGACCCATTCTTGACATTGAACCTACATAATTTTAGGTATGTCCAATGAAAGAAATTTTACGCATAGCACTCACACTCATGCTCTCCTATCTTGTGGATATAATAGAATAAAGTTTTCTTCCAATGATTTAGATCCCTAATGATCATGTCTATGTGTCATAGAGGGTGATCATCCACTCTTCATAAACTTGTAGAAACCAAAAGGTTTTATATTATGTGTTCAAATAAGTGAAAACATTACAAAAATCTCTACTGAATGGTGACAACAAAGGGTTTTTTAAGGCAACCAAATTTCATTTTAAGGTCCTAAGAAAAAATTCAAATACTTTAGTGTTGAGGGTTTAGATTTTACAGTTCAGGGTCTAGGGTTTAGCAAACTTAGGGTGAAGTTCGGGTGGCCCTTGGAAAAATTTAGACTTGCAAGTTAGTGCCAATTGAAATTGATTGTACGTGCTTCGATTTATGAATTTGCTAGTTAACTAAATTTGCAAACAAACATCAAGATAAACTTTATGAATTTTAACTATTCTTTAACATATTGTTTTCTAATCTAATTATAATTTAACATTGAAACTAAAGTTTAACATATCATTTTTTCCATACAATGCAAATAAAATTTAAAACATTTAAGCAATGCAAATGAATTTTTTTCAGCTCGAAATTACCTAGTTTTCAAAATCAAAATGATTTGTTTGATTTCAATTTAGGGTTTTAACAAAAAAATTTGTTTCAATTCAATTTAGGGTTTCAATTTCTATGCAATTAGGGTTTTTAATGCAATTTTTCATTTCAGTTCAAACTAGGGTTTTAAATTGTTTTTCATTTGTTTGAATTCAATTTTTTCATTTGATTTGAATTTTTTATTTCATTTCAATTTCTAGGGTTTTGAAATGCAATTTTTTTTGTTTTGTTTCAATTAGGGTTTTCAAATTCAATTTTTTTTGGTTTAATCGAACAATTTAGGTTTCAAAAGTTAAATTTTGTTTGTAAAACAAAACTCAAGGTTCATTTTTTCATTTCTATTAAAAAATCTCCAGGTTTCATTGCATTTTTTGTCTATTTTTACAATTAATCATTTCTACTATAACAAGAAAAAAATGCTCAAAACGTGAAATAAATTTTAAAAAAACATGCCAAATTCACTTATTTTCTTCACAATTTCAATAAAAAATGCAAAAATGCAAAATAACAGGGTGTGGGTAGGTACCTGTAGCTGTTTGTGAGGGTCGCTGTCACCTGTACTCGGGATCCCATCTGCTGTGAAATGAACTATGTTTGTTTTCAAAAAATTAAATAGCAATATAAAACAGGATCCTGATTTCTACAAAAATGGATCCCGACTTTTACAAATCGGGATCTTGTTTCATAGTAATCGGGATCTTGTTCCTTCTCCGTTGGTTTGGGATCCTATAGGAAACGGGATCCCGATTTTTAAAAAGTGGGATCCCATTTTGTGTTTAGGCTCGGGATCCCGAAGCTAAACTGGATCCCGATTTTTAGAAATCAAAATCCTGTTTATTAAAATTGGATCCTGTTTTATCAAAGCCGATTTCAATTTTTTGGCTAAGGCAAAAACTTCCACGTTTCGTGGACTCAACTTTGTGCACTTACCCGTAAATAAAGTTTCTTGTAAATATTCTTTTTTGGCACATGTTTCCATCAATGACAAAGGGGGAGATTGTTGGAAAAATGAAGAAGAACATCTCATTTTTTTACTTTGTGTTGTCATTGATGTCATCATGATATATGAGTTGCAACTACAAGATCAAGACTGAAGTTGTTCTCGTATTTTCCTTACATCCTCTGATATTTTGGTTTGCATTTGTTTTCCCATGAATATTGTTGCTTCTGATTTTGGGAAATGGTTTGTAGATGTTGAAAGCATGTACATTCAAGATCTCATGTATCTAGATGCTCGTATGGTGTATTGGCATTACATTGGTGTTTGCAATTATGGTATTAGGTCTATCCTTGGCCGACCTAATGGATGTATTATGTAATGATGAAATTTTTTTGTTATGTGGATATATGTGTGACCTATTTTAGGTCTATGCTGACTTGATGAAGCGTTTTGGATGTGTGAATTATCTTTTCAAAAGAATTTATGAATACTTGAAGCCAATAGTTGGTATTTTTGGTGAATGACAAGTGCATCTAATTAGGCTGACCTAATTAATGCTTGCAGAGAGATCAAATATGTATTGGATAATCTTTGAAGTTTAATGATGTGAATTTCAATGTGATGTGAATGTGACTATAAAGAATAGAAAATATGATAAAGTATGTTAAGTTAGCTTACTGAGCTTCATTGGAACTGAATCTGCACTTACCAGGTATACTCCATAAGTTCTTTTTTGGATGTAAGCCATTTTCTATAATTGTAATTATGTAGGTAGTGAGCCTTTGTTTCTGGATAGTGAGTCCTGGCAATGAGCCACCCATTTTATAATATCTTATAACCTGTTATACTATATTGTGAGCTAACACTCACCGTGGTTTTTCCCATTTTTAGTTTTCCACGTAAAAATTTTGGTGTTCATGTGTTATGCGATTGCATACTCTATTAATGCTTCTACTTATCCTTGCTATTGTATGCATTGGAATAATTGGATGGTATATGATCAAAAAAATTAGGAAGATACTGATTCACCCCCCCTCTCAATATCTTGGTAATTTAACCGGGTTTTCCTTGGTCAAACCCCAATTTGGTAATTAAAACCTTGAAAATGAAATGAAATGGAAAGAGAATGATGAATGAACAACATGTAATGCTATAACTCACCAAACCCTTGATGTAGAAATCTGAAGATATGTGCAAGTCAAAGCTCCAATGTAGACTTGACAGTGCCTACAATGCTTGAGAATGATCAATGAGTGAATGAATGTATGAATGAGAATATATGAATGAATGGGGGTGAAAATGAGAGGAAAACCCTTTATTTATACTAGATTATACAAAATTTTCAAAAAATACCACATCACAGGCCAACCTCAAGGTTTAGAAAATAATATCCCGCAAGAATTTTGAAATAATTTTGATTTTTGTGCCAAGTGGGACTAAGTCACCCTTAGTGGCGACTTGATACCACTAGGGAGATTTTAATGGGTGTCAGGAATTAAAGTGTATTTAATAATGTTTAACAGGATTATTCTCTGAAACACACTTAAGTAGGGCCTGTAAGTCCTCTAAGGGGTCATTTAAACATAAGAAAGGGTCAAATTATTGATGACAAGCCTATAAAAGCATGAAAGTTTGTTATAACACTTTACAACACTTTGAAATAAGGCCTGGTAAGTGATAAAAAGAGGTTATTTAAGTGAATTATAATGAAAAAGTCCTAGAAAAGTGTGAAAGTAGGTTACAACACTTCACAACACTTTTACAAGGCATCATAGAATTCTTATTGATTCACAAAGACCCAAGACCTAATGTGAATGTGTTGACCACATTACAACATTAAATCAAGGCAAAATCAAGCCAAAATCACAAGGAGGGCCTAAACGGGAAGAAAAAGTAGAAGGGTTACTTTTTCTGTGTCCACATAATGTTCTAATGCTTACACTATTTATAGTCAATAAACTACTAAATTATTATGTGTCGAAATGGTTAAATTTTAAGAGTAGAAGCTTACTTAAAATTTGTTTCACATACATGATAAAAATATTTCACTCACTTTAGAGGGTTGTTCTTTTACATTTAAATTGAAATACTTGCAATAGGATTGAATTCAATGTACACTTTATTTCATTCACAATTACAAAATTAATGAAATAAAAAAGATGACTATAAATGAATTTATACTAGCAATCACACCTTAGTGTGCAATAGGTACTCCAAAGAGGTATGGAAGGTTAATTAGGAAGATAATTATGGATCAAAACACAACTAAATGAAAACCTTTGAATCAGGAAGAGAATTAGGCTTCATTATCAACAAGCTCAAGTTATCTTTGCAATAGGGAGATAGGGAGAGACATGGATAGAAAAGAGGGGGAAGAGAGAGAGGGGGGTAAGGAGATGGAGATGGAGATAAAGATCTAGAAGGAGAAGGATATAGAGAGGAGAGGAAGAGGTACATATATAGAGGGGGGAGAGAGGGAGAGAATGAGAGAGGGAAAGATAGAAAGATAAAGATAGAGATAGAGATAGGAAGTGATATAGAGAGAGAGGTAGAGAGATATGGAGAGATAACAAGGTAGAGATAGAGGGAGAGATGACAGATGAAATATGGAGAGATAGAGATAGAGAGGAAGAATGCTATAGGTATAGAGGTCTAGGAAGAAGGAGAGGGAGAGAGATGGATGGATAGAGACAAGGAGAGATTTCTAGAGATAGAGGGAGAGAGATCAACTTGACTTGTTTATGATATCTTCTCATAAATTTTATTGCCAATCATATTGCAAACAACCTACCTGAAGATTGTTAAACAAATTACAAGTGAATGTCAATTGTTCTGAGTAAGGTAAAGTGGAATATGATTTTCTTAATAAAATTGCAAATGTTAAAAGGATCAACATTGAATAACAAGAAAATATTTTGTTACTTGGTCTCCTCAAGTTGGATCTTGGTCTAAAATGTGCTTTCATAGGTGTAACTCTTAAACATGTACTAAGAAAAACTAATAAAGGGGATGGTTTAGTTGGTTTTTTATACAAATTATTTTCTCTTCTCTTAGAACATCATCAAGGTTGTCCACATATTGAGAATGAGACCTCTAGTTTTGTTTTCTTGTATTAAACATTGTTGGCATAGGACAAATTGTTGGAAAAATGTGTCTCAACCTTGCAATTACATAAGGTACTATTGATGGGTAAGCACAAGGGGTGGAAGGGGTACAATTCCCTCGAAAGCCAATTTTTTTGTATATTGTATTATTGTAAATATGGACCTTTCATCATCAATTCTCTAAACCGATAGTCTATATTTTATTGGTTTGACTTGTCCTAGAAGGTAACCCTATTTTATGAGGGTGTTGTATTAGGAAGTCATAATATGTGTCACACTTTCAACCAACTTATCAACACAAGTGAATTTAAGTATTTCTAAATATAAATCAATTTTGTTCAAACATATGGTCTTGTAAGATTCATTTTGGCTAAACTAGATATGTCCACAACTTTTCCAACTAAAATTGTTGGCTAAATGCATATATAACACCACTTTGAAGCCAATTTACCAAAAAATGAAATTATTTGAAAAAATTATGTTTCAACAACTTCTTCTCATGTAAATAATATCTTTTTTAAAATATAAAAATACCCTTTTTAGATCTATAAGTGTAGCTTTCAAACATATATATATATATATATATAATTTAATTTAATTATTATTTATATTTTTCTTTTTATTTTTACTAAAATTAGACCTTATCAACACAATATTAGGTTGATTACCATGTCAAGGAAAAATAATTAAAATAATTAAAAAAAATTTAAAAATATGATGCACTAGATAAAAGAATCTATATCAAGATGGTATATTTGTTTTCCCATGTTTTAGGTAAATAGATAAGATGAATGTTGACGTCAAATGGAAACAACTATGTTTTAATACGTGCATATTTTAATATTTATTTAAATATATATATATTTATCAAAATTAGGAAAAACATATCGATGCACTAAAGTTTGAAGTTATAAATATAGACAAAAAATTTGAAGAAAAAAAAATTCCTATATAAAGATTGGTGTCTCATGTAACATCATTTTTCAACATTTTTTCAGCAACTAAATTATATTGTCAATTTATAAAAAACTATATTCAATTTTTTATTTTATTTTATTTTTAAATACAAGCCTAAAGTATACTAAAATATAAATATTTTATTACCTTACATCATTCCAAAATTCAAAACATATGTCACTTTTTAGTGATTCAAGTTTGAAAGTTGGATCAGTGTTGACCGTTTCCTTTAAAAAGTGTGACACAACTTTGTACTTTTACTAGATTATGGATTGTGATGTATTCTAAAAGTCTGATAGCGGTCGTATTTCCTTTGTATCTCTGGTTGGTGATACTCCTCTGGAAAGCTTTCTCTACAAGTATATTGTAATCTTTGTGATTTCTAAATAATATATTGGACAGCTTTTGGAGTGTGGCGTTTTTCTCTCAAAAGGGTTTTCCCCATGTAAATCAATGTGTTGTGGTATGCATGATATTTATGTTTAAGTTTTTGTAACTGTTGTAAAGATCTACAAAGTTTTACATTATCCTCCTTTCAAAATTAGTGTAGGAAGTTATTCTGCTACCTTTGCTTCCTTACACAAAGCTCACTCTATATTTTTACTTCCCAATGCTTGAAGCAATGATTTTGTTCACTTGAAAAAGATCTAAATTTGTAATTGATTCTTCATAATTCATGATACCTTTATAATCTCTAGGCCCATTTTCCATTGAAGTAGAGGGGATTTTGGTCCTTGTATAATTCCTTCACAAGACGAGTCATTTCCAATAATGCATGCCATGAGAAATCTCTTGAGAAAAAACCTCTTGGGAAAAACAAAGGGTCAAATATAGTTTGAATATTTGAAATATGAGGAAACATGAGATTTATCTCTTACATGGTACAAATAATAAAGGGTCAAATATAGTTTGAATATTTGAAATATGATCAAATCATCAAACTTAAAGAATTAAGCTTCCTTTAGATTCTTGTTCTGTATGAGAATTTTGAAAAGATTTGACCAATCTTCGTACAAATATTTCCATGCTTTATAATATAGTAGTCTTCACCCTTCTTTCTTTTTGTGAAATATTTTTTATTTTCTCTTGAAAGAAAATTATATATATTTTTAAAAAATTTGGTTAAATATATAAACTTCAAATATCATAAATTTTGAAAAATAATAAACTAATAGAACCCAGAAAAATATGAATATATTTAGAATTTGAATTAAAAAATCAAATTAAAAATATAATAAAATAAGTAAAATAAAATAACTAATAAAATCATAAAATTAAAAATCTAATAAATTTATGCAAATAATAAAATCATAAAATTGTCAAATAAAAAATTATATAATTTATAAATTATAAAATTAAAATAAACTGAAGATTTTTATTTATTTATTAAAGAAGAATTATAAAATTATAAAATAAATAGAAAATATAAATGATAACTTAATTATAAAAGTAATAAAGATTTTAATATAACAAGTTGAAGGAGCGTGGAAAGCATTGTGGTTCCACATGGCTGCAACTGCCAGCCTAAGATAACCACCTGTTTGAATACTCTGTAATGGTGGATACTAAATACTCTATTAAATGTTCATGAGATTGACGGCTTAGAGCTCTCAAACAGAGGTGAATTTATTATGAATTGGTGTTTGGTCGGACTGGGGAGTGATATCATTATTGTCGAGAGTAGAAGCATTCTGAAAATAGTCTTAAAAATACTATGAAACCTTACGCAGGCGGAAATAATACAATAAAGAAGACAATCTTGAAAAATCGATAGCGAAAAATGACGAGAAAACAGCGAATGAAAACAAATGATGAAAGGATAAGATCCGTTCAATCATATTGCAGTGATACAGATGCTAAGATAACTATAGATTTGTAAAAAGAGCTCATCTCGTTTCAAACAGGAAACGTCTTCGGTGTAAAAATAAAATAATACTAGTAATCACACTTTGGTGTGCAATAGGTATGCCGAAGAGGTGTGGAAGGTCAATTAAAGAAAAATTTGGTCTTTTTGTATGTATATTTGTGTAATACATGAGATCAATTGGTAGGCTATTTAACAAATGATATTGTTTGCTCAAAAAAGGTCTCAATAGAGAAGTGATAGTTTCAAATATTAAACTAGGAATTAAAAACATTGCAATAAAAAATAATAATAGTGCAATTTATATATATAATATTATATATAATAATAAATATATAAATATATTATATATTAAGGAAATCTCTTTTCCAAATGGTAGCAATTAAATAAAAAGGTTCGTTGGCAAACAAACATAAATTCCTCAAAATCTCTCTATTTCCATACTAACAAATACATTAGTTGTTCTACTTAGTACCACTAGCTCACAAAATTTTCCTGCTCTTAATTTCTCTGTATCCCAACATTAGTAAAATAAAGTGGCATCATTAATCACACCTCATCATCTTCTAGATTAAAATAAAGCTACCAATCAAAAGTGGAAAAGGCTCGATAAAAAACAAAATTTATTCGGATCAATGGTTTGCTCAAAGTGGAAATTGCAAATGTTATAGAGGAGAGGGGCCCATAGTGGAGCACCCTAACTTTGTGTTTCTCAAAATCCTATAGGGAAATTTCAAATCACTCACAATTCTTAAAACAGTTTATTTGGCAATTCATGTGCTTCTATGTTTCATTTTAGGGCCACATCATCAAATATGATGCCACATCAGCATGTTTTTTATTGAGGTATCCAAAAAGGCCCAAAAAAAAAGTGAGACCGATAGTGGTGCACTAAGTCATGTTCTATTGGTGCGCTGATGTGGCATCACATGATTTGTCACTTTGTGTACTTTATGGATAAAAAGTGTTTTGCAATTGGATATTGAAGTGCTCCACTATGGGGCCCACTGAGGACTACTTCTACCCCCACCATTGGACCCTACTCCATTATGGGCCCCTCTCCCCTAGATATATGGGAGTGCAATTAATAATGTAAATGCGCCAAAAAAAATACATAGAAGATGTACAAGAAATAATAAATGAGGCAACAAGAAAATCAGGTTGGAAAAATTTGGGAAATGGCAGAGAACGCACGAGAAATATAAATGAGCAAAATGAACGTTAATATTAGTTTCATTGTCTTGCATCCCTGTCGATCTTACTAGGCAGCCGGTTCATTTTGTATAAGGATACGCCTTTGGCATAAATTCGATGTAAATCGATAGTCGATCTCACTAGGCAGCTGGTTCATTTCATATAAGAATACGCCTTTAGCGTAAATTTGACATAAATTAACGGTCTATCTCATTAGGCAGCTGGTTCATTTCGTATAAGTATACGCCTTTGATGTAAATTCAACATAAAATATGATAAAAATTTCCTTTAATTAAAATTTATTTTTCACATATATAATATGAAGGCAGAGGCAGAGGAGAGAACAGAGCACAAATGAAATAGAAAATGAAAAGAGAGATAAATTGCAATAGTATTTATATTTCAAACATTTGCAAACTTCATACAAAATATCATATTTGAAGAGTTGTTGCTACAGCTTATCTGCTCTGTTCTATCTTTTTTCTACATACATCTGTTCTCAAAAAAGTCCTTTAAGACATACGAATATGCACGGCAAAAAAAACACACCAAAAACATTTAATAACAATTACCTAATACCAAGTCTTCTCCAGCATAGAGAAAATCTGACAGTACAGTAGCGTGTGAAAGAAGTAGGAGACTTTTCTTTTAATCGCTGCTGAGAGAAGAATACGGTGGAGTGTGGAAATGTTACTGAGAAGTTAATGGAGGTGGGTAGCAGTTGGAAGTTCCAACATAATAAATTATTATAATAATTTAAAAATAAAAAGCATACTTCCAAAACCCAATGTGAATGTTAATTTAATCTTTTATATATATAGATATATTCAATTTTATTTTTTTCCTAATTTAATCTTGTATTGAGATTTAAATGAGACAAAACATTTATAGATCCGCTAAATGTTTCATATTAGATAAAATTGTACTTTTCAACACTCTTTAATGGCCAAATATGATATTTTTATTGAACTGGTCAGGAAACCACATACAATCCAGACCACAAGACTAACATCTCCATTATAGAGATTTGGTGTTAAGGAATACCCAAAGCACGCTATTTGAATATCATGTCATCTCTATTTTTAAACAAAAAATTTCTCTCAATGTACGTCTGCTGGTCTTGACACGTTCCCTCAACGCCATTGAATTATAGTTAAGTATACGACCAGACAAATATATATCTTGACATTTTATCGAATTCAAACAAGCAAGGTCGGACAAATGAAAGAATCGTTAGAACTTTCTACATTGAGCAACCATTTTCAATTTTTACAAAACATTTTCCTTGTTCTATGTTGAACTTTTCACAGAAAATCTGAGTGATGAATCGTTGTCCATGCCAATATGATCATGAATCTCTCACTGTCAAAATGAATATTATTGACTTCAAACTTCCAGAACTTGGTGTTTTTCCATGTAGTAGGTTTCGGAATTTCAGGTTTGCATGACTCTACTACTACGCAAATGGACAAGAAAACGTTTCCTCTGTGCTGATCCTGGAATTGCACGGCATGTATTAAGTTATTAATCCATTATACCAGTAACATACATATACTGACTATATATAGATCAATGAGAGCATGTTTTATAGTCATGTTCTTCATTGCCTGAGGTTACTTCACATTTCCAATGCGAGGAATGTCGAAGTTATTGAATTCACATTTCTAAATTGTGAGAAATGCCCAAGCTATTGAACTGAAGCCAATCAAAAATCTAACTTGATTGTTAATTGGGCTAGACTTAGATTATACTGAGATGGATATACAGAATCTTTCTTGGTTTTCTGTGGTCATTGGCAGTGTGATAGTGTATCTGTTGTTCAAGAGAGTAAGGAAGGATAAGTTCAAGCCTTGTCTTCCTCCTGGACCTTCACCTTTGCCATTAGTAGGAAATCTCCTTCAATTGGGAGGAGGAAAGGCCACTGAGGCTCTGTTGGCCCTTTCTCAGCAATATGGCCCTCTTATGACTCTTCGTCTCGGCATGAAAACTGTGATGGTAGTCTCTTCTCCTGCCATGGCGAAAGAGGTTCTCAAAACCCAGGATCACAATCTTGCTGGGAGATGGGTTTTACAAGCAGCCAAGACCCTTGATCAGCACAAGTCCTCAATAGGCTGGGCTGATTACGGTCCTCACTGGAAGAAGCTCAGGCGTATTGCTGGTACCGAGCTCATGACCAACAAGAGACTCCAAGCTCTGCAGCATCTCAGAAGAGAGGAGATTTTCCGAACCATTCGGTCCATTTTTGAGGAGAAGGGAAAAAGTGTGAATATTGCGCATACGGTATTCTACATCGGTCTCAATCTGTTAGGCAACATGGTCTTCAGTTCAAGCGTGTTTGATCCCAGCAATCCGGAGTCTGTAGAATTCAAGGATGCTTTTTCCCTGTCAATGAAGCTCGCAGGAACACCAAATGTTGCTGACTTTTTTCCATTTCTTGCTTTTCTGGATCCTCAGCGCCTGTGCCATCAGATGGCCATAAATTTTAAAAAAGTGCATAAGTTTTTAGATGTGTATATACAGGATCGCCTTGCCAAGAGAAGCCAAAACGTTGAGCAGAGCGGAGATGCAAACAAAGATTTTCTAGACGTCTTACTGGATTCCAGTGGCCCTGATTTGACTATCACTGACATTAGAGCCCTAATTTTTGTAAGTTCCAAGAGTTTTAGTTACAGTTTCTTTGTTTTTTTCTGCTGGTGGTAGGCGTAAAGAAGTCTTAATTTATTAAAAAGCAGGGTGGAACTCAGACTCAGAGAAGCAAATTTATTATTATTTGCTTTTTTGGGTTAAATGCTAAATTTGGAAATACAGTTTGATTCTTGACTAGGACTCTTGTGAAAAGAACTGTTTTCAATGAATTTATTTTTATTTTTATTTTTATCGTTCCTCTGTTTCTTCGTGAGGGGTACTCGCTAGTACTGACAAATCTCGCTATGGTTAGAATAGGTATCTACGATTAGTGATAATTCTTTTAAAATGATTGCAATAAAATTTACCCGACACATTTTTAAACGGTTTTCATTTGTGGCAGGAATTGTTCATGGCTGGTAGCGACACCACTGCTACTACAATAGAATGGGCTATGGCAGAACTTATTCACAATCCAGATGTAATGAAACAAGTCCAACAAGAATTGGAAGAGGTTGTTGGTAGTAACAGAAGAGTGGAGGAAAGTGACATAGATCAATTACCATACCTTCATGCAGTAGTGAAAGAAGTGTTCCGCTTGCACCCACCCATTCCCCTACTAGTCCCACACAAAGCTGAAAACTCCTGCGAGGTAGGAGGGTACACAATACCCAAGGACAGCCAGATCATTGTGAACGTGTGGGCAATTGGAAGGGATCCTTCCATCTGGGAAGAACCTTCGAAATTTATTCCAGAGAGATTTCTGGAGGGTGAGAAGAGTAAGATGGAGTACAAGGGGCAGGATTTTGAGTTGTTGCCATTTGGAGCGGGAAGAAGAATATGCGTGGGACTTCCTTTGGCTCATCGAATGGTTCATCTGGTTTTGGCTTCACTTGCTTACTCCTTCGATTGGACGCTACCTGATGGGATGCCTTCACACAAGCTTGATATGAGTGATGAACTTGGAGCTGCATTGAAGAAAGCTATAGACTTACAAGCTATTGCCACACCACGCCTCCCCCATGACTTATATTAGTACTTCTTATGTGTTTCTCAACTCCACCCTATCTACCACTATATTGTTGTGTTGTTAGCTAGTTTGTTCGACAGTATCGAACTAAGACGTATATATATCCGATGTATAACATAAAAGGGATTTCTCTTTTTTAGATAATTTATTTTGCATTTCTACGATTGTTTGTACTATTTGCTTATTTTCTTATACTTTCTAGTTAAAATATATAAATATTGGTATTAGGTCGTTTCTAAGGTACAATTTGAATTTAGCATTGTCTAAAATTTGTTGACACCTACATTATTTTAGTGTCTAACCTTTTAAACAAAACCCTTGAAATATGGCTCACATGCTATCTAATTTTAGACTAGCTGGCACTCTTTTTAGCATGTCCTCGTGTTCAATAAGATGCTCTCTCTAAAATTTATGAGAAGAAATCAATATTGTGATTCATTGACTTATTTACTAGCCTTAAGTATTTTAAGAAAGTTAGGAATATTCATGATTGTACAAGCAAACCCCTTGGGTGTCTTGATAACAACTAGTATAGGTCGCACCCAATCAACACACAACTTTCCTAAGGAACCCCAAACATCGTAATGTTGAAGCAAACCAAAGTTCTCCCTTTGGCTACAAATCAACTTGCAACAATTAACAACCATCCCTAACGCCTACTATAAAGGTGCTACTATAGATGTCACCACAAAACTAAACACTTAGCTTGATACAAACCATATCCATACACAATATATCATACTTCAGTTTATCACACCATACCTATATGCTAGTTTGAAGACTTCAAGGTCAAGCACCAAATTAAGCAGATGTATTTACACACTAGCTATTTCAATTGCATTAAAATATATCCCCTAATGTTATTTCATGATTTTAAACATTGTAGGGAGAAAAACTAATTTCAATACAATATTAAATGTTGTTTTTTTATTGTTTAGAGGTGTGTTAGGATTACAGAGAAGAGTTAGTTCATGCAATACAATGCCTATCCTAGGTGGGCAATAGAGTCTATGATTCTTGCAAAACAAGTAGACTAAAACCAAATGATATAGCTTAATGAAGATATGTACCTAAAGACTAAATTTACTAAATGCACATATAAACTAGGTCTTACACATGTAAATGAATTAATAACATAAAGTGCAAAACTTTATAAGAGTCTACTTAGTAATCGAGAAAAAAAATTGTACATTTCTTTATTTGTCTTGAGAAGATACATTATAAAATCATTAGAATTATTTTACAATCTTCTAGCTAATTGGTTAGTCAAGAACACATCCAAGAAATATACAAAATACCCTTGAAGACACTCAAATAATGTTGGATCTACTAGTTACACTGTTTCTTCAGAAGTTATAGATTTTCATTATACATTTTGGGAAAACTCAAATCATTAGAGTATAAAATACCTTTCATTTTTCTAGAGATAATATCCCTAAGGCTTGCTATCATATTTTTTTCCCTTATGCTCTTTCTCTATTTTTCTCTCTCTAAATATTTTATTCTTTTAAAAATGAAAATTAAGACATTAAATCCTCTTTGTAAATCATTGACAACCAAAGGGGGCACATGAAATCTTAATTCAATTTGAAAATCTTATGATTGGTACGCAATAGAGGATCCAATCATACCATTTGATGGTCATTTTCTTTAAATCACACCTAAAATAATGGCTTAGAAGTGCTTGGATGTACCTCTAGTATATAGGGGAATGTTCTATCCTAACAATCTTTTTGCATTAATGGTCATTAGGCCCTAAAATGCATAGAAAATCCTTAGAAGATCATGCACTATTACTCCTAGTGGTTAAAATGTTCCAAGGTATATGAGGGTAGATATGTTGCATAAATTTTTCTTTCAACATCCTTTTTGTAGTTTAAATGTTGTGCACTTTTAGAGGTTTTTGCTTTATATTAAACTTGTCACATACTTGATGAGTTTGTGAACAAACAAGCTTACTGATAAATCATCATTCTATCTTTATCTTAGCCCTTTTCTCTACTTTTTTGCACTTTTGGGCTTGTGGAAAACCTTTTCACACTTTCACAGAGTTTGTGAACTTGTGAGTATTGAAAATTTTGGAATTTTGCATCTTTCTTTGTCATCTCCTTCATTCATTGAACACGGTTTTCTTATCCTACCATGAAAATCTTCTCTATATCACACTTTCAATGAGTTCATGAACTTGTGAACTTCTTGAAAACTTGAACCTTATAATTTTTTATAAATTCTATGAACTCACAAACTTTTTGGAATTCATAAAATATTGACTAAATCTTGTTCTCTTTATCAAGGTTTCTAGAGGTTTTTTAACTCATGAACTTCCACCTTTTACAACTTGAACATAAATTAGAACACTTAGACAATTTTAGATTTCAATGAATAAAGCAAAAAAAATAGTATAATGTGAGGGGGAACAGGAAAACACATAGAAGAAATTTTTAACATAGGTACCGTTAAAGGTAGCATGGGGCTTAAGTGTAAAAGGGAGTACATGAGAAAAATTTGCAAATTTTGAGACCTACAAGTCTAGGCTCCAATACTTACCACCTAATGTACAACAATTTGCACACACCAATGGGGACTTACCCTATGTGTAACCAAATACACACATGGACACCAATTGAATAAAAACAAAAAATGAGATACTTTTATATTTCATAAAATATTATCTTCTTTTACATGCACACTCAACACTTTGGCCTTACATGCATAATCTTTCTTTAGTCTCTCTCTATCTCACTAATTTATTTCTCACAAATAGTTTTACCTCTAATTTTTACTCACACATGTATCCTCTCATTCTTGTTACACTCCCCAATTGGTCATAAATGTGCCTTTAACCTTCCTTCCTACAATAGTGCCTAGTTGGTCTCACATGTGGTCATTACCACTTCTTCCCTCACTACCCAATCAATCTCACATAGACTCTTCGCCTCTTCTTGCCTCATTTTCTATTTAGTCACACGTGATAACTTCTCTTTACCTTGGCCTACTCAAAAACTCCACCTTTCTAGAACCTCTACACAACTCTCCATGGGCATCTTCTTCTTTCCCAATACCTTGCTTAACCTCCAAGGTCTACCTACACTTCCCTTTTGTGCCTAAGACTCATGACTTCCTTCATATATTCCCTTGATGGATACCCATGCGTTTACCTATTATTTATTCTTCCTCATGACTTATTATCTTGGCCAACTATTTTGGATTGCTCTCGACTACATTCATTTGTAGATTCATTTTTCTTCTCTCGACTACTATAGACCCCCTTTCCTTGGTTCCTTTTGTCCCCTTAAATTCTCATATGCTCCTCTCAAACCTTTACCTCCTATATGTGCATGTTCTTCCTTATATCTTTCTAAAATTATTGGGAATTCAATATTATCTACCTTAACATCCTCACCTATTTTGCACCATAACTAAAATCATGCAACCAAATATCCCTTGGATTATATTTGATCATTATCCTACATGTAAGTGTTCTCTATCAATGTTGTTAGGGTACTTTAAGCCTTCAAATATCTACTTTTAGATCCTCCATATTAACTCAACATACTTTGCATGATAAATATGTGTGTTTCATGGCCTCATCATCACCCTTATGGCCTACCATTTGATCTTGTTGTTTTTGATAAAGGAAAAAATGGGTTTTACAGGAACCCGAAACCATAGAGTTTACAAACCAAAGAAAAATAAGCCATTAGAGAACCCAAAGAAAGGAAGGTTGCGAAATAGAAAAAGTAAAAAGGGACAACAGACATCGACCAAGAACTAGCAAAAAGCCAGCACCAAGCACAACCAAAGCTAACCTAAGGACTTTAAAGACTCAACAACCTCAACTTCAAGGTTGCACATCTCTTGGGTCACCTTTTTCAAATCTTTGATCTCCTAAGGTGAAGAATTAGCTTTTCTCTTCAGGTTGGCTCTAGTCCTCTTCAAGGGGCCAGAATCCTCTTTCTTACTTTTATCCTTGTCAGCTTCCAATTCCACAAATAGTGACCCCTGATGGGTATTATCTAGCTTCTCCACAATTGTGCTCAAAATAGTAGCATTTTGTTTCACTACTCTGTGGCTATGCTCCATGATGGTTTTCATAGTTTCCCTGATTTTTCCAATTTCCCCTTCCAAATGCTTAACCTTATTCTTGTTTTGCTTCTTTATCTTTTCCATGTGCTCAATAGTTCCTTGAAGGCACTTGGCCATCAACCTCTTCTCTTCCACTATCCACAAAACCCCAGTAGTATTTTGGGATAGCCCTTTAGCTTCCATCTCATCCAGCTTGCTAGTAACAACCCTATTTTTTAAGTTGAGGTCCTTAATCTCATGAAAAACCCACTTCATGATCCTAAAGTAGTCAAAAACCCCATTTCTAGCAATTGCCATAATATCATTAGGAAATTCCTGGTTCGACTTGAAGTAGTGGTCACCATGATTGAGATCTCTAGGGAATTTGGGTCTATTCTCTTTGTCCATGGTAGGGTAAGAGGAATAAGAATCCTCAGTAGCTTTAGGGGCAACAAAATTATCCTCTAGAAAATCCTTAGAATAAGAAACTAAATTTTTCGTGAGGGGATCTTTCTTTTTTATTTTCACCTCCTGAGAAGTGCCAATGGGGGTTTTCGTAGAGCATTCTTTTTTGTTCAAGGGTTTTCTCAAAAGGGTTTTCTTATTTTTCCTTTTGGGGGAGGGAGGATCTTCCTCTACCCATTCAGTATCTAAATCATCTTTGTCCTTAGGCATACTAATATCGGTATCATATCCTTTTGAGGCCGAAGTCGTGAAGGGGTTAGACAAGGCTGACATATTTTTTAAATGCTCATGAATAAGTCGAATAAGACCAATATGTAGGACCAGATTCTTCCTAGGAATTTTCTATGTTCCTTAATACTATTATTCAAGGAGAAAAACAAGTAGTGAGGAAAGGAGACCCTTACCTTGTGTTGAAAATGATTGAGGGAAAAATGATAACCATAGACTCTGGTAAATTTGTCGTTTAATGTAATGTGCTCCTTGAGAATTCTGAGCACCTCCCTCCATATCTTCTTGACTGTCCCAGCATCAAAATAACTATTAGAAATTTTAACTAGCTCCTCCCTTTCCTCATCAGTTTTGGGAAAACTGATAACAAATTCATCTGAAAACTTTATGTCATGAAAGAACTTAGCCCCCTTAGTCGAGAGGCCAGTGATTTCCCTAATGAGTATCTCATCCACCTTAACCTTCCTCCCTAAGAGAATAATTTCACCTTTTTGCTAGTGTTTAGCAAAATACTCTGTTACTTTTGGGTCAAGACTATCAAGCTTTTCAATGAAAGGTTGCAACCCTCCCCGCTTAATTTTCCTCCAAACCTTTGAATTTTTCTTGTGCTTCTCACAACTAGTCGGGTCCACCCTCTTTCTGCTTCCCCCCATTGTTGCACTAACCTTTCTCCTATTGCTTGCATGGAAAATGAATGGAACAGAGAGCTAGCAGTATAACCAAAGCACCCACAAAACGTGCTAGCCCTTACATCCTGTAGAGATAATAATGGTGCCACCATCATATCGAATGATGTCACAGTACCTGGATTTATTCTCCTTAATCATCATTAAATGTGACAACTTTCCCATGAGTGATATCATAATCTATTAACGATCTGATGTCAGCTCCTAGATTATTATAATTCTTCCATGTCTATTGCCCATTTTGTTTGACCCCCTCATTACCAAAATAGTTGGCCACACTGTTAGCTTCCCTAAAGATGTGGGATAGTCTAACCTTATCGAAGTTGGATAATATAAACATAGCTTCTTCTATCCAACATTTAATTGTCCATGAGGGGGGGGGACTTGCCAAGGAGACACTCAATAATGTTTTTAGAATCACCCTCAATCCATATATTTTTGAAGTTTATTCTATTAGCAAGGTCAATTACCCGGAAAGCTCCAATGGCTTCAACTAAGTGATTAGATTGTGTGCCCAAGGAGATAGCCACTACTGCAACAAACTTTCCATTATAATCTCTCATCACTCCCTCATTCCCTGCTGACCCTGAATTTCTCTTGGCCGCCCCATCAAAATTAGCTTTTATCTAGCCCCTAGGAGGGTGACTCCAATTAATACCTTAACGGTTCTTTTTAGCTACTCCTGAAGCCTTAGAAACATCACTTTTGATATTCCAATCTTTTTCCATTTTGAGGTCATAGTTATAACATACCACAGCCTCCATCTTATTCTCATGATAGGGGATATTATTGATGTTTTCCAGAATTAGCTTGTATATTTTCTCATACACAATATTCTTCGGAGCTTCCTTGTCCCTAAAGATTCTATTATTCTGCTCCTTCCACACACCCCAGGCTATATAAGGGAAAGTAAAAGACCATAATCTGCGAATAGTAGGATTCAAGGATTGTGCATTCCACTAAGTAAAATGGTCTTCAATAGAGCTAGGAAACACCCACGAGTGGTTCTAGAGAGAGAGAAATCTTCCCCAAATAGAAGTCACATACAGACAGTGGAGGAATAGATGGCTAGCAGTTTTCACTTCTTCCTTACACATGTAACATTGATTCAGGATCTGGATGCCACGCCTATAGAGATTATCCATTGTGAGTACTTTATTTTGAAGAGGAATCCAAAAGAATATGTTAACCTTAGGAGTCAGGTGTTTAATCCAAGCTTTATCCCAAAAGGGAGGGGGGCAAGAAAAAGGGACAACAAAGAGACAGTCGAAGAGACTGAATAGCTGCCCGAAGGCTTAGCTATCCAAACTAAAAGATCATCCTATTGGCTCAACCCCATTCTAACAACCATCAAAGAGGACTAAATTGGCACAAGGTCCAAACTAATCTACAACAAATTCACCCATCCCCCATATCTCCAATAGTCCTTGACATGAATCCCATAAATAACCTTACAAGTATCAACCCACCCATTGAAACTTTCATATGAAATTAAGGGCTCCTTCATTAACCATCTATCTTCCCAAAACCTAGCTTGATTCCCATTTCTTATGCTCCATCCAACTCTTAAATCAATATTTTTTCTCCCTCTAATCATATCATTCTAGAGAGCCAAACCACGAGGCAGATTTGGAGAATCAAGCAAGGTCTTGAAAGACCCAATATTCACCATTTATTTGCTCTTTAAAATACTATTCCATTCTCCATTAGACGAGAAAGCTCTCCAGATTTTCTTTACAAGGAGATCCCTATTCATCATTCTAATAATTAGAAGACCCAAACCTCCAAAATTTTTAGGTCTACAAACAAAATCCCAGCAAATAAGTGGCATTCTTTTTCTTTCGTCTACACCCGACCAAAGAAAGCATTTTTGGATTTTTTCAATAGCATCTACATATTTGGAAAGGATTTTAAAAAGACTTGAGGCATATATTGGAAGGTTTTGAAGAGTATCTTTGAGAAGCTGAATTTTTCCTGCTTGACTAAGAAGAGCTCTTTCCCATCCAGCAAGCTTTTTGTTGAACCTATCTACCAAAGAGTTCCAAAAGGAATTAGGAGACTTACGGCCCAAAGTCAAGCCAAGATAAATAGATGGTAAAGAATCCACTCTGCATCCAAGAATTCTGGAAATCTTATTCTACCTAGGCTCTAGAGTGTTGAAGAAGAAAAAATAGCTTTTTTGTCTGTTAAGCATCTGACCAAATTCCCTCTCATAATCATCTAGGACATTTTTAAGATTCCTAGCTTCTGGCACTATAGATCTCCCCATCAAAATGGTATCATCCACAAACTGTTGGTGGGAGCAAACCAAATTACTGGAAGAAGGCCTCAATCCCACTAAGGATCCTTGATCAACCAATCTTTCCAAGTTCTTCACAAGGCATTCCACCATAATAGTAAATAAAATAGGGGAAATGGGATATCCCTGCCTTAAACCTCTAGAATTCTTAAAGAAATGTGAAGGAGACCCGTTCACCATGATAGAAACGAAAGCGGTAGAAATGAGTTGACCAACCATTTGAAGGACTCTATTGCTAAAGCCAAGTGCCCTCAGGATTTTCAGTAAGAATTCTCAGTCAACAAGATCATAGGCTTTCGAAATGTCCAAATTGAGAAGAAAAACTTTGGTCTTAGATTCCATGAGAGAATGAACATTTTCATGGATTGTAATAATTGAGTCAAGGATCTGCCTTCTAGGAATGAAGCCATTCTACTGAGGAGAAATCAGGGAAGGAAAAATTGTCAAAATCCTTGAAGTCAGAACCTTAGAGATAATTTTATAGAAAGAATTGCAAAGGCTTATAGGCCTGAAAGCTTCAAACTCTATAGCTCTTGGATGTTTAGGGATGAGTACCAGGAAGGTAGCATTTAGTTCCTTTAGGAGGCTCCTTGAACCAAAGAACTCTTTAACAGCATTCACCACATCCTCTTCAACAATCTCCCATAACCACTAAAAGAAGAACATAGGAAACCCATCAAGTCCCGGAGCCTTGTTGCCTTCAAAAGAGAAGACAACTCTCTTAATTTCTTCCCTGGACAAAATAGCAGTTAGCATATTGTTATCTTCATCCTTAACAAGTTTAGAGATGGCCTCTGAAAGATAATCTTGCATTGCATGATTTACTCCATCACTCACCGAAAGAAGATTACTAAAGAAAAGGACAACTTGTCTTCATATGTCTTCGTATGTCATCATCATTGATCTTGTTGTTAATTACTAGGAATTTTAATGCTTTGTGACCTACACATTTTATTTCCTAAATCTCCAATGATCCTCTATTTCCTTCGTTCACAAGTTTCAATAAATGAATACCAACCTTCCATCATACATTTATTTTTTTCTATGAAGAACCTATTGTCATCACCCTTTTTCTAACAACTCTCTTCAATGCTACTACATCTTCCTTTAGCACCAAACCATTCTCATAATTAATATTATACTACATCATGACCACCAATTAACCCTTAACTTCATATTTTTATCTAGTGTAGATTTTATGTCATCTAAGATCATGGCCTGAAAATAGCCTTTCAATCACCTTCCATACTACTTGTACTATTCATAATTCCTCTCCTCCATAATGGCTCCTCTTTTGTCAATCTTTCTACTTCTCATCCATCTCCACATGGCCTCTAAGCTACTCATCATCCTCATTGTGCTCCCCATTCCTATGCAACCAAAATCACACCTTCAACAACACCTATGGACTCATCTATGTCCACATCAGTAACTAACACTTCCATCACAAACATAATTCCTCTTCACCTTTATGGCCTCCTCTCATTCAACCACAACTTAAATTTTATTCTATCAACAACCTCATACTCTTCATCTTATGGTACCAATCTTCTATTGGTATTGAAACTCTCCAACTTAACACATAATCTCCAATACCATGCTCCTTTATTGCATGTGTGTTACCCAAGAATCATTGCTCCTCTTTGTTACCCCTTTCACCTTGAAACACAATCCTAATTGCAACCTCCTTGTTGCTAAAATTGCACCTACTCCCAAGCATCTCACCTTTTTTGTACGTTCCTATACACTATGGAAGCTCCCTCATCAATGGCTAGAAGAAAAAAATTATATTGGTTGTGAGTGCATGGTCTCTTCTAGATGGTCAATTCCTCACCTCCAACCCATGCTAATTGCTAGTAGTTGGGACTCTACTAATTCAATTCATCACTTCTTTCATTATTTTCTTGATTCGTATCACATGTATGATGTGCATGTGTCATTTTAGTAAATATCAATTGGAAAGGGACTCTATGATTGACATAAGTGTAATATAGAAAATTGTCACCCCTAGGGTTTTAGGAGCTAGGGAACCAAGCTTTCTATACTCCACATTCAAGGATTCCCTACAGATCTCAATAAAATGATGATAATGGGAGAAAGAGTTATACTAAGGGACTATCCTAGGTTATGATTTTAGATTACAAGAGGGGTTCACCACCAAGCTAGGGCTTGGAAAATTATGTGAAATGCAAGATCTAATGATTGAACTCAATGATGCATAAAACTTCACTAAATAAAATATAAATGCAAACAAATCATAACAAAAAACTAGAAAACTATAGAGGAGCAACTAAAAACTTGAGAAAGCTTGAATGGGTGTTTGAAATGTTGAATAACCTAGAATTTTGGCGCACTGGGACTCATGCACTAGTCTGGATGTATCAGTCCCACATCATGGTTTCTGGTCTGAAACAAGTTTCTGGAAAAATGGTATTTGAAACTGTAAAAATATGAAAAATTGACCTAAGATGGGACTCATAAGCTAAGACTAGGGTATGAGTCCAGTTAGGGTTTTCTAGAGCTTCAAAGTTTGAATCTGGTCTCCAATGTATGCTATGTCCTTCCCAATTGATTTTCAGATTTGAAACCTTCATTTCAGGGTTGTAGGTGAATTTTTGTGAAGATGAAAACCTTGTGACAACTTGATGAATTTCTCCAACCTTGCAACCTAATCTTCAAAGGATCTTCAAGTCTCCAAAACACCTAGATTTACAATCACACAAAGAGAGAGAGAGAGAGAGAGAGAGAGAGAAAGAGTGTTGATTGTTAGGGAATAGGGGTTTTCCTTGGTCAAACCCCTTGTAGGTAATTAAACCAAATTATCATGAGATAATGAAATGAAGGCATGAAACATGAAACAAAGAACATGAATCATGGACAATGATACCTTGAATGATGTATTATAAATGATGTCTTGTAAATATAATGACAGGTTCACCACCAAGTTTAGACTTGGAAAAGACAATGTAATATAATATGAAATACTAAACCCTAAATTAGAAAGATGAACCAAATGCAACAAAAAGATATGAGAGAAAATGTGCACCTAGGAGATTGAAGAAGGTAGACTGGAGGTATGGAATTCTAGCAAAATCTGTTGCCAAGGTTGACTGGGACTCATTCACCAAGCTGGGTGAATCAGTCCTACTTCTAGGAAAATATGCAAATACATGTTTTAGCCAAAAGGGTATCTGTTGTGCCTAAAGAACACACGCCCCCGTTCGGAATGGGGACCCCCTCTTTCCTTTTCAGCTTCACTGGGTTTTTTTTCCTTTGCTTCATTTTGTGTGCCCCTATTCCTCAGATTAAGTTAGTCACATGCAGTAAAGTTACCAAATTCACCTACCCAAAATTTGCTAAGTCATCTTCCTTTACAGATTTGGACTTGCAGGTTTCCCTTAGCCTTTCACCACCATGTCCATCTTGCCTCATGAACCTACGTTTATGGATTTCCATTTCTGGAATGAAACTATCTTTTCGATGTGATTTAATGGCCAAACACTATCATTCACTCACATGGTGAGACCTGCAATGCCTTTTGCCACCTGGGTCTTTGCCGAACGTCTGACAATGCAGGTTTCTACAATCTCACCAACCTGACCTGTCATCGTACCAACAATAAATATGTGACATTAATGCACCTTGATCTATAAATATGGGGCTGACTAACTTTTCATTTTCATTCACAATTTTCAAATTTCAAAGGAGAGGACTTGCAACTCCCACGCGCGTGAAGAATCAAACATCTAGTGACTTCCATTTTCCACCATTTTGCTTGATACATGTATGGATTCAGGCCCATATACTTCACCTTTAATTTAAGCTAATGAATTCATTTCATGGTTAGGGGATTTAGACTATTTGAATATGCAACCACCAAACCCTAGACTTTTTGTGAATTTTTTATGAGTTCCCATGTGGGATTTTGCTCCCTTGTTGCCATTGTAAATGATAGAGACCCTGCAACCTCTCGTTGTCTCTACCCAATGCCTTATCAAGTTATAAAATCAACATGAAATATACTAAGTATTCATCACCTCACAGCCTCACCCTTACGGCTTTCCATCAAGGGAATTCCACTAAACAAATGACCTTCATTTGCAGCCAAGTCAACGTAGACTTCCACACTCAAAACACCAATGCCAAAACAATTAAGTCTGTTGCTGAGTGCAAGAATCCTCATGTTGGATTCCGCTTGTGGGTTTCACCCATGTCCCCACCATTCCATTAACAACTAAGACCTAACATCACCCTGTGATGATTGCTCCACACTCAAACTCCAATCCTTTAATAAATGGCTAAGTATAAACTACTCGCCAGAGCGTCCATGCAAGTTTATGTCATTAGGTCATCACCTCTCTTTCACTACTATCTTAACTATTGGGCTTCAATGTCTTTCCGCATCGCAAACTCTACAAGTTGTATTTCCCTTTGGCCCAAACTTTGAATTTGCTAACCTTAAGCCAGTGGCTGATCACCTTCATGAGTCAACACTGGTGGGCTTCCACCCACATGACATTGTTTCATTGAGGCCACTATCTAGTGGCAAATCACCCATGCCCCTCTGCATTACGAACTCTTCTAGAAGTGTCTCCCTTGCTAAAATCCGAAGTTCATAGATGTAAGCCCTCATCTATGTGGTCTCTACAGGCCTACCTGTGCAAACCATTGTCCCCTTTTGGCTATCTCTTGATGGATAAGAGCTAGCTTCCACCCTCCCTTTGACTTCCACACCCCTCAAATTGACTTCATTGATCAAATTTCATGGT
The DNA here is from genome assembly GCA_007258455.2 of Sequoia sempervirens. Lineage (NCBI taxonomy): Eukaryota > Viridiplantae > Streptophyta > Pinopsida > Cupressales > Cupressaceae > Sequoia > Sequoia sempervirens. The sequence goes on along the minus strand of VDFB02058242.1, from coordinate 116,019,667 downwards.
ATGGTTCATCATACCCAATGCACCCATGGATTCTACACTATAGAACTGCGCATGCGGGTTTCCATCCCCTAAATATCATCACTTAACTTTGAAGCCCATGCTTCCTTCTGCCTCAAGGCACCTGCACCTTCTATGCATGCATAAGCTGAAGGGGGATAATTTCATGAAGTAGAATAACTAGAGTACTTCATATCACATACCTACATGTGCCAAACCACCTCATGAAGAATTTGTTGTCCAAACATGTCATGCGGAAATTTTATTGTGGGAAAGTGCCTATGGGTTTTTGAGACCCCAAAGGCATTGTTTAACTACTTTCACTTCAAGCTTCCACCTAGGGGAAACCCACATCCTTGAGCCTGCATTTTCCCAAATGGTCCAAATGAACTCTAAATGTTGAATAATGATGAAATTCATGAACTTTTGATGATGTATTAATGGATCCAACAATTGATTTGCAGGATTTGATTGGCATTCACTTGAATTCACATGTAAATGCACTTACTACACTTTTTGCTTGCAGGATTTATGGAACCTGCTGCGGGTCCATCGGAGGAACATCCACCAACCGACCAAGATAAGGGCTTGAGACAAGAAGGAATTCCCTCAAGAGAGGAAGTAATTCCTAAGAAATAGCCAGAAAATAAAGAAGAAGAGAGCATTAGAGAAAAGGATGCCAAGCCTAAGAAGAATGTTGAGGTTGACCATGGAGAAGATAAATGGACTTCCCTACAACAAGGCATCACTAAGGAAAACATAATCTCTACTGAGCTAGATAATGGAAAATATATGAAAATAGAAGGCTCAAATGAAGAGTAACTAAATAATGGGAAGATCCCCAGTGATGAGGAAGACAAGCCTTAGAAAGAACAAGGAAAAAAGGAAGGTGATCATCAATCACCCAAGGCTCAAATAGAGGTTCCCGAGTGGTTGGAGTGAAAACTAAAGAAAAAAACTCCTATGGTCCATGATCCCAAAGCTAGAATGGAGACTATCTTGGCTATATCTCAAATAAGGACCTACCAGGAGAAAAAGCCCAAAATCAGGTCTCACATCATGGTGGATGCTTTCTAATCTCAGACACTACAAGTTGCCACTCCAGTAATCGGTGGAGATACAAGAACCATGCAAGGGAAAGAATATCAAGTATCAATGACAAAACTAGGCCTGACAACCTGTAAATAAAAGATAGATGAATTCCAATGATTAGTGACCACCATAATACAACAGATGAACATAGATCAATCCACAAAGGAAGAGCTAAAATCACAAGTGGAAAATCTCAATGCCTACATTCAACAATGGACATCTATTGAAGAGGAGACTCTAGCAGAATCGTTGGCTCCATCCTCCTTCCTTTCAAAAGAAGATATCAATAAGATGGAGAAAAGGAGGAATTAGACCAAGTCCATGACCGATTGGTTCAACAAATTAATGTCTAGTGGTGATGGAGGGATCAACCATGTGGTTGCAATGTATAACAAATATTGAAGCTTGGGGAAAGATATAGAGGGTATGATGAACACCTGTAAGAAGTTCCCAGAGACATAGAGGATCACTTATCCTAAGTTGGAGTGTATCCTCAAGCTTTCCTAAGATATCTTGGAAAAGGAGTTGTAAATGCCAAAAGAAGATCACTGGCTGGTGGAAACCTGGTTAATGAACTTGGAATATAGAAAAGAAGTTTTGGAAAGGGTCCTACACGACCTCAAAGTTGATCATGAGTGGTTTGTCAAACATAGAATAGATAGCGCCAAGTATTTGAAGCTAGTGACCGACTATGAGGTGCCCACCCTGGAGCTAGATCCAGAGAGAATCAAGTCATTGTTCCACTAAAAAATGGAGCAAGGAGCTGGTGACACTCTATCACTAGACTTTATGGAGTTTTCTACAAGGGATTTCATTTGGATAGAGTAGATCATTGAAGTTGGGTCAAACTTTGCTGAGAATCAGAGAGAAAGCATAGAAATAATCAAGAGGATGTCCTTCTAGATCCTCAAATTTGAGCTCTCTGAGGAAAATAAACTTATAGCTACGTTTGGAAAGTTCATAGAGTATGCAAATGCTCAAAAAGTGGCTAGAAATCCCATCATAGATGATGAATACTTTTCAAAATAGCTATAAAGGATGGCAGTCACTACAGGACAAAACAACTACAATGTCAAGACAACTAAATGACAAAATAGGGAAAAGACAAGGTTCTATTGTTATATTGCTATATATTTGGGGGTAGGTGAAACCTTGATATATAATGAATTTCATCCACAAAATGTAAATCAATCTTTTCCATTCATTTTTCTTTTGGAAAACTATAAAGAGGGGCATCCTCTCATTTTCAAGGAGAGATGAGTTGTTGTGTAAAGGAATGCTATAGAAAATTAATGAGAATAGCATTGTTTGATGGATTCTTGTGTCTTCTTCTCATGTGTGCATGATTCATTCTCCAATCTTATATTTTAGCTTTTCTTCATTTTAAGTTGCTTTTAGTTGTTAGTTCATGCTACACTTTAATAGTGAAGAATTCTATATGGTGTTGATATCTTCCTTGCTCATACCTTTTGTTGTTTATTGATGATGAAAAATAGTATAAAGTTAGTATAAGAATTGTTTATATTGTTGCACTTAAGTTCAAATGTTGTTCATTATTTTGTGGTGAATGGATAATTGGAAATCTGTAGACCTTAGAAGATTGTACTTGTTTCATGAGACTGTAAGCTACTCTTGGTTAAGTGGAACTTAGATTTAGGAAGTCTATCCATTGTAGCATCCTATATTGTTACTATTCAACATTAGTTGTAGACTTAGGAAACCTCTTACCCCTTTTCCATTTTAACCTTTCTTTAAATTTGAAGTTTTGACAAGGTTCCAACATCACCACAAAGTTAAATATGATAGCAAAGATGGAGTTTTAGTCTGTCGTCCTAAACTTGAAGTAGTTTTCCTTCATTTCTAGAATTTATAAAACTCCTTTTGCATACCCAATTCCCTCCTTGCTTAGTGACCATAAATCCCCTTTTTGATTACTAGCAAATCACATCAACCAATTGAATTATTCCAAGCTTAGTCATGTCCTAACACCTAGAGACCTTGGGGTGATTTCTAAAACTTAGTTGCAGAAATTACCTTTCAAGAGAGGTAGCATACTTATGTGTTTCCTATGTTGAGAAAGTGATAAAACACCCATCAACAAAACTAACGCTAGAAGGAGGGATTGAAGGCTAAGTTGGATCGAATTAGGCCTTCCTCCCCTCAAAGGTTTCATAGAGTGCTAAGATCCACACCAAACAAGGGAGAATTCCAAGAGCTAAAAACCCCTACCAAGGCTAAGAGATCCAAGAAAGGGGAGGCATCAGCTTCAACCCCTCCCACTCAACCTCCATCTCCTTCATCCCCTTCCATCCATCCATCTCATTCCTCCCCTTCACTCCCAACAGTAGCTCCCTCCTCCCAATCACTCCAAACTTCCTTTTCACCCCTCACTTCCCATAGTTGAGGTGTTGTCCCAGTCCTTGCATCACTCTTCCAAGGTAATGCATGTTGGTGTTTTTTCTAGCATAACCCTGAAGTCCTCTAAAGGGTAGCCAACCCTTATGCTCAAGAAACAAAAAAGTTAGTGGCCAACTAACAAGTAAAGGATTATGAGACCTTCACTCCTACTCTTTAGGCTCTATGGGACCTTGGAGGGTGTTCCTTATTGTGGTCAAGTGATATTTGTCCAACTGAGGACACATTTATACATAGATTGACTCCTACTAAATGCAAATAAACGTAATTCACTAAAGATTTGGTAGACCTTTGAGTAAATTATCATTTATATGCTAGGAACCAGGGACTACTTCACATTCATACTTCATGATTGATAGATGTTATAATTAATTTTTTTCTCATTTCAAATCCACAGCCAAGTATGTCACTAGCTCATTTAATTATAAGATTATCTAACAAATAGACCAATGCTTCATCAATTGGGATAATGGATTCAAATATGCAAGAACCAATAACATATAAGTTATTTGATTCAAAAATTAGTGGACTATTACCATAATGCTTTGCAATATGAAAACTCACAATGCCTGAAACACAACTCCTTACCAAATCATGTGCAATTTCTTACAAATCTGAAACCCTCTTCAAGCATTTAATTGATTCTTTGAGTCAAAGAAAAAATAAGGCCACACAGTCAATTGGAAAACTGAAGACAAATGAGAAGACCATTGATATTTTCATTTATAATTTGAAAAAAAGGTACATAGGAGAGTACTCATTTCATAACTAAGATTTGTTGAACGATATTTGTAGCTTCTATAAAACTAATTTAAGATTATTACATACATGACCCATAATCAAGACAATCTACTATTCTATTCATTCATATTTTCTATAGTATGCTCCTTCCTGAGCTTAGCTTCTACCTAAACTATTACCATACCTGAAATTCAAACCCCCTACAATGAGCCCTGAAATCCCTTTTATACATCAAGGGAGAAACAAGCATTCAACTCAATTGTAGTTACATTACAAGTGAATTTCATTTCAAAACAAATTTCAATTGTATTTGAGATATTCCCCGAATAGTTGCATGTAATCATTTACCAACCGAGGGAAATAAAATTTACACCATTTTCTTTAGAAGAGCGATTTGATGGCACCAAAAACACTATTAGCTATCAACATACCTTTACATTCCATACCCATGTCAAACCAAAAATCTCTTCATGATACCAGCCCAAAGGCATCCTTAGTTAGCACAAAAGACAAAAACCCACATATGCAAAGAGTGCAGCAATGACCACCACAACAATATTAATACCAACACAAAAATTAGGACCCAGATACCAACTCTTTTATTCAAAACCAAAATGAGCACTAGAACTAGAGCCAAAGTACACATGCCCACTTCACGTCCTTGCAGAGGGTGGTGGAGCCACCACTTCTTCTTCACCAATGTCCTTACCAACAATAGAATGAATATGCACACTTAGTGTCTTCACTAAAATTGGAGCAACCACTACCACCTCCTCATCCAAGTTTACAAATTCATTCAAAACCATGAGGTACTGATGATAACCTAAATCTGTTTCAGTTTCACTGTCTGGGGGACTATTTGAAATTTCAATAGCAGAATTGTGTCATCCCAAAGAGCCTTGACCATACCTGTTCTTTCTCCTTATTCCTCTCATGAACTTTGTAGGCTCCTTCTCCTTAGCCTCTATTGTTTCTCCAATTACAAGATGGTTCCTTAACTGGTAATTACTCCTCACAACAACTTGCATAGGCCTCTTTCCATGGGCCTCTTTTTGTTTCTGTTGCTTAGGAGTTGAAGTGACTCTAGGTGCACTCTATTCACCCCCTAGAACATTACAGTGTGATTCTTGCACGTTGATCCTTGGAAATTTCTGCACTAGGGCAACAAAAACAACTGACTTGCTCATTTTCATTGAGGACAAGACTTCACAAATGCAGCACACTCTTCTCATAGACTTAGAGAATTTTAGCTCTTGATTGCAATGGTAAATAAACATGCAATTAACCTCTCATTTATCGATCAATTTTCTCAAATTGATCATCAATGCTCAAGGAAAGCCACACAAGAGAGTAGATGATCAACTATTGGCATTCATATCACATTCATTAATTACCCAGGTAAGGTGCATGAAAATATACATACCAACCTTAATGATTACAGGAGAGTAATCATTCGCACGCATAAGGATCAAATTTTATTTATCCTGCAAATGCCTCATGCCATTAATTCCCATTCACACGAAGAAAAAATATCTATTGTGTTCATGTTTCTAGTTTTAAACACAGGTCATGGATCTCCTAATGAAGTGGTCTTTTGGATGACTCAAATTGAGTCAATCGGGTTTGAATTCCCGACACCACTGCTCACCAATTCCTGGCCAATGGTATTTATCTAGCTAGGTGCCAAAACATCCATCTACGGGCTCCATTGTTCCCTCTTCCAAGCAGCCAAGGAATCCACTTGTCACAACCCTGTGGCTTCAAATTGATTATTGTTTAAGTTCCGTGGGGTTATCGAGGGATGGCTAAGGTTGCATCTCACCTGTTAGATCAATACCTTGAAGCACTAGTTTCAACATCGAAGACCAGGCCCCACACCAATGTAGGGACACATGTTGAAAGCCTGTTAACCCTGTGGCTTGTGTTAAGCCATTATTTTAATCGCGTAGGGCTAGCAGGGAACGACCAGGATTAGAACTAGCAATCAGATTATGGTCTATTCTACACATGCAAATAACATTAGTCTTAAAAAGGGGGAACCACTAGGTTGAAGAAAATTGACCCTCAGGATTAAAAGCTTAGGACTTTAGTCTTTTGACAAAATATTTCAATCCAACTTAGGCAATATTTAGGTCGATAAAGAGCATGATGTGACCAGTGGACCTAGACAAAGGGGTTGGTAAAGACAATGTTTTAAAAGGCCCAAGTCATGACTTACATGACCAATGACCGACTCCTACAATTCAATGCAAAAATAGAACACCCAAGGGTTTATGATGGAAAATTTGTAAACTAAGGATTTCTAGGCCAAAACCCTAACCTACCCTTGGAAAAAGGTTCAAAAATCATGATCAAAACTTGGACTTGCTCAAGATTTTACCAAAATTTTGGAAGCTCCATCAGTGCTTCCTACTCAAGGATGCACACCCCTTGTGGGTATGGCGAGAATTCAGATCCCAGGGTGAAGCAGACTAGCAAAGAAGCGTAAAAAACCTAGCAGCTTGCCTAGACAAAGCAAGCAGTCGTGCAACCAAAGGGAAACACACCAAACCTATATACAATATTTACATGGCTATATAATGTATTTCCAATCTAATTGTAGAATCCTCTTCTATTCAATAGGCTTCAATTCCCAAGTTGGAGGTCTTAGGCCCCCCAAACTTAAAGGAAGCTTTTACCTCTGTCGAAGACCTTATCCTCAAATACCTGTGATGGATCAAAATTCCTTCCAAGAAATTTTGCACACTCAAATACCTTTTGATTAGCATAATAAGGTAGACATTTCATGTTTCCAGAACTTCCCTCATCCTTTCCAAATGTATCTGGCTAAGAAGTGCAATCGAACAACATTTGAAACTCATTCATTCCATAATGTGTATAATCCTTCTATTCATTAAATTGATCCAACTCAATTTTCTCTGAATGAATTGGAAAAGTGAAGCATTCATAATCCATTTGATTACTACTATCATGCACTTGGACATCTTGCATACCAAACTAAAAACTTTGACATACCCTTTGTTCTATACTGTGTAAATCATTCCTAGATATATCAAAAATAAAAGATGCATGTATTCAGGGGCATCTTTGTATTGGTCATTGTAACATGGGTACATAACCAAGCCTTCATGATTTAAATATTGTTCACTAACAGTTGGGTAAAGGTCCTTGTTCTCTTCACAAATTCTACTCTTGTTGGATGAGAACCTACCCACAACCATGTTGAGGAGGTGAAGAAAATCAGCAAAAAACTCAATTGCATATTCATATTGATCAACATTGTACCCCATGTCATTTGCATCACTTGGATGCTCTTCATGTGGCTCAAATAGTTTTGTAATATAAAAAATATCTGATAATTCATCACATATTTTCTTGTTATCAATGAGAAACATTGCTAATCCATGATCCATATGTGTATCATGAGGCATAACTTGGTCATTCAAATTTGAACCTCCTCTTTCATCAATGTATACACCATCATCATCCTATGTAGCTAACCTTTCAGACTCAACTTCACATAAACATGCATGAGTAGCTAGGGAACCAACATGTTCATCAACATCATCATTTATGGCACTTTGTTCAAGATCAACATACTGAACACATATATGCTTATCTTCAAATTCTTCATCATTCACAGAATTAACATGCTCCATCGATTACAAAATCAAATCACATCCCAAGTATCTTTCCAATGCAATTTTTCCATCCACTTGCAAGCAATTGGTAGTATGGATGCTTGAATCATTGCATCTATCAAGTAATTGAAGTATTTTTGGATCATCCCCATGAGATCATTTATATTCTTGAGGGAAATATTTAGAAACTTCCATCTCATTTTGATCTTTAATCCTACTTACAACATCAATCCCAAATGTGAAGGACTCATAAGCACTGATTTCAAGAAATTTATCAGTGCACCACTCTACTTGCTCATGGCCATATCTTGGCCAGGCATCAAATGCTTCATCAGAATCCTCAAAAAGTGGATTATCTCTGCACCAATAAGAATCATCACTTATATTAACTGGTGGGGATTGAAGCTCATCAAATAAAGGATTATCCGCTATCTTCATTGTTGTCATGAAAGCTTCTAACTCCTCAGCTTGAGGATCTATATCTTGCAAATCATCATCACAGTCAAAATCATTGCAATCACCTAAAGAGTGTATAGAACCATCCTCAAAATTTTCCACCTCATTTTTAGTTGACATCATTGAATCACATTATGAGAACTCTTCACATGGAGAAAATTGTTCACTCCCAAGAAAACAAATATTTCCATTGTTATCAGCATATCTCCTTGAAGAAGAGGATTCAATATCCACTCCACAAAAATAATCAATCCATAGAGAAATGATATGGATCAATGCCATCACAACTACCACAACATGAAAACTCACCAATACTGAGACTACATTCAAGTTCATCAGACTGGATGTGTGAACTTTCAATTTTAATACCTTGATCATTGGTTTGTGAGAAGGATTCATCAACATTCGCACCATTGCTATTGATCAAATCATGAGTTGGGATAATCTCTTGTACTTATTTCACTTATTCACCATCTAAGACATCCCAATGATGCAATTTAGGAACACCCCTCCTATTAACATTTTGTGTATCTTGATATCCATCATTGATGTGATGATCTACAGATATTTCATTTCTCAATTGATTACAATCATTACACTCTCCCATATAGAAGAATGGATATGTATACGCTAATGAATTTTCTACATTTCTTTTCATTTTTTCCTGATCATTCTCAATAGGAAATGCCCACTATTTTCCAAGGTTGTCACATGTGCATAATCATTCTTATTTCCCTCTACAATATTTATCCAATCAATTACTTGGCTTCAACTATGAGGTTTCAATTCCTTTGGTAAGGTACTCAATCCTGATTGGTACATTTCACAAAATAGATCAATGCATATTGAATCCTCTAGTTTGACACTTTTGGGTACCTCCAACAAGGCATCCACAAATTTGGAGAAAAAATCATAAGGTGATTCTTCTTTGTGCCTCTTCATTTCACACAATCTTTTAACATAAGACATTTGATCAATTTTCTCTAATCTTGTGGAAATTTAATTTGGAGCTCAATATGATCCTCATGATGTAGTGATGGAGAAATGGGAGCATTAGAAGATTCATGATCTTGACATAGATCCCTGTTGATTGATCTGTTGGTTCTATTTGCATGAAATGTACTAGGATGACCAATATTGGTGGTTGAATATCCTTTCATTATTGAATATTTCAAGTTGTTCTCAATATCTATAGCAATTTGATATGCTTGGTACAATGTTGTAGGCTATTTATCTCTTAATAGGTAACACATTTTCTTATGAAATGCACCTAAGTACACAACCAAACATTCTACCTCATTTGGTCTTATGCTTTTAGGGATTTCTTGTATGATCTTTGAAAATTTGAGATTAAAAGAGGGGACTAACTCCTTTCTCCATGCTCGTGAAATTTTGTCTTATTAATATTGGATCAATCCTTTCACCAAACTATTCAATGAATGCTACTTTGAACTCATCCCATGAATGTATAGAAGACTTTTGTAGATACAAGAACCAATCTCTTGCATCTCCTTTTAAGGACTGAACAAACAATTTCATGACAACATCCTCACAGTCTAATTCATAATCACCCATCACATCAATAAACTCTTGCAATTTTTTTCCTACGGATTCAAACTTTCCACCATTGAACTTTGGTACCTTTTCTTTGATCTTAGGTGATACAAAATTTGGGTAACCATAAATGTTTCTAAAATCTATAGCTTTGTACCTTTCGATACTGAAATTTCTTTGACATGACAAAGGTTTCCCATCATACATTATTGTATTGGGTTCCCTACCAGGATGCACAAACTAAAAATGCATCTTCTCACACCTTTACAAGCCTTACCACATTTACCTTATAATTATCCAAGATAATTCAAACTTTTCTTGCAATTATGATCTTAAGCCTTTCATAATTCAAATGTTCTACCTATTTTTCTTAAGATCTTAAAATATAACATGCTTCTTATCATAATACATGAATTTCAAGTTACAATTAAGAAACATGTAAAGTTACCACTAACACTTCCTCACTTAGTGCTATTTCACCTAATTGGGAATCACTTACATTATGTCTTGAAAACTTCTCATAAATTGTCTACAAATTCAATAATATTTTCTTTAGATTTATGAGAATACCTGGGAATTAACAACAATTATTAATATCTCTTCCTTGATTGCAAATTTTCCATATCTAGAACATTTTGTATTCTTTATCAAGTTCTTTAGAAAAATTCACCACCTCTTTTCAAAGGATTTGACTTCAAACCATATGAAGTCCTTTCAAAAGTAAATCTTATTCTAGGTCTTCTCAATCAATGGAGTCACACTCAAATTCCTTAAATTTTGCTGCAACCAAAACATTTTCAAGTCCAGAAGCTTCTCAACATTTGAACCAAAGTTCAGATTCACCAAATATTTGACTCTGAAATACAATAGTCTATAATTGGAGACTGAAAAATTATCCCCAATAGAGTCACCATTTTGTTGGTGTTTTTCCAGCATCACCCTAAAGTCCTCTAAAGGGTAGCCAACCCTTATGCTCAAGAAACAACAAAGTTAGTGGTCAACTAACGAGTAAATTATTTTGAGGCTATCACTCCTATCTTTAGGCTCTATGGGACCTAGGAGGGTGTTCCCTACTATGCTCAAGTGATATTTGTCCAATTGAGGACACATTTATACACATATTGATTCCTACTAAATGCAAATAAATGCAATTCACTAAAGATTTGGAAGACCTCTGAGTAAATTATCATTTATATGCTAGGAACCAAGGACTACTTCACATTCATACTTCATGAATGATAGATTTAATAATGAATTTTGTTCTCATGTCAAATCCATTTCAAATCCACAACCAAGTATGTCACTAGCTCATTTAATTGTAAGATTATCTAACAAATAGACTAGTGCTTCATCAATTGGGATAATGGAGTCAAATGTGCAAGAACTAGTAATATCTAAGCTATTTGATTAAGAAATTGGTGGAATATTACCATAATGATTTGCAATATGAAAACTCACAATGCCTAAAACACAACTCCTTACCAAATCCTAAAAAAATTCTTACACTGAATCTACAACCCTCTTCGAGCATTTAATTGACTCATTGAGTCAAAGAAAACATAAGGCCACACATTCAATTGGATAACTAAAGAAAAATGAGAAGACTATTAATATTTTCATTTATAATTTGCAAAAAAGGTACATAAAAGAGTACTCATTTCAAAACTAAGATTTTTTTCAATATTTGTAGCTTCTATAAAACTAGTTTAAGATTATTACATACATGACCCATAACCAAGACAATCTATTGTTCTATTCATTCATGTTTTCTATAGTATGCTCCTTCCTAAGCTTAGCTTCTACCTAAACTATTACCAGACTTGAAATTAGAAACCCCTATAATGAGCCCTAAAATATCTTTTATAGATCAAGGGAGCAACAAGCATCTCACTCAATTGTAGTTACATTTCAAGTGAATTTCATTTCAAAACACATTTCAACTATATTTGAGATATTCCCCAAAAAGTTTGTTGTAATCATTTACCAAGTAGGGGAAACAAAATTTACACCATTTTCTTTAGAAGAGTGATTTGATGATTCCAGAAACATCATTAGCTTTCAATAAACCTTTACATTCCATACCCATGTCAAACCAAAAATGTCTTCATGATACCAGCCCAAAGACATCCTTAGTTAGCAAAAAAGACAAAAACCCACATATGCAAAGAGTGCAAGAACAACCACAACAAAAATATTAATACCAATACAAAAATTAGGACCCAGATACCAACTCTTTCAATCAGAACTAGAACAAGCACCAAATCCTGAGCCAAAGTACACATTCCCACTTCGCATCCTTGTAGAGGCTGGTGGAGCCACCACTTCTTCTTCACCATTGTCCTTACCAATAATAGAATGAATATGCCCACTTGGTGCCTTCACTGAAATTGGAGCAACCGCTACCACCTCCTCATCTGAGTTTTCAAATTCATTCAAAACCATGAGGTACCAACGATAACCTGAATTCAACTCAGTTTCGTTGTTTGAGGGACTATCTAAAATTTTGATAGGAGAATTATGTCATCCAAGAGCCTCGACCATACCTGATCTTTCCCCTTATTCCTCTCACAAACTTTGTTAGATCCTTCTTCTTAGCCTCTATTGTTTCTCCATAATGTAGTTCCTTAACTGGTAATTGCTCCTCACAACAACTTGCATATGACTCTTTCCATGGGCCTCTTTCTATTTTTGTTGCTTAGGAGTTGAAGCGACTCTGGGTGCACTCTATTCACTCCCTAAAGCATTACAATGTGATTCGTGCACATTGAGACTTGGAGATTTCTGTACTTGGGCAACATAAACAACTAACTTGCTTATTTTCATTGAGGAAAAGAATTCACAAATGCAAAACACTCTTCTCATGGAATTAGATAATTTGATGCAAGAGAATCCCAGGTTTCAAGTAATCCTGCATCAACCAAAAATATTTGCATTTCTGTTTTCTTGCATTTTAGTAGTTAACTGTCAAGACCTAGTCTTAGTATTTCATACCACATTATACTGCATTGTAACATCAGATCTCATGGAGCAGAATATATGATTTTCATTGTGACATGTATATCATATCTATAATTCAAGTGTTTTAGAGATCATAGTACAAAGATATCACTAACAAAATATCAGTTGTATTGGACATAGAGAATTCACAGACTACTCTTGGCTTTTTAAGTGTGTGGACCTATGTCATGACTTGTGGAGCTCAGGAAACCATTTCATAAGGATGCACATTCATCACGGAACCTTCATTTTGATCTGCATCATGTTTTTCCAAGGATCAAAGGAGAATCATATGTTTTGGTTGACCTTCACACATTTCATCAACATTAGGGTTTGAGACCTCTTGTGGCTAACGCGAACCTTTTTCAAAGTTGGGAATTGATATATATAAGCATTCTGTAGTTGCATTAGAGAGTAGTGATAGTAGTAGAGATAGAAGAATAGAGTAGGAAGATATAGGAGATAAGGGCTTCATCCCACATTTTATTTTTGGGCTTAGCGCCTTATCATTTTGTAATCTGTAAGTCAGAAGGAAAGGCATGTTACCTATGAATAATTGATCATTGTCTATATATATCCATGTGGAATTTTTATTCCAATTCTTTGAGTTCTCATTGTGTTTACTCTGGTTGCAAGGTTGGATAGTCCTACTCTTGGACCCTCCATCCTTGACTATACCAAGTGGTATCAAATTGAGTTGCAGACCTTGGGAGAGGAGAGAAAAGTTGAGCAAGGAATTTTGTAAGATCTTTGTGTGGACATATCACCAACTTGAGGAAGCCTACATGTGTTTGTCAAAATATCACTGATTGTGAGGCAGTTGCATCCCTATAGCTAGATCACTGACTTGAGGTAGTGTCACCAAAACCTAGGAAGAGATGCTGCCAAGGATAATTCATACTATTGTTAATGTTGCTAGAAAGATGGATGAGATGATGGAAATTATGCAAACAATGAAAGTGAGATTGGATTTTGTTGAAGAAGACAGAAGAAAATGCTTAAACCCTAGACCTAATGATGAAAGTGATGATGATGAAGTTCAAGCTGTAGATCTAACTAAAGAAATCTCAGAAGAGGAAGAATCATATCATATATGTTGAAGGATATTTATAAAATAGGAAAGTGACCTAGAATGGAGATTTTGAACTACATCGGTAACCTAAATCCTAAAGAGTTGATTGATTGGATAAATGACATTGAAAAATACTTTGAATATGAAGAAATTGAAGATCCGGAGAGAGTGATATTTTCAAAGACTAAACTGAAAGGACATGTTGCGATATGGTGGAAGGAAGTTCAATTGGAGAGGAAAAGAAAAGGTAAAGAAAAGATTGTGAAATGGGATAGAATGGTGACAAAATTGAAGAACCAGTTTATACCTACAAACTATGAGTTGGAGCTACTGAAGAGATTGCAAAACCTCAGGTAGAAGGAAAAGACTATGAAAGAATACACTAAATAATTTCATAAGATCATCATTAGGACTGGACGTAGTGGAGCAAACAGGGAGAAAGTGGCAAGATATATCAATGGGTTGAGGATGAACATTCAGGAAGATTTAAGTCTAGTAAGGATGAATTCGATAGAGGAAGCATATCAATTTGCATCAAAGGTGGAGGAAAAGCTAAATAAAAGACATGAACAGAGGAAAATAGGAAGAGGAGGTAGATTTCAGAAAGGAAGGTCACATTCTGAAGTAGAAAAACCATATACTGGGAAAAACAAGGATAAAGATTCATACTGTATGGAGGAGATGGATTCTAATTCATACCATAAAGGGATAGATGATAGAAATTCTTACCACCACAATAGAGGAGGCTACAATTCTTACCTCAATGATGGATAATAGAGAGATGAGAAAAGATATGAAAAGAGAACTTTTAGAGGAACCTATTTCAAGTGTGGAGGAGAAGGACATAGAGCATTTGAGTGTCATCAAGAAAGTAAGAAGATTGAAAATCATGCAAGAACCAAATATGCAAAGGAAGAACTAGTGGAATCACTGAGTTCTGTAGGAAGTCCTAAGAAGGGAGAATCATTATTCATGAGGAGAGCACTGATCTAGGAGAAAGAAATACATAAGGAAGCATTGCAAAGGAAAAGTTTGTTCCGGACTAGATGCAAAGAAGGAGGTAAGTGTTGCAAAGTTATCATTGATAGTGGTAGCATAGATAACCTAGTTTCTGAGGAAATGGTGACAAATTTGAATTTGGAAAGAAGAAAAAATTTGAAACCTTATAAGATAGCTTGGATTCAAGATGAGCACAAGATACTAGTAGGTGAGCAATGTCTAGTAAAGTTTCATATAGGGTCACATCATGATGAAGTACTATGTGATATTATGTCGATGGTGTATGTCATATGTTGTTGGGTAGACCTTGGTAGTATGATAAGAAATCTATACATGATGGGAGGAAGAATACCTATACAATAATGTCCAATGGAAAGAGAATCACCTTGACACCTTTAGAAGATGAACCTGAAAGTGAAGTATGTGGTATAGCTAGAATCAATTTGGTAGATGGAAAGAAATTTTTGGATGGATTGAGACATGAAAACTTGTGTTTTTCTTTGATTCCAAGGAAGTGTAGAGCCCTAGATGTAGAGAGAATAACCGCAACCGAAGAAGAATCGCCAAAGAAAGAAGTCACTAAACTATTGATAGAGTACCATGATCTTGTATCAAAGAATGTGTTTGATGAATTACCACCAATCTAGAGTATTAGTCATCATATAAATCTTATTCCAGGAGCTAGTTTTCCAAACAAAACTACACACCAAATGACACTAGTAGAGAATGTAGAGATAAATAGACAGATATAGGAACTGTTGAAGAAAGGATTGATCAAAGAAAGTATGATCCCATGTGTGGTACTAGCTATACTTGCACCTAAGAAAGATGGAGAATGGAAGATGGGTATAGATTCAAGAGCTATCAATAAGATCACAATGAAGTATAGATTCCCATCACTTGGGATGGATGACATCATGGACAGTCTAAGTGGAGCAAAGTATTTCACCAAGATAGACCTAAAGAGTAGATACCATTAGATTAAGATTAGAGAGGGAGATGAATGGAAGAATACTTTCATGAAAAATGATGGATTATATGAGTGGTTGGTCATGCCATTTGGAATAACTAATGCACCTAATACATTTATGAGGTTGATGAATGAAGTCTTGAGGAAATTCTTGGGTAAGTTTGTCATTGTTTATCTGGATGATATTCTAATTTTTGATAAGACTAAGGAAGAACATTTGGAGTACATCATAAAAGTATTTCTGAGGCTAAGAGAAGAGTAGTTGTTGATAAACATCAAGAAGTGTAGTTTCATGAAGGAAGAACTAGTGTATTTAAGATTTGTGATATTTGTGGAAGGATTGAAGATGGACCCTGAGAAGGTTAGAGCAATAGTTGAATGGCCTACACCTGTGAATGTTGGAGAGCTAAGATAATTTCATGGACTAGAAACTTTTTATTGTAAGTTCATCAAAAAATTTAGTAGTATTTGCACACCAATGATAGAGAAAATGAGGGGTGACTGAAGGGAATTCAAGTGGACATCAGGAGCACAAAAGAGTTTTGAGTTTTTGAAGTAAAAGGTGACAAAAAAACCTGTGTTAGAACTATCGGACTTTGTTAAGGTATTCCAAGTGGATTATGATGCTAGTGGGAGTGCAATAGGAGCTATGTTAAGTCAAGAAGGGAGACCAATGGCCTACTTCAGTGAAAAATTGAATGATGCTCAGGGAAGATATTCAGTTTATGATGAGTAATTATATGCAATCATATAATCCTTGAAGAAGTGTAGACATTACATGCAGAGTGGCAGGGGAAGCAATACCTTTTTCCAATAGCTTCTCTAAATGCACACATCAACTTCACTATTCCTTCCAACAAGAAACTTGATCACCCAACTCAACTCACACAACCAGACATGTTTGAAGGACTTGGGGATGCTGTGTACACTCTCAAAATGTCAAAACAAGACCAAATAACCTGACTTTACACTCAAAAACTCCCATTCTCTCATCACTCTTACACAAGCCCATGCAACCTTGCAACATTGCCAAATAGGACAGTCAAAATAAAAACTTATTAAAGGCATTAACCAGACAATGAAATCAGGTTTTAGACTTCTAACAAGATCCCCCACAAGTTCCCAAAAGCACAGGATCAAACACCCAAACAAATGTATCAAAAGATTGATTTACAAGCCATAAACAAGGCTTAACTAGGCATGTACAAGGAAGCTTTCAACTTGTCAAGGCACACCCCAACACCCCTAATGCCTTTAAAAGACTCCAACAGGTTCCCCAAGACCCCTTTCACATATTTCATTCATTCTATTTCTTTAAAATACTCAGAAATCAAAAGAAAAGCTTACAAATGATCATTTTCTGGACTGTTTCAAGGTAAAACCAGACCTAGGGCATCACATAACTTTTGCAAAACTCCATTTTTCAATATGAAACAAATTTCAGAATGTAAAGGAGTCCTAAATATACCAATCCACCAGTTTTTAGATTTTTCCCACGGTGGAAATGGGAATTACATCCATTTTGGTGACCAAACCCTTGTTTTGCAAGATTTCAGACCCACTTTCACTAAAATTGATGTAACTTATTCAATTCTTAATGAAAACGAGAAAAATCACCACCAAAAGAAAGTAGATTCTTCCCTCTTTCAAACCATTTCAATTTGGAGTCCGTACAATGATGTACCAGACCGTACCAAGCACGGGATCAGGAAAAAACGCTGTAAAAAACAGAAAAAACAAAGTTTTCTTCTTATTAAATGCTTCAAAACTTCAAAACTGCCAACAACAGCCCAACCTCGACCCAAGGGAGGCTTCTTAAACTTGTTTCCCATCATTTACAACTGCCCTCAACTGATTTTTGAAGGAGGGAACCATTAGTTAATGAAATTACATCATTAATGCTGATTTTACGCCAAATTTCCTTATGACAACTTTGCATTTTGAAGCAACTTTGCAATCCTAAAGACCTAAGACCTTAACAACCATTCAAATAACATTGAAACAGCCTTATTACATTTTCAAGACCCCAAACCTTGCACAATTACATAAAAATTCACATTTTTGCCTTCAAAGGCTACAAAAGCAACTTTTAGTGCAAGATTGCATTGTTGCATATTTTGACTCAAAACTCAAAAACTCACCCTAGATCTTGCTCAATGGTCTTGATTGACCTTATTAATGACTAAAAGACTCAAAAAGACTAATTCTAACCTCCTAACAACAAATTTTCATTAAATGAGCAAAAATGGAGGATGAGGTGTAGGTGCTCTTGCACCAATTACTTATTACTATACCATAGAAAAATGGATCTTTGGACACTTTCATGGTCATTTAAGTCTTTTTCCTATGATGGTTGGCCTATTTTTCTTAGATTTAATGTTGTAATGTGGTTTATACATTCACATTAGGTCTTGAATATTTAATTATTAAGAATTTATGATGTCTTGTAAAGGAGTTTGAAGACTTGTAACACATTTCTACACTTTTATAGACTCTTCTTATTATAATTCATCTAAATATTTCCTTTTTATCCCTTACCAAGTCTTATTTTAAAGTGTTGTATAGTCTTGTAACAAACTTTCACTCTTTTCTAGACTTGTCACCACTAATTAAACCTTTCTTATGCTTTATTTGGCCCCTTTATGCATTTATAGGCCATAATTAAGTGTATTTTTTAATATAAACTTGACAAACATCATTAAAGACAACTTAACCCCCGCCACCCACTTGCTTGCCTTGAGTGGGACCCATTCATCCTAGGTGGCGAATGAGTCCCTCTTGGTACAAAATTCAAAATAAATTCAAATTTCTTTCGATTTATTATTTATTAAGACCTAAGGTCAGCCTATGATGTATTTTTAGGAAATTAGGGCATAAATGTGTATAAATAAGTATTTTTCTATCCATTTTAACACCCCATTAACCCATTAACTCATTCAAGCATTCACTCATCAAAAGCATCATATAATTTAAGGAATAAGAAATTATCAAGCATCTTGGAGTAGCCATTGACATATCTTTAGACTTCAACAATAAGGGTTTCGTGAGTTCATGACACTTGTATGTTATTTGTTCATCATTCCTTTCTTATTTCATTTCATTATCTTGGGTTTGATTATGGTGCAAGAGCACCAAGTCATTTTGGGTAAGTGGGTTAAGTGATAATTTCTTAGATGTTTTGGATCATTTAAATGTAATAAGGCCATTCATAGGTTTTTGTGGTTATTTAAGTCATTTTGGGCAACAAAGGTAAAAGTTGCAAATCATGTCAAAAAGTTGTCAATCTTGATAAAAGTTGTCAAGGAGGGTAAAATGGATTTTTTCTTGTTTGGAGTCATGTTCTTAGGTTGAATAAGGTCTAATTAGACCATTTCTAATGTTTTATTATGGTTAGAGTGAGTTAGGGGTTAGTTGAATCAAAATTGCAAAACAATGTTGAAAAGTTGTCAATGAAAAATGTAAAAGTTGTAAAGAGGGAAGCCAACAGTCATTTGGGTTTGAAAAGTAGTTGTAAATATTGAATTTAGTTGGAGAACCTTTAAAAATTCTTGTGAAATTGAAGGGATGGGTTGGAGAATTTGATTACTGGGAAAAAGGAATAAAATTCATTATTTTCCTTGCAAAATACTATGTTTTCTAGAAATTCTAATGTTTCCTTGAAATTTACAATTCTATACAGGTCAATCTTGCTCTCTTATGGACTTAATCTAGTGTTAAATATGCTTAAATATATTTTAGATTTGGTTTGGATTTTTTTCATTAGATTTTGTGCATTCTAGAGGCAAATTACTGTGAATCGGCCTGTATACCCTGTTTAAGGGTTTTGAGTGTGTTAAAATGTCTTTTTAAACCTTTCCACCCATTGTTTTCTTCTGTAACTCGGTGGAAATTCATAATAATGGGTAGATATGTGTGCAATATTTCATGAGCAAGGGAGGAAAATAGAGGGTTTTTAGATGATGCCCTAGGTCTGAAAATAGAGGATTTTGAGTGAATTTGTGAGGTTTGAGTGGTGAAATGTGAGTAATTTGTGGGGGCAAAAATATTTTAAGGTATTTTTAGTTTTTTTAGACCCTTTTCAGGTTTATTGAGGTTTTGGTTGGTTGTGGGAAAATTTGGAAAGTCATTTTTTAATAAACCCTTATGAAATTTGTTAAAAGAGAGGGTTTTGGGGTTTGTGGTGTTAGAGGGCTTATCACGCCCTAACAGTAGTGGATTTTGTGGTTTGGAAAGTTGGTTGATTCTTCCCAATGGTTTTTTACACTTGGAGGGAAGAATAAAGAGGGGTTTCTTTGGAAAATAGGCATATTTGGCCATGTTGGACATCGTAGTTGCATGAAATAGAAGGTGTTGGTCTGAAATAAGCCATTGTGGATTTGATATATGTTGGATAAGGGGTTAATGGGTCCCTAAAGATACCAAGGGTTAGTTTTTTTTTTGAGAAGATGGAGAGTCAGGGTCAAGAAACCCTAGTTGCACACCTACAAGGAAATAGTCAAGGGATAGTGGAGATCCATTGGGATAGAATTTTGGGGATTGGAAAAGTGTTCAAGTGAGTTTGATTTGAGTTTTTTTTGGTTAATACCTCCCTAATTTACATCAATTTGTATTAGATCCTAGGAAGTAGGTCTCTTGAGGGAGAAGGTTGAAAGATTAAGGAAAAGAAGGCGATTGGAGGAGTCAAGATGCCTCCCAAAGGAAGCACTATTGTTAGGAAGATTGATCAACATGCTAGAGAATTAGAAGCCTGGAAGAAGGAGATTGTTGCATTAAAGTCTAATGTTGGGGTCACCATGGATGAAAGTGATTCTAAAGAGGAAGAAACTTCTAGTGAAGAGGAAGAGTTGGATCCAGAGGATGTGAGGATGTTAAGGATTTTGAAGGCTATGAAAGGTGATGGACATAGAAAAATGGATTTTCCTATGTATGGAGGTAAGCTAGACAGTGAGGAGCTCTTAGAATGGATAGGAGTCATGGAGAATTATTTTGAAAGTGAAGAAGTAGATGAAGATCACAAGGTGAAGAAGGCTAAGACCAAGTTGAAAGGACATGCTCTGCTGTGGTGGAACTTTGTGCAAGATGAAAGGCAGAAAAAGGGGAAGACCAAGATCACTTCTTGGGAGAGAATGAAGACGAAACTCAAAGGTAAGTTCCTTCCTAGTGATTATAATGTTCATTTTCTTAAAAAAATTCAAAATCTTAAGAAAAAGGATCTAGATGTGCAAGCATACACCAAGGAGTTCTATAGGTTAAGTATAAGGAAAAAACATGAGGAAGATGAGGAAGAAAGAGTAGCAAGATATCTTAATGGACTGAGGTATAATATTCAGGATGAAATAAGTTTGATGACACCAAAAATAGTAGACGAATGTTTTCAAATGGCTATAAGGGAAGAAGAAAAAGTGAAGAGGAGACAAGAAAAGAAACAAGAGGTAGAGGCAGTACTTCTAGAGGTAGGGGAACTTTTTCTACTC
Organism: Sequoia sempervirens; assembly: GCA_007258455.2. NCBI lineage: Eukaryota > Viridiplantae > Streptophyta > Pinopsida > Cupressales > Cupressaceae > Sequoia > Sequoia sempervirens. Next base: position 115,998,259 of record VDFB02058242.1, on the reverse strand, counting down.
CAAAATAGTCCAATCAAGACCAAGAAGATGCTAGTAAGGGTAAAGAACAAGTGGTTGAATCTAGAGGTGGGTGGAGAGGTGGAAGAACAAGTTTTAGGGGAAGATATACAGATCAAGGAAGAGGTTCTAATGTGTTTTTAGGAAGGTGTTACAACTATGGTGAGTTTGGTCATCCATCCTTTAAGTGTCCTAAAAATTTTGGTGCTACTTCAATGTGGGGTTGAAAGAAGAGGTGAAAAGAGAGTCCAGGGTTTTTCACCTAAAAAGGAGAAAGAAAGGGATGGAAAAGGTGCCAAAATGAAGGTATTATAAAGTGTATTATGTCTAATTAAGATGTCCTAATGCTCTGATTTGAAATTGAAGTAATCTAATGATGCAAAACTTAAGAAAAGTAAAGTTTTGGAAAACACAATGTGATATGCAGAAATACCTAAGAAATGCAACTATATGATGAAATAATAGAACAAAATGGAAGAGGTGCACCTGGAATTAGAAGTTTGATGTTGAATTTTTTTTGGAATCTTGAAAAAGCTGACTAAAATGTTGACAGGGACACTTAGGCCAAGTTGGGTGATTTAGTCCTAGTTTCAGGAAAGTTTTTTGGAACGAGAATATGCCAAATGGGTGTTCAGAAATGTCAAAATCAGCTTTCAGGCCCATAAGTGGGACTAATTCGTCCCTAGTGGTGACTCAGTCCTGTAGATTTTGGGAAATTCGGGACAAAATCTTGTAGTCTTGGGTTTGCATTTCCTTTTCTGACAGGTGTCTACACTTGATTCTGTAGAAAACGGGGCATAAAGTCTCTCCAAGCTTGAAATAAGATGATGTTCACTTGATTGACTTGATGCACTTTTTGATCACTTTTCAACACCTATTGTTGAAAAACTGCAGATACAAAATTCACACAAAAGTAATGAACTCCAATAGCTTGACTTATAAATTTTGATTTTCTTGAATGCTTCATGGCGCAATAGATAGGATGTACGGGAGATGAAAGATTGCTTGAGTGAATTAGAAGAGGTAAAATGAGGTGAAAAACCATTATTTATACTTGATTTTACTAAAATTTCTTGAAAGTAACACATCACAGGCCGACCTCAAGGGTTAGAGGACAAAATCCCACTAGAAATTTAAAATTATTTTGAGTTTTGTGCCAAAAAGGACTAAGTCACCCCTATGGGCGACTTGTTCACTTAAGCAAGTTAAGTGGGTGTTAGGAATTTCAGGGCATTAAAAGTTGTCCAATGGGAATATCCTCAAAAACACACTTAAAAATGTCGGAAAGTGTATTAAGGGGTCATTTAGACATGAGAAAGGGTTGAATTAATAAAATTAAGCCTAGAAAAGTGTGAAATCTTATTACAAGACTTTACAACACTTCAAAATAGGACTTAATAAGTGATGAAAAGGTGATTTTTAGGTGAATTATAATGAATAGAGTCTAGAAAAGTGTAGAAATGTCTTACAACACTTCACAACACCTTTACAAGACACCATAATTTGAATGTTTAAGCCACATTATTACATTAAATCAAGACAAAATCAAGCCAAAACCCATTAGAAGGACTCAAGTGAGCATAAAAATGTCAACTATACATTTTTGTGACACATTAATCCCCCACTTTAGTGAGAGGATGAACTTGCTTCAAACTCGCTAAAGTAGCTCAACATACACATCAAGAGGGATCCTAATGCACTCATGTTGGTAAGCTTGAAATAACAATAACCAAGAGGGATGATCAAGCCCCCAGGATCAAGATCTCATGGAAAACCAAACATAAGAACAAAAGAACACGCATGATGATGAAAAGGAATGGAAGCTTTGATCATTTATCTAGCTTGTTGTGATTAGATCTAGGATGATTGTTTGTGTAGACACGCGTGAAATTAGCATTGTGCACTTAATTAGCATCACATTCATCCATTCATCGGGTAAATCAGGTTCATTTAGTTCAATCTCTAAGGATCATCCATTTAAATTGAATAAACTAACTTTATTTAATTTAACCCTTTCATTACCTCATTTGATTAAATTAATCAATTTTAATCAAATCCTAACATTTCATCTTTCATAAACCATCTTCTAAGTTCATCTCCTTCAAATTAATCAACCTTTATCTTACATCCCCCTTTTAATTAAATAAACCAAAATTTATTTAATTAAAACCCAAATGCATATTCCATCCCTTTTGATTTAAATAAATCAAAGTATTTAAATCAAATAGGTCAAAAACACCTAAACATCATCTAAGTTAATCTAATCCTGATTAGTCTAATCTAACCACCCATCACATCTCTATCTTTTCCCACTTGCACCAATAAAGCATTTTAATTCATTTATAAATTCATCATTTTCCCTCAACAAAGCATCCTTGGAAGAATATTCTTCAAGTTTGAATTTCAAAGCAAGTTGACTTGTCCCTTCCAACATGGCAATAACTTCTCTCTTACATGTCCCCCACTTGGCATTAAAGTCACTCTTTCTCCCTCCAACAAGCCAAATTTGAATTTTGAAAAGGCCAACCAATCCCATTTATGGGCACATTAACCAAAACTTGCACATTCCTCAACCATTCACAAGGTGACAAGTGGCTTCATCTCATTGGCTAAAAAATTATCCCACATTGGTCCCTCTTGAGCACTCTTAGCATTTGAGATTCTATAAATGGAACCTTCACTCTTCAACAAATCATCCAGAAAATATTATGCAAAGTTACTCTCTTCAATTGAGAGCTAATTTTGTCCACTTCACTCCATCTTCAAGGCATTGTATCATTTGAGTTTTAGCAAGGATAGGGAAAGGGTCACTTTGCACAAGTGACACCAATCCACTATGGAATAGGAAAGCGAGAAAGAAAAATGAGGAAGGTGTAAAGGAAGGAAAAGTGAGGAGCATTTCGTTGCACAAGGAGCTTGCAAGAGATCTTCAAAGGAACTTGGGGATAAACTAAACATCAAAATTTAAATTCAAAAGCATTTTTTAATGCTTGGAGATTTTGTCTTACACCTTAATTTTCTATTTTAGGCTAACTCATCTTTGGTTTTGGGCTATAAAATGAGCACTTCAAAAGCTTTCAATTATCATTGCAAAAGAGATAAAATGAACTTTAGGAAAATTGACTAGATTTCATTTAACAATTGAAACAACTCTCACTTGTCCTTTGGTGCTTTAAAAGAACTCACAATTTCTTTTGAAAGGTTAAAATGAACATGTGCAACTTTGTTTTCATGATTGCTTACTTAAACTAACATTATCGAAAAGGACGTATGCGCTTCTCTCATGCTTCACAACGATCTTGAGAATCAAAAGGCCTTTTTGATGATCTTAGGTTGAGATAAAGTGATCACCTCCACACTTCATTTTGGGTTTAAAATTGAAAAAAACACTTTGTGAGTGTGATTAAACCTATTGCATGTGTTCTCCCTTTGTTTCTAAACAAAGGTTGATCAAACTATGAATATGTTTACTCACTTTTGTCTATCTTAGAGGGCCTACCTTGGGCAAAAAGTACTCACCCAAGGGAATGACTCAACTCGTAACACTCTAAAGCCAAGAGTATTTCCAGCCAGGATATAAATGTGGGTACTAGAGTAAACACCA
>VDFB02058242.1:115791821-115994558 GCA_007258455.2 Sequoia sempervirens | reverse complement strand
AACATAATCCCCAAAAAGTATACACTAGAATGGTACTTCATCTTAGTGTGTCTACAAAAGAGAATGTGCATGGAAAAGATGTCTACAATGCCCAAATAAGACAGAATACTAGAAATACATATCTAGAACAACCAAAAAAAAGTCAACCCACACAAACAATAAGTTCTTAGGAGCTCAAACATCCAAGTAATTCACCAGAGTTTGAAAAAACAAAACCCTAAATAAAATGTACCTGAAGAGAAAACTAGAAAAAGTGCATAGATAGAACTAAAGATCTTTGAAAGATGGTTTCAACACCACTGGAATCGTGAAAAATAGAGAAACTAGTCAAAAGTTACAAGCTCAAGATTGAAAATAGCACCTCTAACTTCAATAGGCTATAGAATGCACCAACAACAAAAAAAGGTGATGAAACCCATGCCACTAAAAGGTAGAATTAGCTTTCTGACAATATCCTTTTTTTCCAAAAAAACAATATCGTATGCCCAAGTTATGGCAAAAAAAATGCCTACTTTAGGGCATAAAAGGGGACTTGGGGGCCCTTGCCCTAGTTCGTACGGCTAACATCATGCTGACATCAACATCCCGTATAGATGACATCAACATGATGTTAGTAGGAATATTCATAGGAATATTCCCAAGTCCTCGAGAAAAAAACTCGGTGCCTTGGAAAATGATTCGTCAAAACATTTCGGTTGCCATGTGCTAGAAAAGACAAAATATGGTAAAAAAAAAAGTGCTTCAGAAAAATGTTACTTGAGATTTGTTGTTGACCAATGGAAGAAATGTAGTAGCTACTAGACATTTTTAGGGAGTGGGGAAATTTTTTCACTATCACTGGTGGTGGTAAAGTTGCCAGACAGTTGGCTTCCACGACTGCTTCCTGTACAGTGGGGCCCAAAGGTGGGTACCCCAAAACCTTGTGAATTAAATAGAAAAGTGCCCCCTTCATTAATTTCTCCTGCTTGAATTGAAGCTTGTAATTTTTGTTTAAAATTTTTCAAATTTTGAAATAAAATCCAAAAAAATTAAAAATGATGCTTGATTTTTAATTTTTTTTTTTTTGTGCTTTGGGGGTCATACAGAGGCTGTACGACCCTTAGGGAATTTTTTTTTTACCTCAGAAACACTCAAAGGTGAAATTGGTCAAATTTATAGTCAAATTTTGTGGAATTGGCCTCTTGAATGCAATAACAAGGTCCTTTTTGTGCCAAAATGCATAAAAAGCACAACTACCCTCCATATTTGAAAAAAAAGCAACCACTTCAAACCCTTGTAGATCTGGCATTAGGAATTTAAAGAAGGTGAAACAAAAGGAAAATCTAACTTCCTTAACAGCTCTGAGTCCAACGGTGAGGTCCTTTTCATGCAAAAATGCACCAAAAAATACCCACCTCCAAAATTTGCAAAAAAAATAAAGGGGATTCAGATATGAAGCCTATAACCCTCATTGAAGAAAAAAACCTCATAAATTGAGAAGGGGTTCACTAAGTTTGCGCTCTGATACCATGTTAGAATTATGAAAAACCACAAAACCATGAGCCATAAGATCAAACAACGAATGAATACACCTTGCACACAAGATATCTGCAAAAAATATATGCAATTTATTCCTCAACAAGATAAAACTATAGAAGGAAGAGATTATAAAAAAGACATGAAATCTCAAGTTGATAATTATAGTAAGGGTTGAGTGTTATATAGGAGAAAAACCCTAAAAGAGAAAGGGATCAGACCATGACAAGTGTTCACATGAGATGAGATATAATGATCTAATATTAGCTCAACTAATAAAGGCATAAAAACACTCCTAAGTTTAGCTTAAGTGCAAGATAATAAATTAGACTAATAATCAATTAAAGAGTAATTAATTATTAGCTAATGCATGATAACTCTAGCAGTTATTAGTGTTGTGGTATTTTTCAATGCTACATAAGTCCTTAATTTTTTTACTATATCATATTTACTATGAAAGGATAATTGTACTACATAGCCTTAGTCTTAATGTTGCGACAAGGGGCTCTTGTGAAAATATAACTTTGAATACAGTTTTTAAAAATTTATTAAAGGGATTATGAAATTTATATTTAATATATATTCTTTGAACCATATAGGGGATGATAAAAAATAATTTAAATGAACCATAACTAACCTTATTTGGCCTTATATAACCTAATTATAATGTTGTGTTAAAATGATTTACATTCCTTACAAATTATTGATATTTAAAATTGGAAGTTATTATTATACTTTGCATATATTTAGACCAAGAAGGATATATTGTATTATGAAGCCCTTTTAGATTGGAACCTCTAATTAAATACCACTCAATCAATTAGAAAAGAAGGATTTTGTCATATGGTAACCTAGTGTTTGAAATTGCCACCTATTATTCCCTCCATGAAACCATAGATGATAAAAGACTTTGTTTAGGATATTATCTCAAGTTTTGATTCTATCATAAATAAATCTAGTTATTTAGTGGTTGTGTGCACTTTTAAAAATCAATAGAATTATAATAATGATATGTAGCATGCCTCAAACACTTATCACCAAGTCTAGGATTTTTACAAAGTATGCTATATAAAGTATGGAAATTTTGAATCAACTGCTTATTTTTTAAATTTTTCTACTATATGGATGTCATTGGACTCATACCATGGATAGAGTTATTCAACACCCACTTAATATAACATTTTCCTAACAATATATTTCTTATGAGGCATATATCCTTCAAGGCCCACAGTCATTTTTGTTTTGGATTGAGGCTAAAAGAATGAAATACTTCATTGAAGGAGAGTAGGAGGGAGGACTACCCAACAAAAAAATGCAATTCATCCAAATAAACTACCAAATCATGCTAATGCATAAACTATGATTAATAGCTTCTTGGAATACACTATGTAAGCATACTTCATTACCTAAAAATGTTTGTAATTATAATTGTGAAGTGTAGTATCAAGATATAATTATTAGTTAACTACAAACATTGATACATTAAATAATTTTTAATTTTTTTTTTATAGGCATTAGTGTACATATGAACCATATGATGAGCAAGAAAATAGGTAGCACCTTTTGGTCCTTCATCAATGCCTATATAGGGGATAGTGATAAATTTAAGAAACACCCCAAATATATCTATATATCTTGGTGAATATTTCATTTTTTGTAAAAATATATTAATTTGTATTGGTGAGTCTTTAATTTTTTTGAAAAAAAAATTATTTTATTGATTTTTTTTTAACATCACTAAATTTTTGTAGAAAATATTGGTGAATCTTGAAAAGTAATAGGAAAATACACTAATTACCATGGCAAATCCTTCAATTTAAAAAAAAAAATTCTTATGAAAAAGTAGGGGTCCAAAGATGGAAGTGATCAATGGGTTTAAGGGGTAGACTGAGCTATAATATTTAGTTGTCACCATTGATTTAAAATATAATCTAATGATCACCATTTTATTCCACAAGGTAAAATGTACTTGCAATCTATAATGCTCATGGGGCCCAAAATTTCTTTTAGATCATTGAGCATTACAAACTACAAATACATTTTACCTTGTGCAATACAATGATTGTCATTCGATTATATTTTAAATCAATTATGACAACTAAATATTGGTGATATGGCCCTATAGTAACCAAATATTATGATATATTATTGATGAATTAATTTAGATTTCTACTAGAACTTATTGTAGACATGCAAAATTAACATTGTGCATTCAATCAGGTTCATTCATTAACTAAACAAGATTTCACATTAGGTCCATTCATCAATTAATCAAGTTCACTTCCATCCATTCATTAGGTAATTTCATCTCCTAAGGTCATTTATTTAAAATCAAATAAACATTATCATCAGCCTTTTAATAAATCAAATGGCCATTTAATCAAATCCAAAATCATATTACATCATTTTCTGATTTAAATAAATCAAATATCCAAGTCCTAAAAGTCAAACTCACCTAATCATCATTAAGCTAACCTAATCCTAATTAGCCTAACCTAACCCACCCACTTGCATTCTCTAGATTTAGCCACTTGCACAAATAAATCAATTTATTAATTTATTAAAACCCTCATTTTCACTCAACATGGCCCTCAAGTTTGAAAAACATGACAAGTTGATTTGTCCCTCCAACATTGCATTTATTGCTCATTTTCTTGTCCCCCTCTCAAAATTTATTGCACAAATTTGAATTTGAAGTTCCCTCTCATGGGCACACTTCCCAAATCTTGCACATCCATTGGCCTATCACCACTTGACAAGTGGCCTCTTCTCATTGGTGGATCTTTAATCCCACATTCACCCATTTGGCCAATCTCTCATCAAGAAAATATATAAAAGAAGGCCTTAATCCTCATCAATCCATCTACAAATTTTATGCAAGGTTACTCTCTTGGTTTGAGAACTAATCTTGCTCTTCATAATATTGGCATTTGCATCATTTTAAGCTTTGAAAAAGGATTGGGAAAGGGTCATTTGCATATTTGACACCAATCCAATATGGAATAGGTGATTGTCTTGCTTTTGTAATGTCTTCTTGATCTTCTTTCTATTATTTGTGACATTTCTTGAGCATAGGCATGCTATTTCATAGAGGTATTTGCAAATTTGCATGTTTAAACTAACCCCACTAATGATTGTCTAAGATGGTTCACTTGCAGATTTACAATGCTTTATTGTGGTGCTAGAAGGAGGGAATTTTATGTGTTGGATACCTGAGTATTGTTCAAAATGATTCCTAAAACTCATTTGATATGATTAACATTGTTCTTTTCTCTTCCATGTTATTTTGCTCTCCATTATTTAATTTGATAGACAAAGCGTTGGAAATCTAATTCTGGCTGATGACTATTCTAACATTGTTTTGTTTCTCATGGACCTCAATTTGTCTTGTGTTTGATTATGTTTAGATCTACTCACATACGTCAATAATAGTCCATTTGCAAAAAAAAAAAGAAAGTAATAAACAAGACTGGTTCTAACTTTTCTTTTTTATCTGTGCTAACAATCTATGTTGTATTTTCAAAACTTTGAAAGCAAATATTGAAAATATCCATGGCACCAATAGTAGCATTTTATTAGCAGGCGATACATAAAAATCAGAAGCATTTTACTTGTTAAAAATACATTGACAAAAGTTTCTAAAGCCTTTTTGTTTGCACTTTATGCACATGTTAGTCACATTTGCAGGAAAGTTTCTTAAAAGTCTTTTTAAAGTGTGTTGCGCACATATGGCAATAACAACTCTGTCAAAATTTTGAGTCAAATATTCTAAAAATAGCGATGAAGGACATCTGCCTAAATGTCTTAATCTGGAAGCTCTTTTTAAATTATCATAAAGGTGTTGCTTTGCACCTAACAGAGGTATGTGTCTGTAGATTACTAAATGATTTGGTTCACTGTTTTACTATAGGCAGTAGCTCGAAAGTCTTTTTTTTATATATACCTTCATTTCTCATAGAAACCGGAATAGTCTAGCTATTAGCACAACTCTCCAAAATTGGTTCGATGTTTACTTCACACATTTAGTGTGCCTTGGATGAATGCGTCAAGTCTAGCACCTTTTTTAAGCGTCCTATTTGATCATTTCATTTAACCACAATCAGACGCTATTTCTTTATGGGCCATTTAAATCCTCACCATCCTTTGTGTCTGCTTAAAGTGCTCAAAGTGGTTGTTGGCACCTCTAAAAGTCACTTAAATATCTGTCCTTCAGCTGCAAGTTGCTCCTTGTAAGGTTGTTTAGACTTTATTATGCGTAGATCTGAAATAGTTCTTGAAAATATCCTTTACGTGCAAACCTATACCTTCTAAAATCTGCCTAGTCTATACTACTACTTTAAAGATTGGCAATCTAGACCAAAACACATTTATTGTAATCCTTTACATTTGGCAGCTTGCAGATTTAAAAGACATGGCAAATGAATTTGATCATTTAGCCATATTTGGCTTTAAAGGAATGATGTTAGTAACCCATGAGATGCTTTTTTTTTTTAATTCTCTCAAGCTATTATAGCCAACATTTGAAATTAGGAGGGTGTATCCTTAAGAATTGACAAAATTGATGAACTTTTAAATTTTTATTTTTTACATCATCGTGATTATCATGCTAGTAAACATTTGAAATTGATGATGATACTTTTGGAAAGGTTTGTTCTTTGAAGTAGATTCATTATCGGCTTTGTATTATAAATCAACTTCATCATTATGACCTTAGCTAAAATTCAAAATTTGTGATGATGCTTTGTGATTAATTGATCTATTCAATTGAAATTATGTTATCATTTAAAGTTAACCATCAAAATAAGTTTAAAATCTTGATCCTCACATAAGTATCTTTTGTTTAATAGGTACAAAAGCAAACAAAGGAAAAGCGAAAAAGGTACAACATGAAAACAAAGGAGGTACAAAAGCAAACAAAGGCAAACAAAAGTGAACAAGGTACAAACGAAGGAAAGTGAGGAAGACAAGGCTAGCGAAGGAAAACGAAAGAAGGAGGATATTTTTAAAATCAAAGTGTTTTTAAATGCTTTAAGTGTTTGTTTAACACTTCTTCATGAAATTCTTATCTTTTGTTTTTAGGACACTAACTTTTGTTTGGGTCTAAAAAGAACACTTTGATTTTTCATTTGCAAAAGGTTAAAATTGAAACTTAGATACCTACTAGATTTCAATTTGGGCTAAAATCGAACAAGCAATCTTCATCTTTCCTTTGGTGTTTTAAAACGAATCAAATCATTGCTTTGAAGGATAAAATGAATGTGTTCCTTTATTGTTTTGTAATTATTTACACAAAGTAATATCATCAAAAGACGTATGCGCTTCTCTCATGCCTCATGGTGATCTTGAGAATCAAAAGGCTTTTGGTGACATCAAGTTGCGTAAATAATTTCCCATACACACTTCGATTTGGGTTTGAAATTGAACAAAACACTTTGCGAGTGAGTTAGGTATATCGTGTGTGTTCTCCCTTTGTTTCTAAATGAAGGTTGATCGAACTACGGATGTGCTTGCTCGCTATTGTTTACCTTTAGAGGGGCCTGCCTAAGAGACACATCTGAAAGGAGAACTCGAAGGCGACTCCAACCAGTTTTTCATTTGGGCCGGTATACAAATGGATAAGACTAAACTGTCAAGTCCTCATGGTATGTAGGCCTTAGCTGTATAGTGTATTTCAGAATGGGGTACTACCATAAAACGTATAAGAGCCCCTAGTAGGATTGATTAAAGCCTTTAGTGGCTTGTTGGATGCTCACGAGGTGCCATGTCCCCAATGTTGTGTCATTAAGAACCTTGTTTGTAGTTGCCAACTAGTCCATCCAACGAGTTTATCAAAGTGGTGCATTGGAACTTAGATTCCAAGAAGTTACTTGCCATGTCCGATCTTGGTTGAAATATAGAGGTTAAGACTTCATTCTTAACATACCTTTATATTTTATCCTTGGTTGCATGTAAAATAATCTCTTCTACTATGAAGGGCATGAGGCAAGCCCACTAAGAAAAACGTACCAATTGAGCTAGGATGTTTTTAATAAAAGGGATAAATGGGTTTTACAGGGACCTGAAACTGCAAAGTAATATTACAAGCAAAGACCAAAACAGAGGTCTGAAAGACAAAAAGGCTACTAGAGAGATAAAAACCAGCTAAAACAAACAACCACAAAAAGCTGCAAAAAATCCATCAGACGGCCGGCAAACAAACAAAACTGGGCCCAGCCATAGCTAATCCATAGACTTCAGAAGCTCATCAGCAACCTCTTCCAGGTCCACCATATCCTGGACCCCCTCCATGAAAATCTAAGTCATATTTGGGGTAGTCAAGGCTTTTCTTTTCATACTTGATTTGGTGCACCTAGAGATCCTCGCTTCCTCATCCTGGTCTTTCTCCTTATCAAGGTCAACAATCAACACTCTTTTCTAGGTTTTCTCCAATCTTTTAGTCATGGCTTTGATGAATAAAGAGTTATGTTAGGAAATTCTGTAGTTCTGATCAACAATTTTTTTCATGGTTCCTTTAATTTTATCAAGATCATTTTCAACAGTGCTGTCCTTTTGTATGTTATCCTTTACAAAGGTATTCTTCTCCACTTTGAACTGAATTAGCCCCGCAACTTTGGCTTCAATTTCCTCCAACTTACTATGAAGAGACAAATTTTTGGTCTTCAACTCACTGATTTCATAAAATAACCATTTGGCAGAATTAAATTGGTCCATAGAACATCTCTTGGCAGTTCCAACGAAGTCAAAAGGGAGGTCACTATTAGAATTGACCCCAAAATTAACCGACTCCACACCTCTGGGACTGCTACAGTTCTCCTATTGAATATTCTGAGGGAGTGGGGATCCTCAAGACTGACCTCGCCCGCTTTAGTAGAAACAACAGGAGAGTCATCAGGGTAGGAAACTAACTTGTTAGCCGAAGAACTAGAGCCCACCAATTTAGCATTAGGGTTTGTGCAGCCAGGGGCAAGAACAGAGCAAGCACCAGAAGGCTTGGGGGATCGGCTAGAGGCAGAAGGGGGGGCAGGGGAAGCGAGGAGAGCTTGACATGACCGAAAGAAACTTTAGTCTCAGATATACTAGGCTTAGTATTGTCCTCATCATGCTCCAAAGGGGCTATAGGGTTTGATAGGGCAAGCATATTCTGAAAGTGCTCATAGATGAGCCTTAAAAGACCCGTGTGAAGAATCGGGTATCTTTTAGGGCTCCTACTATGGTCAAAAAAGCTATTTCTCAGGGAACAATGCAAGAAGAAAGGGATGGAAACACACACCTTATGCCAGAAGTGATTGAGCAGCATGAAGTGATATCCATAAACCCTAGTGAAGTGGCCATCAAGAGTGATGTACTCCATGATAACCCTTAGCACTTTTCTCCATAAAGCTTTTATGGTGTCCGCTTCATAGTAACTGTTTGTCATCTTGACAAGTTTTTGCTTCTCCGTTTTGGTCTTAGGGAACCTCATCACAACTTCGTCAAAGAATTTCCTGTCTCTAAAAAATTTACGCTCTTTAATCAGGATACCAATCACCTCCACTATCAAAGCTTCATCAATCTGAACTTTCCTCCCAAAGAGGAGAACCTCCCCATTATTCCAAATTTTCTCAAAGAAATCAGTAATCTCCTCCTGAGGGTCGTGGAGTTTCTCGATGAATGGAAGTAAGCCACCCCTTATTATTTTGCTCCACGCTTTAGTGTTCTTGGTGTGTGACTCGAAACTAGTAGGTTCAACCCTCTTCCATTCCCTACCCATTTTTGAGATCTCGGTATGAATACTGTTGCAGATGGAGAACCTGTTCTAGATAGTTCCTTTTCTTCGCAGGACCCATAAAGCGTGCCAAGGTAAATCATTTCTCTGCCGGATACTCATGGCCCCATATTGTCTACTTATTTTATTAGTCATGACTCGTACCTTCCTCATTATTACAAGAAGCCGCCACTTTTCCATTCACTGCATCAAGCGCCATTAAAGCTTGAACATCAGAATGGAGGTCAATCCTTTTGTGCCATGTGAGGATTTTATCACTCTTAACTCCCTCATTGGCAAAAAAATCTGCAACAGCATTCGCCTCACGGTAAGCATGAGTGATTTTTATTCTGTCGAACTTACTAAGTAAAACCTTAGCATCTTCAATCCAGTTTTTAATCAACCATGCAGGTTGGGACCTACCACAAAGGCTATCTATTATATTTTTTGAATCACCTTCAAGCCATAAATTTTTACATTTAATTTCCACTACAAGGTTGATTATGTAATAAGCACCCACCGCTTCCGCCACGTGATTAGTTTGGACCCCCAAAGGGGTGGCAATGGCTCCCATAAAGTTACTTGCCAAGTCCCTTAGGACCCCACCACACCCAGCCTTCCCCGGATTTCCTTTGGCCGCGCCATCGAAGTTGGCTTTGGCCTAGCCATCCCTAGGAAAACTCCAGCAAACTCCCTCCCTAGACTTTTTGGTCGTATTAGGAACATTAATGGAAATATCCCATTTAATTCTCTATTCCCTAGCAATCAGGTTGTCATAACGAGAGAAAACCACAGCCTCAACCTTGTCCTCCCTGAAGGGAACAACATAGAAGTTTTCTTTAATCATCCTAAGAATTCTTTCAAACACATTTTCCTCTGACGACTCCTTATCCTTGAAGATCCCGTTGTTTCTCTCTTTCCAAATTCCCCAAGTCATATGGGGGAATGAGAAAGCCCAAAGTTTTTTTATAAAGGGGTTGAGAGAAGGGGCTTTCCATTGAACAAAAAAATCTTCAACCGACTCTGGGGGGATCCATGAAAAATGCCAACATTTTAGAAGCTTGTCCCAAACCAGAGAGGAGAACAGACAGTGGATAAAGAGGTGGTTAACCGATTCAACATCGCTTTTACAGAGGTAGCATCTATTGGGGAGCAGAACACCTCTTTTGCAAAGATTATCCACAGTTAGCACTTTATTTTGTAGCAAGGACCAAAAAAAGATGTTAACCTTAGGTAAGAGATGCTTAGATCAAGCATGTGACCACAGAGGGGGAGGATTAAGAGCATGTGAAAGCTGGGCAAAAGCGGATGAGACAGAAAAGCACCTAGAAGGCTTATACTTCCAGATAAGACTGTCCTCCTGATTTAGGCATAGTCTGATAGCATTCAAAGAGGAGTAAACAGAGACCAAAATAGGGTTTATCAAGGGGAGATTGATCCACTTACCATCTCGCCAGTAATCTTTAACAAAGAGGCCAAAAGTATCTTTGCAAAACTCAGCCCATCTACTGAGATTCCCATCTTGAGACAAAGGTTCATTGCGTAGCCAACAATCATCCCAAAATCTGATCTGGTTACCATTGTGAACCTGCCATTTCAATCCCAATTTCACAACCTTTATCCCATCAATCATATAGTTCCAGCAACTTGATCCTTTCTGGAGATTAGGATTCTCAATAAGATCCTTGAGGGAATTCTTATTCTGCAAATACTTACTTTTAATTATTTCACTCCATTCCCCAGAGGAGAAGAATAGTCTCCATATCTGTTTAGCTAGGAGCGACTTGTTCAGCAGTCTGATTTTTCTTAGCCCAAGGCCTCCATCCCTTTTAGATCTGCAAACCAAGTCCCAACAACAAGAGGCATTCTTTTTCTTTCTTCTACTCCCGACCAAAGGAATCTCTTTTGAATCTTTTTAATGGTTTCAGCGTATTTTTTTGGGATTTTGAAAAGACTAAGAGCATAGATAGGGAGATTCTGTAGGGAGGCTTTAAGAAGCTGGAGTTTTCTAGCTTGGCTTAGGTGAGCTCCTTTCCAGCCAAAATTTTTTTTCCCAAACCTATCAACTAGAGAGATCCAGAAAGAATCCAGAGGTTTTAAGCATAGAGGTAATCCCAGATAAGTAGCAGGAAGGGACTCTATCTTGCAACCAAGAATTTCAGCTATCTTCCTCTATCTGTGCAAAGGTGTGTTAAAGAAATATAGTGAGCTTTTTTGCTTATTTATCACCTAACTAGAAGCTCCTCCATAGGTATCCAAAAGTTTCCTCATCTCTTTAGCTTCCGAGACAATAGATCTACCCATCAGCAAAGTGTCATCCACAAACTGTTGGTGAGAGAAAATCAAATTGCTTAAAGATGGTTTGAGCCCCACAATAGATCTTTGAGCAACCAATTTACTCATATTCCTACCAAAACTCTCAGCCATAATCGTGAAGAGGATAGGAGAAATGGGATCTCCCTATCTTAACCCTCTAGAACTATGGAAAAAGGTGGAAGGGGTCCCATTAATCAGAACCACCACTAAAGTAGAAGTAATGAGTTGTTCAATTAGTTGCAAAACTCTTTCATTGAACCCAAAAGATTTTAAGATCTTAAACAGAAAGTTCCAGTCCACCCTGTCATAAGCCTTTGAGATGTCAAACTTTAGAAGAAATCCTTCCGATTTAGAAACTGAGAGGGAGTGAATATTCTCATGAGCATGGACAATGGAGTCAAGATTTTGTCTTCTAGGCACAAAACCATTCTATTGAGGAGCAATAATAGTGGGCAAAATGAGAAGCAGCCTAGAGGTAAGAACCTTCGAAATAATTTTATAGGAGTTACAGAGGCTGATAGGTCTAAAACCTTCAAAAACCTGCACTCTAGGTTTTTGGGGATAAGAACCAAGAAAGTGGCATTTAATTCCTTCAAAAGGTTTCTAGAACAGAAGAACTCTTTCACCGCCTTCTCAACATCCTCCCCAACAATGTCCCAGAACCAATGGAAAAAAAGTAAAGGGAAGCCATCAGGACCAAGCACTTTACTTCCTTCAAAAGAGAAAACAAATTTTTTAATTTCCTCGCTAGTGGGTATAGTAGTCAGCATTTCATTGTCTCTAGAGTTAACAATCTTGGGGATAGCCTCCAGTAATTTATTTTGATCCTCCAAGTTAATTCCCTCTTTCTCAGACAAAAGGTTCTTAAAGAATAGGACAACCTCTCTTCTGATGTCCTCTTCCTCCTCATAATTTCTGCCATTAACAACAATCGCAGAAATTTTATTAGTTGCTCTGTGTTTAGAAGCTGAAAGATGAAAGTATCTAGTGTTTTTGTTTCCAGCCTTTAACCAAAGAGCTTTGGACCTTTATTTCCAAAATTCCTCTTCTCTAGCAATTATCTCATGAAGTTTTGTGAGAATCTCATTTTCCTTCTCCTTAGTTTCATTCAGGTAGCCTTCCTTCTGAATTTTGTTTTGGATTTCAAAAAGCCTAAACTAAAGATCAAATTTGATTTGAAAGATGTTGCCAAAAGACTCTTTTTTCCACTTTCTGAGCTTCATTTTAACTTCTTTTAATTTTTTGGTGATTCTAAATAAGGAAGTGCCCTTTATATTAATATTCCACCATTTCCTTATTTCCTTTCGGAGGAGAGGATGGGAAAGCCACATCTTCTCAAAATGAAAAGGAGTATTCCTCTTAATCTTTAAGTGGTCAGCAACAAAACTAATAGGAAAATATCAGATCCAATCCTAGGGAGGGTTTTCAAAGAACAACAATAATTTAAGAGCCAGACATCAGAAACAAGGGTTCTATCAAGTCTCACCTGGATCAAATCAGACATAACTCTTCGATTCGACCACGTGTAGGAGCTCCCCTGCAAGTCCAGGTCAATCAAGGCCTGATTGTTGATGAATTCAAAAAGATCCTCTTTGCTTTCTTCATTGATCTAAGAACTGCCAAACTTCTCACCTTGAAGGAGAGGGGAATTAAAATCTCCCATGACAACCCAGGGGTCATTTTGAAATATATTCCGAAAAGCAGCCAACTCTTTCCAAAAAACATTCTGAGCTTTTTTGCAGTTAGGAGCATAAATATTAGACTAGATCTAGCTGAAGTTATCCCTTATATGAGTAAATCTAGTGGCAACATGATTATGACAAGAAAAAAAAGGATCACCTCTTACGACTTACAGTTCCAAAAAGTCGCAACCCCACCAGAGGTGCCAATAGAATCACTTCCCTGAATAGAACAGTGCTAGAACAAAGAAATCTTTTCCACCTTTTCACTTAACATTTTAGTTTCCTGAATGAGAAGAATATCAGGCTTTTGGTCCTGGGAAAAATTGTGTAAAATATCCTACTTGTGGGGGTTATTTAGTCCCCTTATATTCCAGGACAATAACTTCATGATGATTTAGGAGGGAGGAGGATCTTAGGGATGGTTTTTTGGCAGCCATCCGCAATATCTTGAAAGCTAATGTGCTCTCTTATCCAATTTTTAGGTCTTCTTCCTCTGGCCAAAGAAATTGCCCCACAGTCCGCTTTTGCTCTCGATCTTGTTGAGATCCCATAAGGGGTGATTTTGATTTTTGCTTTTTTCTTCTTTTTCTTGGATAGCACCTCTTCTCTATTTGTATCCTCTTGACTATCTAATTCTTTACTGGATTCCCATTCCTTTTCAGAGAAGAATTTTTATTCCTAGGGGAGAGTATCCATGAGCCCATTTACACAAGGCGAGGAGCTACTTCTTTCGAGAGAGCTTACCTAGCTAGGGTCTGAATAAGTGTCTTTAACGACTTCAATAGGATCCACATCTGAGCTGGATTCAACTACTGGGTTATTTTCCCTAAGCGGGGACACGATCAAAGGAATGCCTACCTCCAGAGAAAGACCCTAAATTGGAATATCGTCCAACCTTGGCATCACGGGG
This sequence comes from Sequoia sempervirens, assembly GCA_007258455.2. Classification (NCBI taxonomy): domain Eukaryota; kingdom Viridiplantae; phylum Streptophyta; class Pinopsida; order Cupressales; family Cupressaceae; genus Sequoia; species Sequoia sempervirens. Next base: position 115,980,391 of record VDFB02058242.1, on the reverse strand, counting down.
TCTCGACCAAAGGGGCTCATTACTGGGGCAAAAGAATCTTCCTCCTTGCTTAGGACTAAGTTCCCAACATCACATTCCACACTTTCCTCTTTGTCCTGAGAGTCAGAGTTAATCTCCGGTATCAAAACTTGGGGGATCTGGAAGGCGAAGCCTTCTTTTCTAGCATCACCTAAAATATTATCAAGAGAATCAACCGCCTTTCCTAGGGCTAAGTTCCCACCATCACATTCCACCCTTTCCTCTTTGTCCTGAGAATTAGAGTTAAACTCTGTTACCAAACCTTGGGGGATCTGGAAGGCAGAGCCTTCATTTCCAGCATCACTCGAAATATTATCAAGAGAATCTGCTTGCTTTCTCACTGACACCATTTCTAATTTTTCCCCCTGCTTCTTTTTCCATACCACTTTTGAGGCCCTTTTTGGGTCTTCCATTTCTTTTACTGCCTTAAGGGGGCATTGCTTAGCCCAATGGCCAGATTTTCTGCAGTTGAAGCAGGCAAAAGGGATGGTCTCAAACTCAATAGCCTGCGACCAAGAGCCAAGTTTCGAATGGATCTCCACAGAGGAGGGGAGATCTGCTTCCTGAGAGACACCCACACATATTCTGGCAAACACCTATCTTTTTCTTGCTACTGTCATTGGATCAATCGATAGTAGCTCCCCAAAGGAGCTAGCTATCCCCATAAAAACATCCTTGTTCCAGTATTCTAAAGGAAGACCATGAAGCCTAGCCCATACTGGAATAGTCTCAAAGATGGAGTCCATTAGATCTAAATTTGAAGACCATTTCTTAATTTGCGAGAGTTGATTTCCCAATAACCCATGGTCCTCCACTTCTAACTGCCTTAATGTCTTCTTTGTTTGAGAACTCAAAAGCAAAGAAGCCTTTGGGGAGAGCCGCAATAGAGACACTACCATTTGTTCTCCATTTCTTTCTAACAAAATCTTGACAACCTCTATATTTGGCCTTTGGCCCATAAATTTGCCAACTAGGGAACTATCCATTAGAGCTATATTACAATCAATGATCTCATCTAGAATAGAAATTTCAAATTTTCCAACCGTAGGGCAAGAAATGTTGCGCACAATGGGAAAATTTGACTTACCATTAGGTTTAACCCCAAACAGAGAGGCCCACTTCTTACGATGCCCTCCATTTGTGTCACCAGACCCCACCATGCCTTTGAGGTTATCTTTAGGGCAACTGCTGGCTAGCATCTTAGAGGAAGGAATAAGAATATCCTTCCCACCTGGGTCATCCACAAACTTTTTTGGGGAATCCTCCCATTCTGGATCCTCCACACCTTTCTTCTTACTCGAGGTAGACTCGTGACCCGCCTGGGCCTTCATAGATCCATCGCCATCACCCTGCTCAGTACCAGACGATTTGAAAGACCCATTTTCCCTCCCAGACCTCCGCTCCCGTCCACGCTCGTTCGCCATTGGTGAACCTAATTGAGCTAGGATGTTACATTACTTGTAAACACAGTTTTGTATTCGAAAACATTTACAATCAAACACTTAACACCATCATTCAAATTTTAAACCCTTTTGGAGACAAATGCCATTGACGCAATCCATATGTTATTGCTTTCCCTTGGGATTCACATCCTTAGAAGTTTCTAAACATTGGATTATATCTCAATTTGTCTCCTTAATTAAACAATAAGAAACCCTTGCCTTAAGTTCATTAAATTTCCACATAACATATCTTGTGGAGTTTGAAGAAATTAAGACATTGGACATCTTAGTTTGAAAAATTAAACAAAGAAAGTGTTTTTGGTAAAATAAAGCCATTAATCAAAGCTAAGCAAAATGAATTTTCATGTGTGATTGGAGACTCACAAATCCCAAAGCAAAAATCATTGGAAATCCAAAAATGAATGTTCAAATGAAATCATTTCCTGGTTACAAAGGTCTTTAGGAAGCATTTGCATGCTCTTCAATACCTAGATCTAGGAAAACAAAGTGTCTTTTTAGGTTCACCTAAGGATCAAAACAAATCAAACCTCTATCATCCATCTTTCAAAACATCAAATCCATCTCACAAATCATCTTTTGGAAAATCTTGAAATTATCCTTGATACTAGGCTTTGTGGCAAAATCAAAAATCATCCAAATCATTGAGACTATATCCTTGAAAAAATTACCAAAATCACCTTTGGCTAGGACTGTGTAAATGCATCCTTTTGCATATCCTTAGTCAAAGTTATCCAAATCATCTTTCCTAGCTTAGTATATGTAGATGAATCCTTCTCCATATGCTTAGAAAAAGCTATCATCTTATTTCAATAGGTGTGGGTAGATGCATCCTTCTCCTCACACATATTCAAATAGTCATTCTTTGAATAAATCCATCCCTTAGATCATTATCAAACATCTTAGGGTCCTTTTGTTCAAAATCAAAACAAAGTCAAAATCAAAGTCAAGGACAAAATCCCAAATCTGAAATCCAATCAAATCCAAGTCTTAAAGCCTAGAGTCTCATTCAAGATTTATCAAAAGAAAAAACATTCATATCATTCATCATCATATCATCACCTTTGATCCCCAAAAAGCATCCTAAAACTTTCACTTTGGGACATAAAATAGAGATTAATCCAAAGAATCGAGAGATTCATCTCCCATATTCTCGAAGATTGATCCCTGTTTTATGGTTCTAACTAGATCTCGATACAAGAAGAGTATGGAAGCCAACAAAGAAACACCCTCTTCAAGTGATCTTAGCCAAACCACTCCTGAAATGAATCCCATTGGGGATGGAAATCTCATAATTAGCCTTCCAACATCATCGCAAAACCCACAAGAGGAAACACAAGGAGAGGATCTTACCTTTGGAATGTCTCATGAAGAAATAGCTGAAATGCTCCAAAATCCAAAGAACCATAAAATCATCAACATCATGGTGAGACTTAACCCTTCGTTATACATGCTTGAACTAGCAAAACAAGGGGCCAACTTACCTTTGGATTTCGATGTGAGTACAATAGTGGAGACATAATTTCCTCCAATCTCATCCACCATTCCCATTTCATCTGCACCTCCATCCCACAACATCATGCAAAACATTCCACAAATCATGACATCTTTTGCTCCAACCGAACCCAATGTTAACAAGGGAAACACATTCCTCAATGCTCTTCAAGCACACCCCCTTGTTAATAATCAAGATTTAGATGCAAACACAATCTTGGAACAAAACATACCTCAAAATCCATTGCACAAGAATGTTCCTCTCACATTCCATCATGATCCATCATCATCATCTTTTCATGCAACACCTCAAACACCCCTTCTCACAAATTCGCAAGAGGGAGATATGTTCAAACCAGGGGGCATATTCGACACCACAACATTCTCGCAACAACTCGCATTTCCACCACTTCCACCATTTCCATCATCATCCACACCACTCCTTGGTCTAGGGCTTCCTCCCCTACCATGTATCAATCAAACCTATATCCCAACCATGAATCAAAACATTACACTAAACGCTCAAAATTTGTCATTGATATCGCAACAACAAATGACAAACACACAACCAATGGTAACATCATCAAACACACCCCTAGCATCACAAAGCATGGTCTCACAAGGACCAATCACATCAATACCATTATCCAACATGCAAAACATCAACACAACATCATCATCTACTACCATTCCAAATCCTCCACCACCTCCAACATTCACCATATGAAATCAATATGATGCAGCTTTCCAAAGAGGATACCAACAAGTCTAGAAATAAAAAGTCGCTCAAGCTGCTAAAGCTACACAAGTCGCAATACAAGAGCAACAAGCTGCACAAGCTCAAGCTTTATTACAATAGCAACAACAACAAGCCACCCAAGCCGCACAAGCATTACAAGCACAAAGGGTCATGCAAGCACAACTTTTATTACAACAAATTGTACAAGTACAAGCGGTACAAGCTCAAGCCCAAGCGCAAGCACAAGCTCAATATCAAACACAACAAGAACAAGCACAAGCACAACTACTTGCACAAGAAGCGCAATTGCAGGCATACCAACAAGCATTGAGGCAATACCGAGAGCAACAAGAAGCAGCATAATTAGTAGCCCAACAACAAGCATTGTTGGAACAACAACAAGTGTTGTTAGAGCAGCAACAAGTGCAACAAAAAGCACAAATCCTAGTGCAACAACAACAGGATCAACAACAGGCATCATTCATACAAAATCAATTAGAAGCCTACTTCGCTCGACAAAACATGTAGATACCATCAAACAACGCACTGACCAACCCATCCATCCAAACCATGATTCAAACACCTCAAAACACTTTCATCCCACCCCCTGATCCCTAGAATGATGTGACGACACAACTCAGGTTGCTCTCGCAACAAGTGCTCGACCTTCAATCAGGGTGAACGACCAAAGTGCCAAGCAACTTGTGTCCCTATCCATTTGATAGGAGCCTCGACATGAAACCATTCCCCAAGGGATTTGAAATCCCCAAATTTGACAAATATCAAGGGATGGGAAACCCTAAAGATCACATCAGGGAATTCCAGGTTTATTGTATGGAAGTTGCATATGACAATACTTATCTGATGCAGCTATTCCCTAGGAGCTTGGCAGGTCCCGCTATAGAATGGTTCTCTCGCTTACCTTCAGGCATTAGAACATTCAAAGAAATTAGAGATGCATTCATTAGGAATTACGCATGTAACATTGCAATGGATTTCAGTCTTGAAGAATTATCGGCTCTAAAACAAGGGAAGAATGAGTCTTTCACCTCATTCCTTCAACGATGGTGATCCAAGGCCAATCAGAGCAAGTGGACCATGCCAAAAGAACAACAAGTTTGCACAATCATAGCCAACCTTGAAAGCCACTTTTCATTTCATCTCAAGGTTCAGGGAATCACCACATATGAGCAATTGATCTCATAGGCACTTAGCATTGAAAGAGCCCTTGTGACTCAACCTGCTGAATCAACGTCATATCATGAACAACGAAAAAATTGCCCACCATCAAATTACAATGATAAACCTTGAACATGGGAAAGAAATAAGAATGTTACTAATGATGGTGTCATCGATGCCAAGGTGGTCATTAGTGGTCCTCACCAACATACACCTGCACCGCAAATCCAATCACAATGCTAAAACACTCATCACACAACATACCAAACCAACAACAACCCTACCATCAATAACCTCACTGACCAAAGGGTACCTCCCCAATGCAAAACTTATCCAAAATGAAAATACGCTATTTTGGGGGAACCATTGGAGGACATAATGAAAAATTTGTTCGATGAAAAACTTATCAAACCTCCCACATTTGAAAATTACCAAGAACCCAATGTCAAACCCCCTTGGTACTATGAGAATCAACTTTGCGAATTTCACAAAATAAAAGGTCACACCACAAACAATTGAATGAGACTTAAAAACATCATCCAAGATCTCATCGACAAGAAAATCATAAATGTAGAACAACCTACTGGAAATCAGGATCTTCAAATCTACATGAATCAGGTGCCGAATCATGGCAATAAAGGGAATAAAAATGATAAAGGGAAAAGCAGTGTAAATCATGTGTATGAAACAGTCATTACTTCCTTGAATGAGGACTCCATGGTCATCACCATGAAGGGCGCCAATGCCAAAGATTATGGAGTCAACACAAGAGGTGACAAAGTCACCATTGTAGGATCATCCCAACCTAACAAAGTCCCTTCATCTAGATCCGTTCTGCATACCTACAATGTTGTAGAGCAACTCAAGAGAATGCCAGCACACATCTCCATCATGGAGTTGTTAAAAATCTCATCAGCACGTAAAAAGATCCTTGAGGAAGCATTAGCCTCGTCCACTATCCCCGCAGATCTCGATGCAGAGCAATTCCAAGCTATGGTTGGAAATATCATAACACCTAATCTCCTTACATTTTCTAATCAAGATTTCCCCGCCCAACCATCTCACAACTGTGGACTTCACTTGGAAGCCATTGTAAGCAAGAGAATAATCAAAAGGGTCTTGGTGGATGGAGGTGCAGGTTTGAACATCTATTCTCTCAGCCTCATCAAGCAGTTGAAAATATTAGAAGATTCCATCGAAAAAGGAAAGGGCATCATGATAAGAGCATACGATGACCAAGAAAGAGTGTCTCAAGGCACAATTAAGCTCCCTATCCAAGTAGGGCCAACACTCATGGAAACCACCTGTTAGGTCTTCGACCTCGAATTGCCATACAATATCCTCCTGGGACACCCATGGATTCATGCGATGAAAGCCGTAGCATCAACCTTCCACCAATGTATGAAATTTACACATAATGGACAAGAGGTTACTATCCATGGAGATACCGAACCTTTCTCATATTGCAAGAATCTTGAAGAAAAATATTACAAAACCCCCCAAGTGCTAAAAATGATGAGGGACCATCCACACAATACATCGATCCCCCCACCCTCGCCTCCACTTCTGTGACAAAGACACCCGCCACTCCCGCCATTCCCACCATATCCGACATCAAGCTCATTATCCAGGATGATGGTTGTGGAAGCTACAAGCTCCCTAACAATGCTTTTGTGGTAGGAGAGTTACCACAATCTCCTAGATCACTAGGACGCCCACAAGAAAATCAAGCTTCCACTTCACAAATCTATCCTGAAAACTATCCTGAATTCACAAGATGGGGAGACCTTGGTCATGAGGTCATTGAAGCAGATCCATCTCACATGTTGTATCAAGATGAAAGACTGGCAGCTAATTTACCAATTGACAAAAGAAGCAAAGGCCTATGTACATGATGCTTGCAATGGGCTATGACCCAAATCAAAGACTGGGACAAAATGACAATGGGCTCATAATACCTATCATGCTAGAGATGTGACCCATAAAAAATCTTAGTCTTGGATGTACCCCTTCGAGAATAACCATACATGGCTGAAGTCCTCCGATTAGAACAGTTAATATTTCTCCTCACCCAATGCTAGTACAAGTACACTCACCAATAGTCACAGGGAGAGAAACACATAATTTTATAGCCGAGCCCTATATTAGCAGTGATGATGAAGATATCATGACCAATCTACCTAGGTTATTCGAGGACACTACCCTTTGCATGATTAGTACCTTATCCTTCGAATCCGATCATCAAAATCATGAGATTCGTTTAGTGTACCCCCAACTGATTAACTATGACCAACGAGGACCACCAGTTCTCGATACATTCGAAAATGATGAGGCACTCTCAGAATTCATGGGGTTGAGAGATAACATTCCAGATGGAGATCACAAGGTAGGGTTTATGACAGAGTTGGACACACACGCCTATTATGGGGAAATGATTGAATCCTTCAGTCACAAAAGTGAAAAACTAAGAATCATATCCAAGTCCTTGAGTGAAAACCACGCTGTGGCACTCTCTAACTAGAAAATAGTAAAAAGAAAGGACATATCCAACAGTGAAAACCTCTCTGAGGTGCCCGAGGATGAAGGATTCAATCTTCCTCTAAGAGCTATTCATGAAGAGAAGTCAGTAGTCTTGGCTGAAAAGTGCAATCCTGTCAACCTAGGAATAGAGGACGCCCCACATATCACATTCTATGCGAAATCATTATTATAAAAAAAACAAGAACTCCTAGTAGCATTCCTAAAGGAAAGGAAAATAAACTTCGCATGGAGTTACGCTGACATGCTAGGGCTAGATCTAGAGACAGTGGTTCATCACTTCACGGTGTATCCAGAAGCAAAACCGGTCAAACAAAAGCTTTGAAAGATGCATCCTCAAATCACTTTGTTAGTCAAAATGGAGCTCAAAAAGTTGTTAGATGCAGGATTCATCTGACCAATCGATTATCTAGAATGGGTGTCAAATTTGGTACCTGTTTCAAAACCTGATGGAGCTATCAAAATCTGCACAGACTTTAGATATTTGAACAAAGCATGTCCAAAGGATGATTTCCCGCTTCCCAACATCGATATGATAGTGGACATGACAACAGGACATGAGATGCTATCACTAATGGACGGATTTTCAAGATACAACTAGATCATGATAGCAAAAAAAATATCAACATAAGACTGCCTTCACTTATCCATGGGGGACCTACTGTTGGAATGTGATGCCATTCGGCCTAAAGAATGCAAGAGAAACCTATCAAAGGGCCATGACACTAATATTCCATGACATGATTCATAAAACAGTTGAAGACTATGTTGATGACATTCTAGCTAAATCAAGGAAAAGACAAGATCATATAGCAACTCTAAGTGTTATCTTTGACAGACTAGAGGAATACAAAGTCAAACTAAATCCCAAGAAGTGCATCTTCGGCATAAAATCAGGTAAATTTCTAGGATACATAGTCTCCATGAGGGGTATCGAGGTAGATCCAGGAAAAGTGAAGGAAATCCTTGAGATGGAAGCACCAAAGACATTAAAACAACTGAGAGGTCTCCAAGGCAGACTTCAATCCATCCGACGATTCATAGCACAACTGGTAGACAAGCAGAATCCATATTCTCACCTACTCCACAAGGGGGTAGCATATAAATGGGATACAAAATGTGAAGAGGCATTCAAAAAAATCAAGGAATATCTACTAACACCACCAGTTTTAATGCCACCTATCCCAAGGAAGCCATTGATCTTATACGTGTCAGCAACAACAGTAGCCCTTGGAGCTCTCGTAGCTCAGCATGATGAAAACATAATAGAGAGGGCTATCTACTATATTAGCAGAACAATGGTTAGTCACGAGCTAAATTACTCATTCATCGAGAAAGCTTGCCTCACCATAGTGTTTGCATCCCAAAAATTCAGACACTACATGTTGGCACACAAGATAAAGCTTATTGTGAAAATTGAGCCCCTCAAGTATCTCTTATCAAAGGAAATGCTCATAGGTAGAATGGAAAAATGGGTAATGATATTGTTAGAATATGACATCGAGTATGTAGAGCAGAAATCCATTAAGGGTCAAGTTATTGCAGATCAACTAGCAGAAGCACCCATTTATTTTGAGAACCCTCTTATCTCAGAATTCCCAGATGAATCTATCTTTAACCTCAATATAACTAACCATTGGAAACTATACTTCAATGGTTCATATACACAACATGGATCAGAAGCTGGTGTCTTCTTCATCACCCCACAAGGGGATTGCATACCGAAGTCATACAAATTTGCATTTCCTTACACTAACAACATAGCAGAATATGAGGCTTTGACTATAGGACTCAGGATAGCAGTGTAATGGAACATCATAGCTCTCAAGGTGTATGGGGACTCTTAGTTGATCATAAATCAAGTCAATAATGAATATCAGACTAAGGATGATAAGCTCACTCCATACAAGAAATTGGTGGAGACTATAAAGGAATCCTTCATTGATATAACATTTGAGCAGATTCCAAGAACCAATAACAGAGCAACAGATGCCATGGCTACAATTGGGTCTCTATTAGACATCCCTCATAATGCACTGAAATATGAATTTCTGATTGAGCAGCTTCTTGTTCCCACATTCGAGGTACCAGAATCAGAATATGTGTGTGAAATCATTGGTCCTGGTGATCCTTGGTACCATGACATCTACACATATCTTCACATAGGAGTCATACCCGCTGACCTACCATTGAGACTAAAACAAACCTTTATCAAAAAGGCATCCAGATTTATCATCCTAGGTGATACCTTATACCGTAGAAGCATAGAGGGTACTTTACTGCGCTGTCTAAATGTTGAGGCATTAATCACTCTAACCGAGGTTCATAACAGTATCTGTGGCTCACACTCGAGCGGAATGACAATAGCTAAGAAATTGCTGAGGATGGGGTATTATTGGCCCACAATGGAGTGAGAAGCACATGATCATGGTAAAAGGTGTTTACAATGTCAGTAGCATGGGGACCTCATCCATGCTCTAGCTCAAGAGCTTCACCGATTATCACACCATGGCCCTTTTCGCAGTGGGGACTCAATCTCATTGGAAAAATCACACCCACCTCATCCAATGGGCACAAATTCATTATAACTGCAATTGAGTACTTCACAAAGTGGGTGGAAGCCATACCCATGATGTATATCACTGGGAAGCAAATCTCAAAATTCATCCTAAACTATCTCATCTGTCGTTACGATGTTCCACAAGCCATTATCTCAGATAATGGGATACCATTCAAGAACCAGGAGGTTCATGACTTGTGCAAGAAATGAAAAATCCAGCATCGCTTCTCCACCCCATACTATCCCCAAGGCAATGGCCAAGCAGAAGCCATGAACAAAACCATCTTTAAAATCCTCAAGAAAATAGTCAATGACGCAGGTCATGACTGGAACTTGCAGCTTAATCCTACCCTCTGCGCTTATCAAACCAGCATCCACACACCCACTAGTGCCACCCCCTTCTCCTTGGTCTACGAATCAGAAGCTGTACTACCTATTGAGATCAAGCTCCCATCCCTCAGAATATCATTGCAAAACCTCATCACAAATGGGGACTACCGAGTGTCAAGGTTGAATGAGCTAGAGCTACTGGATGAGAGATAGATCAATGCTTTGAATCACCTGCAAGTCTATCAAAATAGACTTAAATGAAGCTACAACAAGAAAATCAGAAGCAGAACTTTCCAAGTCGGAGAACTAGTCTTAAAAGAAAATTAGAAGAATGTCCCGAACCCCAGCAGCAAAGGAAAGTTTGAACCTAATTGGTTAGGACTGTTTGTCATAACAACAAGTTACAAATCAGGGGCATATCAATTATCATCACCCAAAGGGGAACCTCTGTAAGAGCCCATGAATAGCTCCTATCTCAAAAAGTTTTATGCCTAATTCTTTCAAGGTATAGAACCAAAAAATCCGAAAAAGTCCTGAAAAAATGGTTACTTCAGAGAAAACCTGGAAAATAGGCGTCTTGGTAACAACAAAAAAAATCAAGAAAGCATTTGAAAAATCCAAAAAAATCTGAAAAAGGATAAAAAAAATCATCCTCTAGTGAAAACCACTTTGGTGGCACTTTGGGCAAGTACCTTGGTGAAAACCTAGCAAACAGGTGCCTTGTGTAAATAAGCACTGTCCATCCACCAAGACCTTTATGACTTGTTCGTCATTATCCCTCCATTTCACTTCCATCATCCATCGCATTTAGGTCTCCATCCATCACTCATCCATTCACATCCGCACCATAGCTTGGTCCTGTGTTCGTATCATGATCCCTCCTAGTACTACTCAGCCTATCCTCAAGGTCAGTTTGTCCTGTCTTTATTGGAGTAGTCTATTACAGCATGCTAGGGGCATGTTTTCATCGGATCGGATTCGTGTATGGTCTTATGTCCTCAAAATTAGAAAATCCAAAAACATCAGAACATCAGAAAATCCAAAAACATCAGAAAATAAAAAAATCCAAAAACATTAAAAATATATCAAAATCCAAAAACATTCAAAAAGTCATTCAAAAAGCCAAAAATAAGGTCGTCTTGTCGAACTACGTCGTCTTTGAGCTTGAATGTAGGAAAGGTTGATCTTTGATCATCTCCTGAGATATTTAGGTCAATCTTATAGGAGTTTGTCATAATAAACTGACATTTCATCATGTATATCTTCATCTGTAAATTAGTCGAGTCGTTAGTCGAACTACGTGGTCTCTGTGTGTATAACGTAAGCAAGGTTAATCTATTGATTAGCCCCCGAGGCCCCTAGGATAGGTCTTTAGGTTAGTTTCTTGGTCAAAATCTTAGAAAATCCCAAAAACATTGGAAAATCAAAACATTTGAAAATCTCAGAAAAATACCAAAAAAATAGCCTCAAAACATTGCAAAACATCAAAAACATCCAAATATTTGAAAAAAAGTCCATCCGCCTCATCCCACTTGCACTCGCAATAACATCATCCATAATAAACTGGTCGCCATCCTCAACCTTTGGTGAAATAGTTAGAAACAAGTTTAGTAGATTAAACGTGAAAACTCAAAAGTGTCAAGTCTCAAATCTAAGACAGTACGTAAGCAAGTTGGTCAGTTCTTTGTGTCGATAGTCCATCATCCAATTAGTCCCATATCAATCATCTGATAATATCATGTCGTAGGATGAATCCTTCCTACAAGGGGCATTATTTATCAGAAAGAGCACTTTGGATAAACGAAATGACATGCTGCCATCCACTAACATGTCCTAGGATGTATCCTTCCTGCAATGGGCATTATCTTTTGGCAATAAGTTTTAGTTCTTATTCTTAAAAACACATTCCCTTTTGGTTAGCGGTATTGAAGAACATCAACTTGTTTGTGTGCTTTATCTTTTTCTTTTGACTTATCTAATTGCGCTCAGTCCAAGGACCTCTCGATGATATCCGAATGAAGGATTTAGAGAGATAGGAATGGGGCAACGATCATTATTCTTTTGTCTACTGTGTTTGTTGGACATTCTTGTAAAATAACTTGGCGAATACTTTCTTTGTTAGATATGTATATAGGATGTTTTGGGATAGCTTGTTGACTATTACATTGATTGGTTATACCTTTCCGTGTTTTGGTCTGAGATGTTTTCAAACTTCTAAAGTGCATCCTAGCAAGGTTTTCGTATGTCAGGTGTGAACAAGAATACTCCTATCTATTTTTCGAGTCAAAGTCCATCACACTAAGTACAACGCCATCCTAGTCCTTTATACCTTGATGCATCGTGCTTAGATGTGTTATCAAACATAAAGTAAATGACCCTTTTAAAATCCCAATCCTTGATAAGCAAATCATCCATTTCTTATCATCATCTCTCATAATGTTAGCTTGTTGGACCCTCTTGTCATCATCTAATGTCTTCTGCACTAACATCATGACTTGAATAGTTAATCATCATCACCAATACATCCATCATGCATCCATTGTGCATTCATCTTGCATCCATAAATCATCAATATTCTACATATCATCTCACATGCATAACCATCATCATAATATAGATCTATTAGTCTAAGCATCTCATAAATCATCCATTGCATAATTACAACATATCACATCATCAATCTCATCCATCTCATATCTTATCATCATTTAAGTTGTTTAGGATAATATAGATTTGTTATTCTAAGCATCTTGAAATCATCTCATTTGCATCATCATCCATAACCATCCATTTTGAACCTCTTTATCACGAGATCGACCCTCAAATTGAATCTTTTCGATTGATCTCTTGAGGGGGCAATGTACCAGTGTAGTTTCCACTGGGGCATCCAAAAAATCAGATTTTTTTTCATTCTAATAACGGCAAGTTTATTCTTTGAACCAATGCAACAAGTACATTGCTTCAAAGAGGGGAAAATGTAGACATGCAAACTTAACATTGTGCATTCAATCAGGTTCATTCATTAACTAAACTAGATTTCACATTAGGTCCATTCATCAATTAATCAAGTTCACTTCCATCCATTCATTAGGTAATCTCATCTCCTAAGGTCATTTATTTAAAATCAAATAAACATTATCATCAACCTTTTAATAAATCAAATGGCCATTTAATCAAATCCCAAATCATATTACATCATTTTCTGATTTAAATAAATCAAATATCCAAGTCCTAAAAGTCAAACTCACCTAATCATCATTAAGCTAACCTAATCCTAATTAGCCTAACCTAACCCACCCATTTAGCCACTTGCACAAATAAATCAATTTATTGATTTATTAAAACCCTCATTTTCACTCAACATGGCCCTCAAGTTTGAAAAACATGACAAGTTGATTTGTCCCTCCAACATTGCATTTATTGCTCATTTTCTTGTCCCCCTCTCAAAATTTATTGCACAACTTTGAATTTGAAGTTCCCTCTCATGGGCACACTTCCCAAATCTTGCATATCCATTGGCCTATCACCACTTGACAAGTGGCCTCTTCTCATTGGTGGATCTTTAATCCCACATTCACCCATTTGGCCAATCTCTCATCAAGAAAATCTATAAAAGAAGGCCTTAATCCTCATCAATCCATCTACAACTTTTATGCAAGGTTACTCTCTTGGTTTGAGAACTAATCTTGCTCTTCATAATATTGGCATTTGCATCATTTTAAGCTTTGAACAAGGATTGGGAAAGGGTCATTTGAATATTTGACACCAATACAATATGGAATAGGTGATTGTCTTGCTTTTGTAATGTCTTCTTGATATTCTTTCTATTATTTGTGACATTTCTTGAGCATAGGCATGTTATTTCATAGAGGTATTTGCAGATTTGCATGTTTAAACTAACCCCACTAATGATTGTCTAAGATGGTTCACTTGCAGATTTACAATGCTTCACTTATAAAATTTAGGCTAATTTGATCTAATCATGTATTGAATACTATGGTTAATTTTTGAGTAAAAAGTTTAATAGAAATATTGCGATTTAGGTCACCTTACAACTTGAACTATTAGCCAAATTTTGATTCTTAAATTTCACTTATTAACGAATTGGTGAGTATTCACCACTAAAAAAACATTGATAAGGGAAATGTAGTATTCCTAGTTGCAAATATAGACAACATGGTGACATCTATCATGTCAACTCACAAATCATGGTTCATAAGTTATACCATATATTGATATGGTATGTTATGATATTCTAAATTGACTTGAACCACAAAATAGATGAAATGGAATTAAAATGTCACATGTGTTACACCCCTGATAATGGTGCATACCCATCTATTCCTAATATTATTAATAAATTTAGTCTAATGGGGAAAATTTTGATGGAATATCCTCTTCATGAGAAAGGGGATCTTGGAGAGTGAGATTAGTATAATTTATTTAAGTGGGAGTCACATCACTTTCACTCACTTCTAGAGGAATTATTTCCTAGTAGTAAACTATGGTATTGATTTGAGGGATTCGATGCATGATGATAGGTGTGTTTAGGCATTATATTATGGATCATTGGAGTATTAATTCTACAATTTTGGTATTGAAATATTTGATGAGTTCAGTCTAGAAAGTGTTATACAATACTCAAGTGTATCATTGGTAATGTATAAGTTGCTATAGGGTGTTGGGAAAGGGCTATAATATATTAGTGAACTTGTTGTCATGAAGAATTGCATCCTTGATGCTAAGCCTTTACAAGCTTGGAAATCTCATGCAACATGGGATCAAACTCAAGTTGTGGGTGACCTACTCTGAGAATGAACCTCCAGACTATGGGATGGTTCCCCTTTAGATCTCCTAGAAACTAATGAATTTTTAAATGGGAAAAGGATAGAAAGATAACTAATGAAATGAAAAGCTCATTCTAGGAGGTGATGCACCAAAATGTAATTAATCTATAGCAGCCTAATTCAAAACTACTTTTCAAAGAAATCTATTCATATAGCTTAGTTTGGGAAATCTAATCACATAATGTTTCATAAATAGGCTTTGATTAACCTATCTTTTTTGAAGGAAAACAAGATTTAACAACTTTGGAAGATGAGATGAATCATTAGGAAAACCTATGACCTATGATTATTAATTGCTTTTGCATACATGCAATCATGAATAAGATAGAAATTTAAAAGTTTTACTATTAAAACACATCAATGGGTGATCCCACAATAGTGGTTTACAATTTTTGGCCAAAGTGGACATTGAAATAATTTTTTTAACTAAATATACACTTTTGGGAACCTATAGCGGCTAAACCATGAGGAATTTGAAGATGATGCAAACTAGAGTTTTGTGTCATTTTGTCTATAGATTCTAAATATATTTTTTTCAAAAATTTTAGAATCATATTGCACTTCTTTTTCCATCTCCCTCAAAAACTAGTTTTTTTTTAGAAAACAACATTTTTAAAAAGTGACGCTAATCGTATAACACATAAATTTTTTTCCATGAAGAATAAAATTATAATTATTCCAAATTTATATTTGTAACTTTGATATCTAGTGCTTCCACTTGGTTAGATAGTTTCTTATTGAATATTTTTTCTTTAATCATGTTTTGAAGTCAAACCAATTACAATTCAGACATAGCGCGACCGTATAATGTGTAACTTTTTTGTATATATCAAAATTCAATTGTTTTTTTTTTTTGTTGGATCAAGGACTTCAATATTTGGTGCACCCATATTTTTCAATTAATTTTTCTGATAATCTTCTATTTTTCCACATGTGCAACATAGAGAGCTTGTTTTTTTGTGAAAAACCTACATTCACAAGAAATAAAAAATAAATATAATAATCAAATTTAGTTTAATTAAAAGTATACTTTTTTGGAAGCCTATAATAAGGAATACATAATTACAAAAAATAAATTTTAAATGAATTCATTTGATCCCCCAAAAGGTAAATCAAAAGTGGTTTTTTATCAACATTTTGATAGGTGTAAAGGAGACTCCGTTATAGGTATGGTTTAAAACTAGCGGGATTCTATCCAAGGGGGCTTGGTCTATGGTGGTTCGATTGAACCCTCTTCAATTGGAAACCTTTAAATGGAACTTTTTGAGGCTTAAATCATTATATTTTCTAAAAATATGTGATTTCAGCAAAAATCAGGATCTCCTAGAAAGTGTAAACCACTATTGTGGCTGCACCCCAAATTTTCATCAAAATTATTCATGAGACACACAACACCAGCAAATAAGAAGGTAAACACTTGATTCTATTGAACGATGGAAGGAACTTCTATAAACACTGATAAAATAATCTAAAATAACTATTGCTGCTGTATATAAAATGTGAAAATAAATGGTGAGTTACAAGAAAAATCTCCTCTCCATAGAATGCAAAGGAAAAAAAGTAAGAACTAAGGGAAAAGGCTAAGGTTCTCCTCCTTTAATACAAAAATAGCCTCAAAGTGCAAAGAGGTGGCACTTGTAGTTAACTGCACTCCAAAATATCTATCTCAATATGCCTCACGAGAAAAAGAGATAAGCCTAAAAATGAGGGCTCATAACTAATCCAAATTGAGCTAAAATAGAGCTCCAAATTCCTTCTCTCAAATTTTTTGACCAAAGGGAACTCCAAAATCACTTATGTTTAACTAAAAATCAAGGATAAACACCTCAATTCCACCTGCTTTCTATTTTTGCATGGTTTTGGGACAATGATAAATTGGTTGAATAAATATTAAAGATAACCACTTGTGATTTACTTTAATGTTTGCTATGTGAAAGTTTACATTATGCGTTACATGAAAAATATTAAATTAATTTATAAAGCATTACTTTTAATATTTGTTTACATAGTTATTTTTGCTTTAATATTATGCAAACATAGGAGGAAAAAATAATCCTCTTATCTCCTATCCACTCCCCACTTCACTAGGTATTGAAAATAAAATGTTGAGAAAGGTTTAGGAACTAATACATATGCATTTTGTAAAATAAAGTGATAAAAAATCACTTGATGGCCAAAGTTAGGTTTTCATGAAAAAACCTAAAATTTTGTTTAGCCCTAACTCACGTGCTTATTTTGCATTTTTCACTTCATCAAGTTTGCTACCTTCATGCTACGCTGCATTGGAGTAACTAGGGTTTTGAGAAATGCCTTCCACCATAGGTACACATTATCTCTAGATTCCATCTCCTTGTATCCTTTCTGTCCCTTAGAATCTTAGCAAAAGAAAAAGTTGCTCTGGCCATGACAAAAAAGAAGGTTAAATTATTTTTTCCTATGGTATTCCTCCATGCTTTGCTGAAAATGTAAAATATTTCTTTATTTTCCGGAAGAAATGATGAAAACCCTTCTTTCATGGCTACTTATAAGTATATCTACAAGTTTTCACTTTGTACCTCACTATGCATCTAGGGTTTCAAAACTCATTGTAGCCTATGGATCTTCTATCATGTCATACTTCTAATGGTGACTACTTCAAAACTTGAAAACTACAAAAGGTGTCTTCAATGCTATCCTCTATAGAGTTATGCATGACTGTCATCTTATGTGCTTGATCCTTGCTAAAAACTGCCTTTAACATTGATGCTTCTTGGTGAATGATGGTAGATTACTCTTGTCAATGCTCTAACATTTATTTATGGCTCATGGTTTTATTTAGGGTTGGACTACATCTCTCATTTTCTTGTATGAAAACTCAATAACATTGTCCTTCATGATTAGCTACCTTACAATTTTGTATCATTGTACTAGTTGTCTCATGATAAGTCTATTATTGTATGGGACTGTCCCTATTACATGACTATAACTGCACATTAAACCTTAAGAAAACTTGAAATGCTTCTATATTACTATCTATGCATAATGAAAAGTCACTACCCAACATGTATTCATTGGAAATTTTGAAAATATGGCAACCACAATGCTACCCTCAGGACCCTATTTATCATCTAGCTTGATATGCATCTTGTCTTCATGAATGCTCCTCATATGTGACTGCCTAACTATCCCTTGAATGATGAGCATGAAGAATATATTCCTTCTATGATGCTCCATCATCCCATCTTCTAGCTATCATTACATGTTCACTCTCCTTGTGATGATTGTACTTGTTGTCCCTACCATAAGGACTACCCTATGATCTAGTTTGACTATCATGCATTATTATGATGTTGGTGTTTGTCCTCTCATTGTAACCAACATGTCACCATTTCTTCTTTTGGTTTATCATTGGGTTTGGGCAGATTGGAATAGAATAAAATATAAATACCGAAGACTGTGACAATGTTTTCATTGTATTTTACTTGAAAGGCATTCTTTGATCCTTCATCTACATGAGAAGCTTCACATTGTTGTTGTCTTTAATATTGATGCTGATAATTATGATTGTCTTCTTCTATCAAATATGCAAGATCTCCAACATATCCCATGTAAATGTATACTCCATGATGATTATGGTTTGTCTTTTAGCCCAATGTCTATACCCTCCATGACTGTACTTCACATCTTATCTCTTTAACACTCTCACTATATTGATATATGAGATTAACCTAAAGATTTCCCTCCATTCATTGAACCTCTATGGCAATCTTCTTGCAAGATATATCACTTGTTTGTGCATAAGACAAGGACTATCCTCTGGGTTTCGCATGATGTATCCTTTGTATTTTGCAAACCATTGTCTATTATTAAAATTTTAGGTGACTGTCCCATATTTCTATGGAATATTTCTTTTGTAAATGTTTCCCTCTTTTAAAAAATGTATGGTTCCTTACCATTGTACTCATGATAACTAGGAGAAGCTAAACCTCTTAATTTCAATGTTTCTTTAGATTTGACTGTGTAGTAGATGCACTTTTTCCATGTAACTATCCAAAAACATTTGATTCTCTTTTACAATTGTTGGGATCAACCCTTGTGGGAGCCACATTTTCTCCACATACTACAATTCTGAGCAAGGTTTTTCTTTTCACATGGATATCATGGATATTATCTCTAGCTTTCATATGTTATCATGCACGAATCTTGCAATGGCACTTGACCTGTACATACATAGTGAGCAAACAAGTCAAGATAAAACAAATGGGATGATGGCCTCTCTTGATTTGATATCTGCATCTGATGTCTATTTATCTCCTTCATTTTGTTGATCAGAGGTAGAATAACAAGTACATTTTGAATTACTGCATATAGAAGTAGATATGAGACCCTGAGCTCTAACATCATGTTTTCTTCCTCCTATAGATTTCTTCTTGGAGCTATCACTTGGATAGTTGGAGATCCTGATGTGGACAATGGGATTCGTCATTCACTCAGGAAATGACAGGTCCCATCCTTCTTTTATATATTTTTCCTTAGTTCCAATGTACTTGTTATTTTGCATTCTATCACATACAGTTACTCCCATGGCTTGTGTGGGATCATATAAACACTTCTCTTTTGAATATAAATAGTTATTTCATGTAATGAATTGTGTGAAATCTCTCTTTCTTGAAAATCAATTGCATAACATGAAGTGAACATTATTGCATTTAATGGCACACTATGTTGTATGATTATGAAAACTTTAGCAGAATTTTTTTGTGTACCTTTCTTTTTCTTCAAAGTAAAACATTAGTGTTTTCTGAACCTAACCAAATTGGGCTAAAAAGCACAATTTGATAACAAAACCACTATGAGAGAGGTTAAAAATCTATGGGGTGTTTAAATTGGGTGGAGGAGAGATATTATTGGGTTGGCATAGTAACAAAGATAAAGATCCTAGTTGTAGGCTATTGGTGGCCATTAGGAATCCTAGAGGGGATAGCTCAATACAAAAAACCATTCAACCCAACAAAAAAACAATTCTTGTTATTTTTATTCATAATGATATTGGGATGCATAAATCTTATTATTTTTAAAGGCCCTCGTGGAATTGCCTACTAAGTTGTTGTCTATATGTATTCCCACATTTATATTGTTGCTCTTTAGTCTATGCGCTCTTTTATTCTACTTGTTGGTTTTATGCCCACTAATGGATTAATTTAACCTAAAAAAAATCAAAACTACATATAGTTTGAAGAATAGGTAGATTTATCTATATGCACTTGACGTGTTTGTCTACACTATCATTAGGATTTGTACTATGTTGATGCTTTTATGGAACTCTATACCCTCTTCCTAAGCCACCATTTTGACATAAACAACAAGGATATTGGTAAAAGGCTTTTGATCTTGAATTTATATTCATTATTTGTATTTGTCTAACATTTTCAAAGCCTTTTAAAAAAACTAGTTTATGCACATTTCCTTGAGGAATTTTTTCAAATAGTTCATTCGATTTTCTATTTTAGAAGTAAAAGAACCTATGCCAAAATGGGATATTTGGAATATGACATTGATATCCATTACAAAACAAAGGATAATGGATTTTATTTCAAATGTTATGATTATAAATGTGCTAATAAACATGTTCAACTATTTCCTTATTGATAACCTTGGGCATGAAATAGGCTGTAGGTGTTTACTTTACATAAATAATTGCATTCTCTTATACTTAATATCTAGGCTATCTTATTCAATTCCAAATTGGATTTTTTTTTTGAAAGTTTGTGGATATTAATTAATTTATTTAAGTTACAACATTGATTTGTGTTTTGGTGACTTATGCTCTTGGGTTTTCTTCCAACCTGAGTCTTAGATATTGTAATTGGGTGTAATATGGATTCCTATTTGCTCAATTCAATTACTAGCTAACTTAATTTCTTACCTGGCTTCTATGTGTGTTTTATAATTTTTTTGGATCTCTTCTACTCTTTTGTAGAGACTGCAAGATTCAAAATATTTTCAAGGGACTTGTTTCATTGATCTATACAAAACCTTGTCACCCTTCACACTTGATTTATATTTTAAATCATAAGTAATGTTGTTCTATATTCATTCTAGTTCTTAGAATTGTCCAATCCTTAACACTCTTTTTTGGTGATATTACTCATTTGGTTTTTTTTTTCTATTTTCCATGTACCCCCAATTGGCCACATTTGTAACAATTTCTATATAATATTTTGAATTCATTAGAAAAACTTGTTGCAATGCTAGTTCATGTATTGCTCCTTAATTAAATTATATTGTGTGAGAGAAGGGGGATTCGCTGCTAATGAGTCTCTTTGTTCTCAAGAGAATCCTAGGGAGCAAACTTCCCTTGACTACCTCAAGCTTTACTGAATGAATAAATTTCAAAGAAGATCATACTAAGGATAATATTCAAGAAGAACACTTCAGAATCTGAGAGAGCAGGGTTTTGAGATCTCTACTTTAGAAGGAATAGCTCTCGACCAAAGGACTATAGTGTGGTACCGGGATTCCATCGTGGAACACTGGGGTCTAAGGTGTAATGCCCCACCATGAAACTCTAGAGGACAACATGCTAAAACACCTAAAAATTAAATATATATTTTTTTGGTTTGAAGTGCACATACTAATGATTGCAGATGAAACAATAGCTTGTATTCTAATATAAGTCCTCTAAGGTTCCATGACTACAGTACTAGAATCCCATGAATCAAACTAACAAGAATTATAAGTCATCACATTAAAAAATTCCATCTAACAATATGAATTTTATTTAATCTATCCCATATAAATGATTAATCAAAATGAAATAACCATAACATGTCATCCATAGATATCAATCAAGATCAATTTCATTAACTAACATAAACAAGGTAGGTCATTGACATTGCCCATTACAAGAGAGAGTGCAGGGTATGTGCAGGATCATCATGGAAAAAACAGGCCCTTAAGTGGCAAAAAATTCAAAAAAATCAGAGTTAGGCAACTTGATGTAAAAAATTTGAATAAGTTATCTATATTATTTCAAAAATATGTAAGAAGAGAATATGTAGAAAATTGAATGTAGTTTCTAAACTATTAGGTTTGTTTTTTTTTTAAATCTATTTGGTGAAAATTTGAAATTTCAATGCAGTGGTACTTAAATTTCAGGGAAAAAATAAGAAGTAGGTGTCTGTCTGACCACCCTAACCATAATAAAATGATAATATTTTTTTATAAGATTTTAGATATAAGTAGAGGAGTCATGCCCCGATGTGATGCATATTTTTTGTAAATTTTTTCCAAGTAAATAATTAATTATGATTTTTTTATTACAAGATATATATGTTTTTCAATCAGCCTATCAATCAGGACTTTAGTCGTAATTTCAATAGAAAATGAATAATAACTACTTATTAAATTCAAAGTAAAACATAATTTATATCGATGGAAAGCTGAGAATCTCCTTTAAAAACCCTTTTCGTTTCATCAATTTTGGGTAAAAAAATAGTCTTCAGCCACATACCCATCATATTGCCACTTTTTGGCCCATCATGATCCTGCACATACCCTACAATATTGAATTAAAACATTACATCATTACATCAATGCTTCCCTGAGATCTATTGGGGAGAATATACATCAAAGTGTAAAACATGATACAACTGATTATAGTACAATACAAGTATATGAGAACTGGAACAAGTGCAGAAGTCCACATCACTAAGAGCAGTCAGCACAAACATGTACAACCGCAAGGGAAACCCAATGGAGTACAAGGAACATTCCAACCAACCATGTGGAACCCTAAGGTCAACCCCTCGTGCTAGGAGATAACAATAAGGTCCCACCACCACAATGACAATAAGGTGACAACCAACTAACATAACAAGACTATATAGGACTCCAACATGTAAAGTACAACATAACATTACATAACAGCAACACCGCTTCCAAAGGCATATAGACATCAAAGGGAGACATGAGGAAAGGGAATACTAGGTTAAAGTAGGGGGGAGTTTCATCACATAGTTTTCTATGGGTTACCTCGGTAGATCTTCTTAGGCACCAACCCCCATCCTGGATTACTCTGGTAGCCTCTACTGATCTTTGACCACCATACAAACCTATGCATAATCAACATACCTCTCATGAGGACAAGAGAGTTGATCTTTCCATTCCAGGCCTTCAAGCCTAAATGAGCACTTGAGCCATGAGTGAGACATTCACTTATCTTAATTAGTGTGAATAATACCCAACCCCCTAATTCATTTTAAGTTATCATTGAATTATGAAACTCCTACATAGGTTACCTTGGCGCCACTTTGTGCTTCGACCTCCATTGAGAGCCACTCCCCTACTAGCAACTAGGAGACCCAATGAAATCAACAGGGCAAGCCAACTTGCACAAATCACAAAACCTCATAAATATACACAAAAAGGCATGGCATAAACCATCCCGCACACAAGTCCCAATCAAAGTGGAGAATATGCTGTGCGAGGCTAATGACCCTTGTAAACTCATTCAATACATAAACCACCATCTTAAAAGAATGATCATAGAATCCATCAAGTAGAAAACTCCCCCTAGCGTCTAGAAGACTTCCAATATTCACCTCACATAATGACTTAAACATTGAACAATGGCCCACGATCATTCCCAACAATGTTACTCCATACAAACAATTCAAACCAATCCTCAAAACATGGGATACAGAATGGGATTACAATGCAATCATTTCATGTTTGCTAAATATTCATCTTAATCAAAAGATAGTCTATTTCCATATAAGGTAACTTTTCATTTATTAAATACAATACATTAATACTTCCATATCTAATATTTTTCCCAAAAACACTCCCATACCAAGCATCAAGCACAATACTCAAAACTATTGATCCAACATCAATACATCCATAGAAGACATCACTTCCTCTTCACCTAATACCCAACAACTAAGTGCGTAATAAACATACCATTTGACTTGTAAACAATTATAAAAGAAAGACCGCGCAATAATCAATTATTAAACTATTTCATTTATTTAATTAATTCTAGACTTATAGAAGTAAAGCAATATTTTCCTCGTATAATTTTCAAATTCACTTGATTAACATACCCAATAAGTTCACATACACTGAAATATACTTTTACTATATATATGCTTGTATAGTTATATATATAAATTATAATCAAGATGCTATTCTATTTAAATAAAAACATTATGTGCCATCATATTTTAAATCATCTATCAAAGATTAACATTCTATAATAAAACTGGCATTTCATATGCAATACTAAATGTCGGAAAGAATATATTACCTACAGGGAGATAGAATTACAAGACTACACAAGATAATGACAGGGAAGGCAATTTTGTTCTAATCATATAGAATATTTCATAGTCACCGACCAATATTTCAGTTTGAAGATATAACTAATTCTGGACATAAAAGTATAGTGAGCTTGGCTGGTTATCAATCATACTTTTCTAATCAATAACTGTTGCAGATTGCCAGACAACACTATATAGTGTGAATCAGTATATATATGTTAAGAAGGTTTTACTAACCTAGATAAAATTTTATAGCAATGAACCGTGAACAATACTTAATTGCTTCGATAGAACATTTGCACAAAATTATTAGAGTATGAATATTTCAATTGAAAGTTGGTGAGAATTACAGGAAACGATGGATACAATTCTAAGGTTTCAATCCTATTTTATTTTGGCTTCTATCTCTTAGAACATAGATCTACACCTCACCTATTGAGGATACCTCAAGACTCTATCCATTGAAGTTTTCATTTCGAGGCAGAAAAGACACAACATTGATTCAATTCGAAGATTTCAGACATTCCCTTTGGGCTGTTCCAGAGAAAGCGAAATGTGTATTTCCCAATCCTAGGTCTCTGCATTTATCTCACACACCTTCATTGCTAGTGTAAGCTTGCAGATGTTTCTTGTGGTATGAACAGTCTCTACTTAATTCATTTAAACCTAAAACCAAGGAGATAAAATACCCAATTTGTTTGAGACAAATCTTGCGAATTTGACCAGGTCGGTATGATTCGGTACTAGTGGATTTTATTCCTCCAACAGTGGATTGATGGGATCTCGATTTGAAGGTCAGGTTAAATTCTCTCTATTTGTATTCGAAATATAAATGTATATATCTCAGAATATTTTTTTATGAGACAGCAGGAGGAATGATTAAAGGAAGGTGAGATTGATTGAAATGGGATAATTCAATGTTTATGAGGAAACATAGATTGGCAGGTGAATTGTTTGACATAATGCCGCAAAGGAATGTGGTCGCAGGGAATGCAATGTTTGCAGGAAATTCATAAAACGGATTTGTCGAATGGGCTTTACACACCTTTAAGCAAATGCAAATAACAGATGTAAAGCCAAATTTCATAACGGTTTCCAGGATGTACTCTACCTGCGCCAAAATGGGAGCTTTGAAACAGAGTATGGACGCCCATAATAGCTTACATGATGGAGATGTTTTGTCAAAGGTTATAGTTGCAACTTCCCTGGTAGACAAATATGCACAACACAAAGGCATTGACAAAGCACGCGAACTGCTCGACAAAATGCCTCACAGAAATGTGGGCATGGTCACTGCAACGAATGCGGGATGAGTACGTAATGAATTTATGGAAGCAGAATGTAATTAAATTCAAAATAAGAAGGGGAAAAGCTATATTAATAAGTTACGAGAGACAAAGATTTTAAAAGCATAAGACTGAAAAATGACAGTGAAATGTTTCAACCAGCGCTCCATTGCCAATATTGATTATATGAGCAAAGTGATAAATAATGAGTTCACGTTCCAACTTTCCCACTTCCAAACATCGACAACGATGAAATAATAACTTAATGTGCAGAAAGTATAGATTGCATATCTTTCCACTATAAGCAAACCTATGCGGTAACACTTATAGACACCTATATACTTATCCTCCAGATGAGTATTCAAGACTCCTATCCATCCTTGAAGAGAATCAAATGCATTTGTAATAGACATATATACTGTTGCAGTAATGAGCATTCAGAAATAATCTAGAAGAAGTAACACGAAATAACACTATTGTTGGAAGTGTATTTTCTATCATTAAGGAGGAAACCAAAGATATCAAGCCTAATGGTACGCACTAAAAGCTCAGGACAAAGCTAATGAAACCCAACGCCTTTAACATACCCTCCAAAGAATTAAAATGTCATCAGCCCGAGAGATACTATGATAAATCTATGCCCATTAAGAATTATTTTCAGACAGCAAGGATTAAAAGAGCCGCAGATCAATATAAGCTTCTGCTGGCAGTCTATTAAGGAAATCTTGGAAAGATTAATATGATACATTTGTTCAAGGCATTTGAGGTTGGTCCATGCTCACCATTGAAGAATGACTTATAAACTGTAATGAACGCTACATATGCACAAACGATATGTTTAAAAGGCTCAATAAACTTTCATGCAATGCGTTGGCAGGTGTAAATTTATATTCCACGAGCTTTTCCACCATGCTCCTTGCCTGTGCTATATTAGAAACCTGGGAGTTTATCTAAAAATGACTTCTTGGTAATTATCCTTGCAAAATGTAAGCATAGACAGGGTTCATCGACCATATACACACAGAGGTAATCTAAGACTGTTGGCCATAGACACAATGATATACTCTACATTTTACTAGCCAAATAAAAATAGTATACTCTAATACTATTAGCCGTAGAAACAAACAGAGATACTCTAATTCTATCGGCCCTAGAAACACAAAGATATTCTAAGTAGGTTGGTCTTAGTTACATAGCTGCAAAAACCGATTACAAACATACGATTCTTAAACTTTTTTATTTATTAAAGAGTTCAAGGGAAGGGAAGAACCTGTTTTGAGATTGAATGAGAAAGATCCTTCACAATCTCTTTCCTTCCTTTCTATGAAGAGCTTCAATCTGTTTTCTCGCCGTCGATATCCTTAATAGTAAATCTTACCACTCGGCTTTCAACATGCAACTATTGAGATAAGCCTCTCAAGATGCACCGACTTCCCACCATGAGATGTAGTCTCTCCTTTTATGCATAGAATGCTATGGTTGCAGGACTTAATCAAATGTAGTCTCTCCTTTCATGCATAGAATTATTTAACAGAATGTGAGATGCATGGTAAGGGCGATGAGAAATCCAATAATAAAGTCATGCAAGATGGGAGTTATTCTATTTTAATGCTGAAAACTCGAGTGCACAGAATGGTCTCCTTAATTGGCCTTTTTCCACCATCGTTAGTTACAAAAACATCCAATGCATGTTCATTTTCCATCTCTCCACTAACCAATTAAGTTAATTGCCCCCACCACTATTTAAATCTATATTATTATATTTATTTTTATTTTATTCAACTAGATACAGTCTAATTTATTTAAACTTAATAATTACCCTTTTATATTTTATATTTATTAACTTCAACTGTAATTTATTTTATCATAACCTCTAATAATATAAAAGCACTTATTTTTAATTAAAAAAATACCCTTTTAACTTTAATAATTCTATTTTAATGCAGTAATTTATTTAGAAGCATTTACCGACCAAATTTTATCAAATGCACTAAATACCAAATAATACCTAACCACCAAATAAAGTCGACAAGCAAGACCACAAACAACACTGACAAACCAAACCAACCATATGGACAACACTAGAAGAGTGAATCATGGAGGGGCACTACACAAGGGACGTGCTGGTGTCTAAGGAAAATAAAGAGCCAAAACTTTGAACATAAATACTTTAACCTTATAAACACACTCAGACCCAAGGTCTATTCGATAAAATAGATAAACAAAAAGTGAAAAACACTAGAAAACACAAAGGAGGGCCAAGAATATACTTGTGAACAATTACCTACTTGAAACCTTTCCCCATGACTTTCTTTGGCAACCTGCACATAAGGAAAATGAGGAAAAATGTTGGGGTTGTTTCGGGGCTTATCACAGTCACTTTGGTGTTCCCATCTCCACGGAAAGCTAGATAGATAGGAAAAGTGGACAAAATGAACAAATAAAGTGTGGTAAAAACAATCCCCACTCAAGGAGGAGAACCTGTACCATAAAGTAGCAAAGTGAACAAAGTAATCTATTCACAAATAGATAAGAACATGAGAGAATTACCAATAGTCCTCGACCCCCTCTTGAATGTATGGACACATTGTTGAATGCTTGCAAGAGAGATTTGTCTATTCTAGAGGGACCTCAGTTTGAAAGAGCTCCACTGTAGAAGTGATGTTATAGGAAGGAGAAGCTGAGAAGCGAGTGAGATTGAAAAATCCAAATTTCAGAGTGAGAAGGAACCCCTAAAATGAGAGTAAAGAAAGTGTTTTATTGCTGCAAGAGGTAGGAGGAGCCGTTACACTCAGATTTTTAATTGTAGGGACACATGTCATGATTTAGTATTCCAAGATTCCACATTTCAAACTTGGCAAATAACAAGGATGCTAGCCCACTGCATAGACGGTCGCATGCAAAATAGGCGTCCAACACATCAATTTTTAGGAAATGAGGTGGCAAACTATTGTCGCTTCATTGTTGGTCCTTGTGGAGTTAGAATCACAAAATTCTAACTCATGAGGTTCTTATCATAAATGTACTTAGGTGTAATAAATGCATGGCTAAACGTGTAAATGTGAAATTGCCCCTAGGGCGCAATTTTACGACAGTACATATTGTAATTCTAGAGTGATAATATATTTATGATATAATTCATGACATTTGATTTTTAATATAATAGATTGGTGTATTGGATCAAATACTCTTTTCTAAATTTCAAATCTAATTGGATTACTAGCTCAGATACTTTGTTTACATTTTAGATTCTAGAAGGAAGAGGTTGTTTCTCTCTAAGTAAGAGCTACCAAAAAGGGGCTTGGCTAGTTTTGTGTTTTTTAAATAATGTGCATACACTTGTGATGCAAGAATATCTAGGTGCATGGGAAATCTTGCACACCCAAAAATATTTAATTTTAATTTTTGTGTTTGAAACAAGGAAAATCAGATTCCACCTTTTAGGAGATGGAACTTGTGAAGACCAAAATCTGCTTTGAACAAAGACTGAAAGATATGGGTTAAATCTGTCAACTTTGAACAAGTGAGATGAAAGCCCTCCCTATGAAATTATTGAGTAAACATAAAGGAAATAATGACATTATCACAATAATCTGAAATCATAAGCAATATAATCATGAAATCTATTCCTAAACTACTCAAGCATCATTCCATAGGGGGATTGATGCTACTTTGATATGAAAAGTAGCCCTTTCCCAACCCCTTTAGATAAGCTAAATGTTGCAAATGATGAAGATATGATATGAAGATGAAGTGGACAAGATCAATTCTCAAATGAAGAGATTAGTTACCTTGTATCAGATTTTTGTGGAGGATTTGCTTGAGGATGAAGCTTCTCATTTAAAGATTTTCAAATGCTAAGTGTGCCAAACATGGAGAATGTGAGACTAAGATTGGACCAATGAAAGAAGGACACTTGTCAAGTGATGATAGGCCAATGGATGTGAAAATTTTGGGAAGAGTTCCCATGAGAGGGAGAATTTGAATTCAAATTTTGTAATAAATTTAGAGAGGGGAACAAGAAAGAAGAGCAATAAATGCTATGTTGGAGGGACAAATCAACTTGTCATGTTGAGTGAAAATGAGGGTTTTTAATGAATCAATAAATTGATTTATTTGTGCAAGTGGCATAATCTAGAGAATACAAGTGGGTGAGATTATCATTTAATCATGGTTAGATTAAATTAATGATGATTAGGATGATTTGACCAATTTGACATGATTTAGGGATTTAAATCAAATCAAAGAGGGAAATATGAATTGGATTTCGATTAAATAAAGTCCTAATTTATTTAATTAAAGGGATGATGATAGGATCAAGTTTGATTTATTTGATTTAAGTTGATGACTTTAGGAGATTGATAAATAAACTTGATTTATTTGTTGAATGGAATATGGTTATGCATAATGCTAATTTTGCGTGTCTACATTTTGCCCCTCTTTGAAGCAATGCACTTGTTGCGTTGGTTCAAAGAATAACTTGCCGCGATCAAAATTAATTTTTTTTTAATTTTTCGGATGCCCCAATGGAAAGAAGTACACTGGTACATTTCCCCCTCAAGAGATCGAACAAAAAAGATTCAATTTGAGGGTTGATCTCACAATAAAGAGGTTCAAAATGGATGGTTATGGTAGATGATGCAAATGAAATGGTTTTAAGATGCTTAGAATAACAAATCTATATTATTTTAAACAACTTAAATGGTGATATGATGTGATGATGGATGACATGGATGATGTGATATGTTGTGATTATGCAATGGATGATTTATGCAGATGCTTAGACTAATAGATCTATATTATGATGATGATGCAAATGCAATGCATGTGAAATGATCGATGTTTCCTATTATGTATGATATGAATGATATGTGGTATGTTGATGGTTTGTAGATGCAGGATGGATGCATGATGGATGCATTGGTGATGATGATGTTAGCATGGAAATGAGATGATGACAAGAGGATCCAACAAGTCCATGATCTAACGAGACTTTATTAGAGATGATGATGATAGATGATGATGTTTGTGATGATGATTCGCTTATCAAGGATTGGGATTTTAAAAGGGCTACTTACCTTATGTTTGATAACACACGTAGGTACAATGCATCAAGGTATAAAGAACCAGAATGGTGTTGTACCTAGTGTGATGGACTTTGACTCAACAAGCAGATAGGAGTATTCTTGTTCACACTTGACATACAAAAACCTTGCTAGGGCATACCTAACAAAGCAAGTATTCATCAAGTTATTTTATAAGAACGTCCAAAAAGCATAACAAACAAAAGATAATGATCGTTGCCCCATTCCTTTCTCTCTAAATCCTTCATTTGGATATCATCGAGAGGTCCTTGGAATGAGTGCAATAAGATAAATCAAATGAAAAGATCAAGTATGCAAACAAGCCAATGTTTTTCATACCTTCAGCCAAAGGGATGTGTTTTGATAGGATAAGAATCCAAGGTGATATCCAAAATGATGTCCATTGTCAGAATGATATATCCTAGGACATGCATTGTATAGGATGATGATAGTTTGATAAGTTGATTGATAGGCTAATGATATAAATTTGATTGACATGTTTATGACTGATCAAGAGATTGATTTTGTTTTAAAGATTTGTTGTTCGCTTTTGATTTTATGATTGAAACTTGCTTTTGCCAATTGCTTTGATTGTTTCTATTTGTGTTGCCAAAGGATGAAGTTGATGACCAGTTTATTATGGATGATTGATTATTGCGGGTGAAAGTGAGATGAGATGGATTTTTTCAAATATTTGGATGTTTTTGACATTTTTGGAATGTTTTGAGGTTGTTTTTGGTGTTTTTCGAGGTTTTCCAATGTTTTGATTTTTGATTTTTTGAATGTTTTTGGATTTTGATGTCTCAGGGGCTGATCAAAGATTAGCCTTGCCTACGTTTAAGCTCAGAGACAATGTAGTTTGGATTCCAATGTTTTTGATGTTTTATGTTTTCAACTTGTTTTTGGATTTTGATGTCTCAGGGGCTGATCAAAGATTAGCCTTGCCTACGTTTAAGCTTAGAGACAATATAGTTCGGATTCCAATGTTTTTGATGTTTTATGTTTTCGACTTGTTTTTGGATTTTTCAATGTTTTGGATGTTTTTGGATGTTTTTGATTTTCTGATGTTTTTGGATTTTCACATGATTTTGACGATTTCGATATGGATGTGTATGACGATATCAATTCTCTGTTTGGGATTTTGTTGAAAACCAAGCTAAGGTTGTTTGATCAAATTGATGGATTGATGATGATAACATTGTTGATGATACACAACAATGTAGGGATTTGATTGATGATGATTGATGATGATAACATTGTTGAGGATGCACAACAATGCAAGGCTAGTGTTAAGCAACACAATGATTGGGAATGATATCCCAAGATGATGGATTGATTGGATTTGATTGATCAAGATTGTTGAAGCTTGGTTTTGGAACAAAATTTGTTTGAATGATTTGATGTGACGTTGACGTGCAACTTAGATGCAACTGATAGTGATTATTTGGATCGTTGTTCTATGAAAGATGAAGACTGATAAGGACATGTTTGTTTCTCAAAATATGCCATGGGCTAGTGATTTGGATTTTGGATTGCAGATGCTTTGACCAATTTGGTTTCATGTTTTCCAATGTTCAGATCACCACATAAGTTGGTAGACATAGACCAAGATTTATTCTCGAAGCAAGATGTATATATCTGCCCCCAATGTCTAGCAATGTATGGAATGTGATGGATGAATGCCTGGATAGGTGCATGGATGGATGGATATGGTAAGCACATGAAGGATGCCAAGGATTATCTTGTGACAAGATAAGGTGTTCAGATAAGGAATGCTCATTTGGATAATGCTTTAGATAACGTTGGATAGGATAAGATCAATGAAAATGAACCATGTCAAGATGTTTACTATATGCAAGTGTAAAATGTGCCCCAAAATTTTATCAAGATCAAGATAACTTGGATGATGGATGTAGATGGATGAAAATGGATTGGATCAATGGTTTATGGATGGATGGATTTATTATGGATAAGATGGATGGAATGCACGATTTATTATTGATGGGATGAGATGCTTTCACCTAAACTGGTGCATGTAGATGCTCGATTCTACTCATGACACCTGCTTGCCAGGTTTTCGTCATAGTCTTGCCCAAAGTGCCGCCCATGCGGTTTTCACTAGAGGACAATTTTTATCTTTACTATTTTCAATCCTTTTTCTGATTTTTTTTGGATTTTCATATTTGGGTAAATGCAAGAAGATGAGTCCACGAAACATGGAAGTTTTTGCCTTAGGAAAAAAAATGAAATCTTCTTGCCAAAAATGGGATCCCGCTTTTTAATAAATGGGATCCTGTTTTTTAAAATTTTCATTTTGGAAAATTTTCAAAATGGGATCCCATTTTGAAATTTTTCCAAAATGGAATTTTAAATGGGATCGTTTTGAAAACTTTCCATTTTGGAAACTTTGTTCTTTGAAAAGTTTCCATTTTTAAAGTTTTCAAAGCGAGATCCGTTTTGAAAACTTTTTGAAAATGGAAACTTTCTACTTTTGGTAATTTTCAAAATGGGATCCCGTTTCATAGAGCCATAAAAAATGTTTTTTTTAATGAAACGGGATCTTGTTTTAAAACGAGAACCTATTTTTTTTTATGAAACGGGATCCCTTTTTTAAATTATGAATTTTTAGGCGGGTTTTTGGCTTGTTTTTTGGTTCGGGAAATGGCTTGGGGACTCGAACCTAAGCTTTGGACCTGGTTTGACTTGCAACTTGACTGTCTTGTTAATGTCAAAGGAAAATAGTGACTTTGGACATATGTTTGAAGACCTATTTTGCATATTTTTTTTACAAAATTAAAACCCATTATAGATGAGAGTGCAGATTCCAAATATGTAATTTTTTTAATAATTTGATTAATTTTTCTATTTTTTAATTAATTTCTAATGAAAATAGTCCATAAACTTGAATTATCAGGTTTTTTTAGTATTTTAATAACTTTTGATCAACATAACATTTTGACGAACGGATTGCACGAGAACAAACTTCAGAGAATTCTTTTCAATTTTAAAAAATAAAAATAAAAATGATAAGTTTAGGTCATCTTATGCATGTCGTACATGATGATTTTTCAAAATGACAAATATGCCTAATCAAAATTTAACAAAAAAAATATTCAATAAAAATTTACAAAAAAATATCAAAAACAAGCTTCAGTGAGTCACAAACCTTTTCCCAAAATGATTTAGATAAATATGATAATTTAGGTCAAAATATGGATGTCGTACACGTGCATGGTATGGTATAAAAAATTGACTTTTAAACAATGGTTTTTAGAAACACCTATTGAAACTCAATTTCTACAATCTGGGTATTGAAATAAATTACATAATTGGAAACTAGACTCCGAGTACTACATTTTATGATCAGTGAATTTTTTGAAGATTCCATCTCTAAGTGCTTCAAATTTTAAGGTCAAATGTGTCAAATTCTGAAAATCAGGGAAAACACTTCCACTTTTTGGCCAAAAAGTGAACTCAACTTCTTGCACACACCCATTTTTTTATTTTTTTGGTTTTTTTCAAAAAATTTTAAGCTCATGCTGAATCATGAGGTGTTTCTGATGTAGATGCCCCTGTCATAATGTGCCCTCGATATCCTTCCTAAAGAAGTTGCTTTGCTAAGATACGTCCACTTGAATACAACTTTTGGGATTCTTGATTTGCCTGATTGATACTGAGGTTAACTCTGTCTATGTACGTACATCACGATAAAGTGCCTTCTAAATCCTTATGATGAAGGGTTGTTGCCAATACATGGTCAATATGAGAATTGGATATCCTGTGTGGAGGCCTGGATGGAGTTTGTTTAGGGATAAAAGATGGATTGGTTGGCAGTTTGGAATCTTTGACTCTCCAAACATGGGAAGATGAGCAATGATGGGTGGATACGAAAATATGCATGGAATTAGGACCAACTGCTTGATACACTTTGTAAGTCGCTTGAAAGACCTGCTTTTGCTTTTGTGGACCTCTTTGATGGATACTTTTCCCTTTTTTATTTTGCCCCATAGTTTCTTTGACTAATGGAGTTTGATAGGGATGATCTTTCTTTGTATTATTTTGTATCCATTTGTATTTGATTTGTCCATTATGCTTCTCAACTTCTTTTGCTTTGATAACATTCTTCGTACTTTGATTCAATTCTTTCTTTTGACGTTGGTCCCAATTCATCGATGGGGTGATGGGTGGATGAAGATTCGTGACATGGCTGGTTGTAGTATTGACACCAGTTTCATCATAAGGACTCTTCGTGCTCCCTATGTTGACATTTGCTTGAGACATAGTTGCCCCCAATATAGTAGAAGTAATACCTTCATGCTTTGATTCTACCTATTCTAAGAGCTCTTGTTTAGAGTG
Organism: Sequoia sempervirens; assembly: GCA_007258455.2. Classification (NCBI taxonomy): domain Eukaryota; kingdom Viridiplantae; phylum Streptophyta; class Pinopsida; order Cupressales; family Cupressaceae; genus Sequoia; species Sequoia sempervirens. The sequence continues at coordinate 115,945,198 of VDFB02058242.1, read as the reverse complement.
TATTCTCTGATAAATGGCTATTACAGATGACGTTATTTCCATTTGTTGCTCTGCTAATTCTGGAATATCCTGTTTTATCTGACTTGTCTCCTTGAGCGGATAATGTTGGATATCTTTATTCATGATGTCCTTAGTCTGAGTTCAGGATATATTTGATCCTGATGTTGATAACTTAGTTTGACTATAGGAGTTAATAATCTACTCTTTTTATGTAACATAATCTTTTTCTAGATGAAGATCCTCTACGTGTCCATTGATAGGGACAGGGTTGGATTGAGACAATCACAATCTCAATGCTCTAGGTCTCACCTTTGATAACCCCTTGGTGTCACTTCATCCACCATTCAACCTATAGGTCCTATGCTGTTAGGGTACCCCTGGTTCATTTTCCAACCATGCTATCATCTCTAATTTACTACTACCAAGCAATTCTTGGTGCTTTTCCTCACATTCAACATCTAGCCCTTAATATGCTTAAAGACCAGTTAACCTCCAAAATATTTCCTAACCTCATTTGCAGGGGTGTGCATAGGCTTTCATAGCTTCAAATATTTCTAGGGAGAGTTCTTGTTCAACCTCCATACACCTCTTCCCTATCGCTTTCACAAAACCCTAGTCTAGGGTTTTGGGAAGGCTACAAGGATTGAGCCCCTTTTAGGCCTCCTCAACCAAGAAAACAGGTTGACACTTCTTTCTTTCAACAGTTCAGGCCAAACACTCTTCAGACACCTTGGCTCAAATCCTGAGCACTAATAGATTCTTGAGGTTTTGGACTCTTTTTTTGTCCGTACACAGGTATACCCTGTTCTTGCAAAAATTAGGGCTTTTCTTGGCCTTTTCTTGGACTGTTTGAAACTTTTCAGCCTCCAGATGTTCAGTCAATAGTCTTTCCTTCTTTCCAACCTTAGTGAAGACTCCTGCAAACACCTACACTCTGCATTGTCAGACACTCAGCACCCTTGCCACGTTTGGATTGTCATTTCACTATCTTTCCCTAACCGGGTATTGACCAACTCGCCTAGGGAAAGATATTTGGCATGCTTCTAGATTTCTTACATACTTCTACAACTAAAATATGTATAGATAAGGAGCTTTTCCACATTCCCAATGAGTCCATGCTTGCTATAATGGGAAGAATGCAACCTAAGACTCCATTTTTACCAGTTTCAGACAAAACAACAAGGGAAAAAATAGAGAATTTACAAGAATAGAAAACAACGATGAACTAACTAATTAAAATGCCACAAGACTGATTCAAAAGGCTACTCTACATGCTAGATAAGCCAACAAATGCTTTACTTAATTCATATGACTGCTGTACCAAAAGCAAGAACAGAAAACTGTATTTTCCACACCAAAAACCACTGTTTTCTTCCCATTCACATCAAACTGCCATCGCTCAAAAGCACCCAACCCTAGTCAAAGGTCGAGATATCTCCTATACAATTCAAAGAAATAGTTAGGTTTATTTTCCTGAGCCTAAGAATGGCCAAAAGCACATTGATGGAAAACACAGTGTGTTTTGCAACGTTTGTCTAAAGCTTAGGGAACAACCACAAAAAGGATTCCCAACTTATTCAACTTTCAACCTAAGAAAAAAAAGGTCCTCAATCACAATCTATATGGTGTTAAAGACCTTACACAACAAAATAAAATTGATTTTGAAATAAGACTTCAAAATATGCTTGCACTTTGGTAGGTGCTCCTGCACCATTCTCCCCCTCTCAAGACAAAGATCAAGGAACTTGAGGTGATATCAGTGATAGATAAACTCCTAGCTTCTTAAAATCAGATTCCTCAACCTAGGTAGCCTCTGATTCATGTTTGTTCCTCCACTTGGCAAGGTGCTCCATGTATACCTTGTGTCTTGTAGCCTTCTTCACCTTGGACTCCAAGATCTTCTCTGCCTGAGGTTTCTCTTGATTAGGAAGGGGTATATTACTGATATCCTTAAAGATTTTTTGACTGTTTTGAACTTCATCACTAATGTCCCTTATACCTGATCAAATCAGCAACATTAAATACTAGAGATATGCCCAAATCTGGTGGTAATTCTACCTTGTTGCATTCTTCCCATACTTAGCTAACACCTTGCATGGTCCTACTCTTTTATTCTGCATTTTGTTTGACATGCCCTTCTACAACCTTGATTTGTTCAGATGAAGCATAACATAGTCACCTACTCCAAATTGCACATCTCTCCTTGACACATCAACTTTATCTTTTAATTTTTGTGTTGCTACTATGATTGTTTTCTTAACCTGCTCATGAATATCCTTTATGGTCTGAGTGAAGTCTTTTGAATGTCCACTCCTATTCTCCATTGTTCCAAGGTCTCTGAGTTCACAAATTCCTCTTGGGTGCATCCCATACACAACCTCAAAAGGACTTTTTCCTGTAGTTCTATTGACAATGTCATTATAAGCATATTCAGCTTGAGAAATCACCACATCCCATGTCTGTCCATATTCTTTAGTCAAGCACTTCAAAAGATTACCTAGCACTCTGTTAACCACCTCTATTTGACCATCGGTCTGAGGATGGTAAGCTGATCCAAAAGACAAATTTGTTCCCAATTTGTTCCATAGTGTTTTCCAAAAATGGCTCATGAATTTCACATCCCTGTCTGATACAATGCTCAATGGAAATCCATGGATTCTTACAACTTCCCTAAAAAAGAGATGAGCTATGTAGCTTGCATCATATGTAGTCTTGCAAGGGATAAAGTGACTCATCTTGCTAAATCTATCCACAACTACATAAATACTATCAAACCCTCCCTTAGTTTTGGGGAGTCCTACCAAAAAATCCATACTAACACACTCCCATGGTCTATTGGGAATGGGCAAAGGTTGATACAAACCTGCATTGTTGGCTCCCCCTTTGGCTTTCATGCAAACTACACAAGTTGTTCCACATATTTCGTAACATCTCTTGCCAACTTAGGCTAGTAATAGAACCTTTGTACTAGCTCTAAATTTTTATTTATTCCAAAATGCCCACTAAGACTTCCATTATGTTTCTCTTGGATCAGATTTTCCCTCATTGATCCTCTTGGGACACATAACAGATTACCCTTAAATAACAATCCATTTTGTAGTGTATACTCAGCATATTGACTATGAAAGTGATTTTCAAAATCTGAACATACCTTGTAGGCTTCTGAGAAATCTTCATCCTCACCATAGAGGTCTTTGAAACTCTCTAATCCAATGCTTTTCAGCTGTATCTCCTGTGCTGTCAACATTCTCCTGCTTAATGCATCTTCCATCTTATTCATTTGTCCCTTCTTATGCTTTATGGTAAAAGTGAAAGCTTGGATATATTCCATCCATTTCAAATGCCTATTACTTAGCTTCTCTTGGGTGTTGATATAACTAAGTGCTTGGTTATCTGTGAAGACCACAAACTCTTTGGGTAACAAATAGTGCCTCCACTTCCTAAGGGAGTGCACTAAAGCATATAACTCAAGATCATAGGTAGAGTACTTTTTCTTTTCTTCATTGAGATTTTCACTAAAGAAGGCTACAGGCCTACCTTCTTGACTAAATACTCCTCCTACTACTACACCACTTGCATCACACTCAACTGTGAACAACTTATCAAAACTAGGCAATAAAAAAATGGGTTGAGTTGCCACTTCTTGTTTCAGCTTTTCAAACCCTCTATCAGCCTCTTGAGTCCATTTAAACTTTGTTTTTAGACCACCTTTAATAGTATCTAGGACTGGTGCACATATACCACTAAAATTCCTGATGAATTTCCTATAAAACTGAGCTAAACCATGAAAGCTCCTTACCTCTGTTGCTGTGGTTGGTGTAGGCCAATTTAGGATGGCTTCCACCTTGCTTGGATCCATCTTCAATGTTCCTTTGGATACTACAAAGCCTAGATACACAAGTTCTTGTTTGAAGAACTCACACTTCTCAAGGTTGATTGCCAATTGTTCTTCTTGCAGCCTTTTAAGTACCATCTCCACATGCTTCAAATGTTCTTCTGTTGTCTTACTGAAAATCAGTATATCATCAAGGTAGACTACTACAAAGATTCCTGTGAAATCCTTGAGCGCCTCATTCATTAGTCTCATGAACATGCTAGGGGAATTTGAGAGGCCAAATGGAATCACTTTCCACTCATATAAGCCATCATTTATCTTAAAAGCTATCTTCCATTCATCACCTTCCTTAATTCTGATTTGATGATACCCGCTCTTAAGATCCAACTTGGTGTAATACTATGCTCCTCCAAGACAATCCATCAAGTCTTCAATTATAGGTATTGGGAATCTATACCTAATGGTGATCCTATTCATTGCTCTAGAATTAGTACAAATTCTCCACTTACCTCCTTTCTTTGTTGCTAAAACAACTGGGACTGCACAAGGGCTGATGCTCTTTTGAATTAGACCTTGATTCAATAATTCTTCCACTTGCCTAGCCACCTCTTGGTTCTACTCAGGTGTAAGCTTGTATGCTGCTTTTTTAGGCAATGAGGATCTAGGTATGAAGTCAATTTGATGACTTATTGCTCTCTTTGGTGGTAGAGTTGCAGGTGTACCATCACTCACAATTTTCTTGTACTTTTCTAGCAGCCTTTGAACTGTTTCAGGTATGACTGTCTTCTCAGCCTTTTCTTCATCTTTTGACTACATTAGGACCACATATCCTTCATTCCCTTGGTTTAGATCCTTGATGAACTCTTTTCCACTGCTCAACATGATGTTAGGAACCTTTGACTACCCCTCATCTTCCTCTGTCAATGACTGCAGCTTGAAGGTTCTTCCATCTTTCTTGAATGAAATGGTGTTCTCCTTCCCATCATAAATGGCACTTCTATCATATTTCCATGGTCTACCCAGTAGAAGATGACATGCATCCATGGGAAATACATCACAAATTAGTTTGTCTTTGTAGCCTCCAATTGAAAATTCCACTGTTACTTGCTCATTCACCAAAACACTCTGTCCTTTATTCAGCCATGTGACCTTGTAGGGATTGGTATGAAGTACCTTCTACAATTTTAACTTAGTTACTACCTCCTCAGAGATGATATTATCTGTAGAACCAGAATCTACAATGACCTTGCATACCTTTCCAAATATCTTGCACCTTGCTCTAAACAAAGCTCTCCTTTGCTTGGGTTCTTCTTTGACTGGTTGTCTGATCAAAACCCTATTAAAAATCAGATTTTCTCCTACTTCTGATTCTATATGACTAATCTCAGGTGATTTTACACTCATGGTGTCCTCTTGTGCATAGGCCACTCTCTTTTCATTGCTTGAAAAAGAAGCTTTCTCTGGGCATCTATAAGCTAGATGACCTAGTTGATTGTAGTGATAACATTTCATGATGGCAAAGTAAGAGTTACTTCTGCCTGCTCCTCTTCCTCTATTTGAACCTCCTTGAGGTTCTCTTCCTCTATTAAATCCTCCTCTTGAAGATGTTTCACCTCCATGCTTAGTGAGTTTTGATTCTCCTTGGTTCCTTTGATCATTACCTCTTCCTTGGTAACCACCACGCTGTCCTCTTTGATCTCTGCCTCTGCCTCTGCCCTTAGAGGACTGATCATGCTTCCTTTTATTCCTCTCTTCAATATTTATAGCCAACTGATAACATTAATGGACTGTCTTGGGGCTGAGTAAAGCCATCTCTTCTTGTATGTTCCACTACAAGCCATTAAGGTACCTAGCCACTTTCAGGCTCTCATCCTCTATCACATTTGATCTCAAGCAAAGCTTCTGAAACTCTTCAGTATAGGTGTTGACATCTTGATCTTTCTGCCTTAAACTTTTCCTCTTCTTGTGAAGTTGGATTTCATAATCATCTGGCATATATGCTTCCTTTACCTTAGCAACCATTCCTTTCCAAGTTGATATGGGCTGCTTGCCTTATTTCTCCCTTTCAGTCTGGACAAACTTCCACCATGTCAAGGCTGATCCTCTCAACCTTGATTTTGCAACCTTCACTTTCTGAGCTTCAGTGACTCCATCACATTCAAAGTGGTTCTCCATGCCATCTATCCAATCCATGACCAAATCAAGATCCATCTTTCCACTGAATAGTGGTATGCCCTCAAGTCCTTTTCCACTCAGGGCTTTTAATGCCTTCAAGAAAGGCTCCTCCTCCAGAATAGGATTAGGTTCAGGGACCTTGTCTTCCTCTGCAACCTCTTCTTCTTTTGGCACTTTACCTTCCAACCTCACCTTGTTCAGTGCTTCCTCAAGTTGCTCTATTCTTTCTTTTAAAGAATTATTGTCCTCTTCTTGTTCTTCAACCATCTTGGCTAATTGTGCATTTTTCACCATGTTGGATGTTTCACTTGACTCAACTTCTGACATATAAGCTGCTTTCCCAAATCTTTTGTAAAGCTCTGATACCAATCTAATAGGGACAAGGTTGGATTGAGACAATCACAATCTCAATGCTCTAGGTCTCACCTTTGATAACCCCTTGGTGTCACTTCATCCACCATTCAACTTGTAGGTCCTCTACTATTAGGGTACCCTTGGTTCATTTTCCAACCCTGCTATCATCTCTAATTTGCTGCTACCAAGCAATTCTTGGTGCTTTTCCTCACATTCACCATCTAGCCCTTAATATGCTTAAAGACCAGTTAACCTCCAAAATATTTCCTAACCTTGTTTGTAGGGGTGTGCATAGGATTTCATAGCTTCAAATATTTCTAGGGAGGGTTCTTGTTCAACCTCCATACACCTCTTCCCTATCACTTTCACAAAACCCTAGTCTAGGGTTTTGGGAAGGCTACAAGGATTGAGCCCCTTTTAGGCCTCCTCAACCAAGAAAATAGGTTGACACTTATTTCTTTCAATAGTTCAGGCCAAACACTCTTTAGACACCCTAGCTAAAATCCTGAGCACTAATAGATTCTTGAGGTTTTGGACTCTTTTTCTATCCGTACATAGGTATACCCTATTCTTGCAAAAACTAGGGCTTTTCTTGGTTTTTTCTTGGACTGTTTGAAACTTTTCAGCCTCCAGATGTTCAGTCAAAAGTTTTTCCTTCTTGCCAACCTTGGTTAAGACTCCTGCAAACACCTACACTTTGCATTGTTAGACACTTAGCACCCCTGCCACATTTGGACTGTCATTTCAGTGTCTTTCCCTAACCGGGTATTGACCAACTCGCCTAGGGAAAGATCTTTGGCATGCTTCTAGATTTCTCACAGACTTCTACAACTAAAATATGTACAGATAAGGAGCCTGGCCACATTCCCAATGATTCCATGCTTGCTAGTACGAGAAGAATGTGACCTAAGACTCCATTTTTACTAGTTTCAGACAAAATAGCAAGAAGGGAAAAAATAGAGAATTTACAAGAATAGAAAACAACGATGAACTAACTAATTAAAATTACACAAGAATAATTCAAAAGGCTACTCTACATGCTAGATAAGCCAACAAATGCTTTACTTAATTCATATGACTGCTGTACCAAAAGCAAGAATAGAAAACTATATTTTCCACACCAAAAACCACTGTTTTCTTCCCATTCACATCAAACTACCAACGCTCAAAAGCACCCAACCCTAGTCAAAGGTCAAGAGATCCCATATACAATGCCAAGAAATAGTTAGGTTTATTTTCCTGAGCCTAAGAATGGCCAAAAGCATGTTTCTGGAAAACATAGTGTGTTTTGCAACATTTGTCTAAAGCTTAGGGAACAACCACAAAAAGGATTCCCAACTTATTCAACTTTCAACCTAAGAAAAAAAGGTCTTCAATCGCAATGTAGATGGTGTTAAATACCTTACACAACAAAATAAAATTGATTTTGAAATAAGACTTCAAAATATGCTTGCACTTTGGCAGGTGCTCCTGCACCATCCATCCATGGAAAGCATCTCATGGGTAGATGGAGGAGTATGTGCTACATGGATATGATCATCTTACATAGATAGGAGAGTGTTCATTAGATTTTTTTAGTATCTTGAAGATATAAATTCTTGATCTTGAACGATTTCAGAGTTGCTTTCAACATGCTTTGGATCAAGCTCTTGGAATGGGTTAGTTTCAAAGGATGGATTTCTTACAAAGGATTCTTGGATATCTTCATTAGGAATGTGAAGTGGTGCAATATCTTCAAGTGTCGAGTCTAGGGTTCTTTCAGTATCTATAGCCATGCGGTCAAAGGGGATCAACATGTTTTGAAAAGGACCATTGCTAGACTTTGGTGAAAGATTTTGATCATGCTTTGGAATAAATTCTTGAGATATGTCCTCTAACTCGTAAGACAATGTAGAGACATTTTCAACATGATCATAGGTGAACTGATTGTGCATTATGTCAATTGGATCAAATAATCCTAACACTCCTTGAAAGAGATCACTAAAAAGTGGCTCTTGGTGTATGGTGAGTTGATCATCGGATTGGGTGGAAACATCTTCAAAGTGCTCAGTGATGGATTGATCTTTCTCCTTGTTATCAAAATTCATGGTGGAGAGATTGACAATGCTATCATTGTCCCCAATAACAATTATCTTTTGATCAATTAGGTCTTGGATGAGATTTTTTAGTCGAATACAACTTAATGTTGTGTGTCCCTTTGTTTTGTGATAATCACAATGGTGCTCCTCATTATACCTTGGTGGTTTAACTTAGGGTTCTTGATAGTTCCCATAGATGGGGAGCTTGATGAGATTTTCTTGTACCAATTGTTGCGATACTGATTCAATTGCTCTCCCAAGTGGTGTGTATTTTTGCTTGTTTGTTTGTGAGATTTGCACTTTAAGTTGACCTTGTGGTGATTGATTTTGGAGATGTGGTGATTGATCTTCAAGATGGGATGATTGATTTTTGAGACATGGTGATTGATCTTCGAGACATGGGGTTTGGATTTGTTGATGTGGTCGATCTTGATATCTAGCTTCTTGACATTGGAGATATTGTTGTTGATGTTGTTGTGGACACAACTCAATGCTTTGATGACATGGTTCAACCAATGGAAGAGTGTATTGACTTTGGATTGAAGATATCTCTTGGCTCAATAATTCAATTAGTTTGGCATGTGAAGCAAGTTGTTCTAGTGAAATTTGATCTTGATTTAGACTCCCTTGATTCGAATTTTGTTCAAGCAAATTTGGAGTGTGTACTTGTGTTTGCTTTTGGACAATTTTTTGATCTGGGATGACACTCAGATTTGGCATGATATGTTGAAATTGAAGATTGTTGATGTTGGGAATCACATTGCCTTGACTTGGAGTTAACATCTTGTTTGGATTTTGAACAATATTTGTATGATTTGTAACCATATTTATCCCAAAGGTTGCCGGATTCATATTTCGAACACTTGTACTTGGTACATTCTCATTTGGCATGTAGGGATTTGGTGAGGTGACATTCGTTTGAATGGCCATGCATTGGGTGTTTGGTTGGACTTGGATTTAAATATATCCTTGAGAAAGGTGTTCCAAACCTCAATTTGGGCATACTCACATTTGGTACATACTATTGGAATTTGTCGAAGGTAATGATCCCATGTATGGTTTCTATAGATGTGAGTGTTGAGAATCAATTGACGTTGTGAGGCTTTGATAACTTATTTGACTTGGGTTGCTCATGATGTATGGATCAAGTCTATATTCCATGTTCCTCTTGTGTTTTTACCTTGTTACAAAAGTGACCTCTAAGGTTCTTAGGACTAATGACAAGACGAAGGATGAAAGATGTAAAATGATATGAGTGATGAACATTTAGGAACTTTGGATCAATGCTAGAATTAGGGTTTGATTTTGATTGGTTGATTTGGTTTTGGATAATGGAATTGTAAACCCTAAGATGTAAGATGTTATCCTAGGATGAACTTGCTAAAAGGATTGCTGATTTAATTAAATGTATGAGAAAGGATTCATTCCCATACACCTAACTAAACAAGGTGAATTTGATGATGATTTAAGGATATACCAAAGTCTAGATAATGATGTTTCCAAAGATCTAAAGTTGTTTGTGGGATGAATTTTGATAAGTGTTTGGGATGGATGAAGTGTTTGATTTGATCCTAAGAGACTTAGAGAGACTTTGTTTACCAGGACAAGATATTGAAGAACACACTTTTCTCTAAGAGCAATCAAAAGACCAATATGACCAAAAGATATCAAGCACATGTGTGGGGTCCAATTTGTTATCTTTTCTTAATGAGTACTTTTTACCACAAACACACTTCTTGATTAGGTTTCAAACTGAATGTTGAACGTCACAACTTCTTTTCATCCCACAAAGTGCTATGTGGAAGTTCCAAGAAATTAGGACAAGGGTTGCCTAATGTTGACCTTTGTAAGAGAAAATTAAGATGTAAACCCAATTACTTAGAAACCTCTAAGGACATAATCCCAAGGGTAAGCAATAGTTCTTAGGTTTTTTCAAAGGTATTTTCTCTAACTAAGGGGTTTGAAATTTTGATGATGATGTTGAATGTTGGTTGTAAGCGGTAGAATGGGGAAAACGATCTAACAATGCATCTACACTTCTAAATAGGACATTGCATCTAAGATTTAAGAAATTTAAACTAATTTAAACTAGAAATCTTCATAAATCTATCCTATTGCTCTCTAACTCTAAAGATTTCTCTAATCTACTTAGCTCTCAGATTTAGAAGCTAATTAAACTATTGAAATGACACTTAGAGAATGAGAATTAAGCTATTCTATTCTAATATGATTAACTATGCAGCTAGAATGATTCTACAGTAAAGCTTCTAAGAAGGAAACTACTGTAAATTGCCATAATTGAAATGCAGGATGGATGTTGGATGAATGTTGAATGCTGGAGATGCTGGATGAATGCTGGATGCTCTGGAAAACTTGCATAGTAAGATTCCATAAGTTGGGATCCATTTCCTGTAGCCCAAGAGCTGTATTTATAGCTTTCACGACATCACAATTGCATAGGAATACGGGATGAGGGGCTATGATTCAATCTGGAGAATTGAAGGGCATGGGATGAGAAGATGGAGCTGATCATGGAGAATGGTTTCTCCCCATGAAAACACTAGGAAAGATAAGTGGGAAGGTGGGTGGAAGGTGGTTGAGAGAATTTCCTGCAGTTTTCTCCTAGAAGCTTTTCCCGTGAATGACAGTGCCATTAATTTAAATTTTGAAAATTTAATTTTATTGGTGAGTGAATAATGGTGGAAAATTTATGCCTAAATTTAAATATTATTAATTTATTTAAATTTAGCAAAAAAAAGGATTTGAATAGTTTAATAAATCAAACTATAGGGTTTGTTTATTAAATTAAAACAAAAGGAAAGTGATAATTAAATAAAAGATTTTAAATATCTTTATTGAAATGTGATGAGGTATTTAAATAACACAAATTATTTAAGTTTGTGTATTTAATTTATGATAGAATTATAAAGGAAGCAATAATGATAATAATTAAATAAAACAAAGTTTTTAATTTTGTTTATTTAATTAAGAGATAAATAATATGATGAAAATGATAATAATTAAATAAAACAAAGTTTTTAATTTTGTTTATTTAATTAGGAGAGAAAATAGAAGAATTAATAATGAACTTAATATAAAAAAATATTTCTATTTATTTACTAAGTAGAAGAATTTAAGATTAATTAATCAAATAAGTTGTATTCAATTAATTAGATTCTCTCGACCATTTTTAGGTGTCTACATTTTTCCCCTCTTTGAAGTGATGTGTTTACGCATTGCTTCAAAGAATGATTTTGCCTTAGCTGCCAGTATTGACGAAAGGTTTAAAATATGCCCCTGATTTTGCCCCAAATGTTGAATTTTGAAATGATAGCGATATATGCCCCCACGGGAGATAAATTGATGAATTTTGGATTTGATGATTGATTATGATGATGATTTGATGATAGTGAAATGATTTATCTCCCGATAAAGAAATATTGATTCCTCCAGTTGATTATGATGATGATTGATGATCATGTAAGCTGATTGTTGATCTTGATAGATTAGAAGATTATTGGTCTCAGGATAGGTGAGATTCAATGATAGATTGATTGATAATTGACCTCATGATAGGTGAGGATCAATGATAGATTGATGATTGATTAACCTTATGATATGCGAGGTTCAATGATTGATTGATTGAATGATTAACCTCATGATAGGCAAAGTTGAATGATAGATTGATGATCACAAGATTTGAAAAAGCTGATTAGATTTGATTGATTGATAGACTTATTGATTGATGTTGATTGATTTGATAAGATTGTTGATTTGTGATTTGACTTCACTGATTGATTGATATGCCCCAGTATAAGATTGATTAATGTACTAGGACTTGATGATGCAAAATGATGAATAGAATAGGGGATGGGATGAGGAAGAGATAATGAAAGGAGAAGATGAAAAGTAAGTAAGCACAAATGGATTCAAGGATAAACGTGATGTTGCCCCGGTCAAGTTGCAAGCCAAGATTGATTGATGAGGGAAGGATACATCTCGAAACAATAAAAAATGATAGGGAAGGATACATCCTCGATGATGATGATGATGATAATGATTGGATAAAGGCTTGTAACAAGGTTAGGAACAAAACCAAGGATGTGATTAAATGATTTGTGCTAGAATTAATAGATTAAGATTGGATGGAATTTTGAGATGACTGAAATGAAAGAAAATGATTTAGAAAGAGATGATATCCTAAGAAATATTGAAGAGATGGTGATATAATGTAGAGAGGGAATACGTGTAGCTTTTGAGATTGAAATCTAGTAGCTTTTGAAGCAATCTATAAATGAATATGCAAGACTAATATGGATGCAATCTATTTTAACCATGCAAACCTATTTTATCAATGCAAATTTAAGTGTCATTTCAATAATCTTTTGATTTTTCTTTGTATCATCACTAAGCTTTTATTTTAAAATGTTGAAAGTGAATACAAGCATCAATGATATGAGATAGACCAATGATGACCTGAGTATTTCTTTCATGATATTTGATATTGCAAGCGAACACAAGCATCAAGGTATAAGATAAACCAATGATGACCTGAGCATTTCTTGCGTAAACAAACAAGAATTAATCATTTTCTTAAGTGAATCAAAATGTCATCCATGATACTTGGTAGAGCACTTCCCGCGACAATTCACAAAATAATAATGACTAACTCACAAACAACAAACAAAGAAAAGGTATCATTCTCCTTCCTTGCTTCTCTAGTTCAATACATCATCGAGTAGCTCCAAAGAAATGATAAGCAAATGATAAAAATAACAAGCACAACAATTCAATTTCTACTTAATGTATTTTCAAATCATTATTCAGATTAGATCATCGATGCTGAAATGTGTGTGCTGATGTTTGCGTGATATTCTCAGATGTTTGACCAAATGATGTAACCTAAAGACCTATCCTAGGGGGTCTCATGGACTGATCAAAGATTAGTCTTGCCTACGTTATACACGCAGAGACCACGTAGTTCAACTGACACAGACTCCATTTTCTGACTGATGTAGACTCTATTTTTGTGTTTTCGATTTTATGAATTTTTTGCATGGATTTTCTAATTTTTTGATATGTTTGGATTTTGATGATGTTTTCTGATGTTTTTGGATTTTGATTTTCTGATGTTTTGGATTTTTGATTTTTTGATGTTTTGGATTTTTGATTTTCTGATGTTTTTGAATTTTGATTTTCTGATGTTTATAGACTTTGATGGATTTTCTAATGTTTTTGGATTTTGATGGATTTTATGATGTTTTTGGATTTTGATGGATTTTCTGATGTTTTTTTGGATTTTCAAGATATTTGATTTGGAATGAGATGGTATGACCAATTGAAGGAACAAGATGAACCACAATAGAGGTAATGCAACCATGGATAAATGATAGATCAAAATGAAAGTCACTGCAAAACATGTCATACAAGCAACATATCTCTTGTTGAAAGATGACAATAGTTGATTGATTCCATAAGGCATGATGATGATAATTACTTAGGATTACTAATATCCTCTAAGTACAAAAGGATTGATGATTGTTGACGTTTGATTGACAAAAAGATATGAGGATTGGATAATGTTTTACAGCTAGGCTCAAATATGAGTTGCATGATAAGATTCAAGGTTGCAAAGGGACATGATGACATGGATTTTGATAAGCTAGGAGATATGGAATGGAAGAATGTAAGAATGAATAGTGATGATCAAGATCAAATAGACAAGATATATACACAAGGACCAAGTGTGTTGCCCCCATTCTTCATCAAAACCAAGGATGAAAAGAAAGGATGTATCTAGTAAGAATGATGGAATATGGATGAAATAAAAGATATGGTATGAAAGATATGGATAAACCATATAGGATAAGCATATATGATGTTCAAGAAGATTCTTAACCTTATCAAGATCAAAAGTGGTAATGTAAGGAATGAGCGTAGAAAGGATAGTGACCATGAATGATAAGATGGATGAGATTTTCCCCTAAGTGTAGAGTGCAAGAGGAATATGTAAGATAGGATATGGATGATAGGGAGATGGAGGAAGGACTTTAACATTGATTTTCACAACCAATTATCCCTTTAATTAACCATGACAATGGGGATTAGACTCATAAATGCTGGTAGATTAATGGTATGATGGAAGAGACTAAGGATTTATGCAAAGGTTTGGATTAAAGGGGAATGATGGGGGATGAATGTTGGATAATGGATAGATGGAAAGGATGACAAGCTCAACATTGGCACACACCTTGAAGGATGGTGGAGTGATGGAAGAAGAATGGATTTGGAAAGTGATAGGTTATTATATGGAAGATTGGAGGAAGCTTTTGGATAAGAAAATTTGGATGCCAATTTTGATTTTATTGCTTCTATGAGACTTTTAGGAATCCACATGATTGTTGACTTTGGTATTTGCTTAGTGGGCCATTGTGGCCTTGAAAATTTTTCATTTATGGACCTTTGTGGTCTTTGAAAATTTCCTTTTTGCTTTGATGGGCCTTTGTGGCCTTTTGAAAATTTCTTTTGATTTATGGACCTTTGTGGTCTTTGAAAATTTCTTTTTTGCTTTGATGGGCCTTTGTGGCCTTTTTGATTTTTCCTTTGATTTTGGATCAAGTTTTCTTTTATTTTTGCATGTCTCTTCGAGGAGACATGTTGATCCTTTGATACATGTGGATTTTGATATAGAAGCTTCTGATATTTGGCACCCAAATTGCTTTCAAAAGCAATGGGAGGGGAAAATTGAGATGAATGGTATGAACGTATTATGGATGAGCGAATGTGGGTAGAATTTTGAAAGGGCATCAAAGATGTGTGCCTTTGTTGTTCTTGAGGAATAGGATATGGACCTAGGATAGATGGAGATTTTGATGGACTAGGATGAGGACCTAGGATAGATGGAAAGTTTGATGGACTAGGATGGGGACCTAAGATAGATGGAAGGTTTGATGGACTAAGATGAGAACCTAGGATAGATGGTAGGTTTGATGGACTAGAACACTTAGGTATATAACCAAGGCTATGGTGAGATGGGTGTTTTCGAATAAAAAGGGGTTCTAAGATACCTTGTTCATGAATGCCTAATCCTTTGCCTTTGTAGTTCATACTTTGACACATTCATTTGCCAATGGGATATGTATTGTTTGTGAAACAAGATGCAAGTCCATTTTGGGGAGGATATGATATGGATGAGAGGTTAGGTGTTGGAAGTAAACTAGAATGGATAAAGGTGGAGGATCCCAATTTATAGGTGTGGGGTTCATGGATAGCTTGAATAGGTGTGATAGGCTCTTGACATAGGGATGATGGGATATTTTGATCTTGACTTGGAAAAGGATCATGAGGTGGTATGAAAGACATATCTTGATCATGAGAAGGATAAACATCTTCATGGGATAAAAGGGCATCCTTGAATGGAAGCATATCTTGATCTTGATGAGGAAAGGAATCATTAGATTTCATAGAAAGCATGTCTTGATCGTCAATTGGTAAGAAATCATTAGATAGGATGGAAGAACTATCATGATTTTGTGATACAATAGAATCATGATATGGTATGGATTGATTAGATGATGTGGAAAAAGAAATTGGAAGGATACTTGTCTCTTGAGATGGATGTGAATTATTTTGGATGAAAAGTGAAAGGAGGGGATCATCATAAGATTCTTGAGAAATGGGATCTTGATCAAAGTTTGGAAGATTTTGTGAGATTGTGGAATCATTGGATGGAGTAGAAAGAATATCTTGACCTTGATGTGTAGGGAAGTCTATGCTAGCATGCTTTGGATTGAGAGTTTGACATGAATCATTGGATGTTGAGGATATGATAGAAGAAGGTGATTGGATTGAATTGTTAACTTGGGTGAAAGAATCTTGAGGTTCATTTTGGCTTACGGTGGATGGAGATAAATGCATGACATGATAAGATTGTTCAATATCTTTTGTATTTGAGGACTGAGATTTGGGATTATTGAAATTTTGGAAAAATTCAAAGATATTGAACTTGGATGATGGAGTTGTTGGTGAAGAAGGTCTCATGTTCATTGTTTGGTCAAGAGGATATGGGTAGATGTTTGGCATTAGATATCTCTTTGTGGTTGTTTCCCAAATTTGTTGTTGAAGGTTTTCTAGTTGATAAGCTAAAGCATTCAATTTATCCTCATCTATTTCAGCCATGGTGGTTTGTGTTTCTTTTTGGGATGATCTTATCTGTTTTAATGACAAGAAAGCATAGAAAGCAAAAATAGAACTGTTGTTGATTAAATCCTAAATTCTTAAACAAAGAGTGTATGTTCAAGAACCAAACATGGTTCCTCTTGATTTTCACTAGTTTGTTGACAAGATAAGATAATTCAAACAGACTCACTCCTAGAGACAAAAGGTCATTGCTATATACTCGAATGGCCCACAGCTTGGAATTGCGTTGACTCACACAGCCATGTCACCCCCTAGAGGGCGCCCGTGTTTTTGTCTTTTCCAGGTGCGTACTCAGAGTGACGGAAGTGGATATCGGATCCCCTGAGCAAATAGTCCTTGGTAATTATATGGTGAGTTCTTGAGGGTAGATTCTTCCCCGCCCTCGCACTGCCGAGTATTACAATGTTTAGAAACTGACAAGCGTGCTTCTATTTCTAGGTTCTTAGATAGGGTTTCCATTCAGAGCAGCAAATACATAAACTCCCTTGAGAGACCTTCCAATCTTTAGAACAAAGATTTTGGGGATGGTTATCCTGCACACTTCCGTTGAAAGAGGGTTTCCCCAAATTCACATAAATTTTTAAGTGGGTTGGAATACCATGGCTTTTGGTTGTCCCCACTTAGGTCGTTCCCGTAGGGTGAGTACTTTTTCCCACTATGATAGGCCTGTCTAAAGGTTTTAAAAAGCTTTAAAATGCATAAATTATAGTGAGTCTGGTATTCTGATGCACCCTGTAAAGGGGAGAGCATAAACCTATCACCCAATCACAGCAAAGAAGTTGTTCTTTTTAAAACCCAAAAGACAAATGATCTAATCTATATGGAGATATTACTCCATAACAAGCATGATGTTCAATTTCAATCCCACAAGAAATAATGAAGTTTCTATCCTAGGATTGATCAATTTTTATCCATTTTCTGTCCTAGGATTGATAAATTTTAACCCGTTTTCTATCCTAGGATTGATAAATTTTAAACAAAAAGAGATTAAAGAACAAAATCTGGCCGCGCATGCATTGGATCCAGATAAAAAGATACATTTTTATCAATGCTATTTGGTCCTAAAGCAAGAATGAAACAAAATATATGATGGGTTATTTCCCATGAGTGTTCAAAAACACTATTACAATGAATATCAAATGCTCTTTCTTTCACTTCAATGCTCCATTTTCTTCTTAAAACAGAATTGTGCCGAGGCACTAAAACAGTCGTGTGTCGCGCTATAGTTTTCCTCCGATGCGCTACAGAATCCAACCTGTGCGCTATATTTTTCCTCCGACGCGCTATAGTTTTCCTCAGACGCGCTATAGAATCCAGCCGGCGCACTATAGCTTTCCTCCGACGCACTACAGAATCCAGCCGGTGCACTATAGTTTTCCTTAGACGTGCTATAGAATCTAGCCGACACGTTATAGTTTTCCTCCGACGCGCTACAGAATCCAGCCGACGCGCTATAAAAAATCACGGTTCCGCGAAAACTATCACGCAGATACCTATAAGACACTTTTCACAAAAAAATTGCAGAATATGGGGTTATGCCCCATGGTGGGTGCCAATTTGTAAGTGGTAGAATGGGGAAAATGATCTAACAATGCATCTACATTTCTAAATAGGACATTGCATCTAAGATTTAAGAAATTTAAACAAATTTAAACTAGAAATCTTCATAAATCTATCCTATTGCTCTCTAACTCTAAAGATTTCTCTAATCTACTTAGCTCTCATATTCAGAAGCTAATTAAACTATTGAAATGACACTTAGAGAATTAAAATTAAGCTATTCTATTCTAATATGATTAACTATGAAGCTAGAATGATTCTATAGTAAAGCTTCTAAGAAGGAAACTACTGTAAATTGCCATAATTGAAATGCAGGATGGATGTTGGATGAATGTTGAATGCTGGAGATGCTGGATGAATGTTGGATGCTCTGGAAAACCTGTAGAGTAAGATTGCATAAGTTGGGATCCATTTCCTGTAGCCCAAGAGTTGTATTTATAACTTTCATGGTAGTACAATTGCACAGAGATACGGGATAAGGGGCTGTGATTCAATCTGGAGAATTGAAGGGCATGGGATGAGAAGATGGAGCTGATCATGGAGAATGGTTTCTCCCCATGAAAACACCAGGCAAGATAAGAGGGAAGGTGGGTGGAAGGTGGTTGAGAGAATTTCCTGCAGGTTTCTCTCGGAAGCTTTTCCCGTGAATGACAGTGCCATTAATTTAAATTTTGAAAATTTAATTTTATTGGTGAGTGAATAATGGTGGGAAATTTATGCCTAAATTTAAATATTATTAATTTATTTAAATTTAGCAAAAAAGAGGATTTGAATAATTTAATAAATCAAACTATAGGGTTTGTTTATTAAGTTAAAACAAAAGGAAAGTGATAATTAAATAAAAGATTTTAAATATCTTTATTTAATTAAGAAGAAATGTGATGAGGTATTTAAATAACACAAATTATTTAAGTTTGTGTATTTAATTTATGATAGAATTATAAAGGAAGCAATAATGATAATAATTAAATAAAACAAAGTTTTTAATTTTGTTTATTTAATTAAGAGATAAATAATATGATGAAAATGATAATAATTAAATAAAACAAAGTTTTTAATTTTGTTTATTTAATTAGGAGATAAAATAGAAGAATTAATAATGAACTTAATATAAACAAATATTTCTATTTATTTACTAAGTAGAAGAATTTAAGATTAATTAATCAAATAAGTTGTATTCAATTAATTAGATTCTCCAGACCATTTTTAGGTGTCTACATTGGTTTTACAATGTTTTCGATAAATGCACTATGTTTTCAAACAAGCAATGTAACATTCTAGCTCAATTGGTACGTTTTTCTTGGTGGGCTCGCCTCATGCCCTTCGTAGAAGAGATGATTTTACATGCAACCAAGGAAGAAATATATAGGTATGTTAAGAATGAAGTCTTAACCTCTATATTTCAACCAAGATCAGACATGGCAAGTAACTTCTTGGAATCTAAGTTCCAATGCACCACTTCGATAAACTCACTCAATGGATCAATAGGCCACTACAAACAAGGGTTCTAGTTTGGACTTTCCGTTCGTAGAGATTGACCCATACGACAAGAGTCCGCTTTCGGATCCATCTTGTCAGAGCCAACCATGTGATACTGGCGTTTAACCAATACCCACATTTATATCCCGGCTGGAAATACTCTTGGCGTTAGAGTGTTACCGGTTGAGTCATTCCCTTGGGTGAGTACTTTTTCCGCAAGGCAGGCCCTCTAGGATAAACAATAGCGAAAAAACACACTCATAGTTCGATCAACCTTTGTTTAGAAACAAAGGGAGAACACATGTCGTATGTTTAATCACACTCACACAATATGTTGTTCAATTTTAAGCCCAAATCGAAGTGTGGAGGTGATCACTTTATTTTATGCCAAAATCACCAAAAAGGCCTTTTGATTCTCAAGATTTCTTGGAAGTGTGAGAGAAGCACATGCGTCCTTTTCAATGACTTTAGTTTAAGTAAGTAACCACAAAACAAAGCAAACACACATTCATTTTATCCTTCCAAAGCAATTGTGAGTTCGTTTTAAGTACCAAGATGAAGTGTGAAATTGATTTGTTCAAATTTAGTCCAAAAGTAAAAGACTAGTCAGTTTCTAAGATTCAATTTTAATTCCAACTTTGAAAACAAACAATGATCTAGTTGGCCTAAAACAGAAAACTAAAGCATGAAGTGGAAGCCCTTAAGCATTAAAAAACACTTTTTTCAATTTCGAGTTCAATGCTCAAGGCCCACTTTCAATTAATTTTTTTTCAAAGATTGTTTCCTTCGCTTCAAATTTGCAATTTCCATGTGCAAACAAAATCTACAAGATAAAACATATGAGAATTAATTGTCAAGAAAAAATTTGGGAAATAAATATTAAAAGAAAATCAATTTCATCAAATATATAGTCAATCAAATTAAATGATGACATCTCATCAATAATCTCTCATTTAGCTTTCTTGCAAGATAAGAATGTAACATCTAATAAATGAAAAGACATTTAAAAGTATTTACAAACCTTGCTAAAGTAAAGAACATTTAATAATGTCTAATAAAAAATGTCAGCATAATTTACTCCTCTCCTTGGATTCAAAATCTTCATGACTACAGCTCATAGAAGTCCCCCCATACGTAACGAGGAAATATTTCAAAGTATTTTCCACCTTTGGATCTAAAACATGATATGAGTTGCCTTACCGCAAATCATGACTTTTGTTGCAACTATCAGTATTTAAACAAATTTTCCTTTCTTACAAAGAACCACAGTCAGCACAAAAAGGACCAACGTTCAAAACGCGAGGAATTATGATGAAGGTGACAGGAGCAGCAAATGACAATAACAACATTTATTTTGTAAAATGTGAACATTTCATAAAGGTCATAAATGCCTTAGAGGTGGGCAAGGGACAAAACATTTCAGTGATTGTTGGCGCACTAAAGTGAATGCATTAATGGACAGAGACTTTTGAAACATCCATTTCCCTCCACAAAGATAGTGCCCTCCATACTTTTACTTCTCCAATTTGGCGAGCTATTTCCTTGAATTGGGCCATCATAATTGTAAGACCTTTTAAGAAAATGCAGATGGCAGGTGTAAAGCCATATTCAATAACCTTTGACCAGTGTCCTATTTGTCTTGCTCGAGCATGTTTAATGCTTTCCTTATTAGCCTTCAACTTGTCGATTAAATCATTGTTGCTGCCAACACCAAGTAAATAAAAATCAAGCTGGTAAGTATGATGATCACGTGGGTTATTGGGCCATTGATTGGCTTTGGATCTATCTAAAAAGAAGGCACAATGATATGAGAGAAAGTTGAGCTTAAACCCTATCTCTATACCCAGTAAGCTAAGGGTAGATGAAATGACTTCAAAGACTTAAGTTCAGATCTGATTGAGTTATTGCCACTAGCATGATAGGATTATCAACGTAGCATCTACAGCGCCATTTAAAGTTCCTCATGGAATGGAAATTGAGCAATATCAATAATATTTGTAATCCTATTTGCTATCATCCCATTTTTCTTTTTGACTTTCTCACTCGTGTGTATGCAATGATTTAGAACAAAAAGATAACATGAATTTAGCAAAAAAAAGGTAGACAAACATATACGCCCACAACTTCAAGTGCATTAGCATTTAAGAACACAATTTAAAGAATAAAAGCAAGAACACATAGTCACCGAACTTTCATGCCAAAGGGTAAAATGCAACTATTTCATATAACGCCTCCAGAAAATTACTGATGGTGGCAGAGATTTGGCTGCCTGCTTTAATTTCTTTCTTGTTCATCAAGGTAGCAACCCTAAATTCTCCCATATAAAAGAACTGACATTTAATAACACCAGAGACTATGACAAGGGCAACTATCTTGAGAATATGTGAGTATTGATTATTGGAGGCGATTTGAAAGATCTCTGAGGAAAATTTTCTTTTGAAAACAAGACATCTACCCAGCAATTAAATACACTTTTGTACCAGGAAAAAAAAAATACAAGGAAGATTCGAAGCAATAAAAAGCTTTAAACAAAATTAAATGCTTCTGTGTGGGTCTTATCTCCTCCTGCGCACATGCTTAGATCATTCATATCTAAAGTTATCTGGATGTCTCTATTTTGCAATCTGCATTGCTTCCACAATATTAGATTTAGCATGGAAAGTCAGATCAAGTAACATTAAGACAACAGATTTGATTGAGCACTTACTTTGTTTCCATTGATAAATTGATTTACCAAATAGGGCGTCCTTATTCAGTGCCTCGAGCTGTCTTCTAAGTGAAATCTGCAAATGGTTAGTTTAAAATAAAGCAACATTTCAACATCCCTATGGAATAATAAGCCATGTTAATCATGCCATAAATGAAACAATGGAAATCAAATAAAAGCATATAAAAACATGACAGTAATCCTATCCCATAGTGGATTGGTGCTTTTATGGAAAGAAGCCCTTTCCCAATCCTTGATTGATAAGCTAGTGATGAAATTGCTATGGATATGGAGATGATAAATGGACAAGATCAGTTCTCAAAGAGAATGACCTTGCATCAAGTTGTGGAGGATTTGCTTGAGGATGAAGCTTCTCATTTAAATATTTTCAAATGCTAAGTGTGCCAAACATAGAGAATGTGGGACTAAGATTGGACCAATGAAAGGAGGACACTTGTCAAGTGATGATAGGCCAATGGATATGCAAAATTTGGGATGAGTGCCCATGAGAGGGAGAATTTGAATTCAAATTTTGTAATAAATTTAAAGAGGGGGACAAGAAAGAAGAGCAATAAATGCTATGTTGGAGGGACAAATCAACTTGTCATGTTGAGTGAAAATGAGGGTTTTTAATAAATCAATAAATTGATTTATTTGTGCAAGTGGCCTAATCTAGAGAATGCAAGTGGGTGAGATTAGCATTTAATCATGGTTAGATTAAATTAATGATGATTAGGATGATTTGACCAATTTGACATGATTTAGGGATTTAAATCAAATCAAAGAGAGAAATATGAATTGGATTTTAATTAAATAAAGTCCTCATTTATTTAATTAAAGGGATGATGATAGGATCAAGTTTGATTTATTTGATTTAAGCTGATGACTTTAGGAGATTGATAAATAAACTTGATTTATTTGTTGAATGGAATATGATTATGCATAATGCTAATTTTGCATGTCTACAGAACTAAAGGGGGGTTAGGGTTCCTCCACCTATTTCATTCAAGTTTCATTAAAGAAAACCCTAGAGATCTAAATCTAAGGATGGAATTAGGAAAAGAGATCTGCAATAGGGTGTCCTATGGGTGTGATTAAAGATGAAAGGGCATTCACCACCAAGAAAAGTCTTGGAAGGAAGGGGATGAATGCAATGATATGCAAACCTAACTATGCAACCTATGATATAAAACTGAAAATAAAAATAATGAATTGAGAATGAACAAAGAGGCACCTGGAAGATTGAAGAAGCTTGTAACAAGGTCTGCACTCCCAAAAATTTGACTTTTAATGCACACTAGGACTCATATGCTAGTAGGGGAAATTTAGTCCCAGTTTAGGGTTTTGGGTCAAAACCAAAATCTAGATTTGCTAAACTAGGAACTACAAAAATGCTTGAAATATGGTATACTAGGACTCATATTCCACAAGTGGCAATTTAGTCCCCATATTACGGTTGATTTGAAACTATGATATCCTCTAGTGACCACTTTTAGCTTCTCTCCTATCAAATCTTGAAATCTAAAACTCTGAATTCTTCTTTGTAGATAACTTCTGTGATCTTGCAATGTAGATGATAACTTTGACAACTTTCTTCAATATTTCTCTTCAATGGATCTTCAACCTAGATCTGCAAATCACATCAAAGAGAGGGAAACATGTTTTGTTAGTGGATAATGGTTTTCCTTGGTCAAACCCTATTTTAGTAATCAAACCTTGAAATAAATAGAAATAAAATGAAGGAATGGTGAATGAACAAATAAGCTATGTTGCAACTCACCAAACCCTTGGAATAAAGGTTAAAATCTTGTATGTAATGGATAGCATGAATGTAGATCTCAACTCTTGATTGTATACTATGGATAGTGACTTGAATGCTTGCTTGAATCATAAAAACCTACATCATAAAAGTTAGCTCAAAAACAAACATGATGCACAATGACTTTCACATGATGCCTGTATCTTGATTATAGCTTCAAAATTATTGAAAATCACTATTGGATGCTTTTGTGATCATAAAATTTCTATTATGCTTGAATAATTGAATTACAAGTTAGGAGAAAACATGTGAATTAACCTTGTATTTATACTTGTTTATGCCAAATTTCCCAAAATTACAACACTACAAGCTGATGTGAAATCTAGGAGAATAAGATCCCGCAAAGAATTTGAATTCAAAATAGGTCCAAGCTAAGTAGGTCTCATACACTAGTTAGGGCATATGATTCCAAGTAGGCTAGTCTTGGGACATAAATTTCAAGAAAGGTTAAGTTCTATGACAAATTCAGGTTTAGGCCCCAAAACTTAGGTGGGACCCATATGCCCAAGGTGGCATATGAGTCCTAGATTACTAAATCTAGGCCATACAAACCAAAAACATTAAATTATGATTTGTCATTTTATATGTGTCGAGATTATCCTCAGAAAGATGCATTAAATAAGGCTTGTGGATGAGAAATAGGACCAAATAAGGCATAAAGAAGCCCAATTTTAGCAAGGAGGGCCAAACAAGTGTGAAAATATAGAGGGATACATTTTGGTACACTATATTTATCCCCCATTTTAGTGAGAAGAGGAAATTGCTTCAAAATCACACTAAAGTAGATAAAATTGCATCAAGAGGGGTCCAAGTGTACCAGTGCTAGTAAGATAGGATGACAATGATCAAGAGGGATGATCAAGCCCTAGGATTGAGATCCTATGGAAAACTAGCATAGGCACATGATAACACACATGTTAATGTTGTAAAGAGAAATAATAAGGCAAAAGCATACTCTACCAAAGACACAAAGAAGAAAGAAAAGTGGAAACGAAAAGGGGGTGGATCAAGCTTCAATAGTTTGTCTCACATGTTTTGGATCAAATCTAAGTTCTTTGTCTAAAACGTTTAGAAGTGAAACATGATATTCACTATGTAAATAAAATGCACACTCACAATGGCTAGGGGAACTTCAGGCCGTCCAATAGGTGAGCCCCCAACAAGACACATACACATGTGGCCGTTATGTGCTCACACAAACAAGCAAGTGGCTATGGGAAAGTTATGCTTAAGTTTAGTTCCCATATGTACAACCAAACAAAAGCTATACCTCTTGATAATTTTGATTAGGTGCCACATAACATGACAACATGGATTCATGAGGCAAGCAAAACTTTGTATGCTTGATACTCATGAACAAATAAGATGACACCACAAGCAAGAAAAGTGTGTTATGCATGGTGGCCATATAACCGATATTGTAAAAGATAATGTAAGGTACGTTCAAAGTATTTTTCCTTAGTTCATGCAAGGTCTTAACTTAGGGAACATTGTGCCTAATTTCTCCAAGAGAGGACCAGTCGAATCATAGAAGATTCATAACTTAGGGGATGCAATGTGTCACATCAACCTACTAAGAGGAATATAATATGCTAAGAGAGATCACACTCTTGAGGGACATCACACCCAATTTCACCACAAAGAGAAAGATGCATCACATGAAGTAAGAAGACTACACAATAAAACATAAGTTATAAAAATGCAAAGAGAATAATGCCAATGTATGCCCCTACTTTAAAAAATTGCTAAACACCATGCTATGAGCAATTAATTTGAAGTAGCAAATGATAAATGCTTATAATAATGAGGATATGAGAGCTTATTTGGAAATCCCTATGCCAAGTCATATGTTTCCAAATAAAGCGATTCCATGAAAATGGGTTTCCCCCAAAATGAAACTCTAAACACATGAGGGATCCATGGATTCAAGTCCAATATACATCTTTGCTACAATGTTATTATAGAGCTCAAAACTATCATCATTCCCCAAATACTCATGGAACAAGAAGAATTGACAAAAAGAGAGCAAAAAATAAGAAAATGTTTTGGGTTTACATGGAAGAGACCTAAATGTCTTGACTCCTTGCATCATCCCCAAAAGGAAAATACAAGAAAAAGAAAAGAATAAAGGAAAAGCTTTTGGCTCAACATGGAAGAGACCTAAATTTCTTGACGCCTTGCATCATCCCCAAAAGGAAAACACAAGACAAAGAAAAGATAAATGTTTATGACATAGAGAAGAATGTAGGTACAAATAGAGGAATGTCACAAAGACAGAGAGAGATACATCAAATAGAACATTACGGGGGATCACATTGATCACATTATGCACATGTAATCACACATAAGAAGCATGTAAAAGAAAAAGATAAGACTAGTAAGGCACATGTGAGTCAACCTAGAGTAGGTCATCTACATCCCAATATTGTTTATTGTATATGGAAGGTGGAAAACTAGCCAAAGGGACAATAGCAAGTTCTGAACTAGGGTTGTCACCAAGTTCAACACTCTTTCTATGAGAATTAGATCATTTAAACTCATAGAATAAGAAAATAATATATTCAATTCATTTCACTTCCTCATTAATTTTAACAACCTCATCATCATCATCTAAGTTAATCACAATGAGAGGTCAAATGATAATGTTTAAAGAAGAATTTAGTTCTCGTTGTGGTTGCAATATATGATCTTTTTGTTTTGGCAAAGAGGAAGACTCATTGTATATTACTTCAGTCAAGTTTGAATGTTGATTTTCTTTGTTGTTTTCTTCATTTAACCTTCAAGAAAGAGAATGACGTCTATGCCTATACTCTAGTATTTATATTTCTTTTGGTATGATTTTCTAGTTACGTTTGTATAAGAATGGGTTTATCAACCATAGGTTTCTTTTCTTCCCTAAGGGTAGGAACAAAAGGAACCATAAGAGGCTATCCAACCACTTTTTCTTTAGCTTTGTAAAATTATTTTAGCTTAGGAGGCATTATGGGATTGTTTTGGTTGTCTCTTGGTATTTTATAGGAGATAGGTAAGGGATTTGTCTTAGGTTGGTCTTGGTTATTTGGATTTTTCTTAGGTTCAATGATAGTTTTTTCAAGGATAGGAGGTTCAATTGTAGGTTGAGGCATGTTTCTAAGGGATAATTTTGCTATTCATTTTTCTTTAAACTTTTGATAGGATTTAAAAAAGAAGTCTTCATGAGGCTTAATTGGTCCCATAGGCTTGGGCCAAAAAAAATCAAATGAAAAGTTCCCACAGGGAGACAGAGGATTAAAGCCACTATGGTGCACAATAAAGATTTCAGTGTCAAAGGGAAACTTTAAGTATTTATGCATGACTGTTGGGATGGCTTCCATGGAGCATAGCCATGGATAACCAAGCTTCACACGAAATTGATCCCACATCGAGATGATGGAGAATGAGACATATAATTATTTCAATTTGAATTTTAGAGGAAGGGTGATCGATCCCGTCATAGGGCAAGTGAAAAAATTATGCATTTTTATCCATTCTTTTGGTTTATCATATGTTTCTTGATAGAGTTCATGTATAAGTAATAATTCTTTAGTGATCACATTCTCTCCACAAACATGATCAATTAATATCCCATTAGTGGGCTTGTCATTGAGTCGACCAACTATGTAAAGAGGACCATCAGGTGCATTTCTAATTATATCTTTAGATGAGAAAGCAGTGTCAAGAGGCTTTTTAGTTTGGCCCTTACTCGGTAGAATTTTGATCAATCTAAAACATGGAAAAAGAGGGTTTCCATCATCAAGGTGAATGGATCAAGATGATAAACCACTAATTTTCACTATAAAACATTTAATTATGAAGGAAAAACATGCAAATAACAATTAGAAGCTAACCCTAAATGTTATAGAAATGAAGAGGGGAGTTCTTAGAGCTTAAAGTGGTGTGTACCTTGCTGCAAGAAGCCTATTTTTAGGGCACAAAGGACTCATTTTCCTTTAGTGACGAATGGGTCCTTGTTAGGGTTTTTAAAACTAAGATGTGGGTTATTTACCTTGATTTTTGCACTCCCAAGTCCTTGGTTATCAGCTCTCAAAAACCTATAAATTTTTTTGTAGCTTCAATTCCATCTTCTTGCACTATGAGGGTCAACTTTGCAACTTGACAAATTTTACAAATTTTCTCCAAACTTCTCCACTTGATCTTCAACCTATAAATCTGCAAACACACATTCAAGGGAAGAGAAGCCTGTTGATTATTAGTGAATAGGGGTTTCCATAAGTCAAACCCCTTATAGGTAATCAAACCAAATGATGAAATAATGTAATTGAAGCATGAAATATGAAATATACAATGTTGATACCTTGGAAGTTATCTTGGAGTTTAAATTTGGAATATAGCATGAGGTGGCCATGAAGAAGGTAGATCTTGATCCTTGAATAAGATGTGAAACAATGCTTGCAAGTAGATCTTCAATGCTACATCCACCATCCTAGCTCAAAAACATGCATGAATGTACTATGCCTTTGTCATGATGAAATGATCTTGAATTGCTACAGTAAACTCTTGATAATCTATCTTGAAATGCCTTTGAAAATGCTCTTGAATTTCTCTATAATTCTCTCTCAAAGTTGCTAGGTCTTTTTAGGAGAAACAAGGTGAATTAACCCCATATTTATACTAAATCTAGAGATTAACCCCAAAATTCAAATGATTCAAGTCAACACCAGATCTAGAAATGAATATTATTAAAATATTGCTCGAATCAAATTAAAAAAGGGGGTCCTCATTAAGGGAGGACCCATTCGCCATCTAGGGCGAATGGGTCCTAGCACAAGTTTCTAGGACCTTGCCTTCGGTGTGTGAAATAACATTAAAAACCCATGTCAAATGTACTAAGAAAGGGGGGTCCTATAGAGGGAGGATCCATTTGCCACCTAGGGTGAATGGGTTCTAGCACCAATTTCTAAGACCTCAAATTTACCAAATTAAATGTTTTATAATTTTAATGTTGGGTGTTGGGATGGATCCTTAGAAGGTGTCACAAATAAGGCTTAAATTTGAATTAAAGGGGATAATTAACTCTAATTAACCACAATTAATTAATGAGACCCTAGATAAGTGTGAAAGTGCATTACAACACTTTACAACACCATAAATAGGTTATAATTTAGGTGCATTTTATTAAAAAGGGGCCCAAGATCAATGTGAATGTGTACAAAACCTTACAACATTAGACCTAAGCAAAACTAGGTTAATTCAATGACAATCATTCCCAAATTAAGTAAGGAAAATGGATACTTTTTCTGTTACTACATTTTTCCCCCATTTTAGTGAGAGTTTTCCCCCCACGACAAACTCACACTAAAGTAGATATTCAAGACACTTATGTATGAAACAATAACAAGGATGCATAATCATAACCTATCAAAGGCCAAGAAAAATAAAGAAAAACAAAAGGATCAAGCACAACCATTCCAATGCGATGTGGAATGGGGTTGTTTATCTATAACATATGCTGCTCACTCTGGGGTAGTGGAACCTTAAACTGTCCACTAGATGAGTTATCCTAAAATATGTGTATGCTCACTATGGGGTAGTTGAACCTCAGTCTATCCACTAAGTGAGTTATCCCAACGAGGTGGAAAATGAGAGAATCATATTAGCCTCTCATACCATATCGAAGTTATCCTCCTAACAACTTTGATAAGGCACCACAATGTAATGATTTTTTTAAATGAGCTTTTGTAATGTCATGCATGTAATTTTTTGTGTTAAAAGGGGATTTTACTTTGTTTGTGTAAGGTCTTCTTCTTAGGGAACATTGTGCCTAATGTCTCCAAGAGAGGACAAGTCAAGGATATCAGATCGCCACTTATGGGATGCCTCATTCACAACATGCCATGAAGGGAGATTGTATGCATAGAAATATCATACTCTTGGAGGACATCAAACCAAATGGCGTCACCAAGAAAAGGTCATGTCACAATAAAAAGAAAAATCATGCATGAAATATGTGGAAAGATGTCATCGATGCATGCCCCCACTTTTAAGTGGTTGCTACACCATTACTATGAGCAGTTGCTTTAAAGTAGCCAATGTTATGTCCTAAGACATGAGAGCTTTCCTCAAAAATACCTATGCCAAGTCATATGTTTATGAAATAAGCTACATCATGAAATAGAAATGGTTTCCCCTAAAAATAAGGGATCTATGGATTCGAGGTCAGTATGCCTTGCTACAATGTTGTCATATAGCATGGAACTGCCATCATCCCCCAAATACTCATAGAACTAGAAGAATGACACAAAGAGAATGAAAACAAAGAAAAATCCTTTCGGGTCAACATGGAAGAGACTTAAATGTCTTGACACCTTGCATCATTCCCAAAAGGAAAATAAAAGACAAATGAGAAAGATAAAAGGAAAAGCTTTTGGGTCAACATAGAAGAGACCTAAATGTCTCAATGCCTTGCATCATCCCCAAAAGGAAAACACAAGAAAAATGAAAAATGCTTATGACATAGAGAAGAATGTAGGAACATATAGAGGAATGTACAAAGAGAGAGAGATACATCAAACGAAACATCACAGGGGGATCACCTTACACACATGCAATCACATAAAGAAAACATGAAAAATGCAAAAGACTAGTAAGGCACATGTGAGTCAACCTAAAACAAGTCGTCTGCATCCCAATCTCAGTTGAACTAAGGGAAGCACTAGGTTCAACACTCTTTTTAGGATATTTTTCATTTAATCTCATAGAAGAAGAAATAAATGTATTCAACTCATCATGCACTTCTTTATCAATATTTGCAATGTAAATGTTGTCATATAGATTTATTGCAATGAGAGGTCAAATGGAAATGTCCATGGAATTCTCTTGTTGTAGTGAGGAGATAGATTCATCATGCATTGCTTTAGGTAAGTTTGGATTTTTATTTTCTATGTTGTTTTTGTCTTCTTGAGTTCATAACTTACGAGCAATAGCACACCGTCTATTCCTACGCTCTCTAGAACTTCGATTCCGCTTTAATCTATTGTCAATTTATGTTTGTGTAAGAGTGGGTTTGTCAATTATAGGTTCCTTCTCTTCCTTGGGAGGAATAGAAAAAAAATAGGAGGTTGTGCACCCACTTTCTCTTTAACTTTTTAAACTTGTTTGGCTCTAGGAGGGATAACGAAATTGTTTGTGTTATCTCATTGTCTCTTATATGAAATGGTAGGAGGTTTTTCTATAGGTTGTTCTTGTATGTTCGGAAGGGCTTTCAGTTTGATCATTGCTTCCTCAAGGATAGGTGTTTTAGTTATAGATTGAGGCATGTTTTGAAGGGATAATTCTGCTATTTTCTTTTCCTTGAACTTTTGATATGATTTGAAAAAGAAATCCTCATGAGGCTTGATAGGTTCCATAGGCTTGATCCAAAAGAAATCTAATGAAAAATTCCCTCAGGCTAAGGTAGGATTAAATCCACTATGATGCACAATAAAGATATAATTTCCAAATGGAAACTTTAGATATTTATGCACAACCAAAGGGATGCCATTCATGGAGTGAAGCCATGGATAGCCTAGCTTCACAATAAATTGTTCCAATTGTGGGATGATGGAAAATGATACATTTGGTGTTTTCGATCCAACCTTTAAAGGTTGATCTACCGAGCCTATCGTAGGGCAAGAAAACCAATTATGCATCTTGATCCATGCTTTTGGTTTGCCATATGTTTCTTGATATAGCTCATGCATATATAAGAATTATTCAGTGATCACATTCTCTCCATAGATGAGATCAATCAATATCCCATTAGTGGGCTTGTCATTGATTTGGCCAGCTATGTAAAGAGGACCATCAAGTGTACTCTTAAGTATGTCATTTTGTGAGAAAACAATGTCAAGAGGCATTTTAGTTGAGCCCTTACGAGGTCTAGCTTGATAAATGCTACTATTTTAATTGATTATTCTTCATTTGTGTTTTCACCATCCATGCCAACATTCATCACTTCATTCTTCATTTTGCTAGCTTTGAAAAATTTGAAATAATGTGCTCAGGCATGGGATTTGTAAATATTTGTGAATTTTTATTAGGAGGAGCTACAAAATTATTACCTTGATCATTCACACCTCTGATTTGAAGTTGATTATTGTCAAAAATGTCTTGTATTAAGGCGCTTACCATATTCTGTACGATGTCCATTTTGTTGATGGTAATGCCGATAAGCAATTTTTCAAAAGCCTCTAGGAAATGGTATATTAGGGTAACATTCTCAAACAAGAGGTAATGTAAGCATATTCTTGTCAATAAGCTACAACATGATATTATGAAGGGTATCAAGTAAAGGAGTGAACTCTCTCTCCCATTCACCAAAAGGAGTTGTCATCTTGATAGTAGCCACTTGATTATTAGTTTGTTGACTTTTTTGAGGGGAATTTAGTTGTAAAAATCCCTTATTCTGCTTCTTGAAAGTTTGATAGCTATTTTGAGTTGTAGATTCAAAATTTTTGGTATAAATAGGGGGACTTTCACATCACGACCACAACTCAAATTTTGATAATCATGAAGGGTTGTACATAACTATGTGAAGGATGGAAATTTGAACATATCAATTTTTCTTTGGAGTTTATCTTGTAAGTTGGAAATAAACATTCATTGAAGTTCAACATCAAGAATATTAATGTTTACTTGTGAATAAAGTGTTTGTTATCTTGCTACAAAATCATTTACTTTCTCATCCTCTTTTTTTTTACATGTCATTAAATCAACAAGGCTCATCTTGGGACCCATGTGAATATGGAAGTGGTTGTAAGAGGTATCAATGAGTTCATTGAATGAGCCAATTGAATTGTTTAGAAAAGAAGAGAACCACTCTAAAGCAGTATCCTTCAAGGACCTAGGGAATAGCTTAGACAAAATTTTATCCTCAAAGATGAAATCACTACACAAGGATGTGAAAGTAGAAAAATGGCTTACAGGATCTCCTTTTCCACCATATTTCTCGAATCGAGGGACTTCTATACCTTGTGGTAGTTGTGCTCTTAATATGTCAAAAGATAGTGGGTTAGATTTGATGTATTGCAAAGGTTGATTATTGTTGTTTTGCTGTAATGCAACTTGTTGTTGGAGAGATGTCATAGTTTGCAAAAGTAGGCTAAGGATAGGATCATTTTGGTTGTAACGTTGAGGGGAATAAGGTGGAGTGGTGTATGTATGCAGAGGGCTAGTGAATTATAGGTTGGTGAAGGTGGATTATTGAGGAGTTATTGTGTTTGAATGGACAAGGATTTAAGTATTTCCTATGAAAATACATATGGAAGTGTACACAGTGCTAGTAGGTATGATTGTTTTGGTTGGTTGAATAGTTTTGGTAGGTTGCAAGGTTGTTGTA
The DNA here is from genome assembly GCA_007258455.2 of Sequoia sempervirens. Lineage (NCBI taxonomy): Eukaryota > Viridiplantae > Streptophyta > Pinopsida > Cupressales > Cupressaceae > Sequoia > Sequoia sempervirens. The sequence goes on along the minus strand of VDFB02058242.1, from coordinate 115,911,637 downwards.
GGTTGAAAGTTTGTTGTAGGTTGAAAGGTTGTTATGGGTTGAGAGGTTGTTGTAGGTTGTGTACTAGTGTATGTAGGAATGGATATTGGTATCATGGCGTATGGAATTGGAATTCCACCTTGGCTTTGAGTAGACCTCAAAGATTGAGTGGAACTAGGGATGGTAGGGATGGTGTTGGTAACATTAAGAACATTGGTTGTATTAGGTGAAGTAATGGGAAATGAAGTATTCAAACTATGAGCCATGGAGGGTTGATTATCAACACTATTAGAAAAGAGTTAGGAAACCCAAGATCCACGGCGAGTAAGATATCATGGGATGACATGAGATTCAAACTACATCTTACAATAGTATTGCTAATTGGACACCAAGTTGTAAAGCTCATACAAGTTTTACAAACCCAGTGTGCAAACCCTAAATGGAAAAGATGTTAATGCGATGACCTAGAATGGAATGCAATTTTTAGATTTTAAGCAAAGAAATGCACTGATTACACAATGCAATAAACTAAAAATGAAATATTTGAATACAATTTTGAATTTTGACAATGCACTAAGTGAAGCAATTTAAGCTATATGCAATGAATTTGATGAAACAATAAATCAGGAAATTGAAATAGGATGATTTGTCACTAAGCTTGTCTGTTCACAAAATCATCAATTATGTGAAAAGTTTAATATAAAGTGAAAACCTCTGAAAGTGCACAACATTTAAACTACAAAAATGAAGTTGAAGGAAACATTTATGAAATATATCTACCCTCATATACGTTGGAACATTTTAACCAGTAGGGGTAATAGTGCATGATCTTCTAATGATTTTATATGCATTTAGGGCCTAATGACCATTAATGCAAAGAGATTTTTATGATAGAATAACATTCACCTATATATTATAGGTACATCCAAACACTTCTAAGCCATTATTTTAGGTGTGATATAAGGAAAATGACCATCAAATGGTATGATTGGATCCTTTATTGAGTAAAAATCACAAGATTTTCAAATTGAATTAAGATCTCATGTCCACATTTTGGTTGTCAATGATTTACAAAAGGGATTTAATGTCTTAATTTTCATTTGCAAAAGGATAAAATATTGAGAGAGAAAAATAGAGAAAGAGCATAAAGGAAAAATGTGATAGCAAGCCTTAGGGATATTTTTTGTAGAAAAAGGAAAGGTATTTTATATTTTAATGATTTTGAGTTTTCCCAAAATGTATAAAGAACATATATAACTTCTGAAGAAAGAGTGTAACTAGTAGATCCAACATTATTTGAGTGTCTTCAAGGGTATTTTGTATATTTCTTCGATGTGTTCTTAACTAATTAATTAGCTAGAAGATTGTAAAATAATTCTAATGATTTTATAATGTATCTTCTCAAGACAAATAAAGAAATGTACAATTTTTTTTCTTGATTACTAAGTAGACTCTTATAAATTCTAGCAAATTATGTTATTAATTCATTTACATGTGTACGACCTAGTTTATATGCGCATTTGGATAAATTTAGTCTTTAGGTACATATCTTCATTAAGCTATACCATTTGGTTTTAGTCCACACTTTTTGCAAGAATCTTAGACTCTATTGCCCACTTGGCATAGGCATTGTATTGCATGAACTAACTCTTCTCTATAATCCTAACACACCTCTAAACAATAAAAAACAACATTTAATATTGTACTGAAATTATTTTTTCTCCCTACCATGTTTAAATGCATGAAATAGCATTAGGGGATACATTTTAATGCAATTGAAATAGCTAGTGTGTAAATACATCTACTTAATTCGGTGCTTGACCTTGAAGTCTTCAAACTAGCATTTAGGTATGGCGTGACAAACTGAAGTTTGATATATTGTGCATGGATATGGTTTGTATCAAGCTAAGTGTTTATTTTTGTGGTGACATCTATAGTAGCACCTTTATAGTAGGTATTAGGGATGGTTGTTAATTGTTGCAGGTTTATTTGTAGCCAAAGGGAGAACTTTGGTTTGCTTCAACATTACGATGCCTTGGGTTCCTTAGGAAAGTTGTGAGTTGGTTGGGTGTGACCTATATTAGGTGTTATCAAGGCACCCAAGGGGCTTGCTTGCAATATCATGAATATTCCTGACTTTCTCTAAATACTTAAGGCTAGTAAATAAGTCAATGAATCACATTATTGATTTCTTCTCATAAATTTTAGAGAGTGCATTTTCTTGAATATGAGGACATACTAAAAACCTAATCTAAAATTAGATAGCATGTGAGCCATATTTCAAAGGTTTTGTTCAAAAGGTTAAACACTAAAATAATGCAGGTGTCAACAAATTTTAGACAATTCTAAATTCAAATTGCATCTTAGATACGACCTAATACCAATATTTATATATTTTAACTAGAAAGCATAAGAAACTAAGCAAATAGTACAAACAATCATAGAAATGCGAAACAAATTATGTAAAAAAGCGAAAAAACCCTTTTATGTTATACATCGGATATATATACGTCTTAGTTTGATACTGTCAAACAAACCAGCTAACAACACAACAATGTAGTGGTAGATAGGGTGGAGTTGAGAAACAAATCAGAAGTACTAATATAAGTCATGGGGGAGGCGTGGTGTGGCAATAGCTTGTAAGTCTATAGCTTTCTTCAATGCAGCTCCAAGTTCATCACTCATATCAAGCTTGTGGGAAGGCATCCCATCAGGTAACGTCCAATTGAAGGAGTGAGCAAGCGAAGCCAAAACTAGATGAACCATTCGATGAGCCAAAGGAAGTCCCATGCATATTCTTCTTCCCGCTCCAAATGGTAACAACTCAAAATCCTGCCCCCTGTACTCCATCTTACTCTTCTCACCCTCCATAAATCTCTCTGGAAAATTTTTTGAAGGTTCTTCCCAGATGGAAGGATCCCTTCCAATTACCCACACGTTCACAATGATCTGGCTGTCCTTGGGTATTGTGTACCCTTCTACCTCGCAGGAGTTTTCAGCTTTGGGTGGGACTAGTAGGGGAATGGGTGGGTGCAAGCGGAACACTTCTTTCACTACTGTATGAAGGTATGGTAATTGATCTATGCCACTTTCCTCCACTCTTCTGTTACTCCCAACAACCTCTTCCAATTCTTGTTGGACTCGTTTCATTACATCTGGACTGTGAATAAGTTCTGCCATAGCCCATTCTATCGTAGTAGCAGTGGTGTCGCTACCAGCCATGAACAATTCCTGCCGCAAATGAAAGCCATTTAAAAATGTGTTGGGTAAATTTTATTCCAATCATTTTAAAAGAATTATCACAAATTGTAGATACCTATTCTAAACATAGCGAGATTTGTCAGTACTAGCGAGTACCCCTCATGAAGAAACAAAGGAACAATAAAAATAAAAATAAATTCATTGAAAACAGTTCTTTTCACGAGAGTCCTAGTCAAGAATCAAACTGTATTTCCAAATTTAGCATTTAACCCAAAAAAGCAAATAATAATAAATTTGCTTCTCCTGAGTCTGAGTTCCATCCTGGTTTTTAATAAATTAAGACTTATTTACCCCCACCGCCCGCAGAAAAAACAAATAAAATGTAACTAAAATTCTTGGAACTTACAAATATTAGGGCTCTAATGTCAGTGATAGTCAAATCAGGGCCACTGGAATCCAGTAAGACGTCTAGAAAATCTTTGTTTGCATCTCCGCTCTGCTCAACGTTTTGGCTTCTCTTGGCAAGGCGATCCTGTATATACACATCTAAAAACTTATGCACCTTTTTAAAATTTATGGCCATCTGATGGCACAGGCGCTGAGGATCCAGAAAAGCAAGAAATGGAAAAAAGTCAGCAACATTTGGTGTTCCTGCGAGCTTCATTGACAGGGAAAAAGCATCCTTGAACTCTACAGACTCCGGATTGCTGGGATCAAATACGCTTGAACTGAAGACCATGTTGCCTAACAGATTGAGACCGATGTAGAATACTGTATGCGCAATATTCACACTTTTTCCTTTCTCCTCAAAAATCGACCGAATGGTTCGGAAAATCTCCTCTCTTCTGAGATGCTGCAGAGCTTGGAGTCTCTTGTTGGTCATGAGCTCGGTACCAGCAATACGCCTGAGCTTCTTCCAGTGAGGACCGTAATCAGCCTAGCCTATTGAGGACTTGTGCTGATCGAGGGTCTTGGCTGCTTGTAAAACCCATCTCCCAGCAAGATTGTGATCCTGGGTTTTGAGAACCTCTTTCGCCATGGCAGGGGAAGAGACTACCATAACAGTTTTCATGCCGAGTCGAAGAGTCATAAGAGGGCCATATTGCTGAGAAAGGGCCAACAGAGGCTCAGTGGCCTTTCCTCCTCCCAATTGAAGGAGATTTCCTACTAATGGCAAAGGTGAAGGTCCAGGAGGAAGACAAGGCTTGGACTTATCCTTCCTTACTCTCTTGAACAACAGATACACTATCACGCTGCCAATGACCACAGAAAACCAAGAAAGATTCTGTATATCCATCTCAGTATAATCTAAGTGTAGCCCAATTAACAATCAAGTTAGATTTTTTATAAGCTTCGGTTCAATAACTTGGGCATTCCTCACAATTTAGAAATGTGAATTCAATAACTTCGACATTCCTCGCAATTTGGAAATGTGAAGTAACCTCAGGCAATGAAGAGCATGACTATAAAACATGCTCTCATATCTATATATAGTCAGTATGTGTATGTTACTGGTATAATGGATTAATAACTTAACATATGCCGTGCAATTCCAGGATAAGCACAGAGGAAACGTTTTCCTGTCCATTTGTGTAGTAGTAATGTCAAGCAAACCTGAAATTCCGAAACCTACTACATGGGAAAACACCAAGTTCTGGAAGTTTGAAGTCAACAATGTTCATTTTGACAGTGAGAGATTCATGATCATAGGGCATGGACAACGATTCATCACTCAGATTTTCTGTGAAAAGTTCAACATAGAACAAGGAAAATGTTTTGTAAAAATTGAAAATGGTTGCTCAATGTAGAAAGTTCTAACGATTCTTTCATTTGTCCGACCTTGTTTGTTTGAATTCGATAAAATGTCAAGATATATATTTGTCTGGTCGTATACTTAACTATTATTCATTGGCGTTGAGGGAACGTGTCAAGGCCAGCAGACGTACATTGAGAGATTTTTTTTGTTTAAAAATAGAGATGACATGATATTCAAATAGCGTGACTGTATGTGGATTCATGATCATAGGGCATGGACAACGATTCATCACTCAGATTTTCTGTGAAAAGTTCAACATAGAACAAGGAAAATGTTTTGTAAAAATTGAAAATGGTTGCTCAATGTAGAAAGTTCTAACGATTCTTTCATTTGTCCGACCTTGTTTGTTTGAATTCGATAAAATGTCAAGATATATATTTGTCTGGTCGTATACTTAACTATTATTCATTGGCGTTGAGGGAACGTGTCAAGGCCAGCAGACGTACATTGAGAGATTTTTTTTGTTTAAAAATAGAGATGACATGATATTCAAATAGCGTGACTGTATGTGGCTTCCTGACCAGTTCAATAAAAATATCATATTTGACCATTAAGAGTGTTGAAAACTACAATATTTTATCTAATATGAAACATTTAGTGGATCTATAAATGTTTTGTCTCATCTGAATCTCAATGCAACATTAAATTAGCATTTAGAAGTATGCTCTTTATTTTTAATTTTTTCAGTAATTTATTATATATGTCAGAAATAAATTTTAATTGTCATATTATTATTTAATTATTTAAATTCATTTATTGTAATCTTTTTGTTTCATTAATTTTGTAATTGTGAATGAAATCCAGTGTACATTAAAGTCAATCTTATTGTAGTTATTTCAATTTAATTGTAGAAGAGTGAAAGAACTTTACCATTTATGTGAAACAAATTTTAAGTAAGCTTTTATTCTTAAAATTCAGCCATTTCCACACATAATAATTTAATAGTTCATTGATTATAAATAGTGTAAGCATTAGAATATTATAACTATATTTTTTATTAGATAAGCAAGGAAGGGCCCTGATCTCGTACAAAGAATACAACAGAGCTGAACAACCCAACAACACTTAAGCTTAAGTTTATGTTTTAGTTTGTTGGGTTTCTCACTTCTCGTGAGTTCCTTGTTTGCCTCTATGGTTGTTTTGTAATGGGTACTAGCCAGGCTTCCAGTTTTAATCTAATCAAAACAACATAGACTGGCCAAACACAACAACCAGTCAGAAACAAAATGACAAGAACAACAACAAAAAACATACCAATAGCAAGAACAGAGCCACCAACAAAAGACATAACAAAAACAAAAAACCAGAGAGAAACAACTCAAGCTCTAGAGCTAGAACCTAATGATTTTTGCTCCAAGGGCTTCTTAATCTAAATAGAGACCTTCTTAGTAGTACATTTCTTCTTATGTTGCACAACTGTCCAAGAAGAATAAAAAACTAAATTTGAAACTATTAGACCAAAAGAGGGAGAATCCCCTTTAGAGTAACTAACAAGTGGAACAACAGTTAATTCAGGTGAAGCATCCAAATCCAATCTTGAAATAGCAGGACTCATAGATGAGCCAACCTTTTCTAGAAAGGGAGGAGGCAACACATATAATCGTAGGAGCAACCTTGTCCAAAATTAGTGCAATAGAAGCCATAGGAGAAACAACACCACCAACAATAGGATTATTCGTCTATGTAGAAGGAAAAGGAGGCATGGAATCCTTGCAATCAAAAGAAGAGTCGCTTTAGGGTACATAGTTAAATATTCCCAGAGAGAATTCTTCTGCCAAGTGGAGGATGAAACAAGACAAGAGCCATGAGGACAATCATGAGCCAAGTGACTAGTAGCAAAACAACATTTGTAGTTAAAATGGATACCTTCGTAATCCATCAGCTGAGACCAAGACTAGCCATTAACCTGAAGCACTACCTCACTAGGTAAAGCCTAAGACAAATAAACCTCCACCAAAATTTGAGTGAAGGAGATGTGATTAAAATTCTTAGAAGCATTATCCACTTTCAAGAACCTACCTAGATCATTACCAATAACCTCATAAGCAAAGGAACACCAAAATTGAAAGGGAAAATATGACAATCTCACCCAAATAGGCATAACATCAATGGGTTCCTTCAAAGGGTTAAAGGAATGAACCCAAGGTGTCATGGACAGGGGATGAGACTCTCATTCCCTCACACCATGGTCCAAGATAGTCTATCTATCCACTAAATAATTAAAGAAAACAATAAAAAACCTCTGACAGAAGGGTAAATCTCCATCTTAACCACCACTAAAGATGTCCATTGCTTTGATATCCAAAAGTAAAAATCTAGAAGAGAAGGTCACAAGCGGAAAAATCTCTAGATAAGACCCGACTTTCAAAAATAATCAATGCATTTTGAGACCTCCTATCCAAGAAAAATCATAGGAGCAACACACACATGCAAAATAGGGTGCTTAGGGCCCACACCCACATTACCAAACCACACAACCTTAACAAAGGATCTAGTAGCCTAACCATAACCAGGAGAGCCCTTCAAAGAACCCACAACCGAGGACTATAAGGAAATAGGACAATCAGCAAAAAGACACATTTGTACCTACTAATTGAGCATTTGTAGAGAGATCAACGATCAAGTCACACTTAGGAGAAATGGGCAGCATACATGTAGGGGAGTGGGAGAGACGAAGGGAGTGGGATTCAAATTCTCAGGAGATCTAGAGTAGTGGGAGAGGCGTGCCATCACATCTATAACATTATAACTTTGTTGAAGTGGTTTTTGAATAGATTTTCAACCTTTCTTTTAATTTTAAAATGATTTGTGAGAAATTTATTTTATTTTTAAGAGAAATTTTTTGACTATATTTTATTTAGGGTATTAAAAATTTATAATATATTTAAGTATCTTATATTTTAAGATGATGGAAGAAAAATGTGGAATTATAATTAAGGGATGGTTATTGTTAAACAAAACATATATATATATATATATATATATATATATATATATATATATATATATATATATATATATAATATGATGTTGATAGACTTCAAGAATTAGATGATATTTTTAGTATATATATATAATTTTTTTCTTCAATGATTTTGATGGAATTTGAGAATTAGATGATATATACTAAAAATATAAATCCTCTTAATTGTGATTTTGAATGGTCTTTAATAAAGGGAATGTATTATGAACTAGAGATACATGATTTAAATTTAAAACCTAGGTGACATCAGTTTGACATGGAATTTGATTTTTTGGTGGTTTATGTGTTGAAATTAAGGTGTTGATGCAATGTTTGAATGCATACAAGCTCAATTTTTCCCATACCTTGTTATTGGTGTTGTGGTCTTTGTCATTGGTACATAAGTCCTTTAATTTTATTACTATATATTTGAATATTAATCTTTATTTGGTAAAGGTTATTATTTAATTGTAATTATTTATTTGTAGCCACCTCCTTAAGAGGCTTTTGACAACTTGCAGACACATAGATGAATGGTGGCATTCATTGAGTTGGGAGTTACTTTCTAATTCTAACTCCTCTTGTCACCTCTATATATCGAGGTGCCTCTCCTTTGATTCTTCATTCAAGCAAGCAAGCTTAAGGCTCTCTCTCTCTCTCTCTCTCTCTCTCTCTCTCTCTCTCTCTCTCTCTCTCTCTCTCTCTCTCTCTTTGTATCATTCTTAGGAATTTTTCCTCCACTCAAAATATTATGGTTTTTCTTTTTTTTTCCCCTTATCAAATTCTTGTGTCTCCTTTGCATTTGGGGTACTTGGTTTGGCTACTCTCTCTTTGATAATATTTTTCCTTCTGTAGACACTCAAATAGGCCTGATTGATATTATGCATCTAATTCTGATTAATTAACATCACTTCTACTATTAATCAAGTAATTAAGTTTATTTGATTAATTCACATCCTGATCACTAATGTTCATTATGTTAATTAAATAAATTAATTTATTTAATTAAAACCCTAAAGTCCTCTCATCTGATTTAATAAATCAAATTATTTAAATCAAATGTCATAAACCCCTTAACCCACTCAAGTTGATTAATTCTAAATTAATTAACTCCTAATCCTCATTACCCTTGGTTTGCCTACTCTCTCTTTGGTAATATTTTTCCTTCAAACAATACTCGTTGATTAGTTCTTTCCTTTGCTCAATTTATTTTTCCTTTCACTATATCATATTTACTAGAAAGGATAATTGTACTACAAATCCCTAATATTAATGTTGTGACAAGGGGCTCTTGTGAAAATATAACTATGAATGGAATTTTTAAAAATTTGTTAAAGGGAAATTATGAAATTTATATTTAATACATGTTCTTTAAGCCATACATGGGATGATAAAAAATAATTTAAATACACCACAACTAACCTTATTTGGCCTTATATAACCTAATTATAGAGTTGAGTTAAAATGATTTACATTCCTTACATATTATTGATGTTTCAAATTGGAAGTTATTATTATATTTTGTATATATTTGAACCAAGAAGGATATATTTTATTATGAAGCCCTATTAGATTGGACCCTATAATTAAATACCACTCAATAAATTAGAAAAGAAGGATTTTGTCATATGGTAACCTAGTGTTTGAAATTGCCACCTATTACATGCCCTCCATGAAATCATAGAGGATAAAGGACTTTGTTAAGTATATTATCTTAGGTTTCTATTCTATTATAAATAAATCTAGTTATGAAGTGGTTGTGTGCACTTTTAACAATTAATAGAATTGCAATAATGATATGTAGCATGCCTCAAACACTTATCATCAGGTCTAATATTTTTGCAAAGTATGCTATATAAAGTGTGGAAATTTTGAGTCAAATGCTAAATTTTATATGTCTACTATATGGATGTCATTGGTCTCATATCATGGATAGAGTTATTCAACACTTGCTTAATAGAACATTTTCCTATTGATATCTTTCTTATTCAAGGCATATACTCTTCAAGGCCCATAGTTGTTTTTCGCTTGGATAGAGGCTAATAGAATGAAATAATTCATTAAGGAGAGTTGGAGGGAGTCCTACCCAATAAAAAATTGTAATTAATACAAATAAACTATACCATATCATGTTAATACATAAACTCTAATTAATAGCTTGTTGAAATACACTATGTAAGTATAATTAATTACCTACAAATGTTTATATTTATAATTGTGAAGTGTAGCATTGATATAATCATTAGTTGAGTACAAATATTGATACATTAATTTTTTTAATTTTTTATAGGCATTAGTATACATATGAACCATATGACAAGCAAGAAAATATGTAGCACCTTTTGGTCCTTCATCAATGCCTATATAAGGGACAATGATAAATTTAAGAAACCCCCATATATATATGCACATATATATACATACATATACATACACATATGGGTATGTGCAGGATCATCATGAATAAAACAGGCCCTTAAGTGGCAAAAAATTCAGAAAAATCAGAGTTAGGAAACTTGTCATAAAAATTTGAATAAGTTATCTATGTTATTTCAAAAATATGTATGAATAGAATCTATAGAAAATTGAATGTAGTTTCTAAACTACTAGGTTTATTTTTTATTTTTTAAATCTACTTGGTAAAAATTTGAAATTTCAATGCAATAGTACTTAAATTTCAAGGAAAAATAAGAAGTAGGTGTCTGTCTGACCACCCTAACCACAATAAAAATATTATATCTTTTATAAGATTTTAGATATAAGTAGAGGACTCATGTCCAGATGTGATGCACATTTTTTTGTAATATTTTTCCAAGTAAATAATTAATTATGAATTTTTTATTAGAACTTTTAAAAAATATAAAAATCGTATGTCTGACCACCTTAACTTGGTCAAAACTTCATGAAATTTAATTTTTTTTAATCCTATAGTATGTGAAGCATAGAATGTGACACATGTTTTGAATTCAAGAAATGTGATATTTGAAATCTATAGATGTTTTTCAATCACCTATCAATCAGGACTTTAGTCATAATTCAAATAGAAAATGAATAATAATTATTTATTAAATTCAAAGTAAAGCATAATTTATATTGGTGGAAAGATGAGAATATCCTTTAAAAACCCTTTTCATTTCATCAATTTTGGATTAAAAAAAGTCGTCAGCCACATGCCCTACACATACCCATCATATCGCCACTTTTTGGCCCATCATGATCTTGCACATACCCATATATATACATATGCATACACATACATACATACATATAGACTATGAGATAAGTGGGATTCAGTACACACAGGTCTCTTTGTTCTCAAGAGATCAATAGGGAATGAACTACCCTTATCCACCTCAGCATAAAGGAATTGTCAAAGAGATGGGTATATGTTAACTCTTACAGGGAACTACTTTATAGTCCAAGAGAGTGAAACTTCTAGATTCATGCCTCAGACAGAGGAGCTCTCAGCCAAAGGACAAAAGCGCAGATTCAGGATGCCAACACGACGCGCTATGTCCAAAGGGTGCACTAGTGTCCTAAGCAACATAAAGCTTAGAAGCTCAAGCGGGCAGGACAAGATTTCCCTTACTAGCTTGGGTTAGAGGTATGTTGAATGAAGTAATTAGACAGAAAGAAAAAACTTAGAACATAATACAAAGAGAATTTGGAGAAAACTTACCTTCAACTAGGCATTCAATTCTTCACTCCAAGCTCCGCTTTGCAACCTACACATAGAAGAATGATTGGAAAAGGTTGGGGCTATATAGGGGTTTGCCTCAGTCAGACCCCCATTTTAGTGTTCCCACCTCCATAGACAGTCAAGTTGGAAAGGAGTGCAAATGAAGTAACCAAAGTGTGTGGTGAAAGAAAAACCTGCTTAAGGAGTAGAACCTGCACCACTAAGTAGAAAATGAACAAGTGGGAGAAAAGAGTAAGAGAGAGAGAGTGTTACCCATAGCCCTAGACCTTCTCCAGAGTGCACGAATGCAACGTTGAGCACTTGCTTGAGAGCTATAGCTATTGGAAGGACCTCAGTCAGGCATGGCTTCGATTGTGAGAGTGTTGCTATCAAGAAAGAAGAGAACTCAAGAGTGAAAATGTAGAGAGAGAGCTTCATTGAATGGCTTGAACCCCCAAATGAGAGCCAAGGAGGGATTTTTTTTGCATGCAAGGGTGGAAAAGAGCCATTACATCTGAATTCTGACTGTTAAGACATGTGTCGAGAGAGTCAAGATTTGAGATTTCCCATTTTAATCTCAAAAAATTGCCAGGATGCTAACGTGCTACGCAGACATTTGTGCGCTGCACAGGTGTCCAAGGCCTAGATTTTTGAGAAACATATTGTCAAGTCTTTGTTTCTTTGCCACTAGTCCACATGGAGTCATAATTGCAAGATTCCAACTCATGGGATTTTTTCCATTAATGCTCTAAGGTGTCATAAATGCTAGGAAAGAGTGCAAAAATATGGAATTTCCCCTAGGTGCAATTCTTTGACATTACATTTTCCCCCCACTTTAGTGGGCTTGATTTTGAGAAAAATTAGCCACACTAAAGTAGAGAAGAAAATTTTACCCATTGAATTTTACAAATTTCTGTTTGAAGAGAAGGGGCCTAAGAGGCCACCAAGGTTGAGCTAATCAGTACTAAAGCTGCCCCTAACAACCGAGCTCAACAAGTAGCAACAAAGTGGTTGTGAAAAATTGTGCAAAAATTTGACCTGCAAAACTCAAATTTTAGGTTAGTTTCAAAAATCAGAAGAAGCTATCACGACGAGAAGAATGGTCAAGAAAAAGTTGTTGATTCAGAAGAGAAATATGATCAAGAGGTGACTATATGCCCCCTCCTGAGTTTTCCCCTAGCTTGTTGGGGTAAATTTAAGAGAAACTTGGGGGCCACAAACTCTAGGAAAAATGGGCCTTGGGGGACCTATATATACCTAGATGGGCCCCTAGAAGGGTCATTTTCACTATTCACTACTAGCAAATTGTTGAAATTTGTGAGATAAAAGTCAACAAAACATCAAGCAAGAGGGAGTATGAGGTGCCTAGACTGGAGCAGCTGTGCGATGAAATTTTTGAGGGTCACGAGGTGGAATAGGTAGGTCTTGAAACCATGTTTTTTGTGAATTTAAGCTCTTTTAAATAGCATTTTTTTCCTCATCGAATTGCAAAGGTGTCCATTTTGGCCACTTGCATTCAAAATGTGCACTGCCATCTAGAATGTGTGTTGATGTATGAATCCTACGCTGGCGTCTCGTGGATGTGTTGTCATCCTTGAGGCGTCCATGGTGGATAGGGACATTTGCGCGATACACAGACATCTACGCGACGTGCATAAGTCTTAAAAAAATTATTTACAAATTGAGATGTGATGTTCTAACTTATAATTGTTTCCACTTTTGCAGGAGTATCCAGAGATTCACAAGCATCCTAGAGGGTGGGCTTACCGACTAGTTCGCAAGCAAAGGGATTGTCTCATTTTGGATTAGGTCACACACCTAGAGTGGGTCGGTCTTTGGCATGCATTCACCATGCCAAAGATGTGTTATCACAAGTGAAATCTTACAAAGCTGATGGAGTAGTGGGATGCCACCACATCATCTTTCCAGTTACTTACTAGGGAGATGACCATCACATTGGAGGATGTCTATTAGATCCTTAGACTACCCATTCACTGACTACGGGTGGCCATCAATGACACTCGATCGACATGGGAGTAGGTGGAGGGAGTCCTCTACTACTCAAGATAGAAAAATGGATAGAAAAATGGCGGCGATGACATAGGCCACATCTATACACATTAGTATGACTAGGCACAGACCACTACACCACTACTGTGCTAGGTGATGGTTGTGACCATTGCATTCCATATCATGATAGATGGGTGAGGCTCTCACCTGCATGGGAGCCTCGTCCTTACTATTAGAGAGATGGTAGAGCATAGGATAGTGTTTTCCTAGGGGCATAGTATGTTAGCGAACCTATACCAGGAGTTAGGAAAATACATCCATTATGAGTATTGTAGCCTTACTACATGCACACTTTTGTAGGTGCGGGTCATTGCCCACATCATGTGCATGAGGCCGGTTGGTTTTCCCCAACAACAGCCATATCACATCCCATGAACCATTGGTATGATATGACAAGGTAGTGGAGGTACAAAGACTTATAATTTTGGTAGTTAAAGTTTGATACTCTTGCTTCAGATGGGGTCAGATGGAGACCCTATTGATTCCTTTGGATGTGCTCACATATACTAGGGCCTAGAGGAGTGTAGACAGAATCAGGGAGCGCCCTCGCGCTACCATCACTAATTTTTTCCCCTCGAATGATGATGAACCTGACCATGATGTATTGCCCATGACACTAGTAGAAAATGTTAGGATTGTTGTAGACTTAAGAGGGTAGTGGGATATGCACCATCCTCCTCCTCTGTTTGGTGAAGGTTCCCTTAGAGGGGATCCTAGCCCACAAGGGGACGTGCCACCTCCACCTCCATAGGACAAATGGTGAGGGCAACAATAAGCCAATGAGGAGGAGAGGCTGCAGGAGGAGGAGGTAGCGTCGTATAGGCCAAGGCAATGGAGGAGGTCGGACCCCCCAGTAGCTACCCCTATCTCATTGGGGCTACCAATGCTTACTGTTACAACAAAAACTACCTTGGCGGCTCCGGGAGTGGCTACCAATGTCGATGACACAGGTCCTAACATTTCTGCTCACATTGATCCCACATGGCAGCCAGGGGACCTAGGTATACAGAGAATGTTGTTTATATTTTAGTATTCTCAATTTATTTTGTTCATGATTATATATGTATGTCGTGTGATACCAATTTCTTTATTTCTTTTTTTGGTTGTAGAGGATGCACAGGGATGGACTGGGCTAATGGCTCAGTGCATATCAAAGGTGGCCCTTGACGTGCCCATTGAGGGGATAGTCCTCAAGGCTTTCCAACCAATGTTTGTAGGGTGACATGCCCACATATTTGAGTTAGTAGCATGCCTGAGGACTTCCTACAAGATAGGGGAGCTAAGATTGTTCAGCTGACTATAGAGCTAACCACTATTCGGGGAAAATGTGACTAGTTGTCAGGGGAGCTGCAGACAGTGCTTGAAGAGCGAGACATGGTAGTGAGGAATGCTGACACCACCAAGCAGACTTGTGATGACCTTTAAATCCACCTCAATGACCTCGATAGGCAGTTGACAGTTGTGATCCTGACAGATGTTCAACGGCTTCAGCAGGAGCTGATGGAGGCACGAATGATTGTATGCTCACTATAGGGAGAGATCAAGGGGAGGCAAGTAGCTTTTTCTACGTCATGCTTGCATCGATCCCAATCCATGAGCACTGCACAACCTCTCCCTAGACCACAACAATAGCAACAAGAGCTAGAGGGCTCTGGGAGCCACGTGCCACAACCATAGGGGCTCCTAATTTTGTATATCATTTTTGTAGTGAGAGATACATATATATTTTTGTAGATCTTTTGTATATACATATATTTAGTAGCCACTCATTTTTGATAGTTGTGGCTCAATACATGTACATGACATTTGATACACAAACACATATATATACTAGTTTCGATATCATGGCATTATATGGTTTGATGTGGATGCTTTTTATTTTCATGTATGTTGATGCTATGGATATTACATGCTCATATGGATGTATCTTTACATTAGATGCTAACATGATTTAATAAACACACATGGTTGTATGCTATTTAAATACAATGATGATCTAATTTCCTTAAAATATGTAATGTGATGCATGGATGCATAGCATAGTAAGACACATGTATGTATATCATTCACACACACATACACATGGTCATATCATAACACACAAAAATTTCATAATGTGTTAATGAACAATGTCAACATACGCAGTGCTATTACCCTTTTAAAGAGAGAACACCACATGCATGACACATGGGACACTATGCATAGTATTGACAAAGGTGCATCACATTAATGGGCTCTTTTACAGGCATTCCATCCATAGATGATAATCCATAGGCACCCAAAGGGCCTAATTAGTTAGGACTAAATTTCCCTCTCTGATCAAGCGGCACATTTACATTTCTTTGGTTCTCGCAAAGAACCAGGTCACCCAGCTTAAAGGTCCTAGGAAGCACATTTAGATTATATTATCTTGATAACAATCATTGATAATCTTTAAGATGATCAAGGGCCTATAATGGGAACTGATCGAGCATCTCTAGCTTATGAAAATTATTAGCTCAATAAGTTTCGTCATCAATTAACCCTTTATGGGAAACTCGTAGAGACAAAATTTCCAATTCCAAAGGCATGATAACTTCAACACCATACACAAGGCTGTAAGGCATTGTTCCCATCACCATATGGACACTCGTGTGATAGGCCCACAAAGCATACATTAATTAAACATGCCAATCCTTACCATGTTTATTAACTATTTTATGAAGAATGAGCTCAAGAGTCTTGTTAGACACTTCCGCTTGGCCATTAGATTGTGGATAGTATGGTGTAGAAAATCTATGTTGATTGTGAAATTTATCTAAGAATTTCTTTACTTCCGTATTCTTAAATGGCGTACCATTTTCAAAACAAGAGTAGCAGGAAATCCAAAATGAGAAATAATGTTGTTCAGAAGAAAGCTATAGATAGCTTCAACATTTGTGGATCAGAGTGGAATACCTTTGACCAATTTGTGAATTAATTTATAGCAGTAATGATAAAGGTATGTCTCTTGGAAGAAGGAGGTGATATTTTTCCAATAATATCCAACCCCCAATTTGCAAATGACCAAGGATAGGTCTAATTTTGTAACTTTTGGGCAAGTGCGTGAATAAGATGACTATGTTGTTGACATGGAAGGCACTTCTTAACAAAATTGAAGGAATCTTGTTCCATCATTTTCCAATAGTACCCCATGTGTATCATTTTTCTTACCAAGGATTTACCTCCAAAGTGTCCACCCCTAGAGCTTGAATGGGCTTCTTTAAGGGAAAGGGGTATTTCCACTTTAGTTAGGCTTCACAAAAGCAAGCCGATTTTCGATAGAGAAGATCGGATAAAATAACATAACGTGCGGAAAGATTTTGTATACAAGTGTGTTCATTCTTTGTCGCATCATTGAGAAAGTTTCTTGTCTTTAAGTAGTTATAGATACTAGAGAACCATTCTCCTAGGTCTATGTGAGAACACACAAAGGCCTCAGATTCAGGTTGATCAAAAACTGCTGGGGTTTGTAGGACCTGAACCACGAAGTGGTATGCTTTCGTATCATCTTTTGAAGCTACCAAGGAAGCAGTGCTTGCCATGGAATCAACATGTCTATTCTCCCTTCTAGGGATGTTGTCTATTGTGAAAGAAGAAAACTAACTAAGCAAAGAAAAGGGAAGGTATCAATATCAAGATAACTTATCTTGCTTAGCTTGATAAGTTCTCTTAATCTGATTCACAATAAGCTCAGAATCACCTAGTATACAGAGATGTTTTATCTTTAGTGCAATCACGACACACAAGCCGAAAATGAGAGCTTCATACTCGACAATATTATTAGTGCAAGGAAAGTCTAATTGAAAGTGGAGAGGGATTGGTTTACCTTTAGGCAATGTAAAAACCACACCCACCTCGGAACCAGATTGACATCTCAACCCATCGAAGTACATTTTCCATTCAAGGTCATGGTTAACAGCAAAAATGTTCTCATTAGGAAATAGATCCAACCTCTGGCAGGAGCGAGATGTGGGAGTGTTTTCCAATTGATCGACAACCACTTGAACCTTTATTGACTTATGAGTAATGAACTTATGTCAAACTTAGAGAGTAACATTGACCATTTCGCTAACCTCCTAGCAAGGTTGGCACTAGAGAATAAATGCTTTAGAAGGTCAATTTTTACAATGACATGTTTTTTAGCATGGAGAAGGTAATACCTTAACTTCTGGGTATGTGAAGGATCATCGTGGAAAAAACATGCCCTTAAGTAGCAAAAAAATCAAAAAAATCATAGTTAGGCAACTTGAGGTAAAAATTTGAATAAGTTATCTATATTATTTCAAAAATATGTAACAATAGAATTTGTAGCAAATTAAATGTAGTTTCTAAACTACTAGGTTTATTTTAAAACAAGAAAATCTATTTAGTGAAAATTTGAAATTTCAATGTCAGAGTACTTAAATTTTAGGGAAAATAAGAAGTAGGTGTCCATGACCACCCTAACCACAATAAAATGATAATTTTTTATAAGATTTTAGATATAAGTAGAGGACTCATGTCTAGATGTGATGCATATTTTTTTGTAATTTTTTTCCAATTAAATAATTAATTATGAATTTTTTATTACAACTTTTAAAAAATATAAAAACTCATATGTCTGACCACCTTAACTTGGTCAAAACTTCATGAAATTCAATTTTTCTTTTTTTAATCCTATATTATGCGAAGCATAGAATGTAACGCATGTTTTGGATTCCAAAAATGTGATACTGTTTGAAAGCTATTTTTTTTTCAATCAGCCTATCAATCATGACTTTAGTCATAATTCAAATAGAAAATGAATAATAATTATTTATTAAATTCAAATTAAATCATAATTTATATTGGTGGAAAGATGAGAATCTCCTTTAAAAACCCTTTTCATTTCATAAGTTTTGGGTAAAAAAAAGTCGTCAGCCACATACCCTACAAATACCCATCATATCGCCATTTTTTGGCCCATCATGACCCTGCACATACCCTTCTATGTAGCAAAGACAAGAGAAAGGAATTCCTTTTCCATGGAAGAGTAACGAGTTTTGTAGTCAACCAGAACATGACTGATGTAGTAGACCACTCTCTCTTTCCTATCATTATCATACTGGGCTAGCAAAGTTGCCAAAGCATATGGTGATGCTACAAGATAAAGTAGAAAGGGTCTATCTTTCATAGCCGACATCAATACTGTAAGAGGATTGGCCAAATAGGCTTTGATTGATTCAAACGTTTTCTACTACTCTTCATCCCATATGAAGTGAACATCTTTCTTGAACAAATGAGTGAAAGGAAGGTTACGATCAACCAATTGAGATATGAATCTTTGAATTGCTTGAATCTCATTTGTAAACTTTACAACTCTGTAATATTTGTGGGTGGAGGCATGTTAACAATAGCATCGATCTTATTTGTGTCAACTTCGATTCCACGGTGAGAAACTATGAACCCCAAAAGCTTGTCGGCGTCCACACCAAAGATGTACTTATCGAGATTGAGTCTCATGTTATAGAGTCTAAGCCTTTTGAAGATAAGATGAAAGTTCTTTACATGATCTTGATGGGATATCAATTTTTCCAAGATGTCATCAACATAGTCTTCTAAGATCTTGTGAATAAAATTATGAACTATTTGGGTCATCACCCATTGGTAAGTTTCTCCTGCATTCTTTAACCCAAAGGGCATGACCACATAACAAAAGGTACCCCAAGGGGTAGTGAAGGATGTCTTGTACTAATATTCTGAGTTAATACGGATCTGATTGTAACTCAAGAAGTCATCCATAAAAGATAACAATGCATGGCTTATAGTCGTGTCTACAATCATATCTATATTAGGCAATGAAAAATCATCCTTAAGAGAAGCCTTATTAAGATCATGAAATTCAATGCATATGTGAATACGACCATCAGGTTTACTAACAACAACTATATTTGAAATCCAAGGGGAGTAGTCGATCAAACGGATAAAGCCTACTTTCAATAGCTTCTCTATCTCAATCTTAACTATCAAGACCACCATAGGATTGATCTTTCAAATTTTTTTCTTAACTAGCTTGGCATCAGGACATAAGACGATATTATGAACCACTATAGATTCATTAATACTGGGCATATCCTCATACGTCCAAGCGAAGATATCAGGATGAGAATGTAAGAGTTGAGAATGTTCATCTACTTCTTCTGAATAGAGACACTTCCCAATCTTAATTACTTTTTTAGAGAACTTAGGATCCATAGAGATTTCAGTGGTATCCCCTTTAAGGAGAGAACTATGATATTCATGATGAGATATCAAAACATCATTATTAACATTAGATAGAGGGTCTTCCTCATCAATACTTAAGAAATATTCTCCAAAGTATGCTTGTTTATGCAAGTGATACAATAATTGTCTCTTGTGATGAAAAGAAGGATATGGGGAATAGGAACCTAGAAATTCCTCAAGTGCTTCATTCGAAGAGAAAACATCTAAAGGGGTTTTTCCAGCCTGCTCCTTATCCTCTATCAATTCGGGATGGACCAAACTTAGTGGTTCGGCTAAAATCATGTTAACAGTCCACCAAGTTTTTTGCTTAGACCGTTCAATAGAGCATCCCAAACCCATATGGCACTTTCATGGCTTAAACTAGATAGGTACAAGAACTAGATTCCTTACTTGATTCCAAAACCATAACGAGTTTGCAAAACTTCGGGAGGTGGTGGCTCTACGTAGAGTGTTTCATTCCAAGGTAAAAGCACAAAGATATGTCACACTTTCAACCAACTTATCAGCACAACTGAATTTAAGTATTTCTAACTAAAAATCAATCTTGGTCAAACATATGATCTAGTAATATTCATTCTAGCTAAGTTAGATACTTCCACAAATTTTTCAACTAAAATTGTTGGTTAAAAATATATGGAGCACCACTTTGAGTCCAATTTACCAAAAAAATAAAATTATTTGAAAAACTTGAAGTTTCAATAACTCCTGCTAATGTGAATAACATTTTTAAAAAAATATAAAAATACCCTTTTGTAGATCCATAAGTGTAGTTTTCAAAAATATATTTATTTTAATAGTTTAATTTTTTTTATATTTTATATTTTATATTTGCTAAAAGTAGGTTATCGACACAAAATATTAGGTTGATTACTATGCCAAGGAAAAATACTAAAACTTATTAAAAAAAATTGAAAAAAATATGATGCACTAGATAAAAGAATATATTTTAAGATGGTATAATTTTTTTCCATTTTAGATAAATATTTAATATTAAAGTTGGCATCTGATGAAAATAGTTGTTTTTTGATTCGCGCACATTTTAATATTTATTTAGAAATATATATTTATCAAAATTGGAAAAAAATATATCCATGCACTAAAATTTCAAGTTATAAATACACACAAAAAAATTGAAAGAAAAAAATTAAAATTTATTATAAAAAGTTTGACATCCCATGCAACTTCATTTTTCAGCAACTAAATTATAGTTTCAATTTATTAAAAACTAGTTTAAAATTATCTTTTAAATTTAAAAAAAAAACATAAAATATACTAAAAAATACATATTTTACTAGTTTACATCATTTCAAAATTCAAAACATATATGCCACTTTTTAGTGATTCAAGTTTAAAAATTGGATCAGTGTTGGCCATTTCCTTTGTAAAGTGTGACACAACTTTGTGCTTTTACCCTCCACTAATGAATGTCAAATGTCTCTATGGCAGTGATCCTACCTTATTTGTTAGGTTCACAAACATTAACCTCATTTGTAGGAGTTGGATTACTCTCCTCAATAGAGGAAGGAATGGTCTCCTAAATAGGGTCACACTTCTCTTTCTTAATGGGAGCATTGTCCATCTTTACATTAGAGGAACTTGGAAATTCTATACAAGAGGGGCTCGCCTTGTATTCTGCGATAAAGAATTCAGAGAATTCTAAGGAACCCCAATCATCACTAAGGAAAGCATTCAATTGAGAGGAAGAAGGGGAAGACAAGGGAGACTTATGATCTTTTGCTTTAGGTGGTTCATCTTTAACAATACTCACTCTAGGGACAACTTCCACATAGGGTATCGATGAAGAACATGCCATAGCATCAAAAGCTAAGGATGGAATATAATTCCTGAGAGTGGATACGACTGAATCACGACTAAAAACTGCTAGTACACAAAGGTGAACAACTTCTGGATCTTCTCTAACCATAACCACCCAATTATTTGTGATGAATTTTAAAGATCAATGTAGAGTAGAGGTTACAACACCCATAGCATGAATCCAAGGTCTCCCAAGGAGAAGATTATAAGGCAAGGGACTAGGCATCACATAAATCAACATAGGTAAGGTAACTGGGCCTAATTGCAAAGGCAATATTATTATACCTAGAGCTTGACAGACCTAGTGTTATCAAACCTATGAATATACAAGGAAGAAGCTACTAAAGAAGATGAATCAACTTTAATTTTAGGAAATAGGTCGATACCACAAACATTGAGAGCCAAATCGGTGTCAATGAGAGTATGCTTAATACCAATATTATTAACATTAATTATAATCATCAAGGGATCCGCTTGGTTCTGCACAATTGGAGGTGGGAGTTCCTACAAGTGGAACATGATATTCGATGAATCTGCCTGAATATGAGCCAACAACACATTAACATTTGTAGGCCTAGTAGAGGTAGGCAAGAGAATTTTTTCAAGGCTTCCTAAAGAATCTCCTAATAAACTGAAGTGTTCTGAAGTAAATCCCAAAGTGAGATCTTAGCCAGAGTAACACGAAGTCGCTCGACAAGATCATAATCACCTGGTGCTTTAATCGTAGGTTTAGGTGTTGAGGGAAGGATTGATCGAGAAGGCGGTAAAGAAGTAGGAACTTGAGTGGGTTGAGATGTAGGAATAGAGGGTTATTGAACCAAGTTCTATTTTCTTCTTCTTGTATTATATGTGTGTCCACCAACATTATAGGTGTTGAAGTGATCAACCCAAGATCTTCAATCTACAACACCAAAGAACCTCCAAAAGAGATAGAAAGAAGCAACAATGGAAGATTCTATTCCACCAAACAAGGATTGCAATATGATCAAGATGATCAATTAATATGATATTAATATACAAGATGTAATACTACAATGCAATGCAAAATAAGCTAGAGATTCCTTATAAAGGCAAGGATGAGAGATATGATAAGATGTAAGATCATGAAAAGTGTCTTAATCCTATCACATGAGACAACTAACTCATAACTACCTAGGAAAGTGTAAATTCTAGATAAGACAACTAATACTTATCTAGATAAGACAACTAATATCTTAAGTAAACTTAACATGTGAATTAAGTCCCCTAAGTCCCTAGAAAAGGAATAAACTAGGTACAAAAATTATTCACAACAACACCCCCCCTTAAGTGCAAATTTGGGAGAAAAAATCCAATGCAAAATGCAAACGATGGGTATCAACAACAAGGCCTGATGAGGTACCCATGTACAAAACAAAAAATATCTCACAAATGGAGAAAAGGAGAAAAACCCTATGGGAGAAAACTCCTCTTTAAAAGAGAGAAATAGATGCAAAGACTGTCTAAAAGAATAGGAACATGAAGAACATCACTGTAGCAAAAAGAAGCTGCAAACAACTGTCAAAATATGACTGCTAGAGTGCTGAGATTGAAGAACCTCCTGTGAAAATAAGATGATCAAAATCAAGAAGACAACAATCTGCATGAGTGCCCCGAAACGACACTACTCAAACAATGATCAGATCATGGAAATAAGGCAATAACATATGTCAATCGAAGATAAAAATGGCACATGAATCTGTACGAGTGACCCCAATGACACTACATAACCAATGTAAGTTGAAAATAGAGGTGCCAATAGTCTGAATAACACTGATCAACTGAGGATAGAAGGTTTCCTCCATAAAATAGGAATGCAAGAGTGTTTATATGGTAAATGCTCCATTTTACCAAAAGGCATGGGTAACCAGCCGCTACCTTTTCCTAGTACATAAGAACAAATACTAGATACATAGTTCACTCCAAAGCGAAACTAAGGAATCATTAGCATGAATAGTATAATATCCCCCCATAATGTTGACTTGGGAGAGGTTTGACAGATCCAGTAAAACTTTGTGTATCACGATGTAGTGCATGAAGGAGAAGAAACAACATCTAAAAGTGCACAAGAATGTACTTGCAATTGAAAAAAGAGTGTGCAAAACAAATCACACATGCATGAGGCAAGAATCACATGGATTCGTTGTTGTCTTGGAGGGACAATCACTATACAATGGTGTGATGGAAAATAACAAGGCTCTACACAACACCCCCATGGCACTTTATAATATAGTACGAGTACAAAATATGGCACACCCTATGTGCAAAATCCCC
Organism: Sequoia sempervirens; assembly: GCA_007258455.2. NCBI lineage: Eukaryota > Viridiplantae > Streptophyta > Pinopsida > Cupressales > Cupressaceae > Sequoia > Sequoia sempervirens. Next base: position 115,887,559 of record VDFB02058242.1, on the reverse strand, counting down.
AAAATACATGTACAATAGTGTGGCACTTTATCTCAATGAATTTACATATAAGAAATTGCCTACAAATGATATTCAAAATATTCACAAGGATAAAATACATATAAAACAACCCAAATGAATCCATCCGATGTGAACAAAAAGTTTCTAGGTACCAACATATCCAAGTAATTAACCAGAGTGGTTAAACACAAATGTTTGAATTAATTATACTTGGGACCAAATCTAGAAAAAATGCATGAGTAACTCTGAAGAGCTTAAGGAGACCTTTCCAATGTCGCAAGAATCACAAAAAACAGAGGAATGGAGCAAAAGTTGTGAGCTTGGGAGTGAAAACTAAACATATAGCTTCAACAAGTAATAAATGCAACCAAATAGAAAAATATTTAAAAGAACACTACGCCACTAGAAAATTGGGCTCACCAACTTTCCGTTGATATCTTGTTTAAAAATTTTTGCCACCTGGGTGAAAAGTTATGCAAAAATGAAAAAAAAGCCTAAAAAAAGACATTCATAGGCTAACTAGAAGAAAAATCACAACCCCCTAGGGGCTAGGGCTTGATCGCCCATATGACCTCACTGCCAAAAAATGAAAAATAAAAGATTGATTTTCTACCGCCACCATGTGTGGTGGGCTAGTGGAGTGGGGGTGGTGCCTCAGTGGCCGCACCACTCACAGGCCACCCCCCCATTCACCTTCAGTTTACATAATAGTCGACCCAACACAAAAATTTTATTAATAAAAATGCTGATATAAACTCTTTACCAGCCAAAACCTAGCAGCTATGTGATGGGTACGAAAAAGATCTAACAAGGCCGCAAAGAAAAGACAGGTGTCGGCAAGGTTTTTGAAGATTCAACTATTAGAAGTTGATTGATGATGAAAGGTGACTGTCTTTGAAAGGTTAGATGGAGGTAAGCTGATCTATCAGTCGATTTGACACCAAGCAGATGAAAGTCGGTTGACCACACAGTCTGCAGAAACTCTTAAAACCTCTAGCAGTGTGCTTGAAGTTTGTAGACTGAATAAGAAGGGGCCGAAGGCCAAGCGAAGTCGGCTAAAGGTAGTCATTGGTGAAGGTGAAAGCTTGGAAGTGAGGTAGCAAGTACAAAATGATGCTGATGGTTAGACTATTGGTAGGTAGATAGTGAGTGAACGCTGATGGAGATTGGAGAATAGATCAAAGTCAACGTACCATAAATGTGATATGATGGATCATAATTTCCTTTAACAACGGTGGAGGGATGATCACTGATGAAGATCCAATGGTACTATCTGCATAGAGGACGATGACTGACAACTTCAAAGCAAGGATCCAATTCAGTTATTCCATTAAGCCCTGACCAAGTCGGTTGATGAAAGTGTTTGTACCTGGAAGAGACAAATTCAACGAGTATGCCAATGTGATAGGTACTCAAGTCGGGCTAATGTAGAATGAAGAGGACACTGACAAGAGAATGGTACCTACTAAATTTAAATGGCAGGAGTTGGGAGGGTCAGCAACTAAATAATGGCTGAAGTTTGATGTGGCAATCTACCTTCAATAGTTGCTCATGCACCACCCCTTAGCTTCTCCTCACGTGGGCTCTGCAACTAATGAGAGAGCAAACCTAAGACACAAAAAAATGATGCAAACAACCAGAGAAATTTTATTATTGTTTTGAAAGGAAAATCTTACATGCAGAGGATCTCAAATCCCCAAGCTTTGCAATACATGCAAATTACAGAAAACTACAAAAACTACAGAAATTCCCCTTTCGTAGTATGCGAACTCTCTTTTCCCAAAAAGCTACCCAAAAATCAGAAACTAGCCAATAAATAGCCCCTTTTCGGTTTGGAACCAAAAAAAAAATTCGAGATATGAGTTTTGGCAGTTTGGTGCCAAAATTACAATTTGAAATTCAAAAATTGAGTCCTAATTCAAAAATTGGCAATTTTCCAAAAATCGGCCAACTTCTAGAAGCCATAACTTTTGATCCGGGACTCCATTTTTGGAACCGTTTGCACCGTCGAAAAGGTCTCGGAGTGAAGAACGCGCTAAAAACCTATTCTACTAGTTTTGATGATTTTTGGGCCCATACGGGACCAATTAGTGCCTCAAATTGGACTCAGAAGGTTTTTCAGGGCAAAAAGTAGAAACTGAAACTTGAATAAATTTCAAACCGTGAATGATCTTGACCCAATTCTTTCACCAAAGTGCTTATTTTTCTATCTTGAACCTTCCCATAAATTTTTTTCTTCCCACACCTTCAAATTCACACCTGCTAAAAATAGCAGTTGAGCAGAAAAAAATAGAAAACCAGTTCTGAAAGTTGGGAACTCTTATTCGATGAAAAGGGTATCTAGAAATACAAAAAAATATACAAAAAGAAAAAAAAAGGAACATAAATGGAAAGCATATTTTTGGGTGATGCAATATTTCCCTCACACCACTGGATGCTCCTGCATCAACAATAAAGGTTCTTGGTTGATAATCAAATCACCAGCAAGAAAAATTACATGCCAACAAAGCATGTGGGTAAGTTGAATCGGAAAAGCCAAAAAGACTTGCAAAGAGCCTACTGAGGGAGATCTAACTAGACAATTGATCTAGTTAGATCTTGAAGAAAGGAACAATGGTGAAAAACAGTAAGAGAAATATTAGGTCGCTGACAATATGACCTGGGTTAAACTTCCCGGTGATGAACACAAAATTGGGAAAAAGTAGGCCGATGACCAATAATTAATCCACCAAAAAAGGCAATAAACCCTGCAAAAAAGACGTGCTGACAGAGATTCCTAGAATATGCCAAAAAATACACCAGGTACAAAGAGATTATTTTGTTGATTTGATGTAGAATATTCCACGAAATACCGCTCGATAAAATAAAAATTTCCCCAAATTTATTTAAAACTACTATAGAAATATTATTTTCAAATATTTTTTGCAAAAATAAAATAATGATGGTTGACTACTCGGGAGGCCATACATCCTATCTGGGCAAAAAAAAAATCCTTAGAAATCAACTTTATAAAAAATGGATGAGTTTATAGTAAAAATTCATCTGCACAACCTCTTGCATGTGATGGCGAGGTCTGATTTGACTGAAAATGCACAAAATATCAGTTACCTCCCAGATTTGAGCTTCAAACTCAAATCACAATAAAGATTGATGGTGGAAACTCTCTAATGAAAAAAGAAAGGGGCTTGCTAGATATAATGCTCTGATACCATGTTGAAGTGATCAACGCAATATCTTCAATTTGCAACACCAAATAACCTCCACAAGAGATAGAGAGAAGCAACAATGGAAGATGCTATTCCCCCAAACAAGGATTGCAACATGATATGCAATATGATCAAGATGATCAATATGATATCCATATACAAGATGCAATTTACTACAATGCAATGCAAAATAAGCTAGAGATGCCTTGCTTATAAAGGAAAGGATGAGAGATAGGATAAGACAAGATCATGGCAAGTGTCTTAATCCTATTACATGAGACAACTCACTTATAACTACCTAGGAAAGTGTAAATTCTGGATAAAACAACTAATATCCTAAGTAAACTTAACATGTGAATTAAGTCCCCTAAGTCCCTAGTAAAGGAATAAACTAGGTATAAGACTTATTCACACCAACAATAGGGAGTGTAGTCCATAGCTTTCACGAACCTCGAATATAAGTTTGATGAATTACTACAACATGAGATCCCATAAATAGAATAATTTTCCCTAGAAGACGATTCGGTTGGGTTCACATAAATGATAGGTTTCTTAGGGCTCAAAGGAGCCACATAGACCAAGTCTACTACATTTACTAACTCCCTAGCTAGCGGAGAGGAACCTTGCTCAGGAGATTTACAGATAGGGGAGGGTGCTTCTAAGAAGTCATCTAGAGCATCATCCAGTATATTGAAGTCTTCCTTAGAGAAAGTATTGTCATAAACATTGAAAGATTTAGACATAGATCCAAAATATTTACATCAGGTTCACCAAAATGTGAGATAATAGGGATTCACTGCACATGGGTTTTTTTGTTCTCAAGAGATCACCAGGGAAAGAATTTCCCTTATCCACCTTAGCATAAAGGAATTGTGAAAGAGATAGGTATATGTTAACTCTTACAGGGAACTGCTTTATAGTCTGGGAGAGTGAAACAAGTTCTAGATTCATGCCTCAAATAGAGGAGCTCTTGGCCAAAGGATGGAAGCATGGATTCAAGATGCCGACACGGTAGGTTGTCATCCAAAGGGTGCATTGGCATCCTAAGAAATAGAAGGCTCAAGAGTTCAAGTAGGAAGAACAAGGTTTCACTGACTAGATTGGGTCAAAGGTATGTTGAATGAAGTAATAAAATAAAAATAAAAAACTTAGAACATAATACAAGGACAATTTGAAGAAAACTTACCTTCAACCAAACATCTGATTCTTCACTCCAAGCTTCGCTTTGAAACCTACACATAGGAGAAAAAAGGGGAAATTTTGGGGCTGTATAGGGGTCTTCCTTATTCATACCACCATTTTGGTGTTCCCACCTCCATGAATAGCCAAGTTGGAAAGGAGTGCAAACAAAGTAACCAAAGCATGTGGTGAAAGAAAACCCTGCTTCAGGAGTAGAACCTACACCACTAAGTAGCAAATGAAAAAGTAGGAAAAAAGAGTAAGAGAGAGAGAGCATTACCCGTAGGCCTAGACCCTCTACGGAGTGCACATATGCACCATTGAGCACTTGCTTGAGAGCTGTAGCTATTGGAAGGACCTCAGTCCAACATGGCTTCACTTGTGAAAGTGTTTCTATCATGAATGAAGAGAACTCAAGAGTGAAAGTGTAGAGAGAGAGATTCATTGAATGGCTTGAACCCCCAAATGAGAGCCAAGGAGGGTTTTTTGTTGCATGCAAGGGTGACAAAGAGCCGTTACATCCAAATTTTTATTGCTAGGGCATGTGTCGAGAGAGTCAAGATTCGAGATTCCCCATTTCAAACTGAGAAAACTGCCAGGATGCAAGCGTGTTGCACATACATTTGCACGTTGCAGAGGCATCCAATGTGTAGATTTCTGGGAAACGTGTTGTTAGGCCTGTATTTCTCTATGACTAGTTCACATGGAGTCAAAATTGCAAGATTCTGACTCATGGGATGTTTTCCATTAATGCTCTAAGGTGTAATAAATTCTAAGAAAGTGCAAAAATGTGGAATTGCCCCTAGGTGCAATTTTGCGACATTACACATACATACATACATACATATATATATACATATATATACATATAGATATACATACATACATATATACATACATACATACATACACACATACATACATATATATACACACACACACACACACATATACATATACATGTACATATACATATATCTTGGCGAATATTTTATTTTATTGCAAAAATATATTAATTTCTATTGGTGAAACGTTATTTTTTTTTTTTTAATTATTACTTTTATAGGTAATTTTTTTTACATTACTAAAATTTTATAGAAAATATTGTTGAATCTTGACAAGTAATAGGAAAATACATTAATTACCTTGGAGAATCCATCCATTTAAAAATAAATAAATTCTTATGAAAAAGTAGGGGTCCAAATGTGGAAGTGATTGATGGGTTTAAGGGGTAGACTCTATAATATTTAGCTGCCACAATTGATTTAAAATATAATCTAATGATCACCATTTTATTCTACAAGGTAAAATGTACTTGTAGTCTATAATGCTCATGGGGCTTGAAATTGCTTTTGGATCATTGAGAATTACAAACTACAAATATAGTTTACCTTGTGGAATATAATGATGGTTGTTAGATTATAATTTAAATCAATAATCACAACTAAAGATTAGTGATATGCCCTTAAAGTAACCAAATATTATGATATATTATTGGTGAATTTATTTAGATTTCTACTAGAACTTATAAAATTTAGGTGAATTTTATCTAAGCATATATAAAATATTGTGGCAAGTTTTTGAGTTAGAAAGTTAAAAAAAAATGCTTTAGCAATTTAAATAAGATGAAAATAAAATTTTGTAGAAATATTGCGATTCAGGTCACCTTACAGCTTGAACTATTAGCCAATTTTGATTCCCAAATTTCAACTATTGGTCAATTGGTGAATGGGTAAAAGTATAAAGTTGTGTCACACTTTTATAAAGGTAGCAACCAACACTAGTCAAAAATTCTAAACTAGAATCACTAAAAAGTGACATATATGTTCAAAACTTTAAAATGATATAAAATCATAAAATGTGTATTTTTTAGTATATTATATATATATATATATTTGAAAAACAATAAAAATGTTTTGAATATAGTTTTTAATAAATTGACACTATAATTTAGTTATTGATAAAATGTTGAAAAATGAAGTTACATGGGATGTTGATCTTTATATAGTAAATTTTATTTTTTTCCTTCAAAATTTTTATGTGTATTTATAACTTGAAACTTTAGTGCATGAATATATTTTTTCCAATTTTGATAAATATATATTTTTAAATAAATTTTAAAAAATGTGTGTATTAAAACACCGTTGTTTCCATTCAACGTCAACCTTCATATTAACTATTTATCTAAAATAGAAAAAAAATATACCACCTTGATATAGATTATTTTATTTAGTGAATCTATTTTTTCAAAAAGTTTAATAATTTTAATTATTTTTTCTTGAAATGGTAAGAAACCTAATATTTTATGTTGATAATCTACTTTTAGTAGAAATGAAAAATAAAATAAAAATAATAATAACTATTAATATATTATTTTTTCAAAACTGCACTTATGGATCTACAAAAGGGTATTTTAATTTAGCTATAATGAATCTTACTAGATCATGTGTTTGACCAAAATTGATTTTTAGTTAGAAATACTTAAATTCACTTGTGTTGATAAGTTGGCTGAAAATGTAACACAACTTTATACTTTTACTCGAATATTCAACACTATAAAATCATTGATAAGGGAAATGTAGTATTCCTAACTACAAACATACACAACATGGTGACATATATCATGTCAACACACGAGTAATGGCTCATAATTTATAGCATATATTAGTATGATAAGTTATGATAAGCTAAATTGACTCACCATAAAATAGATGATGTGGAATTATAATGTCACATTTCTTACACCCCTCATAATGGTGCATACCCATCTATTCCTAATCTTATTAATAAATTTATTCTAATGGGGGAAAGTTTGATGGAATATCCCATTCATGAGAAATGGGATCTTGGAGAGTGACAATGGTATAATTTATTTAAGTGGGAGTCACATCACTTTCACTCACTTCCTGAGGAAGGATTTCCTAGTAGTAGACTATGGTATTGCTTTGAGGGATTGGATGCATGATGATAGGTGTGTTTAGGAATTGTTTATGGATCATTGGAGCATTAATGCTATAATTTTGGTGTTGATAGATTTAATGAGTTTAGTTTAGAAAGTGTTATCAAATGCATGATCTAATCTTCCCTTCTTTTTCTTTATTCATTATTTTCTTAGATTTTCCTAAGAACTTTTCAAATTCATCCAAAAATACCCAATCCAATCTTCCTTAATCCATAGACACATTTTGCATAAAAAATTCAAGTGAGAGATAAGAAGCTTGAAGGAGAGTGATTTTTGCACATGTTTACTTGTTTTATTGAAGTTGTTATTTTTACTTTGTTTGAAATTTTGTATCTCAAATTTGCTTAATTTATCATGATGAAATCATGGGATTGCTTCATTTTATTTTGCATGATTTTGATAGTTGAGAGATTGTAACTAAGAATATTATATATAAAAAATCTACCAGACTACAAACTATCAATAGAGAGGGGGTAGGGGCTTTAGTGGTTGAAATCGAATACTCAAGTGGCATGAAGGTAGAACCATTGGTGTAATATAATGCTCAAGTGGATTATTGGTAATGTCTAAGTTTCTATAGGGTGTTGGGAAGGGCTATGATAGGGTAGTGAACCATTATACGAGGGGTTGCAAATCTATGGGGTAGTTAAATTAGGTGGCAGAGAGGCATTATTGGTTTGGGTTAGTAACAAAGATAAATATCCTTAGGAACCTTAGAGGGGATAGCTCAACACAAAAAACCATTCAACCCAACAATGAAAACAAATCTTGTTATATTTATATTCATAATGGTAGTTGGATGCATAAATCTTGTTGTTTTTAAAAGCCCTCGAGCAATTTCCTACTACTGTTGTCTATATATATATTCCCACATTTGTATTTTTTCTCTTTAGTCTATGTGCTCTTTTGTTCTACTTGTTATCTTCATGCTCGTTAATGTATTTCAATGCATTCATTTAACCTAAAATACAAATCAAAACTACATATAATTTGAAGAATAGGTAGATTTATTTGTATGCACTTGATGTGTTTGTCTACACTACCATCAGGATTTGTATTACATTTATTCTTTCATGGAACTCTATATCCTCTTCCTAAGCCACCATTTTGGAATAGACAACAAGGATATTGGAAAAAGGCTTTAGATCTTGAATTTATACTCATTATTTGCATTTGGCTAAAATTTTCAAAGCCTTCTAAAAAACTAGTTTGTGCACATTTTCTTGAGGAATTTTATCAAATAGTTCACATGATTTTCTATTTTAGAAGTAAAATAACCTATGCCAAAATGGGATCTTTGGAATAAGGCATTGATATCCATTTGAGCATAAAGGATAGCCATAATTTTGGTAGATGCTATGGTTGTAAATTTGTTGATAAATATTTTCAACTATTTCCTTATCAACAACCTTGGGCATGAAATAGGTTGTAGTTGTTTACTTAAAATAAATATTTGCACTTTGTTATACTTAATACCTATATTATCTCATTCAATTCCAATTTGGATTTTTTTAAAAACTTTGTTGACATTAATTAATTAATTTAAGTTACAATATTGATTTTTCTTTTGGTCATTTATTCTCTTGGGTTTTTCCCTACCCCCAATCTTAAATATTGTAATTGGGTTTAATATGGATTCTTATCCACTCATTTCATTTACTAGCTAATATTAATATAATTAATTTATTACCTAGCTTCTATGTGTGTTTTATAAAGTTTTTGAATCTCTTCTAGTCTATTGTAGAGACTACAAGATTCACAATACTTTCAAGGGATTTTTTTCATTTATCTATGTAAAAAACCTTTTCATCCTTCACACTTTATTTAGATTTTAAATAATAAGGAATTATGTGCTATATTCATTCTATTTATTAGAATTATCCAATACTTAACAATTTTTTCTTAACAATTTTTTCTTTGGTGATATTACTTATTTGTTTGTTTTTTTTTCTATTTTCCATGTACCCTCAACTGGTCATATTTGTAAAGATTTCTACACAATATTTTGAATTCATTAAAAAGTCTTGTTGCAATGCTAGTTCATGTCTTGCTCCTCACTTGAGTTATATTGTAATTCTAGTGATGATAGATTTATGATATGATTCATGATATTTAATTTTTAATTTATTAGATTGATATACTCACTCAAATAATATTTTTTACATTTCAAAGCTAATTGGAGTACTAGCTAAGATACTCTATTTTACATTTCAAATTATGGAAGGAAGAGGTTGTTTCTCTCCAAGGAAGAGCTACGAAAACATAAAGGGGCTTGGCTAGGTTTATGTTTTTTTCAATAGTGTCCATACACTTGACATGTGATTGAATTTTGTTTTAACACTTAATGGTTCCCTATGAAATTTATACAATGCATACTTGCAATAACATCAATTTTTAACTTTCCAAAATTGGCTTTATTCCTAAAGTTGAAACACTCATCTATTGGCTAAGATGTTCTTATCTAAGGTTCAAAATAGGATTTTCTATAAAACATCTTACCTTTCTCTCACCCTTATGTTTCTTTATATAATCTATAAAGTACTGTATTTTATTTTTATTGTTGCACCAAATCTACAAAAGTATTAGTAGTAATGTTCACATGCAACTATTTGAAATAGAAATCACTTTCTCTTATTGTTTCTTTCAAAATCAAATATAGAGACTTAGAGAGAATGTATAATCTTTTCAAATAAAAGCATATCAAGAGAGAGGATTATGGATGTTAGAGAAAAATAAACCATATTCTATAGGAAATAAATCTAAGCTTATTAGTATCCATGTCTATTAAGAAAATATCTTGCAAAGCTTATTACCAACTAAATATTTGAATAATGATAAAGTAAGGTAAAATATTTAACATTTTAATTTAAGAAAGATTATATAGTTAAAATATTTTTCATTTAATTTCATTAGTTTATTATCAATATCAATGAATCTCATTAAAAGAAAAATTATTATATACAACTTTTGAGAAGATGTTTCAAGATTGATAAAGTGAAACATTGTTAAGAAATGTTTATTTTGAATGACATTTTGTAAATGTCTAATTTTAATCCTATTAATTTGTTACAAATTTTGGAAGAATCTTATTCAATCAAGAATATAAGTAGATTGTAAATATTGCACACTTACAAAATTTGTCAAAAAATGTTTATTTATAATGACATTTTATAAATTTGTAAATGCTAACCCATTATCAATTTATTTGGCAACTTAATCAAGTTGCACAAAGATGATGTAGCAAGATATGAATATGATACGATAAGATGAATGGAGACAAGCTATTTTTTCACTTTTCCAAGAAATGTTTACTTATAATAAAATTCTAAAAAATTTGTAAATTGTCTAATATTAATCCCTTACTAATTTATTTTGTGGTTTGATCAAGTTGCACAAAGATAATGTAACAAGATACAAAGAATACATAACAAGATAAAGGAAAATAAGATGTTGCAAGATTGACAAAGAGAACTTTACCAATAAATATTTATTTATAATGACATTTTACAACTTTATAAATGCCTAATATTAACTCATTACCAATACTCAAATTTATTGATGAATTTATCTTCATTACTATGTTCATTTCAAATTCTAACACTATTATTTGTTTGTTATCCATTTTAAAATTGTACAACATATTTAAAACATTTATATTTTTAAATTCATTTTTTAAATAAATTAAATTTTATTATAATCATATCTATAAATTTTAGAATAAAAAAAAATCTTAATTCTATGGAAAAATAGGCTTTTCTTGATCTTTCAATCTTAAAATCTTAATAATGATAGAGTATTATCATTTTCTTCCATGTAGAAAACACAATCCTATCCCTTTGACTATTTATTCTTCCCCATCTAATTAGCTATGCAATATATAAATCTATCTACATTGGAGGGTGAGTACGTTGTAACAGAAAGCGAAATAAAACAATTAAAAATTAAACTATAATTTATCACTAAAAATGTTCATCTTCTTCCACTCTTGTAAGTCTGATTTTATTTTCTAGTCTCTTTCACTTCAATTAATTTCAGCTACGCTACTCTTTTTATATGGGGTTATGCTTATGATTATTGAGCATTAAAAAATTTCTTAAATTTTATTATTTGGTGGCTTATATTAATATTGATATATTTTTTTTAATAATCAAAATGGGACATTGTATTTGGTAATCTTTTGTAATTTTCATAAAATGTTTGGAATTTGTTGATATTGTAAAAGATAATTTTTTATGAATAAGTGCCTAAATCATCATTTCTAATATAGTGTTACACATATTCACACGAAAAAAGTGGGTGAAATAGTCGCATCTCTAAAATCTAAATAAGTAGTAACTTGTAGCATAAAATCATAAAACTTTGACATTGAAAATAATAACCTTTTTTAAAAGGTGGAGTGGAGAAAGTTTGATTTTCTTTTTGATGTTGATAAATGAAAAATACACTCTTCAATAATAATCAAAATGAACATAAAATTAATATAAGTAATAGATATGAGGATGGTTAATGTATATAAAATGTTATTTTTAATAACTGAATATATACGAGGAAGGTACATATATAAAAATGGATATTTTTGGTAATAAATAAATAAAATTATTGTTAAAAATTGATTTTGTGGTTTGGGATCAATTTTACACAACCTAATTTGATCTCTAAGAAATATTTTTTATTTGGTCAAAATATTTATGCAATTGGGGTTTTTTTCAAAGCTGCAATAGATTAAATGTGAGTTTGGATTCAAATGTGATTATTTTAGAGTTCCAATTGAAGTGTTCTTATAATTAAAACCTCTTGATATTGAAGGTGTTGTGAAAGCCTCAATAAAATGTAATGAGTCAAACTAGTGGCATTCCCTCTTCTACAAGCTCTCTATATTAGTGATTAATATTTATATTAAATATTAATAAATAATATTATCTTATGAGAAAATATGAATTGTGTATATTTTTTGTTATCAACATAAGCATTGTTGCAAGCCTTCATTGTAAAAATGATTACTATTATAGCAAAATTCTTATGAAATTTCAATAAAAGAATATTCAATAAGGCATATCAAACATATCTTATCACCAATCCAAAGCTACAATTTGTAGAGATATAAATATCTTGTAAAAACTATATGTACCACTCAAAATTTTCCTCAAAATGTATAAAATCATATTTTAGCATCACAAAAGATATCTTTCCCTCCTTTCCAAGTGCCTAACTTGGGTAAGCTAGGAGTAACCTACATGGAACACATAGAGACACCTTTAACTCCTTTCCAAGCATTCGACTTGAAGATTTAATTATTTTTTCCAAAAGTAATTATTTACTATTGTCAATGGAACCATTCATCCCTTATGAATGCATTTACAAAGTATACATGGAGTATTATTATAAATTATTTTTTACTAACACCTCTCCTTGGAATTTCTCTCAAAATGTGTAAAGTCACTCATTTTTACATCCAAAAATATATCTTTATCTCCTTTCCAATTTCCAAACTTTGATAAGATAAAATTTACTTACATAGAACACCAAAGATACCTTTCCCTCCATTCCAAATGCCAAAATTGAGGGTATGTTCAGGATCATCATGGAAAAAATAGGCCTTTAAGTGGCAAAAAATTCAAAAAAATCAGAGTTAGGCAACTTGACGTAAAAATTTGAAGAAATTATCTATATTATTTCAACAATATGTAAGAATAGAATCTGTAACAAATTGAATGTAGTTTCTAAAATACTAGGTTTTTTTATATAAAAAAAAAAACTATTTGGTGAAAATTTGAAATTTCAATGTAGTACTTAAATTTCAGGGAAAAAATAAGTAGATGTCTGTCTAACCACCCTAACCACAATAAAATGATAATATTTTTTTATAATATTTTAGATATAAGTAGAGGATTCATATCCCAATGTGATGCATATTTTTTTATAATTTTTTTCCAAGTAAATAATTAATTATGATTTTTTTATTACAACTTTTAAAAAATATAAAAACTCGTATGTTTGACTACCTTAACTTGGTCAAAAACTCATGAAATTCAAATTTTATTTTTTTAATCCTATAGTATGCAAAGCATAGAATGTGACACAAGTTTTGGATTCAAAAAATGTGATACCATTTGAAAGCTATAGATGTTTTCCAATTAGCCTATCAATTAGGACTTTAGTCGTAATTCAAATAGAAAATGAATAATAATTATTTATTAAATTCAAAGTAAAGCATAATTTATATTGGTGGAAAGCTGAGAATCTCCTTTAAACACCCTTTTCATTTCATCAATTTTGGATAAAAACAAATTCATCAGCCACATACCCTACACATACCCATCATATCACCACTTTTTGGCCCATCATGATATTGCACATACCCTTGAGGAGTTAATTAACTTTTTCATAAATAATTATTCATTACTATTGATGGAGCCTTTCATCCCTTATCAATGCATTTGTAAACTATGGTTGGAATTATTATAAATTATTTTTTATTAATACCCTATGCACATATAAACATCTTGACAAGGATATTGGTATAAATTAAATAATATAAGGTTTACAAGGTTTATGAAACCTTAATCCTAATATTCTCCCAATTGATATCATAAATTGTAAATACATAGATAGGAATAACCTAAAAGTAAATAACATCCCTTGGGAAACCATTTACCACTTGATTATTCAAAATGTTATTGTGCTCTCACAAGATAACAAGTGATATAAGTACCAATGTCTAAATATATTATATGTTGGAGTAATTAGGATAATAACCTAATGATTAATTAGTCATTAATTAATTATTAGGTTCCTTATTACTTTAACTACCTAAGCTAAACTTAAGAGTCTTTTTTATTATTAGATTGGACTATTTATAGATCAAGTTGTCTTATTACATAGGATTAGGAAACTTTTCACAGTCTAATCAAATCCTCATCTAGGGTTTTCCCTTTTTCTTTTATAATCATTCATTATTGTACTTTTTAATCATCTAGGAATTTCATTCAATTAGTAATACAATTACAGTTCAATGTCAATATCAAATACTTCTATGGATCATTCTTTTTTCTCTTGGTTGCATAGAAAATCAATTTATTTGGTCTCTCATTTGTGATAGATGTTTTAGTTGCAAGTGATTTTTGAGATCTTTGGGGTTCACTATCAACTCTAAAATGGTATCAAAGTGTGCCATATAAAAATAGCCCCTTGTTATTTTCATGGTCTCTTAGGCCTTTCTTCACGATGCTTGGTCCATTTTTCTTTGATTTAATGTTGCAATGCGGCTTGAACATTCACATTAGGTCCTTAAAATTGAAATTATGGCATCTTGTGAAGGTGTTGTGAAGTGTTGTAAAATGTTTCTACACTTTTCTAGACTCTATTCATTACAATTCACCTTAAAATCACCTTTTCATCACTTATTAAGTCCTATTTTGAAGTGTTGTAAAGTCTTGTAACAATATTTCATGTTTTTCTAGGCTTAATTTCACTATTTACACCTTATGTTGGGCTGTGATGAGGTATCATCGGGTTAATAAGGCACAAGGGTATAAATTTAAGTGTTTTCTTCTCCTCATTTTACATCTCCCATTCATCAAGTTCACTTATTCACTCACTCATTCAAGCATTCAAGCACTTTGCATCATTCAATCAAGCATTAATCAACTATCTTTGAGTAGCAATTGATATATCTTCATATTTTCTTCAACAAGGGTTTGGTAAGTTGATAGAATTTGCATGTTATTTGTTTATAATTCTCTTCCATTTCATTATTTCATTAAGGGTTTGATTACCAAAGTGGGATTTGACCAAGGCAAATCCCTATAACCTAACCCTTAACCATTTTTCCCCTTTTCCATGTGTGTTTGCATACTTGTGTATGCATATTTGACTAGCTATTAGGTGTTGAAAAGTGGAAAAGAAGTCAACTACAATCCATTTCAAGCTTGGAGAAGACATTATGTCTATTTTTTGTAGATTTGATTCTGTCAGCCTAGCAAGCAGACCACCTTAGATTTGGTGCTACAGAATTGGTCCCTGATTTCACAAAATTTTGGAAGAGGATTGATTCGCTATTAGTGGCAAATGAGTCCCACCTTAAGGTTGTAAATCTAGATTTTATCAAATTCTAGATCTCAACACTCAAAAACCTGTTCTCATAAGTTTTCATCAGAAGCAAGACTGATTCACCATCAGTGGCAAATGAGTCCCACTGGTGATTTTCAGCAATCTTTGCCAACATTTAGGACACTCCACATTCTCCATTCTCTTCCCAGGTGCACTCTAATTCAGCCTTCTTATTTTCTATTTTTCATTTGTTAATACTTTAGTTCATGTTTGCATATCACATTGTATTTTCCAACATTGCATTATTCTTAGGTTTTAATTTCATAATCAGTCAAAAAGTTTATTTAATTGCACTTAGATCATTCCATTTAGTCTAAATAACATCATACATTTCCTAATTTGAGTGAACCACCTAGACTTTTGAGTGGGGTTTACCTCTCTCCTTTCAGGTGAAACATCCTAAGAGTACAAGAGTACCTATAAATCCTACGCAAAAAATCTATGGTTCACAGAGTACCAAATCTATGACTTCGTGTCTGAATTCTAAGAGATTTGACCTTGAGGGAAAAATTGAATCATCCTAGAGAAAAATAGTTATCACTATTGATTCTATTAGAAATTTATTTGTAATTGATGTCAAAGGAGAGATTAGAGGTGAAATGGATTTGATTCCAGAAGAATTTGTGAAGATTGATGGAGAAAGGAGCATGTTTTGCAAGTGCTACAAAGTTTCTCAAAAAGTTACAAAAAATTGCAATGTTGTCATACAATATTGCTATGGTATTTTAGAAGTCACTTCTGGAGGTTTGTGGAGAAATCTATCTACAAATTCAACATGGGTTTATTGAGTGAAGTCGATTGATCTTGTACACATGATCAAAGGAGGTCAAATATGCTCAAGAATGGATTACTTGTGCTCTTGGCCTAAATTAGGGTGTGCAGATAAACCTTAATGTTTACAATCATGGTGAATGAACATATGTTATAATTTTATGTTGACTTTGTATGGGTGGTTACTGGTCATTTAAGTCATCGCTTAGGTTATCATGCTTGTTGGCAGACCGGACCCTTTACCTAGCACTTCTGATTGATGATGTTTGTGTGTATCGTGACCTCTCTTCACATCGTTGTTTGCACTCTTAACAACCAAGTCTTAACTATGATGTGTGATGTGCGTGTGATGAAGATCTAATAGTGTGTGTCCATGATTGAAGATCAGATGGCTATCGTCTTATTCCTTTACATCTTGATTTGTTTGTTCATTGACTAGCATTTTTGCATGATATACTATAAACGATGGAGAATGAATAGAAGTGAACCTTGCTAGATTAGACGGCGCTCGCCAGCCTGCGACATGTTTGGTGGGTCCGAGTTTAGCCTAGCGGGATAGTGGGCTAAGGCCTCATGTCCAGTGGGACCTAGTGATAAGTGGCTACTTATGATGGAGATCTATGGCAAATATTTAAGGGAGGGCAATTGGACAATGATTTCTACATCATTTCACATCGCTATTGTGAAATGGAGAGAGTTAAGCTTCATGTGATGGGATTTTAACAACTAAGATCGTCAGGTGAAGATTAGAATGATATCGTTGCATCTCTTCTCATTGTGTATATAAGAAATGAAGTCCTTATTGTATAGTAATAAGATATTAGGTCATGATGGCTATGGATATAAAGTGAATGAGATAAACAGTGACGGGTTAAATGAAGATTATCAAATGATTATGAATTATGGACAATGGGATGATATGAGAGCCATAGGATCATGGCACAAAGATAGGATATCGATTTCCTAGATTCAAAGACAAATTTTCTTAATGATTATGTCTATGTGAACGTGGGATTCAACTAGTAATTGACACAATGAATGAAATTAAATGTTCTACCTTCTCCAACAACTAGTTGATTGAAGATCTAATCTACAAGGTGGTGGCACAAATTTCCATAGAGATCGAGATAAAAATTAGATCGAATAATCAGTAGAATGCATTTAATGTATTATAGGGTTAGGGTTTTTGTAGACTGCCATGATTAAAAAATACAATGAACTAGAATTTGAATAGTATGGTGAATGGCTCAATGAACAAGTAGCTTCTTGAAGAAGAAAGTCAGAAAAAAATAATAGTAGATCTATATAATGGTACAAATCTTGAGGAAGTAATTGCAGGTCGGTGGAGTTAAGAAAAAAAATGACAATCAGGAAATTGTCAAAGTTTAGAGGGTGAATGGTGTAGTAGGGAGAGTAGTGAGTAAGTCAAGTTGTAGACAAAGAACACACTAATTCTGAATGAGTAGAACCCAAAAAAAATTAGAGATCTTTATCAAGATTAGAATTAAAAAGGTGCAAGAAATGGAAGAGGAGCAGAGCAAAGAATTAAGTTGCAGAGGCTGCAATAGTGGATTAAGCAGTTGCAAATTGAGTTGCAACACTGAACCGAGTTCAATTGAACAAATTGTAATAACTTGCATTGTAAATTTGATTGGTGGGTGTCATTAGATATTCAGGTAGGTTCTCAAGGTAGGGAGTGGGTGCTTCCTTGGAGTAGGTGCTCCTAAAACTAGGGGATTGGTGTCTCCTTAGGGTTGGTGCCCTTAAAAATAGTAATAGATTATTTGATTGTGAGGCTGGAGTAAGACAGTAGATCCTAATAGCATTTCTCACCGTGGTTTTTCCCATCTTGGGTTTTCCATGTACATCTTGTGTTATGTGTGTGCATGGTTATGTTTCTACATATTAAATTTTAATCTACACATCAAGGGCTTAAGGGATAAAATTTAAAGTGATCTATTAATTCATCCCCCCTCTCAGTAGCTTGTATTACAACAGATTCTAGAATGAGCGAAAACCTAAGGAATGCTTGTCATTTGATCAAAATCAAAGAAGTTAAAAAAAAAGAAAAAAAAATAGTAACCTAGAATCCATGCATAGGAATTCATACGGTCGTATGACCCTACATGTGAATCCAAGCTACTATAATTTTTCGTACAAATAGGTATAAGTACTTGAAATTTTCTTGATGAATATTTTTTGACATCATGCTAACATCACCATGACATCAACTGTATAACCGACCTCTTAGGCTCCATCCTTTCCCCCATTTTCCCTAAAGTATATATTTTTTCTTTTTAGCATAAATTACTTGCATATAATGTCAAAATTGGGCAAACAACATATCAATAGAAAGATGGTTCCAAGTACTTTCTGGTGGTCTAGGTCTCATCATCATATTTTTTTGCTGGTTCATTTTATTCTTAGTTAAATTCAAATCTTCATTTTCTACTACCAAGCTCATAACATTTCACCAATATTTCCAATTTGTACAATTATTACAATTTTGGAAAGGTATTCCAGAGCTCCTTAGATCCATGGATGCATCTTTTTAGAATCTACCCTAGATACATTTTATTTAGTTTCTTGTGATTTCACATTCCACTTAATTACTTAGACATTTTAGCACTTGGAAAGGATCTTTTCGCATGAGATGAATTCATTTGATTTTCTCTATAGGTACTAAGGTTACCAATCTCTAACTTTTTCATTTGAGGAAGTATCATAAGTTTTCTTGTTCATTATTTTGTGATCATCTTGAAAAGAGATAACTATGAGTCTCAGCAAAACAACATCCTAACACATCTTAGGTGGCTTGATATTTTTCCTTATATTTATGGACTCATATCTATAGTAGAAACACCAAGGATTTATTCAAAATGGGGTATTATTAGTGCTATGAATTAAGCTTTACTTAAAGGTGAAGACTATTTATTAATTTGTATTATTTAAATTCTTGTAGGAATATTCCAAAGGAAACCCTATGTGTGAGAATGACTCATTTTTATAATTCTTTCTTGGAGGAATATTAAGACTTAGGTGTAGCCTCCTCATTATGAGGATCTTGAAACCTTACACACACATAGGATGAAAGGTAGCATTCATAAAAATGGGAGTTACTTATGCAACTCCTTTCTCATGTCTATTTATTGAGGTGTTTCTCTCATTCTTCACATGAAGCATTCTATGCTTGAGCTCCCTCTCTCTCATTCTCTCTTTGTAATCTTCTTCTTAGTTTCTATGCCATCTTCATAATATTGGAGGTTTTCTCTTCTTATTTTTTTCCCCTTACAAAATCTTGTGTCTCCTCTTGGATGTCAGTGTGCTTGCTCATGGTTCTCATCTTGATGGTAATATTTTCCTTTAAACAATTGCTCTTAGATTATAATTTTTCATTTATTTAGTTTATTTCATTTATTATTTATTTCATGGTATCAGAGTAGGTTTTACTAATCCTTTGTTGAGCTATATTTTTGAAGGTTTATCATCTCTTTGGAGCACTCACCTTGGAGACACTCTTGAGAGAAGAGAAGAGTTAGGCTCTATATATATATATATATATATCCTAAAATTGCTGGTTTTATTGTGTAGGAAAATAAAAAGATTTTAAAGTCTTTTATTGATAATTTAGTTTATAAATTATAAATATCTTCTTTACTACTCTGTATATCAAATTTACAACCATTTAATATTTTTATTTTATTTTATTATAAATGAAATTTGCATGTATCTTTTTTAATCTGTGCAAATTATTTTTGATGTAAGATAACTCTATTTTTTTATTAAAAAACCCCAAGTAGAAGGTTGATTTTTCAAATAAAAAGTCATTTTTTTTAAATACAATTTTTTTTAATAAATTTTCAATACCCATTTTAAAAAAAGTTAAAAAGTTTTTAATCTACCAATAATAACTTTTTAAATTAAATATATATCAAGTTTACAAAAAATCTGCATTCTTGTTTAAATATTTTTTCTTTCAAATAAAAGTTTTTTTAATAAAATCTATAATAACATTAAAAAAAAAAAAAAAATCAATTTAAACATCTAGATAAACTAGAGGGAAAGATTGAGGTGCGAGCTCATTTGCCTCCCTCCTCCTTCCAAGAAACTACCTTAATCTTCAGATCCTCTCACCACTTCCCTTTTCTTGATTACCGGTTGCTACTATTTTCTTCCATGTTGGTTGTTATCATTCTCTTGCATGTTGATCACTACAATTTTTTTAATCACCCAAACATTGCGTTATTTCATTCAAATTTAAAATCTCAATCACTAACTCTAAATTCAAAAAGAGTGAACCCACAATAATGAATTACAACATTTTTTTGTACCAAAAAAAATTAGCTTCGACCATCCAAAATGTTAAAATTGACTTCAAATGAAGGTACCCCTTCCTTCATACATGGCTTTGAGTGAAAGCCCCCCTTCGAATGAACCTTTGTTCGAAGGCACCAGATCAAAGTATTATATTAGCTCAAGTCTACTAGTGTCCTTTAGGATCAGTTCGAACGAACTATGCACCCTTCGTTTGAAGGCACTTAAAGTGAGAGAAATGACTTTAAGTGATTTATACTGGACTAGATGGTTTCGTACAGTTCGTACAGTTAAGTTTTCATTTAAATTATTATCAGGATATTCATAAACATTATCTTCATCGAACAGGTGGTCAAATACATATCATGTGAATTGGTGATAGATGAAATCGAATTTCTATTTTAAAATTTGGATGTGCCTCTTTGGAGATCAAGAGAAAGGCAAATACATAGCTTTTCCACCAAAGTGATAACTTAGAGATTTACTTAATGGTGTGCCATTGTTTTGGACCTCAAGTACAGATGAATATCTTTGCAGTTGCGTAACCTGCAAGAGTTTGTCATAAAGGAAGCTCAAATTCAATGGAACCACGCAGAGCCCATGTTTTAATACCATCATCACCTTCTCAATCATTCCAAAACAAAAATTCTTTAGTTAATAATAAAAGTAGATCATTGAAAGCTTAGGAGCCTCCTCCATGATTCTGGAGAACGTAAGCAGATAAGAGATTGAAAAGCTAACAAAGGAACATCATAAATTATTCAAGCTAATTATTTTATCCTTCAATCTAAAGAAAATTAGATGGAACAAAACACTGTCATTTCTAAGAGGCTTGTCCTTGATGAAGATATCGGTACATCCATTGATCTTGAAATTTTATATAGATGCATAGAAGAATCGAGCAAATCCATAGTTTTAGTTTTGAATATAAATATCAAAGGAGTGAAGCCTGATCATTTCACGCCTATGTTGTTAATTGATTTATATGGTAAAATGAAGCTTTAAAAATGTTTGGAGACACAAAATTCTTGGGTTATCTCGAATGAAGGAAAATATAAACAGAAGAAAATTATAAGAATGGGGTTGACCATTCACCTAGCCCTTTCAATTGTAAACTCAATGCATTTTTGGACTTTTGAAGTTTGATTTGGAGATGGAAATGGAGTCAACCAGATAAATCAAGTTGGAGAACCATAGTCCCCAAAATAAACTTTTTAACAACTATAAAAACTTCAAAAACTTAATTAAAATAAAAATAGTCCAAAAATGGTATGAAATGAAATGAAATCACTAGATATTGATGTTAGCAACCAAAATTGAAAAGAATCAAAATTTTATCCTTTGTAGAAAAAAAGTTATGCAAGCCGAAGTACATAAAAACTTAATTAAAATAAAAATAGTCCAAAAATGGCATGAAATGAAATGAAATCACTAGATATTGATGTTAGCAACTAAAATTGAAAAGAATCAAAATTTTATCCTTTGTAGAAAAAAAGTTATGCAAGTCGAAGTACATATCGCTTTTTAAAAATGTTGTTTACTATTAAAAAATAGTGTTGGTTCTTAGTTGTGATCTTATGGTTTGTCCTTGATGACAAAATCTCTTTCAGTTAGTTCTCTTTGATGATCAGTCTTAGGATGGTTCTCTATGCATACCACAGGTGTATTTCACATGATTACAATCCATTTGATTACATTCTTTGAACTCACATTTTTGAAGGCATTACAGTTACCTTGGTTCTGACATCTCATTTGTCTAAAGGTATTGGTTGTTTCTCATTCGGGCTTACACATATCGGTGTGAGAATGGTAGGGTCTCCTCGATCCATTTTGAAATGTATGTGTTGCCTATCGGCAAGACATTTCTGATGTCATGTCAATTGGATTTTTTTTCAGGCAGCTTTCGACAAGTGTTACACCATCGGTATGTGGTCACAGTGAAATTGGTATGTCACACTGACCGCCATTGAAAAAATTGCATATCGGTAAGAGTTTGTGATATTCAGAGGGAGGTCTTAGCGATTCCATGGTGTCTCACCAACTTTATGCAAAGGGTTATTTCACTGAGACTCTTGTAGCATCAGACTAATGTCATAGCGAACTTGTGAGGTCTTTCTAACTAAGTCTTATGAGGGGCTTTCGGCGAGAGGTTGGTATTGTCTCAGCGACTCAGAGTGGATAAAGTTTTTCGGTATGACATAGTATGCTCTCCGAGAGGTCTCCCTGACATTGATATGTCTCGCCGATGGAATACAAATGGAATTTATCAGTGTGAGATTTGTTCTCTCTTGGCGATCTGAGGTGAGTTCAGGGGTTTCGATATGACATAATGTATTTGTTATGACTTCTCCTTGACTTTGATGGGTCATGGAAAAAATGATAACTAAGGGGAATGACTGGAAATTTAATTGCCTTCGGCAGGACTATCTGGATGTCTCGACGACCAAGGTGTATCAAGTGGAATTTCGGTAAAACAAAAGGTATTCTATATAAGGTCTCCCCGATTATGATTTGTCTCAGCGACACCGAAGGAAAGAATGTTTAGGGAAAACTTAATGAGTTTATTCTTTTTGGTTGGGTATGGAACCCTAGCCTGGCCGCCATCATGAGAATTTAAGTTTCTATTGTTGTTGGCTGTAATGGCTATTACAGTGGTATATGGAAGCTTGACAGTGGTTGATGGAGCCATGGGAGTTGCAGATTTGTCTGGTATGTATGCGTTTCATGCTGCACATACTGGTTTATAATCACCATTTTAACCGTTCTCTGCTTCTTAGTTACTAATGTGGCAAATGATGCCCTGACAGAGTATTGTTATTCATGCATTAGAAGTTATGTTTTATAGTGATGGGCAGTTGTGCTTTTTAAGCAGTGAAATGATCTCATGCATTTCAGATTTTTTGAGAACGACTCTTAGCTAGGTGAAATGGTTTTTGTTTTGACAAATTAATTTCACCTTGTCTAATAATCTTGCTAGTTACAAGATGAAGATTTCTTTTATAAACAGCTTTGTTAACTTCAGTCTGAACCTTTTCTGGTTGGTTGTTCAGCTGTTACTCCTAATGACAGTTACTTATCTAGCATTTAATTCAAAAAAAAGAGTTATCTTTACTCGTTATTCATTGAAGTCTTAATACCCAAAAAAGATGTATAAATAGTAGCAGAAAACTATGTTTTGGTTCAGTTGTTGTAATTCTGAGATTATCATTCCTTGGCTGTATGAAAATGTATGGATAAACTCTGCAATAAAATCTAAATAACAAGATGCAGAGATATTATAAATTTCTTCTCTATATAGTATTTTAGGGATTCAATTATTGAATCTTTAAGATATTCTGTAGACAAGAAAACAGAGAAACATGTGCTTAACTGAAAATAGAGAAATCCTCTGAGTTATTATTGTTGTTCAAATCATAATTTGAGGGGTTGTTGCTCCTTGAGATAGATATCTCTAAACGAGGGGTTGGTGCTCCTTGAGTGGGTGCTGAAAAATCAGCCTATAAGGCATTGTGAATAGTTGTTTAAAAGATTAAGCCTGGAAGGCATTTCAGGAGTGGTTTTTATACCCCAGGAGGGTTTTCCACTCGACAAATTTTGTGTCTCTTTGTTCCTCTATGTTCTCACTGCTTTACTGTGTTGTTCACTATTGAGATTATTACTTTTCTCAATTTTGTTTATGAATTATTACATTCAACTCATGAATGCATTAATCAGAGTAATATTGAGATTAAATCTGAACTATGTTTTTGAATTTTTGAAAATTGGTCAAATCTGTTAAGACGCTGATTCACCCCCCCTTCTCAGTGTCATTTTAACTCCAATAATTGGTATCAGAGCGTAGGGTCCTCTGATAGGTTTTAATCACCTTGGATTGATCTTGGTCTTGGAGTTTGTTTTTAATGGCATATTCTCAAGATGGTGCCTCTGTAACCAGAGCTCTGTTATTTGATGGAACAGATTATGTGTTCTTGAAAATCAGAATGGAAGCTTTTCTTATCTCTTTTGATGTTGATGTTTGGAGCATTGTTATAAATGCTTACAATGTACCAACCTCTATTCCCACCGATCCTACTAAAAAAAAAAGGTATGAAACAAATGCCAGAGCTAAGCATGCCATGTTGTGTGGGTTAACTAAAGATGTGTTCATTAAAGTCATGCATTGCAAATTTGCTCATGAAATCTGGGAAAAACTTGAAACTATATATCAAGGGAATGAGAAAGTGAAACTGTCAAAAATCATTACACTCACACATCAGTTTGAGGAGTTGAAAATGAAGGATGACGAAAAAGTGGCTGAATATTTCCTAAGAGTTGATGAAGTTGTCAATGCAATGAAAGGTCTAGGTCAAGAGGTTAATGAATTTGATGTGGTCACAAAGGTTGTTAGAACCTTACCATCCAAATTTGAATCTAAGGTTTCAGCCCTAGAAGAAAAGAAACAATTTGATCAGCTTACCTTAGACAGCCTGCAAGGAATACTTACTGCCTATGAAATGAGAACTAGCAAAAAAAATTCAACAGGAAAAGAAACTACCTTTAACACTGAAAAGAAAGAAAAAGTCAAAGTCAGTGAATCAGAGTTGTTAGATTCTAAAGAATTCCATTTTGTTAGAAGATTTAAAAAGGGATCAGGAAAATATAAGGGAAAACTTCCCTTTAAATGTTTTAACTGTGGAAAAATAGGTCACTTTACTGCAAAGTGTCCCTATGATGATCAAATCTGTGACAACGAGACAATTGAAAAACAACCTAAGAAGAAGGCCCTCAAACCTAAACAAAACTTCAATTTCAAAAAGAAGAAAAGTCTGTTTAGTAAGGATGAATCTGATATTGAGTTTGAAGATTCATCAGTTGAAGAAGATGAAACTTTGTTCATGGCTGAAATTACTCAACAAAATGATTCAAATACTATTGATGTTGAAGAAGGTGAAGTAGATCTTGAAAGTGAGCTGAAATGTGCTTTACAAGAGGTCAGAAAACTCAAAAAACAAGTTCTTTCTCAAGAACATAAACCAAATCAAGAAATGGTCTCTCTGAAAATTTAGCTTGAAGAAGCTAAAAGAGTTGAAGATTGTCTTCGAGAGACTATAAACTGCAAAGATCAAGAAATTTAAAAAATGGAACAAGAAGTAGTCTGTCTTAGGAAGGAAATTGAAAAATATGAAAGCACTCTAAAACTAAATGAGATGCTCAGCAAGTAGAAGCTGTATAAAGATAAAACCAGTATTGGTTTTAAAAAGGGTGAATGTTCAATTGATAATACAAAACAAAACCCCTCTTCTGAAATCAAGGGTTCAAGTCCAAATCACTCCGATTTTGGTAAGAATCATATTCAGCCCTTGAAAGGTAATAGATCAGATCTTACAGATACAATCCCTTCTTCCATGGTTATTTTTTTTTCTACAAAAAATTTGGCCATAAGGTGAGCACATGCAGGCTTATGAATCCTAGAATACCCAGGTTTGGTCTTAGGCAACACTATGGTTTTGTTAGACAAATCAGATGTTTTTAATGCAATGCTTTGGGACATTCTGTCAAACAATGCAGAACTGATCAGCAATTGAAACAACAAAAAATTAAAAAGGTTTGGAAACCTAAGACTGTTAACAACATTGAGCAAACTATGTTGGTTCAAACTGCTTTTCATTCCAAGAAAAAGGACCTATGGGTCCTGAACAGTGGATGTTCTAACCATATGACTGGAGACAAGGATAAGTTTATAAATCTTGAAGATTATGTAGGTGTATATGTTAAGTTGGTGATAACTTTGGTATTCAAATTAAAGGTAGAGGTTCACTTCTTCTGAATGAAGACACTCCTATCTATAATGTGTACTATATGGAAGGTCTTAAGCACAATCTTCTAAGTGTTAGTCAAATCTGTGATAGAGGTTATCATGTTCTTTTCACTTCGCAGGGATGTGAGATTAAGAACAAGCTTGGAAAGGTTGTTGCAGCTGGAAGGAGGTCAAAAAGAAATGTGTACAATCTTCTTGACACATCAAGCAATGACAATAATCAAGGTATGTGTCTAATGGGCCAAATTGAAGAGATCTGGTTATGGCATAAAAGATTAGGACACATAAACTTTGAAAATCTGGTTAGAATCAGTAAGAATTAGAATGTTAGAGGTATACCAATCCTTAACAGGCCAGAAAATTTTGTGTCAAAAGAATGTTTAAGCGGTAAACAAACTAAAATCAGCTTCAAAACAAAAGAACATTCTTCTTCAAAACCTTTACAGCTTGTGCATGCTAATTTATGTGGACCAACCAGAACAAGGTCTATTAATGGTGAAAGGCACTTTATGTTTTTTGTGGATGATTATACTAGAATGATATGGGTCACATTTCTTAAGCACAAATCAAAAGCCTTTGGAAGGTTCAAAATTTTCTGTAAAATGGTTGAAAAGGAATCTGATTTGAAACTTAAATGTCTACGATCTAACAAAGGAGGTGAGTTCACCTCTCAAGATTTTATTGATTACTGTGAACAACATGGTATTAAAAAGCAGTATGCTGCAACTAAAACACCTCAACAAAATGGGGTAGTTGAATGTAAAAATAGAACTATAAAAGAAATGGCTAGAACCATGCTAGATGAAGCTAAGTTGTCTGATATGTATTGGAAAGAAGTTGTTCATACAGCTGTATACATTTTGAATAGAGTGCAGCTTAGGGTGAAATCTAAACACACTCCTTATGAACTTTGGTATGGAAAAACTGCTTCTATCAAAT
This sequence comes from Sequoia sempervirens, assembly GCA_007258455.2. Lineage (NCBI taxonomy): Eukaryota > Viridiplantae > Streptophyta > Pinopsida > Cupressales > Cupressaceae > Sequoia > Sequoia sempervirens. The sequence continues at coordinate 115,860,282 of VDFB02058242.1, read as the reverse complement.
ACTTTAAAATTTTTGGAAGTAAGTGTTTTATCAAGAAAGATGATGATAACCTTGGGAGCTTTCAATCAAAGAGTGATGAGGTTATCTTTTTGGGATATTCAACTCACAAAAAATCTTATAAATGCCTTAACAAAAGGCTTAACAAGATTGTTGAAGTTGTGAATGTAAAGTTTGATGAAAGATTACATTTAGATGTTGACATCTTGTAGGATAATGAGGAAGAACGGCTTGAACTTGAATGAAATTCAGAAGAAGCTGAAACAACAAAGTCTTTTGATGAATCAACAAGCCCTAAAAATGAAAAAGAAAGTCCTGAAAAGGTTGCATAAAAAGCTCCTTCGAAAACTCTAGCTATATATCACCCCAAAGATCAGATTATTGGGGATAAAAATGCAGGAGTTCAAACTAGAAGAAAGGCTACAGAATCTGATGAAAAGGCACAAATTGCTTTTTGTCTAGTTACTCAGTTTGAGCCTAAAATTTTTAATGAAGCTCTCACAGACTCATGTTGGCTTAATTCTATGTAGGAAGAAATTGATCAGATTGAGAAAAATCAGACTTGAGAGTTAGTCCCAAGACCAGATGACAAGAATGTCATTGGAGGCAAATGAATATATAGAAACAAGGTTGATGAAAATGGTAATGTTATTCACAACAAAGCAAGATTTGTCTGCAAAGGCTATGCTCAACAAGAAGGTATTGATTTCGAAGAAACCTTTACACCCGTTGCTAGGTTAGAATCCATCAGAATATTCTTGGCTTATTCTATTTATAAAGACTTTACTATTTATCAAATGGATGTCAAAACTGCTTTTTTAAATGGATATTTAGATGAAGAGGTCTATGTTGAATAGCCTGAAGGATTTATTTGCAAAGATAAGCTTGATCATGTTTCCAGATTGAAAAAGGCCCTCTATGGCTTTAAACAAGCACCTAGAGCTTGGTACTCTAGGCTAGATAGTCATTTAATTTCTAATGTCTTTGTTAGAGGAGGCGTAGATAGTAATCTTTATGTTAAAACTGAAGGTTTTGATATTTTGGTTGTTAAAATTTACATTGATGACACTATCTTTGGTTGCAATAATGTTACTTTGAGTAAAAAGTTCTCTCAGATAATGGAATCTGAGATTGAAATGTCAATGTTAGGAGAATTAAATTTCTTTATGGGTCTTCAAATCTCTCAATGTGAAAATGGAATATTTCTTTCTCAAACCAAGTATGTTAGAGAGATGCTTAAGAAATTTCAGATGGATGAATGCCATCCAGTTAGCACTCCAATGGTTACTAGATGCAAACTTACTAAGGTTGATGATTCTCCTGATACAAATCAAACTGAATATAGATCAATGATCGGCTGTCTTTTATATTTAACCACCTCTAGACCTGACATTATGCAAGTAGTTTGCACTATTGTACGGTTTTAGGAATCACCTAAAGAATCCCATGTCACTACTGTTAAAAGGATTTTTAAATATATTCAGGGCACTCTTGATTATGGTCTTTGGTATCCTAGAAGCAATGATTTCTCTTTGATTGTTTATACTGATGTTGACTGGGCTGGTTGTTTGGATGATAAGAAAAGCACCAGTGGAGCTGCATTCTTTCTTGGTGATCGTTTAGTGGCATGGAATAGCAAGAAACAAGTATTTGTTTCTCTTTCTACTGCTGAAGTAGAATACATTGCTGCCACTTTAGGATGCACTCAAGTTCTTTGGATGAGTCAAACTCTATCTGATATGGGTGTTGAAGTTCCTAAACCTGTTTCAATTCTCTATGATAACACAAGTGCGATAAATATCTCCAAAAATCCTATTATGCACTCTCGAACTAAATATATTGCTATCAAGTTTCATTTTCTGCGAGAAAAGGTACTAGCTAATGAGGTATGTTTACATTTTGTTGGATCACTAGATCAGGTAGCTAATATTTTTACTAAGCCCTTAGCAAAAGAGCTATTTGAAAGGCCGAGACTTCAATTGGGAGTTATCTCTCAATCGTTACTTCTCTAATTCACCAAGCTTCAGCTTAGGGGGAGCATATTATCCATTTTGATTCACTTATAGCTCTCCTACAATCTTGGTTGTTGTACTGTTACTTTTTTTTGCAGCTATTTCTAATAATATTTTTGGTTGGCTACTCAGTTGTGTTTCATGGCAATGCACATTCTTCTCTTCTATCCTTTGTCATTGAGGCAAAAAGGGGGAGAGTCATTTGTGTTTTTCCATCAAGGACAAAGGGGGAGTTTTTTGGTTCTTAGTTGTGATCTTATGGTTTTTCCTTGATGACAAAATCTCTTTCAGTTAGTTCTCTTTGATGATCAGTCTTAGGATGGTTCTCTATGCATACCACAGGTGTATTTCACATGATTACAAGCCATTTGATTACATTCTTTGAACTCACATTTTTGAAGGCATTACAGTTACCTTGGTTCTGACATCTCATTTGTCTAAAGGTATTGGTTGTTTCTCATTCGGGCTTACACATATTGGTGTGAGAATGGCAGGGTCTCCCCGATCCATTTTGAAATGTATGCGTTGCCTATCGACAAGACATTTCTGATGTCATGTCGATTGGAATTTTTTTCAGGAAGCTTTTAGCAAGTGTTACATCGTTGGTATGTGGTCACAGTGAAATTGGTATGTCACACCGACCGCAATTGAAAAAATTGCATATCGATAAGAGTTTGTGATATTCAGAGGGAGGTCTTAGTGATTCCATGGTGTCTCACCGACTTTATGCAAAGGGTTATTTCACCGAGACTCTTGTAGCATTAGAGTAATGTCATAGAGAAATCATCAGGTCTTGCCGACTAAGTATTATGAGGGGCTTTCAGCGAGAGGTTGGTATTGTCTCAGCAACTCAGAGTGGATAAAGTTTTTCGGTATGACATAGTGTGCTCTTCGAGAGGTCTCCTCGACATTGATATGTCTCGCCAATGGAATACAAATGGACTTTATCGGTATGAGATTTGTTCTCTCTTCACGATCTGAGGTGAGTTCAAGGGTTTCGATATGACATAATGTATTTGTTATGACTTATCCCTGACTTTGATGGGTCATGGCAAAAATGATAACTAAGGGGAATGATTGGCGATTTAATTGCCTTCGGCAGGACTATCTGGATGTCTCGGTGACCAATGTGTATCAAGTGGGCTTTTCGTAAAACAAAAGGTATTCTATATAAGGTCTCCCTAATTATGATTTGTCTCAGCGACACCAGAGGAAAGAATGTTTAGGGAAAACTTATTTTGTTTATTCTTTTTGGTTGGGTATGGAACCCTAGCCTGGCCGCCATCATGAGAATTTAAGTTTTTGTTGTTGCTGGCTATAACGACTATTACAGTGGTATATGGAAGCTTGATAGTGGATGATGGAGCCATGGGAGTTATATATTTGTCTGGTATGTATGTGTTTCATGCTACACATACTGGTTTATAATCACCATTTTAACTGCTCTCTACTTCTCAGTTACTAATGTGGCAAATGATACCCTGACAGAGTATTGTTATTCATGCATTAGAAGTTATGTTTTATAGAGATGGGTAGTTGTGCTTTTTAAGCAGTGAAATGATCTCATGCATTTTAGATTTTTTGAGAATGGCTCTTAGCTGGGTGAAACGACTTTTTTTTTGGAAAATTAATTTCACCTAGTCTAATAATCTTGCTAGGTACAAGATGAAGATTTCTTTTATAAACAACTCTATTACCTTCAGTCTGAACCTTTTCTAGTTGGTTGTTCCGCCGTTACTCCTGATGAAAGTTACTTATCTGGCATTTAATTAAAAAAAAAGAGTTATCTTTACTCGATATTCATTGAAGTCTTAATACCCAAAAAAGATGTATAAATAGTAGCAAAAAATTATGTTTCGGTTCGGTTGTTGTAATTCTAAGATTATCATTCCTTGGCTATATGAAAATGTATGGATAAACTCTGCAATAAAATCTAAATAACAAGATGCAGAGATATTGTAAATTTCTTCTCTATATAGTATTTTAGGGATTCAATTATTGAATCTTTAAGGTATTTTGTAGACGAGAAAATAGAGAAACATGTGCTTAACTGAAAATAGAGAAATCCTCTGAGTTATTATTGTTGTTCAAATCATAATTTGAGGGGTTGGTACTCCTTGAGATAGATATCTCTAAACAAGGGGTTGGTGCTCCTTGAGTGGGTGCTAAAAAATTAGCCTATAAGGCATTGTGAACAGTTGTTTAAAAGATTAAGCCTGGAAGGCATTTCAGGAGTGGTTTTTATACCCCAGGAGGGTTTTCCACTCGAAAATTTTTGTGTCTCTTTGTCCCTCTGTCTTCTCACTGCTTTACTATGTTGTTCACTATTGGGATTATTACTTTTCTCAATTCTGTTTATGAATGATTACATTCAACTCATGAATGCATTAATCAGAGTAATATTGAGATTAAATCTTAACTATGTTTTTGAATTTTTGAAAATTGGTCAAATCTGTTAAGACACTGATTCACCCCCCCCTCTCAGTGTCATTTTAACTCCAACAAATAGTTATCAAAGGAGACACAAAAAAAAAATATAATAAAAAATGTTGTTTACTATTAAATAATAGTTTGCGTCATCTTCAATTTCCTAGCAATTTACTTACTATAGGTGTCAGAAAGTGAAGATTTTGCTCAAAATGTTGATTTTAATGTCAAGTTTGGCCAAAAAAGTGTAACCCATTATTGTGGGATGACCCAAAATATTCTCCCTCCCTTCCTTTTCCTCTCATCTCTTTATTTTTTTATAATTTTTTTTTTAAAACTAAAATTTCTCCTATAAACTTTTTAAAATGAGTCAAGGAAGATACAATTTCAAGATCAACTTGAAGATTTAAGGTATACTAATTTCAAAACTATAGATAATTTTTTGGTAAATTTGATGCATTAAATATTCAATTGAAAGGTTTAGGAGTAATGCTTGAAAATCTTAGACTAATTCATCTTATTCTTAAAAAATATTTTTCTATGTAATTTCAATAATTTATTACTAATATTCATGCTCAATTAGCTATTCCTTCATTACCTAGCTAGCTTATGATATTTTTAGAAATTTATTAAGGCAAGAGGAAGCAAAATTGATTCAATTTAGTAATCTTAAAAATACTGAGCATCCTTTTATGTCTAAAAATCATAAAACAAATTTGAAGCCTCAGAAGAAACAATATTATAATCTTAAATCTTATTATAATATTAGTAATGATACTACAAAGAATAAATATCGAAAGAGACCTCATTGTACTTATTAAGATAAAGACGGTCATTGGTCTAAAACTTCTTTTAAGAAACAAAATGATAAAAAATCCCATGAGGCAAAATAATGTAGGAGCATCCCTGGTTGTAAAGCAATCTTGTATCAACCAAAAACATTTCTTTTCTTGCAATGCATTCAATAGAAGTTTCAAAATTTCATTATGTATTTCACCATAGTATCATTTCTTAGCTTGCAGAGAAAGATATAACAACTACACATGAAGATCTATCACATATCCATATTTTAGATCATTTTCATTTGTCTACCAAAATTTATCACTCTCGGAATTTCAATATATTTCTTTGTCAAAGCATTTGGGACTGACCTAGTCTAGATTTCTTAGAGCAGACCTATTCTAGATCGTGCGAAGCTGAATGGGATGTCATACAAGAATTTTAAGTCCTATGGTATCTATTTTGGAGATTCATAAGTTATTTATTTTTGTGTGGGATTATTTTTTCATATCTTGAGGCCGACCTTCATGTATGTTCATTCATCAGGTTTATGAACCATTTTGGTTGACACAAACCTTTTTTGGAGCTTGAAAAGCATATTTATAAGAATTTGTAATCATTTAGAAAGCAATTAATTTAGATAGAGATAGATTGATACTTATATTTTTGCATCAACCCTTCAAGGGACTGTAATAAGGCCTCTAGCCAATTGTAATGTTTAATTCCCTTGTGAAAGGCTTGTGAGCCCTAGATATTCACCCATGATGCATTTGTTGCATGTAAGTTTTCCAATTCAATAAAGAATCATATTTGCAAATCATTTTCCTGTGTAATTTCCATTGTGTTGACTCTAAGCTACATGGTTTGGATTGTTCTTTCTAAACCCTCCTACTGTGACTACACCAAGTGGTATCAAAATGTGTTTGGAAGTCCTAAAAGCATTCCTTGAGGTGAACAAATTATTGACTTGAGGTAGATTTCATGTGTTTTCAATTGATTGTCAATTGTGAGGCGATTGAAACCCTTGTAGCCAGATCACCGAATTTAAGTAGTTGCACCAAATCAAGGGGAGAGATGCCACCTGATTGGATTAAACTATGGGTGATATTTATGGGCAGACTATCCTTGTAATTCTATCTCATTGATAAGTGTGTTTAAATCAATCCTTGAGAACTTTACGGAGGTTTCCTCGGTTTATTCCTTAATTATCAATTCGGGGGACTTAGACTAATGAAAGATATTGTGGTTGTTTGCCTAAGGGATAAAACTAGCAAGCTAAGTGTGGATGGATGCAGCTACATGTAACCTATTTTTATTTAGAAATCTAGTTTTCAGACTTCATGTCAACTATGTGACAGGAACATGTGCCAGAAACTGTTAGTAAAGGTTACAATTAAATAGTAAAACATAACTAATAATTCTTACTAAAACTAAACTATCAAAGGGTAAATAAATATTATAATTGAAATATAAAGTGCTAAATCCAATCCACGTCTATTAATAAGCACTCCAATTAACACTGTCTGAAAATAATATGCTAAATTAAGTTCACACGAGACAAGAAATACATTGATTAAATTTGATTGAAAACTAATCTACCAAACTGAATGCACCTGTAGCAATAAACACTCCAATTAATAATACATAAAATAATAATTAACACCAAATTGAATTTTTTTAGATTAACACAATAATTAAATATTGAAAACAGATTTAAAAATGAAGAATCTTGTTACCACACAACACACTAACTCTACAAAAAGTCACTAGGCAATCAAGGAAGTGGGTCCTGCCTTCTTCGATTATCTAGTGATGAAATGATAGCTTATTCCATGCTACTCAGTATTCATGTAAATGATATTTCAAATCCCAATCTTTTCAAATAAAAAAAACTTATAGATATATTATTGATTATCAATTCAAGTCTTGACATACATATTTATAGAGAATATATGTTGCTGATTTTATAACTAATATTGATTAAAAAGCATATGACTGTTTAGCTTTTTGTGGCCTACAACCAACAACCTTAAAATCTTCTTAGAAATATACTATAGACTTCAACATCATTTCAAAAAGAACTAAAAACTTAGACTGACCTTAATCAAAAGTGACATATGACTCAAGAATGGCTTTGTCTTCATTCCATTGATGCTCCTCTTTCTTCCATGCACCATCCACCTAATTATCCCTTGTTTATCATAATCATGAAGATAATTAGTAAATAATTAGAGGTTTTGATATATCAACAATTTTTTATCCTTTCTTTGTATTTTACTAAATATCCTTACTTCGGTAACAAATAGTGTCAGGAATAGCAAGGGATTTTGTAGGAACAAAAAGGAAAAAGGGTAAATAAAAGGTAAAAATAAGGACACATTTTACCCTCATCATTTCCCCCTAGCTTAGGGTTTTGCATGCACTCATGCAAAAATACATAGGATACAAACCATACAGTTTCTGCATTGTGCTAGAAATCTCTTTAATCCCTTATGTCTATAGGCATTCATCACTAGAACATGAGATCTTTCTTTATGCAGGGATTCATATCCTCAATTTTGTTAGTGTTTTGTAACAGCGGGAGATATTTTCTCTTAAATATAATTAACTCAAGGCAGGTCAAACTTTGTATTTATCTAGGTCAGCCCTAGAAAGGAGGTCACCTAGCTTGCTATATAAAGGAGTTAGAGTCTTCTCATTTCATCATCAAATCAATTCCATTCCAAGTTCGAATTTCTTCAGTAGGAGGTCTTTTCTAAGCAACAAATTAGCATCAAGAAGAAGAGTCAAATATTTTGTGTATTCAATAAATCACACTATATACAAGTGCAGATCCATTGTATTAGACTCGACCTTTTCTAGGGCCTGATTTTGTGTGCAATTTCTGCACTTATTCTTCTAATTTATAAGAGAATATTTTGGTGGGTTTTTTCTCCGTCAAGTAGGAAGGTTTTCCTAGGGTAAAATTATGTGCTTATTATTCTATGTGTTGTATTTTCTGCTTATTTGCATTTTTGATTTAAAACCCCATCCTGCAACCTAGAGGACGATGCAACACTGCGGAAGCCCAACAATTTTTTTTCTTAAAAAGAGTAACAATAACAAGTAAAGTAATCTACTCTAACACATACATCCTCCAAGCCACAATATGCGTCAACATGTGAATTCCAAAACTTACAAAATAATTCTAAACATAGCATATGAAAATAACACATGATAAAAGCATTAACCCATTGCATAATAAATCTAAAACATAGAAATATAATGAAAATATTTCCATAGATACAACACCACATAACACAATATATACAATTTAGTCCCATAATGAATAGATCATACATAATGTTACAATTACAACACACATGGATACTCCTCGATTACAAATGAGGAATACAAATACATAGTGTCCCACTATTATAATGAATATAAGAGAAGTACAAATCCATAGAAACACACAAGATCCTTGAACTAGAAGATCCCGCCATCACGAATAGGAAGATAAAGCCCAACAATGTAAGGTACACACCACCCATCCATGTGGTACCCATAGGCCCAACCCCCGTGCTAGGAGATAGTAATAGGTAACCAAGACAAACCTACTACCTCTAGACACATGCAATGTACAAAACAACATTGTACCAGTAAACACATAACAACACTATACTAATAAACACATAACAACACTATACTAGTAAACACAAAACATAAGGTTACATTGCTTCCAGAACCACTGAATCAAATACATCCATTGTACAATACAAACTAACTATTTTCATAGGAGGAGTGTCATCACAAAGGTTGCATTGGTTATCCATAGGAGATCTTCCTAGATACCAACCCCCCTCTTGGGTTATCCTGGGAACCTCTCACGAACCCGGCCCCACATGCACACTAGTGTAGAATCGATTATCTTTCAAGAAGACAAGATAATGATCTTGCCATTCCAGGCCTTCCTGACTCATCTCAAGTCTCACACAAGCCCTTGAGCCAATGAGTGATACTAAATTATCTAGTTAAATGTATTAAGCTACTCTATCCCTAATGTAGGTTATTTAATTTCCACTGATTAAAACTGACTTTCCCACAAGTTGTCTTGGGACAACTGTGTCCTAGGCCCCATTGAAATCCACTCCCCTATCGAAAACACAATAACATATTCCACAACCCAAGGGTAGACAATGCACAAAATATGATAACAAATATCAACCATTATGCAAAGAATAACACATCCTGTTCATAGTAAGCAGGTGCTCAAATTAAATCACACAACCCATTCATAGTAACCAGGTGTTCAAACTAATTCACACATCCAGGCTATGGATGTCAAATACTGAATCTCAAATATGTGCACTACCCAAGGAAATCTCAAAGGGTGAACAAAAGATACAACAACCCTTTCGCAATTTTACAATCTCCAGAAGACTTACATTTTCTTGACAACAAATATCCCCAATTCCCAATACATAATTACAGAAGAATACACAATTACAATAAGCCACTCAAGTAATTAAATAAACAACCATCAGAATTTCCCAAATCCAATAAATCATCAATGAATTAAACCAATTGTTTAACTTCCAGTTTGACAATTACTTCATAATATTCAACTCAAATTGCCTGCAAACATGAACAAAAAAGAACACAACTTAAAACAATTCAGGCACTTAAATAATCTAATATTCAGATTTCCTAAATCCAAATTGAATCAATAACTCATCACATGCAATTATTCAAAGTAAATATAATTCCATTTGCAATAATAAGGAAATAAAATAAAACTATTTAGTTAACTTCAATTCCATAGTTTCATATAATAATAAAATCAATTTCTCTATTACAATCATTGCATTATAAAATCCTTTACTTGTACATTAATGTTTTAATAACACAATATCTATTTAAATATAAATCACCTTTCTCTCCTAAGTCATTTTATTTTAAGATTTACTAGCCCATGCATTTGCATGCTTATTTTAAAAATATACTTCCATTTACGAACCATAAGAAATTAAAACTAGTTGTTTAACTCAAATTTCACAATCACACATAAATAGAAATCTCATTCTTTCTAATAGAATCAATTTATTATAAAACACCTACTTGTGCATTGCATGCACTAATTAATAGCATAATATTTATTTAAATAAATAAATATATCTAAATATATATATTTTCTAATTACATAATCCAATTATTCTTTTCCAATATTCATTTTAAAATAATTACTTAATGAATTAAAATTTTTAAATAAATATATTTATTTATTATTTAAAAGTAAAAATACAATCTCCAAAATATATATATATAAATATATATATATAAATATATATATATATAAATATATATATATAAATATATATATATATACATATATATATAATATATATATATATACATATATATATAATATATATATATACATATTATATAAAATACATATTATAAATAATATAAATATATTATATATATAACATATATATATATATAAATATTTATATATTAATTTTAAAAAGATATAATTAAAATTTGAATTGCAATAATTCACCGGCGGACGAATTCAAAGAAAGCCATTTACATGGTTGTGGGTGCTACCCACGCAACCAAGCCCAATGAGGGATCATTGTGGTAGGCAGTGACGCTGCCGCCACAGTCGCTCCCTATGGGGTGGCTATGGGGTAAGCCCCCAACCTCCCATAATTTTTATATATTTATTTTGTTTACATAAAAACTCTATTTCGCCGTACGGTGATTTCCTTCTTAGGTTCATAAAAAAAAAAAAATCTCTAAAGGCATACATGTATAATTAAATATGTATGTATATAGATAAATATATACATGGATATATATTTGTATATGTATGTATATATGTTACAATATATATATACACACACACACACACACACACACACATATATATATATATATATATATATATATATATATATTTATTTATCAATGAATACTACAGTTGCAAAAAATTTCACAATTCTTTTCTATAGGAAATATCAGAGATTTTCATTTTCCTAGACAATTAAAAAGAATTGGGGAAACCAAAACAAAATGATAATATTCTATAGGAAAAAGATTTATAAATTTATCAGAGGTTTCCTAAATCGTCAGATACTTTCCTTTGAATTTTCTATTGTGTTAAAAAAAATCATTCCCTACAGAGATCTAAAACTTTCATAGTAATTTATCATTTTATATAGAGAAGATTATATAATCTTGACATAGAGGATAACAAATTTCTACAGTTTCAATTCATTCTTCATAGAGGCTCTAAGATTTATCTATAATTTCCTTTTGTATAAAACTATTTCAAATAATCAATTTACACAGAGGATCTAAATTGTTTTCTACAGAGGCTCAACATTCACAACAATTTCTTTCAAAAACAAAAGCTTCTACAATAAAAGAATTCCTCTTCTAATTTTTTCTAGTTTGCAATACAATAAAATTCAATATCTCTTTCAAATTAAAATTCACAAAGCAATAAGGAACCTGTTCCAGAAGATCTGACGATTCAAAGATTGATTTCGAGCATCCCTTTAATTTTCAATTGTCAAAGCTTCCTCCAAAAGAATTGCCACTTCCCAGAGAACAAAATATAATCCACAACCAAGAATACAACAAACTAGATTCCTAAATTTATCAGAGAGCTTCTAAGATTCATAATTTCCTCAAACCTCAAAACCATTCTACCATTTCCAAAAAACTCTCTTTTTCTTTCCTATGAAAACAACTTCCTCTTTTTCTCACCATTTCAATCAATCTCTTCGGAAATCAATTTTAAGACAATTAGGAAAAAAAACCTTCTAACTTATAGTTAACACAACAAATATCTTTTCTTTAACAACCAAGATATTTCTAAGATCTTTTCCCAATATATGCATTTGAAATTAAAAATAATTTATTTAATTCAAATCACTTATTTATTTTAATTCACATTTAATTCTAATAATTAAAATTACTTTATAATAACTTAAATTAAATTTATTTATTTATTTATTATAAAGTCTCCATATTAATAATACAAATTAATTAAATACTTAATCACAACATATAATTTAATTGTCACAATAAAACTTGCACAATAAATAAAATATCAATACAACATGGATAAATAATACGACCAATACATAGACTGATGACACACTGTACTAGGGTAAAGGTTTGACTAGGTTAACCTGTTACTATCTCCCAATCAACATTATTATTGGGTAGCGAACACACTCAGACCTGTGAATCCAGGTGAAGCCGTTGTCCTGTACCTATAAACCTATGAACAAAGAAAATGTCGTACATGTATGCAGATAATAATTCATACACACTATGAAGAGAGAATCGTGGAAATCACAGGGCACTCACAAGCGAGTGATGCAATACCGTTCTCTTCACCAATACAATATCACATCAATTGACGAGATAAAATACAAATTAAGCTACAATGAGCATATATAGCAATGTCATATCAACTTACCATCTATGCAAACATAAAGCATGTCAAACATAATCACCATGCATATAATGTATCATCACATCAATATAGTCTATCATCGCTCCACCGTCAATGATAGAATAACAATCACATAAAATATGGTCTAACAAAGAATCAAAACTAAAATAGAAAACATAGCAAATCAGAGGGGTGCTACATCTGATTTGAAAACTAAAATGGTATTAGAGTGAGGTTTATAAATGATTTGATTAGATTTGGCTAAGTAGTATAAGACAACTCATTATTTAGGGAAGATCTTGAAGGAAAATTATTGCAGACCCGAGGAAAAAATTTAAAGAAGTTGATACATGGAGACATAGCTTATAGCCATGGGACTGAGTTGGTGGCACATAACTTTCATGATTCTTCACTGGAGTCATCTTTCGAGGGCACGAGGTTGGGTCAGCCTTGGATGGAGAGTTTGCATCAGCAAAGAAGATTGAGAAGAAGTGAAGGTGTGAGCTAAGTGGGTTGCAATGTTGCAAGGCCAGGTGCTAAGTCCTTGAAAAACCTCTTTAGCTGTAGAGAATGGAATTGCACAAGGCATTCAACCTATTTTTGACAATGGTAGCACCACAAACCTATTCATAATAGGGTGATCTAGGATGAGATCAAGGAGGATAGTCCTGGACTCTTGCAAGTCAGTTAAAGGTGCTACTAGGAGTAGTGTTAGAAGTGTGTGTTGGAAATCATTCCTCTAAGGAAAACATTGCAGGAAATCTTGGACGAGGAGGTCAAGAGGTTGATGCGGGTACTTGGAGCTCTAGAGGGGGTCACAACATCATTAAGATTGGTGTAATGTGTATTTCTCTGAGACGGAGAAATATGAGGTGAAAGCCCTTGTAGTGTATATTTCTCTGAGATGGAGAAATATGAGGTGAAAGCCCTTGTAGTGTATATTTCTCTGAGACAAATAAATATGAGGTGAAATCCCTTGTAGTGTATATTTCTTTGAGATGGAGAAATATGAGGTGAAAACCTTTGTAGTGTATATTTCTCTGAGATGGAGAAATATGAGGTGAAAGACCCTGTAGTGTATATTTCTCTAAGATTGAGAAATATGAGGTGCAAGCCCTTGTACATCTCTGAGATTGAGATGTATTTTTTCCACAAATAGGTGTAGCCATTGTGGACATCATGTTGAGAGACTCCATGATGAGCCCTTTTACATCTCTAAGACTGAGATGTATTTTTCCACAAATGGGTGTAGCCATTGTGGACATCATGTTGAGAGACTCCATGACAAGGATATTTGAAAATACCCCCCTAGCTAAGAGGGAGTGTTAATGTTTTGTAGTGGTGAGAGATATTTTCTCTCAAATATAATTAACTCAAGGAAGGTTGGCCTTTGTTTTATAAACAAAATTTATATTTTTCTAGGTTGGCCCTAGAAAGAAGGTCACCTAGCTTGCTATATAAAGGAGCTAGAGTCTTCTCATTTCATCATCAAATCAATTCCATTCCAAGTTTGAATTTCTTTAGCATTAGGTCTATTTTCTAAGTAGTAGATTAGCATCAAGGAGAAGAGTCAAATATTTTGTGTATTCAAGAAATCACACTATATACAAGTGAAGATCCATTGTATTAGACTTGGCCTATTCTAGGGCTTGATTTTTTGTGCAATTTCTACAATTATTATTCTGATTTATAAGAGAATATTTGTTTGGTTTTTTCTCCCTTGAGTATGAGGGTTTTCCCAAGGTATAATTTTGTGCTCATTGTTCTATGTGTTGTATTTTCTACTTCTTTAAATTTCTGATCTAAAAAGTAACAATTTTGTCTCTCCTACTAGGGGTACATTTATTGTACTTGTATGATAGAAGTAGTCTGTGGGGGATCACATTCAATCTCTTTCACTAGTGCAATTATTTCATTTTCTCTCTTTTGGAGAGGATTTTTTTCCCATGTCATAGACATTAATTTTTTTGTACATGGGTACCTCACTAGGCCTTGTAGCTGAGACCCATCTGGATGCATCCATCATTGCATTCTTCGCCAATTTGTTTAGTTTATCCCTAAGTTGATCTTAAGGGGGTTGTTGGAGTAATTAAGATAACCACCTAATGATTAATTAGTCATTAATTAATTATTTTAAGTCCCTTATTAATTTGATTACTTAAGCTAAACTTGGGAGTAATTTTTTTATTATTATATTGGACTATTTAAGGTCATGTTGTGTCATTGTCTAGGATTAGGACAATTGTCACAATCTAATACAATCTTCATCTAGGGTTTGTACTTTTTATTTTATAAGAATTCATTATTGTACTTTGTAATCATCTAATTATTCCATTCAATTGATAATATAATTATAGGTTAATCTGAATATCAAATACTTGTGTGAATTATTCTCTACTCTCTTGGTTGCATAGAAAATTAATTTCTTTGATCTCTTATTTGTGATAGGTGTTTTAGTTGTAGATGATTTTCGGGAGCTGTTGGGTTCACTATCAACTCCAACTTTATATAATCCATGGAGTGCATGAAGGAGAAGAAAAAATATGAATGTACACTAGAGAGTACTAGTAACTTAAAAGGGTGTATAATTCAAGGAACACGTGCATGAAGGTGGAAAAGGTTGTGGTTGTAAATAAGAAGGAAAATACAAAAAACCACCAATTTGCTTTATAAAGTAGGGTAAGTAAAAAATAAGGTACATCATGATGCATGATATCCTTAAAAACATGCACAAAAGTGACACTTTATCTCAATTTGAATCTACAAATAAAAAAATTGCATAGATGCCTATTGTACCTATAAAGGAAAAATTCTAGAAAGACATAAAGAACATCTCAAAATAAGTCATCTTTCACAAACAAAAATTTTCCAAGTGTGAAAAACCTCCAAGTAATCAATTAGAATGTGAAATAAAAACAAAATTAATAAAATGCACCTTGGTAAAAATAGAAAAATGTATGAATAATTGTGAAGAGACATGGAGTACATTTACAAAACTACTAGAATTGCAAAATATAGAGGAAATTTCCAATTTTTATGAGCTTAGGAGCTGAAACGTTGATATAAGTTCGCAAGTGATCAAATGTAGTAGCAAAAAAAATTAGAAAAATATGTACACAACTAGAAAATATTCAACACTAGATTTTTGAGATATCGTGTTTAACAAATTTTGATACTATATGCACAAGTTATGAAAAAAAGAAATAAATAGCTCCTTTAGGGAAAAACTAGGGTTTTAGGAAAGTGTGGGTGGGTTGTCCATATAGGATGACATCATGTCAACATAAAAATTTGAAATATATTCTTTCATATTTTATAATATTCCCTAAAATGTGAAAAAAATGCTAAGTTTTTGATAAATAATTGCAAGTGGATAAAAAATACTATTTTGGAAAAAAATATCAATTTTTAGAGGTCTAAGACAAATTTCACTGATTGATATGATGAGAAAATTTGGTGGTGGTCATAATTTTGAGGCATCAATCATTAAATGTTGTTGCTAAGTGGATAAAAGTTCTGTAGAAGTTAAGTGCCACCAAGTGGTCAAAAGGATATGGATGAAGGGTGACTGATGGGAGTGTGGGGGAATGTGTTTTCACACTACAATTGAGGAATCATTTAGTATATTGGAAGGAAAAACTACAACCTAAAAAATAAAAAATACTGGTTTGTAGCCAAAACATAAGCCATATAATTGGTGTATCCATTGGTCATGATGAAAAGGTCATTCTATCTTTAGAAATATGTGAACTGAGACTTGAAAAACATTCTAGTTGTAGAAAAATAGTAAAGAAAATATTTTTTTGAAACTGTCTAGATCAGCCAAAAAGCACAAAGAAATATTTTGTTTCTAAAAAAGTATTATGAAATATTAAATCAACTATTGCATAAAGTATAATGTAAAAACCTAGAAAATGTATATGCCAAAAAATACATGTAGGAAGTAGGATCTAATGTAGGGGGTATGACAAGGGTGGGATGTGTACGACATGTACAATTTTTTACAACCATACAAATCCACTAAATTAAATGTTGTTTCCTTAAAAAAAAATTCAAAAATTTTAATTGCTCTTATTTTAGCATTTGGATAGATGATATTTTGGTTTTTTGGGCCTTTTAGATGCAATAGTGAGGCTCATCTCCAAAATTCACCATTTGATCTCTCAATACCAAGTCTCTCAAGAAGAGGATGGGGAATTATAGATTTGGAGCTTTGATACCATATTGGAGTTGATTCCTCAACTCTGTAGCTCCCAAAAATCACCTACAATCAAAAACCTACCACACAAAGAGATAGAAATAGAAAAGCTATGTAAGATAAGAGATAATTGATAAAAAAATGAAACATTATGTGCATTAAATAAAAAATTACAATCATGAATACTAATAAAAGGAAAAAGAAAAAGAAAACCTAGAGAAATCCTAAGTGAGAATACAAGGAGATCATGACATGTGTCCTCATCCTATGAATTGAGACAAAAGAATCAGGTAATCTAAGTAATCTTGAGTAGCTAGAGTGAAAAGAGACATAATTAATTTAAAAAATAATAAGGTAAATACCCTTTTATTATAGCATAGGCATGAGTCTTATGGTTGAATGGGTGAAATATTATTGCTATTCTTTTTTGGTTTTGGGTTAGTCATTGGTTTGCACATTTTTTGGTTCTATTTTAATTCATTTCAAAATTAAGGATGATGACTTGATTGAGATTGGAGACTTATAATTTTTGGGATGGAATGTTTGAGATCATGCACTCTATTCACACTTGAATATGTTCTCAAGTTGGTTTTGGGTTAGATGTTGCTTGCTTATCTCAAGTGAAAAATATTAGGGTTGCATGCTTTAATGATGACAATTTTATGAATCCCAATCTAGAAGTAGGCTTCATTTCCATATATGGATTGAGATGGCTTATATATAGTTAAGAATAAAATTATTAAAATTTAAAAAAAGGAAAGAAAATAGAATATCACTATAACTCAATTATCTATGTGGTTCAAGTAACCTCTTTAATAGGGATATGGATTTCGAACAAGCAGTAGAGCTACGCTCAGATTCGAGTAAGAGATAGATATATCAAGGTTATAGATGTTTAGGTGGTAGTAGATAAATACCTAGGTAATCACTAATCATGTATTATACAATGTAATCTAACAAAACCCATATTAGTAGCATATGTAAGTATTATCATCTAACCTATTATAAATTCCATCCATTGTGATCTCAACTCAATTAATAAAGGAAAAAATCAAATGCATAAACCATGTGATATTAGTATTCTCTAATTGGAACTTTATGCTATTTTCTTCCCATGGTAGATTTGTGGTCCTCGTTCTTTGTTTGGTGAGTCAAGCTTTGGTATGATATATTTTTTAGGGATTTAGGGTCATAATATACTTAAGAATTTTTTTTGGGGGGATTATATTCTTTTGTGTCCTAAACACACATGCCTCATTTTCTATCTAGAAAATAAGGACCCCCATTTTTATTTTTCCTTTTTACCTTCTCCATTCCTTTCCTTTTAGTATTTTTTTTTTAAGTTTCTTTTGGTTTGTCTTTTCACTTATCTTATTTTAGATTTTTTTCATTTTTTCAAGTTTTAGAGTTTTAATTTTTACATATTAGTAAAGGAAACTTTGAAACCCTAACATTTTACAAGCTAAAACATCACCCTACCAATACATCATATTTTGATCATTTGTTTTGACAATAAAGGAATATCCAAAAATCATTGTTGAGAAATGTTGAGCCTATGTGTGAGTTCTTGTTATTTTTCATTCAGGCTCATCACTATGTGTAAAAGTCATCTTTTGCATCATCACTCCTTCAAATTTTCATTACTAGGTAGGTTTTCCTTGCCTAGTTTTTTAATGGAAGAGTCCTTTTTCATTTCTCATCTTTTATATGTTTTCTTATTTTTTATTTATTTTTTTCCCTTTTTTTATACATTAGAACTCTCTTATTTTTCCTTTTTTCTGCATTTGCTAGGTTTTTTACTGGGATTTTTATTTTTAAATATTTGTATTCATGCACTAGCCATACTTCATAATTTACTATTGATAAATCTATTTTTCAAGGTTCTAGACATTTTTTACAAATGATTCAACATCATTATGGAATCAACCTTTGTAATGTTGAAAACTAAATCTCATACTTATAATATTTTTCATTTATTTTAGAGTTAGGATGCTATTATTCATTATACCTACCATTCAATTAAGGGTTTATTCAAAATACTAATGCCTAATAAAACATATTTTTTTCTTACAATATTAGGATTTCAATTCTTTCCTTAAAATGATACTTGGTATAATGTTTTCCAAAATATAATCTATGGTATACTATAAGTCTTTTGGGATCATTTTTTTTGGCATTTTATCTTCTCAGGCATTCCCTAAAAATGTATATTGAATAACTCTTTCAAGATACTCATTTGGGATTTCCTTAGCATGGATACTCATTCTTTTGTATGTTTGAACCCTAATCCCTAACAATTTTTATTGACTAACTCTTTCAATATTGAAATTTTGGGCATTCCCTTAGTTACATACCTATTCCATTGGATCTTTGATTCTTGAACCTTGGAATGGCTTAATGAATAAATTTGTTGGGATTATTAGATTGGTTATTTCATGGATTTGATGATATTCTTAGAGTTAAATTAATTTTTTCTATGGTTTAATTTTCCTATTTACCATGATATCTAGTGTAACACCCCGCCTTGGTTACCGTTATAACAAAGTGTAAAGAGTAAAGTTAACCAAATAATTTTTTTTTAAAGTTAATTAATTACACAATTGCTATAAAGTTTCCAAGACAGTGTTACATAAACATATTAAATAAACTCAACACATTATCATAATTCAAGTACAAAACTAATGTCAAGAATGTTCCAGTTTACATAGCTTAATATAATCAAATATACAACTGAACATATTACAAAATGAGAGATTTCAACAAATCTCAATACAACAATAAGATGGTACAATGAGTACACTCTTATACAAGAGGTGAGTTTACAAAGTAGAAAGTGATCACAACACAACTGACGTCCGTATCCACGAACATGCTTTGCATCCACAGTCACGATCCAAGAGGTAACTGGAACCATCTACAAACATAGGACCATCTGCAAGAATATCCAAGGAAGATAGAGCATGGTTTCCTCCTAACCACGTGGAACCCAAAGGTCCACTCCCTCTGTGCTAGGAGATAATGACAGGTCCACAAGCAAAGAAGAAAAAACATAATGTTACGTGGTTTATAGATTCACATAACGACATTACGATTACAAATTCAATTAGATACAATTCAAGTAACAAATCACATCAAAATAGAAAACTGAACACAAGGAACACCATCATGGAATAGACTAAGAGTGTCATCACACCATCGGGATAGGTTACCCTGGTGAACCTTCCTAGACTACTGGCCCTCTCCAAGAGTTACCCTGGTAGCCTCTCCCGATTCCCGGCCCCTATGCAGACTAGTGTGGAGTCGTTTCATCTTTCAAGAGGACAAGATGATGACTTGCCATTCTAGACCTTCTTAGCCTCTTCTCAATCTATACGAGCATTAAGAAAGTAGGCGAGGAAAACATTTATCTGAATTAGTGTTTAGTTCTACCCAACCCCTAATACATTAGTTAGGTTTTCACTGAGTTAACACACCTATGATAGGTTACCCAGACAATCACTTCCAGATTTTGGCCCCTACCGCAAGCCACTCTTTCTATAACATGACTCAACATCAAAATCTAGGGGTAGCTATCAAGCACATAGATCAAAACTTCAATGTTTACATCTTTCTCTAGAGACAGATCATAATCCCTAAGACGTCCTTTAACAAAAACAAAAAAGTGCAAAGCTATAATCCCCAAGTAAAGATCATCATAATTGAGCAATATAATCAAAGTGTAACACACTTAACCATTCTATTTTCTCTTCCTTGACTTTAAAGAATGAAAATAAACATCATCAACTTTATATTTATATACACCAATATTTATATTTTATCAACTTTATGAATTAAAAATTTACAATAAACAAGCTATAAATATTAATATATCACTGACAATTTTAGAAAACACATTAAATATCATTGTAGTTTAATGATAATATAAATTCTTTATAACAATAAATTCAATCACTTAAGAAGCAATTCATTTCACAATTATAATATATATCTATATAATTATAAACCAATGGTGAATCACTTATATTACACAAATCCGCTAGAAGAAAATTATTTATAATTCATATTAATTACTCTTATTTATCTAACTCCTGAGTTTAGTATATATATCTATCAACTAGTAGTTATATAAATATGATTTCCTAACAAGAAAAACTGCCTTTGATCAATATATTCGCAGGTAAGTCACACTAATGACTAAATGTTAGCTCTTAAGTGAACAACACAACTTAGAGTAACAGTTAGATCACCATGCACTATGTGCAAGAAGTGGCTACCAGTATGAACTTAACTAAGGCCATAATAGGAATCTACTCGAAGTTAGTTGGAGGTTCCCTTAGTACATAATCTCTCTGGCCATTCTGATTGTAGATGACAGACTTAGACACCAACAGCCAAAGGCACAAGATATAAACAAAAGTATTTTATTGGCCACCATGGGACAAACACCCAATCTCCTGCGCAAGCTTAACAGGATAAATACAATGACAACTTTAAATGTATAAAAAATTCATTAAAAGTAAAGTCATAAATTCTCCATGCAAACCGCCATACACTATCATTATGGCATTGAATATTCTAGTGTAATAAAGGATCTCAATGAAGACTATGCCTAAGGGCCATGTACTGATCAGGTGAACACAGGCACGGATAGATCTAACAATTAACTCAAGAAAATATTTGCATAGAGTACGGCAGAATTGTGAAATTCCTCCAAACTAAATTTTGAAAGCAAACAGATGAGGAGCGGCTACAAATGAAATGTAACATATCCTCTGAATATAGAATATTCAAACAATAGTGGCAGCCAAATCATGACAGTTAAATACGATTCAAGAAAACTATAAAATTCTAAAAGACAATTCATCACCACAGCCAATTGCGTTGGAGAAAAAGATGACTTGAAACAAGACAGAAACTATATACCAGGCAGTGATAACTTTAAAACTCTTTTTTTTTTTAAATCAATGGTTATAGCTATGAAGGAATCTTATCTAATAGTTAAACTTTTCTAATAGTTATCTAATAGTTGAACTTTTCTAATAGTTATCTACCAAGAAACTGCCCTGAACTATGCATGCAAAGAGAGAGTTGACAAGAGACAAAATGATAACTCCTGAACTTTTAACACATCTTGAGTATAACTAAGACACCATGCATTCAACGCATGAGAAAAATTGCAGGAGAGAGTTTAAAGATCTATCAGAAAGAGAACAGTAAAAGAAATGTTCCCAACGCATATGTAAATAGCTGTGTACAGAAAAGTGTGAATGAAACTATATTGGACGCCTACTAAAATACATAAAGATATTGGAATCTTTATAATTTAGTTACAGAGATATGTGCGCCTCATAACAAAAATACACCAATTTAGTTTTGGTTACATATTTAAAGCCTAGACTTTTAAATGCTTTGCAAAAGATAGAATGAACAGAAACGCGGATTTACCTTACTATGCGCAAAAAGGGAGAGAAAAAGAGGAGTATAAATTCTAGTGTAGTATTTTTAAAGGATAAAGAAGGTTCAAGGAGGGACAGTTTAAAATCATATAGTATATTCTCCTTGATTAGCAACTCTACAAACATCCTCTACAAACTGCACGGATTCCTTCAGATGAGTTAAATTTTGTAAACTACAGGAGGTTTTTTTTTTAAAAAAAAATTGATTCTTTAATCAAGATCAGGCAACAACATAATGAGATGAAATAAGCGCATAGTCACTATCAGGAAAACTATAATATGTATAAATAAAAATCCTTCTCTCCTACATGAAAGACAAATACAAGGCTAAATACACAGTTAAAGATGAGGCTGCACTCAAACTTGGAGGACAGAATATGTACTAGATCTATAAGCTAAGAACTTATAGGTGTTAACCATTGAAATTTCCAGTATAAATTATGCGTACAGGCAATAATATAACCAAAATATTCTATAAGAGGCGAGAATAGATAGTGTAATTTTATCATCATTCAACACGCCAAATTTCTTTCACAAGCACAAAGAAGACAAGCTTTTCAAATTGAATTACAAAGAAGGTTAAGATTCCTCCAACCTGAGAATAGAAGTTATGGATAGACAATTTGTAGCAGAATATGAAATCAAACCCAAATTTTCAAACCCCACAAGAAATCCAAGCCAAGATCCCCAAAGTAAAATTGTTCAATCAATCGACTATAATCAAAAAATTTCTCCAGCCCAGCAATAGTGCAGATTTCCCCCCCCTCTATGTCAATTTCACAGAGAGGTTAAATGCAGTCATACCACTACCTTCTTCATTACTCGCTACCAACCAGAGTGTAACCTCCCTTCAAAAACAGTTGAGAACCAAGAAAAGTGCCTTATTAAAAGCACAAAATCGTGCTAAAGCCAAAGTATAACTGAAATTGCTTTCGTATGATTCAACATGCAATAGTTATAATTGGTAACCAATTAAAAATATCCCTTTCTGCCTAAAACTCTCATGCATGCATTTGATTATATCTCATTTAATCACTAATTATTTGTTTTGAATAATTCGTTTATTTTTATGTTATACAACTAAATTCATTCTAATTTATTCAAACTTATTTATTACTTTTTTTTTTAATATTCTAATTTTCTAACTTCAACTTTACATTTAAATTAGATAATTCATTTAATTTAATTTAATAAATTAAATCACAAACATTTATAAATACATTAACAAATGTTTGCAAAACTTTAAACATTAATTCACAAACACACAACAATACTAACGAACACGACAGAATAAACTAGACAACAAAATAGGGTAACACATAGATACTCGTTCGAAAAAGAACGATGGTTCAAAAGGACCTGTCAATACCTCCAACATCATAATTATATTGAATTAGGCTACGTTCAGACCTGACAAGTAGGTGGAGCCGTTACCCGGTACCTGTGTCTGCAGGAAAACATCAAGGTTAAAACATAAAACATATACATATACTCATGTTAGAAAACACACCGTGAATAAGAATTGCAGCGTAGCAGGGTACTCACAAATGAGTAATGCTACATTGTCTTATCCACAAACACAAATGAGCAAGATCAATCATATACAATCATAACAACATGATAAACATAAGCAATAGTCATAAACAATAAGCCATATCATGAATGAATCTATCACAGTATCATCGAACCAACATAACCAAATAACCAGGATGTCAATGTATCATCCGCAAAATCAAAACAACATAGTATCAAAGTAATCTAAAGCATCTATCAAGCAGAATCAACTAAACAGTATGTCGAAACTGGAGGGACACTACATCTAGTTTAGAAATGGAATTTGGGGTTCCTTAGTACTTTGAAGCATGTATCCTGCTAGGATTCTCAACTCCAACTTATCAATATTTTTGTATAATAAAATATGTACAATCAGTGGTTTGTAGGATAGTGAATCATTGATAATATTTTAAGGATTTTCTTACACATTGGATCTTACTTTAGCTCTTTCATTATGTAAATAAATTTGTATTCATTATGTTTTTATCTTATGAAAATTAGAGATATTATTTTTTGTTACTACTAATTATTTTATGCATTCTTGGAAACAAACATTCAAGGAGAAGAATCAATTAAATTTGAATAATAGGGTTACCAACCTCCCTCCAAGATATTCTCTTAGATAAATATTGGAGTTACTAACCTTGAGCATGTGAACATACAAGAATATTTTCAAAGGGTCAATTTTGAAATAGATAGTGCACCGTAGAAAAAAGGACCCTTTGCTTGACATGGGATTAATTCATGATAATTGTACTTAATGATGCCTTGATTAAGGTTTTGTGAGGCATTTTATGCATCCACACTAGGTTTTGGACCCTTGCAAATTGAATAACATGCTTTTATTGATGTCGTGTAAAGGTGTTGTAAAGTGTTGTAAGATGTTTTCATGCTTTTCTAGACTTAATGACATTATTTTTCCCTAATTCAAAATTATAAAACATATTTAATAACATTATCACATCAATCTAGAAGGCTTGTGAAATAAACTTAATGACAAACTAGTGTTGTAATGTGTCTTGCATATTCACATTGGTTCTTGTGCCTTCCTAGGCTATGTGGACCTCATTTTAGTGTTGTAAAGTGTACTTAATCACACTTTCACATTGAATTTTGTGTCCCAATCCCTATTTGACATTCACATCATCACTAATAGTCCCATATTAACCCATATTGTGCATCTTGAGGCTTAAATTGATCAAATACCTAACAAAGTTGCATTTTAGACCTTATTTCCTTATCTCTTGGCACCTGACCTGTCAAATTGGCCCTTGTGGGACCCATTTGCCATGCATGGTGAATCAGTCCCATCCAGGTGGGACCCATTCACCATGTGTGGTGAATGAGTCCCATTTGGCTCAATTTTGACCTTTGAGCAGGAAAAAAGTGAAATTTGAGTTTAATATTGCTTCATGTCAGCCTGTGATGAGGTATTAATGGGTAAAATAGGTGAATTTCCTATAAAAGCACCTATCTAAACTCATTTTTACATCCATTAACTTAATTCACATATTCATCCACTAATCTTTCATCTCAAATCAAGCAACTTAGGGTTTTATCATTGCAAGACATTAAGAAAGCTCCTAAAGAAATTCAAGAGATGAATCTTCCTCCATTGTTGCATAAATCCAAGATCAAAATCATGGAAAGGTAATCAACTCCATTATGGCATGTTTCATTCCATTATTTTATCATTTTGGTTTAATTACCTAAAAGGGTTTTGACCAAGGCAAACCCCCATGCTCTAACATTCAACATTTCTTCTCCTCTTTTTGTGTGTTTGTAGAATTAGGACTCTTGGAAGATTGAAAATAATTGGAGATCAAGTTACAAGGTTGATCAAGTATTTTCCTCATTCAACAAGTCAAAATATCAAATAAAACTCATTTTCAAACCCATAAATCAGATTTTCGGAAGCAGGCACCTCTAGGAAGCTAAAGTGCAGATCGGAAGCTTCAAAATCCACCTTTGAAAATACAGAAATTAAAAAGTGGACTCATTTCCCATGAGTGGTGAATGAATCCAACTCTAGGGTCAAGTTTAAGTTTTCTGCATTTTTTAGTATGCTTTTGTTAGAAATAGGTTTCAGCTCAGTTTGGCAGAACTAGGACTGATTCACCCAGAATGAAGAATGAGTCCCTCCATGCATAAAAAATAGCATCAATAGTGTTTCAAAAGCAATTTCCAGTCTCCTTCAAGCTTTCAGGTGCACACTTCAAGTTTCATTCATTTATGTTTAACTTTGCATTCATTTCTAGTTCATTATTGCATTACACAATGTGTTTTCAAACAAGTCACATTTCCTACATTTTGAATCTATAATCAGTCATTTATATCAATTAATTTCACTTAGATCATCTCATTTAATCTAATTAACATCATACATAACATAATTGAATGAAACCTTTAGCATTTTTGGCCCTACCTCTCTCCTTTTAGGTGAAAAACCCTAGAAGAGCAAAAGAAATGCACCAAAAATCTAGGGTTCAAATAGAACACATGTTGAGTAGGGAATGAATATTTCTAGATTGGTGCATTTTTTCCCAATATCTTTTTAATCTCCAAAACTAATTCTCGCATATGCTTAGGACTATAGTAGAAGAATACTTCACCTTTCTAGTTAAACATTGTTGGATCTCCACTCTCAGGTCTTAGAGATAGTATTTGGGATCCCTACCTATCCCCAATATGAAAAATGTTATCATGAAGTAGGTAGTAAAATATTATGAAAATAGGACAAGACAAGCTACTAATTTCTTTAGTGATAATTTTTTAAACCCAAGGAGAAATTCTATTGTTAATATGACTAAGCTTGAATCCATAGAAGTAAATTCTAGGAGGATAAAAAAGATGCAATCACCCTCATGAGTAAAGTTTTTGGTCTTTCAAATACTAAGAATCTCTATCCTTGGATGTGCTACTTCATCCTTTTGATCTATGATCAAAAGAATATTTGATTGGGGCACCATGTTCAATGATACACTACATGAGTAGTTGACTAAGGTGTTGGATACTTCATTAATAAAAGTAGGTTATTGAAAGATTATTGATAAGATTTTTAGGAAAAATATGGTGTTCTTTATTCTACATGATTTTTTTGAGTCAAAACTTGGCGCAAAAGGGGCCTTAGAGTTGATAAATTACCAATATTTATTAGAATTTTAGAAGAGGTAGTGTGTCATTCATTCTACTTGAGTTGGATATGTCGAAAGACCCATCAATGGATGGTTTTCTTTTAAATTTACTAGTGTGTTTTTTTATGCTTAGTTTGGGTTTCCTTTTGTTAAGCATTGTTGAAGAAGAATGGTCTAGTAGAGTTATGCTATTATATTTCAACCTTTTGACCAATAGGGGGGAATTAGGTCCTCTTGATTATTAAATGAATATCTTTAGAATTCTAATAGTTGTTGGTAATCCCCAAGAAGCAAAGGAAAATTGGATTCCATTAATATGTGGTCAAATAGTTGGTTATCATTTGAGGGTGCACCTAAGGGTTATAGGTACAAGGAATCATGAGCATGAATGTCATTGTAGCTGAACAATGAAGAAACTTTGTTATATTGGATGTGGCACATATGGTCAAAGGAATTTTGATGGAGGAATTCTAGTATGATCATGTCAAGTCATGTCAAGAAGACACCTACAACCCCAAAATCAGGGTTTTAAATTCAAAAATCAATTGGGAAGGACATAGTAGACATTGAAGACTAGATTCAGACTTTGAAGCTTTGGAAAACCCTAACTAGACTCATACACTAGTCCTGGCGTATGAGTCCCAGTTTAGGTCATTTTTCATATTTTTATAGTTTTGGATACCCTTTTTCCAAAAACTTTGATCTGGGACTGATACGCCTAGACTAGAGTATGAGTCCTAGTGTGCCAAAATTTTAGGTTATTCAAAATTTCAGGCCTATATTCAAGCTTTCTTAGGTTTTTAGGTGCTCCTCTATACTTTTCCAGTTTGTTGTTCTAATTTATTTCCATTTATAGTTCATTTAGTGAAGTTTTATGCATCATTGAGTTCAATCATTAGATCTTGCATTTCACACATTTTTCCAAGCCCTAGATTGGTGGTGAACTCCTCTTGTAATATGAAATCCTACCCTAGGACAGTCCCTTAGTAGATCTCTTTCTCCCATTATCATCATTTGATTGAGATCTATAGGGCATCCTTGAATGTGGGGTATAGAAATCTTGTTTCCCTAGGTCCTAAAACCCTAGGGTGACAATTTTCTATATTAAACTTATGTCAATCACCGAGTCCCTTTCCAATTGATATTTACCGAATTGACACATACACATCATACATGTGATACAAATTAAGAAAATCATCAAAGAAGTGATGAATTGATGTATTGGAGGTACAACTACTAGCAATTAGCATGGGTTGGAAGTGAGGAATTGACTATCTAGAAGAGACCATGCACTCACAACCAATATAATTTTTTTCTTGTAGCCATTGATGAGGGACCTACCATAGTGTATAGGAACTTACAAAAAAAGGTGAAGTGCTTGGGAGTAGGTGCACTTTTAGCAACAAGTAGGTTTCAATTAGGATTGTGTTTCAAGGTGTGAACCGTAGATTTTTGGGTAGGGCTTATAGGCTACTATTGCGCTCTTAGGATGTTTCACCTAAAAGGAGAGAGATAAACTCTACTCAAAAGATCTAGTTAGGTTCAATCAAATTATGCAATGTATGATGTTATTTTGACTAAATGGAATGTTCTAAGTGTAATTAAACTATGAAATTGAGAGATTATGAGTGCAAAACCAAAGAATTATGCAATGTTGGAAAACACAATGTGATATGCAAACATAAACTAAGTATGAACAAATGCAAGACATAGAAGAAGGCTGAATCAGAGTGCAATTGGATATTTGATGAAGATTCTAGAATATTCTGAATGCTAACTTAGATCACTCAAAATCACCAGTGGGACTCATTCACCACTGTTGGCGAATCAATCCTGCTTCTGATGAAAACTATTGAAAGTTGGTTTCTAAGTGTTGGGATCTAGAATCTGACAAAATATAGATTTCTAGCCTTAACGAGGGACTCATTTTCCACTGATGGTGAATCATCCCACTCCCAAAATTCTGAGAAATCAGGGACCAATACTATAGCACCAGAGTTGAGGTTGACTGCTTGTCAGGTTGACGAAGTCAATTCTACAGAAAATAAACAAAATTTCTTCTCCAAGCTTGAAATAGGTTGTTGTGGACTCAAAACACTTTATTGAATTCTTTTCCATTTTTCAACACCTAATAACTTGTCAAATCTGCATACACAGTTTTGCAAACCTTCATACAAAAGGGGAAATTTAAATGACTAAGGGTTAGGTTATAGGGTTTTTCCTTGGTAAAATTCCACTTTGGTAATCAAACCCTTAATGAAGAAATGGAATGGAAGAGAATGATAAAAAAATAACATGGAAATGCTATCAACTTACCAAACCCTTGTTGAAGAACATATGAAGATACAACAATGGATGCTCTAAAGTACTTGATTAATGCTTGATTGAATGATGCAAAGTGCTTGAATACTTGAATGAATGTGTGAATAAGTGAACTTGATGAATGGGGGTTAAAATGAGAAGAAAAACACTTATTTATCCACACTTGTGCCTTTGTAACCCGATGATACCTTGAATCACAGGCCAACATAAGGTGACTTTAAATAAAAACTTGAAAGAAAATTTAAAATATTTTGAATTTTGAGCCAAGAGGGACTCATTCGCCACCCATGGCGATTGGGTGCCACCTTGGAATTGAATGTGGGTGTCAGGAATTAAGTTACAATTAATGTTGTTTATCGGGTTTACATTCAAAAATGCATTTAATTAAGATTTATAAGGGCATAAAGGGGTCAAATAAAGGATAAGAAAGGTGTAAATAGTGAAATTATGCCTAGAAAAGCGTGGAATCTTGTTACAAGAGTTTACAACACTTCAAAATAGGACTTGATAAGTGATGAAAAGGTGATTTTTTAGGTGAATTGTAATAAATAGAGTCTAGAAAAGTGTAGAAATGTTTTACAACACTTCACAACACCTTCACAAGATGCTATATTTTGAATTTTAAGGACCTAATGTGAGTGTTCAGGCCACATTGCAACATTAAATCAAAGCAAAATAGACCAAGCATCATGAAGAAAGGCCTAGAAGACCATGAAAATGACAAGGGACCAATTTTCTATGGTGCATATTGATGAAAGTAGAAAGTGGCCATGAATATCAAGGAGGTCCCAATGCACTTACATTAGAAAGATGGAATGGCAATGATCAAGAGGGATGATCAAGCCCCTAGGATGAAGATACCATAGAAAACTAAACATAAGGAAAAAAGGAACACACATGAAAGGTAAATTGAATTGAGCTTTGATCGTCTATTCAACTAGTTGTGGATTAGATCTAGGTTATTTTGAAAAAGAAAATGCATACTAACTCTAGGGTGACAGAACTCATGGTGGTCCACCGAGTGAGAAGAACCAAAAAGGTGAAATACATACACTAGTTGGTATGCAATAAAAAACACAAAGGTGGCTATGGGGAAATTCATGTCGTTGAATGGGCTTCCCGCTCAATCATATTAAAGTTATACCTCCTGGTAACTTTAACAAGGTGCCACAAAGGAAAATTTTAGTTTGTGTTTCATGAGACAAGCAAAGCTTTGTATGCTTAGAACCCATGAACAAAGAGCAAGGTACCACAAGCATGCAAGTTGCGTTATGCAAGGTGGTAAAAAGTGTAATGTGTAAAATGTTAAAATTTAAAATATAAAAGTGTAAAATGGAAAATATGTTCAAAGGAGTCTTGTTAAGTTCATGCAAGGCCTGTCACTTAGGGAACATTGTGTCTAATGTCTCTGAGAGAGGACCAATCAAAGAATAGTATATTCACAACTTAGGGGATGCAGTGCATCGCATCAGGCCACCAAGAGGAATGTAATATGCTAAGATAGATCACACTTATGAATTATGCCAATGTATGCCCCCCACTTTAAAGGAATTGCTACACATAATTATGTGAGCAATTACTGTAAAGTAGCAAAGGAAATAAAATGAAAAAAGGAAAAAAAGACATGAGAACCAACTTGGAAATCCCCTATGCCAAGTCATACATTTTTAAGTTAGGTTGCTTCATGTAAATGAAAGAGAAAACAAAAGAAAGGGGAGTTGCCTCCCAAAAAGGAACACACCAAACACATAAGGAATCTATGGATTTGGGGTCAATATGTTTGTTACTGAAATGTTTTTATGAATGAGCTCAGAGCTATCATCATTCCCCAAAGCACATAGAACTAGAAGAATGACACAAAGAGAGTGAAAACAAAAGGAAAACAAAGTTTGTTTTGTGTCAACAGGGAAGAGATGTTGTGGTCTCAATGCTTTACATCATCCCCATAAGGAGAAACAAAAGCGGAAAGAAAATAATAAGCAAAGAAAAAGATTTTGGGTCAACATGAAGGATACATTCTAGTCTCAATGTCTTGCATCATCCCCAAAAGGAAAACACAAGTGAAAACGAAAGAGAAAAAGGACCTTTTGGGTCAACATGGAAGAGACATAGGGCGTCTCAACGCTTTGCGTCATCCCCAAAAGGAGAACACAAAACAAAAGCAAAAAAGAAAGTACAAAATGTACAACAGATAGAAGAATAGAGGCATGAATAGAAGAAGTGTACAAAGAGAGAGAACATCAAAAACACAATACAAGGGAACACGGTACACACATAAAACAAAAATTAAAAGGAAAAGGAAAAAAAATATAAAAG
This sequence comes from Sequoia sempervirens, assembly GCA_007258455.2. NCBI lineage: Eukaryota > Viridiplantae > Streptophyta > Pinopsida > Cupressales > Cupressaceae > Sequoia > Sequoia sempervirens. The sequence goes on along the minus strand of VDFB02058242.1, from coordinate 115,828,630 downwards.
GATAGTAAGGCGAATGCAAGTAGACCATCTAACAATTCATCTACCTCCCAATCATGCTCAGTATATTGCGAGGGTGGTTGACTATCCAAAGGAAGAATTACAAGTGCCGAACTAGGAGATGTACCGGGTTTTTCACCTAGTGGAGAAGGTTTATCACTTAAGCTCATGGTATATGAAAATAAAGAATTTAGATCATTACGCACTTCATCTATTTTTGTGATCTCCTCATCATAATCATCATCAAGGTTGATTACGATGGGAGGGCGAAGGGTAATCTCCAATGAGGGGTGTATCAAAAGTTGCAATTGTTGTATTTGTTCATTTTTTTGTGAGGGGTGGACTATGTTATCTTGTGTTGGGTTAGGGGGAAGAGGGTGGTCATCTATTGCTTCTGTCAAAGGCAGAGGTTGGTTTTCTTTGTTTTCTTCCATTCGAGACTAACGAGCAAGGAAACGATGCCTACACTCCCTAGTACCACAGTTTCATTTTATTTTATTTTAAAGTTGTTGAGGTGTAAGAGTGGGTTGATCTGGATCACAGATTCCTTTTCTTTCAGAGGAGGAAGAATGGAAGAAACTAAAGAATATGGGTCAATCAATTTATGTTTAGCTTTATACACTTGTTTAATGTGGGAAGGCATGATAGGGTCGGTTTTATTTTCTCGCTATTGTTTAGACGATGGAGGGGAAGTGTCTATGGTTGGGTGCTCATGAGGTTGTATTGTTTGTTTAATGTTGGACTCAGGCTAAAGCATGGTTTCATCTAGTATAGGAGTGGAAGCGGATGGGGACATGTTACGAAGAGACAATTTGGCTATGCGTTTGGCTTTGAAATTTTGATAGGTAATGAAAAAGAAGTCCTTTCGAGGGGTGATGGGTTCCATGGGTTCAGGCCAGAAGGATTCCAAGGAAAAATTACCTTTGGAGGAGAACAGATTAAAGCCACTATGGTGTATGGTAAATATTTCATTAGCATGTGGAAACTTCAAACATTTTTGAACAACTAAGGGGACCACTTTCATCAAGCGAAGGCAAGGGTGACCTAGCCACATATGAAATTGATCTGATTGTGGAATGATATAAAATGTTACATCCAAAGTTTTAGGTCCTACTTGTAATGGGAGTATGATTGATCCAATCGTAGGGCACACAAAACTAGTATGTGTCTTAATCCATGTAGTTGGTTTATGATAGTCATCTTGATACAACTCATGTAATACTAAAAACTCTTCTGTGATCACATTCTCACCACAGGTGGGATCTATCAATATCCCATTTGTGGGCTTATCATAGATTTGGTCGGCTATGTAAAGAGAACCACCAAGAAGTTTTTTAAGATTTTTGTTGGTTGGGCCATTATGAGGGATAATGTCTATCACACCCACAAGTTCATCCATAGGAGTCACTTGGGTAACATTTGGAGTTATATCATGTTCATTATTTGTATCAATGTTCATGACTTGAGGGTTTGAAGGTTCACTAGCCTTGACAAATGAAACATTATGTTTAGGCATGGGGTTGGAAAATATTTGTAAATTATGGTTAGGGGGTGCAATAGACTTATTGCCTTGATCATTAACACTTGCAATGGATAAACGACCAAAATCAATGAGGTCTTGAGCTAAGTGTTTGAGACACATACATTGTTCGGTTTCATGTCCATTTTGGCGATGAAAATGACAATACACATTAGGTTTAAAGGTGGGTGGTAAAGGTTTGGTGGTATCAAGTGGTCTAATGGTAGGAAAAGTGATCATTTGTTGTTGGATTAATTGGTTCAATGTATTATGGAGGGTATCGAGTAAGGGAGTAAATTTTCTCTTCGGGTCCCCATAGGTATAAGGAACCACTGCTTTAACAGCTGTCACTTCACTCTGAATAGGTTAGGTTGGTTGCGGAGAAGGCATATTAAATTGTAAAAAGCCTCTATTTGGTTTTCTAAAGTTTTGTGCATTGTTTCAATTGTTTTACTTAGATTTTTCAGCTTGGTTAGAAGTGAACTTTGAATCATGACTTGAAACTGAGTTATGATATTCACAAAGGGTTGTGCATAAATGCATAAATGAAGGAAATTTCATCATAGTTAACTTATCCTAGAGATGGGTGTGCAAGTTTTCGATAAACATCTTTTGTAGATGTGAATCAGGAATTTTGACATCAACTTGAGTATATAATGATTGATAACGCGAAATGAAGTCAGTTACTTTTTCATTGGCATTTTGTCTATAACACATTAAATCAACCATTATCTTTTAGGGGTCATATGGACTTGAAAATGACTTATGAAGGCATCCACAAGTTCATTGAACGATCAGATGGAATGATTAGGTAGGTTTGAAAACCACTCTAATGCAGTGTCTTTCAAGGTCCAAGGAAATTTTTTTGGCTAACAGCTTATCATCGAGGACAAAGTCACTACACAAGGCTATGTAAGCATTGACATGATTAATAGGGTCTCCTTTACCTCCGTATTTCTCCAACCTAGGGATTTCAATTCCTTGTGGCATCTGTGTGCGTAAGATTTCTAAGGAGAATGGACTACTATGAACATTATATGTAGGTGGAGCATTTTGACTTTGGCTAATGGTGAAAATTTGTTGTTGCATGGATGTGTGAGCACCTCTAAAATCTGCAAAACTCTAAAACCTCAAACATGGGTTACTTTTATGCAAAAATTATCAAAATGCTCCTATGAAATACCATGTAAATGCTTCAAAATGAAACAAATAACAAGAGAAATCTAGAGACATTACAAAAGCATAACATGTACCTATTCCATATTGGATTGGTGTCAAATGTGCCAATGACCCTTTCCCAATCCTTCCTAAAACTCACAAGATGTAATGCAATATGATGAAGAGAAAAATTAGTTCTCAATTTAAGAGAGTAACTTTGCATGAAGATGGAGATAGGTTGATGAAGATTAAGCCCTCTATTTATAGATTTTCAAATTGGAAGACAGATCAAAATAGAGCAACGTGGGATAAAGATTGGACAAATGAGATGAGGTCACTTGTCAACTTGTCATAGGTTGCTCAGAATGTGCAAGTTTTGGCCAATGTGCCCAAGAGGGGGAAATTCAAATTTGAAATTGTGAAATAAATGTTGAGTGGGGGACATGAAATAGAGAAGTTATTGCAATGTTGGAAGGGACAAGTCAACTTGTCTTCATTTTCAAACTTGAGGGAATATTCCATCTTTATGCCAAGTTGAAAAAAAATAAGGATTTTAATAAATCAATAAATTGATTTATTTGTGCAAGTGGGAAAAGCTAGAGGATGTGATGGGTGGTTAGGTTAGGTTAATTAGGATTATATTAGCTTAGATGATGATTAGGTGATTTTGACCCATTTGACTTGAATATTTGATTTATTTAAATAAAAAAGGATGGAAAATGCATTTTGAGATTTCAATTAAATAAAGTTTGGTTTATTTAATTAAAAGGTTGATGTTTGATTTATTTAATTTAAATGAATAACCTTAGGAATGAAATTAATGAGTTTAATTTACCTGATGAATGGATGAAGGTGAACTAAGTTTACTTGATGAATGAACCTAATTAAATGCATAATGCTAATTTTGCATGTCTACATTTTTCCCCTCTTTGAAGTAATGTACTTGCTGCGTTGGTTCAAAGAATAAACTTGCTGCGATCAAAATTCAAAAAATTTCTGATTTTTTCTTCGGTTGCCCCAGTGGAAAGAAGTACACTAGTACATTGCCTCCTCAAGAGATCGAGCAAAAATATTTGATTTGAGGGTCGATCTCATAATAAAGAGGTTCAAACTGGATGGTTATGGATGATGATGCAAATGAGATGGTTTTAAGATGCTTAGAATAATAGATCTATATTATCTTAAACAACTTAAATAATGATATGATGTGAGATGGATGGGATGAATGATGTGATATGCCATGATTATGCAAATGTATGGTTTTATGAGATGCTTAGACTAACAGATCTATATTATGATGATGATTATGCATGTGAGATGATATGTAGAATACTGATGGTTTGTGGATGGAGGATGGATGCACTGGTGATGATGATTAACTATTCATGCTATGATGTTATTGCGGAAAAGAAGACATTAGATGATGAAAAGAGGATCCAACAAGCCAACTTTATGATGGATGATGATGAGAAATGATGATGATAGATGGATGATTTGCTTATCAAGGATTGGGATTTTAAAAGGGGTCACTTACCTTATGTTTGATAACATGCATAAGTACGATGCATCAAGGTATAAAGGACCAGGATGGTGTTGTACTTAGTGTGATGGAATTTAACTCAAAAAATAGATAAGAGTGTTCTTGTTCACACCTAACATACAGAAACCTTGCTAGGATGCACTTTAGAAGTTTCAAACATCTCAGGCCAAAACACAGAAAGGTATAACTAGTGAATGCAATAGTCAACAAGTTGTCCAAAACATCCTCTATACCTATCTAACAAAGAAAGTATTTTCGCCAAGGTTATTTTACAAGAACGTCCAACAAGCATAGCAGACAAAAGGATAATGATCGTTGCCCCATTCCTATCTCTCTAAATCCTTCGTTCGGATATCATCGAGAGGTCCTTGGAGTGAGCGCAAAAAAATAAGTCAAAAGACAAAGATAAAGCACAAAAAAAAGTTGATGTTCTTCAATACCGCTAACCAAAAGGGAATGCGTTTTTAAGGATAAGAACCAAAACTATTGCCAAAAGATAATGCCCATTGTAAGAAGGATACATCCTAGGACATGTTAGTGGATGGCGACATGTCATTTCATTTATCCAAAGTGCTCCAAGTTCTAATAAATAATGCCCATTGTAGGAAGGATTCATCCTAGGACATGATGCTATCAAATGATTGATATGGGACTATTTGGATGATGGACTATCAACAAAAAGAATTGACCAACTTGTCTACGTACTGACTTAAACCTGAGACTTGACGTTTTTGAGTTTTACTTTTAAGCTGCTAGACTTGTTTCCAACCGTTTCCCCAAAGGTTGAGGATGATGATTAGTTTATTATGGATGGTGTTATTGCGGGTGCAAGCGAGATGAGGTGGATGGATTTTTTCAAATATTTGGATGTTTTTGGAGTTTTGTAATGTTCTGAGGCTGTTTTTGGTATTTTTTGAGATTTTCAAATGTTTTGATTTTCAATTTTCCAATGTTTTGGGATCTTTTGAGATTTTGACCAAAAGACTAACCTAAAGACCTATCCTAGGGGCCTCGAGGGCTGATCAACAGATTAGCCTTGCCTATGTTATACACGTAGAGACCGCGTAGTTCGACTGATGACTTGACCAATTTACAAATGAAGATATACATGATGAAATGTCAGTTTATTATGACATAATCCTAAAGGAGTGACCTAAGTGTCTCAGGGGATGATCAAAGATCAACCTTGCCTACGTTCAAGCTCAGAGATGATGTAGTTCGACAAGATGAATTTATTTTTAACTTTTTGAAAGACTTTTTGACCTGTGTTTGGATTTTCTGATTTTCTGATGTTTTTAGATTTTCTGATTTTCTGATGTTTTTGGATTTTTTTATTTGAGGACTTTTAGATCATACACGAATCTGATCTGATAAGAACATGCCCCCAACATGATGCAATAGACTACTCCGATAAAGGCAGGACAATCTGACCTTAAAGATGGGTTGATTAGTACTAGGAGGGATCATGATACAAAAATAGGACCAAGCTATGGTGCGGATGTGAGTGGATGAGTGATGGATGTAGATCCGAATGCGATGGAGGATGGAAGTGAAATGGATGGGTGATGCAGAACAAGCCGTAAAGATCCTGATGGATGGAATGTGCTTATTTACACAAGGTGCTTGTTTTCCAGGTTTTCACCAAGGTACTTGCCCAAAGTGCCACCAAAGTGGTTTTTACTAGAGAGGATGATTTTTTTCCTTTACTGTTTTCAATCCTTTTTCTGATTTTTATTTTATTTTTTGCTTTTTTGACTTTTTTGTTGTCACCAAGATGCCTGTTTGCTAGGTTTTTGCCAAAGTAACCATTTTTTTAGGACATTTTCTAATTTTTTGGATTTTTTGGTTCTATACCTTGAAAGATTTAGGCATAAAACTTTTTGAGATGAGAGTTATTCGTGGGCTCTTGCAGAGGTTCCCCTTCGGGTGTTGATAACTGATATGCCCCTAATTTGTAACTTGCTATTATGATGAACGGTCCCAACCAATTGGGTTCAAACTTTCCTTTGTTGCTTGGGTTTGGGACATTCTTCTAATTTTCTTTTAAGACTAGTTCTCTGACTTGGAACGTCCTGCTTCTGATTTTCTTATTGTAGCTCCTTTTGAATCTATTATGATAGAATTGTAAGTGATTTAAAGCATCTATACATCGCTCATCCAGTAGCTCCAGTTCATTTAGTCTTGATACTCGATACTCTTCATTTGTGATAAGGTTTTGCAGTGATGTCCTGAGGGATGGGAGCTCGATCTCAATGGGGAGTACGGCTTTTGATCCATAGACCAAGGAGAAGGGGGTGGTGCTGGTGGGTGTGTGGATGCTGGTTCGATAGGCCAAGAGGGTGGGATTAAGATATAGATGCTAGTCACGACCTATGTCATTGACTATTTTCTTGAGGATTTTCACAATGGTTTTGTTTGTAGCTTCTGCTTGGCCATTTCCTTGGGGCTAGTATGGGGTGGAGAACTGATGTTGGATTTTGAATTTCTTGCATAGGTCATGAACCTCCTGATTCTTGAATGGTGTCCCATTATCTAAGATAATGGCTTGTGGAACACCATAGCGACAAATGAGATTGTTCAAGATGAACTTTGAATTATACTTCCCAGTTATGTATGTCATGGTTATGGCTTCCACCCACTTAGTAAAGTACTCTATTGCGGTTATGATGAATTTGTGGTTGTTAGATGAGGTGGGTGTGATTTTTCCAATGAGATCAAGTCCCCACTGCGAGAAGGGCCATGGTGTGATGATGGGATGAAGCTCTTGAGCTGGAGCATGGATGAGGTCCCCATGTTGCTGACATTGTAGACACTTTCTGGCATAGTCATGTGCTTCTCGTTCCATTGTGGGCCAATAATACCCCATCCTTAGTAATTTCTTAGCTATGGTCATTCCACTCGAGTGTGAACCACAAATACCATTATGTACTTCAGTTAGAGTGGTCAATGCCTCCTCAACATTTAAGCAGCGTAGTAGGGTTCCCTCTATGCTCCTATGATATAGGGTATCTCCTAGGATGACAAATTTGGATGCCTTTTTTACAAAGGTTCGTTTTAGGTTTGATGGTAAGTCGGCGGGTATGACTCCTATACGAAGGTATGTGTAAATTTTGTGGTACCAAGGATCACTAGGACCAATGATTTCACACACGAATTCTGATTCTAGTACCTCGAATGTGGGCACGAGAAGCTGCTTTATCAAGAATTCATATTTTGGAACATTGTTGGGGATGTCTAGTAGGACCCAATTGTTGCCATGGTGTCTGCTGCTCTGTTGTTGGCTCTAGTTATCTGCTCAAATGTAATTTCGATGAAGGATTCTTTGAGAGTCTTGAACAATTTCTTGTATGGAGTGAGCTTGTCGTCCTTGGTCTGATATTCATCATTCACTTGATTTATGATCAGTTGGGAGTCTCTGTACACTTTGAGAGCCATGATGTTCCATTGCACTACTATTTTGAGACCTATGGTCAAAGCCTCATATTCCGCAATGTTATTGGTGCACGGAAATGCCAGTTTGTAGGACCTTGGTATGCAATCCCCTTGTGGTGTGATAAAGAAAACACTGGCTCCTGACCCATGCTGTGTGTATGAGCCATCGAAGTATAGTTTTCAGTGGTTAGTTATGTTGAGAATAAAAATGGATTCATCTGGAAACTTTGAGACAAGAGGGTTCTCAGAATAGATTGGTGCTTTTGCTAGTTGGTCTGCGATGACTTGGCCCTTGATTGCTTGCCTCTCCACATATTCGATGCCATATTCTGATAGTATCATCACCCATTTTTCCATTCTTCCTATGAGCATTTCCTTTGATAGTAGATACTTGAGAGGGTCGATTTTGGTGATGAGTTTTATTTTATGTGCCAACATGTAATGTCTAAATTTTTGCGATGCAAACACTACTGTGAGACATGCTTTCTCGATGAATGAATAGTTTAGCTCATGACCAACCATTGTCCTGCTGATGTAATAGATAGCCCTCTCCATTCTGTTTTTGTCATGCTGAGCTAGGAGAGCTCTAAGGGATAATGTTGTTGCTAACATGTATAGAATCAATGGCTTTCTTGGGATGGGTGGCATTAAGACTAGTGGTGTCAATAGATATTCCTTGATTTTTTTGAATGCCTCTTCACACTTGGTATCCCATTTGTACGCTACTCCCTTGTGGAGTAGGTGAGAGTATGGGTTATGTTTGTCTGCCAGTTGTGCTATGAATCTTCAAATGGATTGTAGTCTTCCTTAGAGACCTCTCAATTGTTTTAATTTTTTCGGTGCCTCCATCTCGAGAATTGCTTTTACTTTTACTGGATCTACCTTGATGCCTCTCATTGACACTATATATCCTAGCAATTTTCTTGATTGTACGCCGAAGACACACTTCTTTTCGGCTTAGTTTGACCTTGTACTCCTCCAGCCTGTCAAATATGGCACTAAGGGTTGCTATGTGATCTTTTCTCTTTCTGGACTTTGCTAGAATGTCATCAACATAGTCATCAATCGTCTTATGGATCATGTCATGGAATATCAGTGTCATGGCCCTTTGATATGTTGCCCCTACATTCTTTAAGTTGAATGGCATCATGTTCCAATAGTATGTACCCCATGGACAAGTGAAAGTTATTTTGTGTTGGTCCTCCTTAGCTATCATGATCTGATTGTATCCTGAGAATTCGTCCATTAGCGACAACATTTCATTTCCTGCTGTCATGTCTACTATCATGTCGATGTTGGGAAGTGGGAAATCATCTTTTGGACATTCTTTGTTCAAGTCCTTGAAGTCTGTGTAGATTTTGATATTTTTGTTGAGTTTTGAAATAGGTACCAAGTTTGTACCCATTCTGGATAGTCTATCGGTCAGATGAATCCTGCATCTAATAGCTTCTTTAACTCCAATTTGACTAGCAGGGCGATTTGAGGGTGCATTTTTCAAAGCTTTTGTCTGACACGCTTTGCTTCTAGATACACTGCTAAGTGGTGAACCACAGTCTTTGGATCAAGTTCTGGCATGTCAGCATAACTCCATGCGAAGTTTATCTATCTTTCCCTTAAGAAGGCTACTAGGAGCTCTTGCTCTTCTGATAGTAGTGATTTCGCATAGAATGTGCTATGTGGGGTCTCCTTTGTTCCCAGGTTGACAAGATTGCATTTTTCTACCAAGACTCCTAACTTTTCCTGATGAATAGCTCTTAAAGGAAGATTGAATCCCCCATCCTTGGGTGCCTCAAAGAGGTTTTCATCATTGGATGTGCCCTTCCTTTTTACTTTTTTCTTGTCAGAGAGTGCCACAGTGTGGTTTTCACTCAAGGACTTGGATATTATTCTTAATTTATCACTTTTGCGACTGAAGGATTCAATTGTTTCCACATAATAGGCATGTGTCCAACTCTATTATAAACCCAGCTTTGTGATCTCCATCTAGAATGTTATCACGCAATCCCATGAATTATGAGAGCGCCTCATCATTTTTGAATGTATTGAGAACTGGTGGTCCTCGTTGGTCATAGTTGATGAGTTGGGGATATACTATGCAGATGTCATGACTTTGGTGGTCTGATTCAAAGGATGGGGTACTAATCATGCAAAGAGTGGTATCTTCAAATAGCCTAGGTAGATTGGTCATGGTATCCTCATCATTGCTACTATTATAAATGTCGGTTGTAAAGTTATGTATGTCTCTACCTTTGGATGTTGGCTGAGGAGGATTATTAACCATTCTAACTGGAGGACTTTGGCCACGTATGGTTATACACAGAGGGGTACATCCAAGGCCAAGGTTTGTTATCAGTCGCGTCTCTGGCATGATAGGTATTATTAGCCCATTGTCATTTTTTCCTAGTCTTTGATTTCTATCGTAGCCCATTGCGAGCATCATTTGTAGACCCTTGCTTCCATTATCCATTGGTAATTCTGATACTGGTCTTTCATCTTGATATAGCATATGTGATGGATCTACCTCAATAACCTCCTGGCCAAGGTATCCCCATCTTGTGAATTTGGGATAGTCTTCAGGAGACGTTTGTGATGTGGAAGCTTGGTTTTCTTGTGGACGTCCCCGTGATCTAGGAGATTGTGGTAACACTCCTACCACAAAAGCATTGTTAGGGAGCTTGTAGCTTCCACAACCATCATCCTGGATGATGAGCTTGATGTCAGAGATGGTGGGAATGGTGGGAGTGGCGGGTGTCTCTATCGCAGAAGTGGATGCGAGAGTGGTGGGGTTAATGTATGGTGTGGATGGGCCCTCATCATTTTTTGGTACTTGGGGGATTTTGTAGTACTTTACTTCAACATTTTTGCAATATTAGAAAGGTTCAGGATCTCCATGGATGGTTACTTCTTGTTTTTTATGTGTAAATTTCACACATTGGTGGAAAGTCGACACTACTACCGTCATTGCATGAATCCATGGGTGTCCTAGGAGGATGTTATACGACAAGTCAAGGTCCAAGACCTGACAAGTGGTTTCCATGAGAGTCATCCCTACTTGAATAGGGAGTCTAATCATGCCTTAGGACACTCTTTATTGATCATCATATGCTCTTATTGTGATACCATTTCCTTTGTCAATATAATCCTCTAGGATTTTTAGTTGTTTGATGAGATTGAGAGAACATATATTCAAACCCTCACCTCTGTCCACCAAGACCCTTTTGACTTTTCTCTTATGCACTATGACTTCTAAGTGAAGCGCACAGTTGTGAGATAGTTGAGCAAGGAAATACTGGTCAGAGAATGTAAGAAGATTAGGCATAATGATATTTTTGACCATAGCTCTGAATTGCTCTACATCAAGATCTACGGGGACAGTGGATGAGGCCAACACTTCTTCAAGAATTTTCCTATGGGAAGATGATATTTTTAGCAACTCCATGATGGAGATTTGTGCTGGCGTTCTCTTGAGTTGATCTAGGACATTGTAGCCATTAGGAACAGATCTAGATGCGGGGACTTTGTTTGGCTGGGATGACCCTACGATGGTTACTTTGTCGCCTCTTGTGGTGACTCCACAATCTTTGGCATAGGCACCTTTGATAGTAATGACCATGCAGTTTTCATTTAGGGAGGCAATGACTGTTTCATACACATGATTTACATTTGAGTGGGTGCCTTTCCCTTTATCATTTTTATTCCCTTTATTGCTATGATTCAGCATCAGATTCGTATATATCTTAAGATCCTGATTTCCTGTAGGCTGTTCTACATTTATGATTCTTTTATTGATGAGATCTTGAATGATTTTTTTTCAATCTCATGCAACTGTTTGTGGTATGGCCTTTGATTTTATGGAATTCACAAAGTTGATTTTCATTATACCAAGGAGGTTTTACATCGGGTTTGTGGTAATTCTCAAAGGTAGGATCTTTGATGAGTTTTTCATCTATCAACTTTTTCATTATTTCCTCAAGTGGTTCCCCCAAAGTGGTGTATTTTTTCTTGGGATAACTCTTGCGTTGGGGTGGTCCTCTTTGCTGATTGAGATTATTGATTGTTGGATTATTGTTTGGTTGGTTTGTTATGTGATGATTGTTTTGGTGTTGTGTTTGGATTTGTGGTGCGGGTGTATGTTGGTCAGGAGCACTAATGACCACCTTGGCATGGACGACACCATCATTAGTAATGTTTTTGTTCCTTGCCCACGTGCGAGGTTTATTGTTGTAGTTGGATGGTGGGCAGTTATTTTGTTGTTCGAGGTATGATGTTGATTCCGCGGGTTGAGTCATAAGGGCTCTTTCGATGCTGAGTGCCTTGGGGATCAACTGATCATATGTGGTGATGCCCTGAACCTTGAGATGAAATGCCAAGCAGCCTTAAAGGTTGGCTATGATGGTGCAAACTTGTTGTTCTTCTGGCATGGTCCACTTGCTCCGATTGGCCTTAGATCACCATCATTGTAGGAATGAGGTGAATGATTCACCCTTTCCTTGTTTCAGAGCTGAGAGTTCTTCTAGACTAACATCCATTGCAATGTTGCATGCATAGTTCTTTATGAATTCATCTATAATTTCTTGAAATGTTCTAATGCCTAAAGGTAAGTGAGAGAACCATTCCATAGCGTGGCCTACCAAACTCCTAGGGAATAGCCACATCAGATAAGTATTGTCATATGCGACTTCCATGCAATGAACCTAGAATTCCCTGATGTGATATTCAGGGTTTCCCATCTCTCGATATTTGTCAAATTTGGGGATTTCAAATCCCTTGGGGAATGGTTTCATCACTAGGCTCCTGTCGAAAGGATATAGACACAAGTTGCTTGGTGTCTTCATTATTCGCCCTGATTGAAGATCGAGCACTTGTTGCGAGAGCAACCTGATTTGTGTCGTCACATCATTTTGCGGATCAAGGGGTGGGATGAAAGTGTTTTGGGGTGTTTCAATCATGGGTTGGATGGGTGGGTTGGTTGGTGTGTTGTTCGATGGTATCTGTATATTATGTCGAGCTAAGTAGGCTTCCACCTACTTTTGTATGAACAACTCCTGTTGTTGATCTTGTTGTTGCTGCGCTAAGATTTGTGCTTGTTGTTGCGCTTGTTGTTGTTCCAACAACGCTTGTTGTTGTGCTTGTTGTTGTTCCAACAATGCTTGTTGTTGGGCTGCCAATTCTGCTGCTTCTTGTTGCTCTTGATATTACTTTATTGCTTGCTGATATGCTTGCAATTACGCTACTTGTCTTTATGCAAGAAGTTGTGATTGATATTGGGCTTGTTGTGCCTAATATTGAGCTTGTGCTTGAGCTTGTGCTTGTGTTGCTTGTGCTTGTACTACTTGTTGTTTTTGTAGAGCTTGTGCTTGAGTAGTCTTGTGTGCTTGCAATGCTTGAGAGGCTTGGGTGGCTTGCTATTATTGTTGTTGCAATAAATCTTGGGCTTGTTGCACTTGTTGCACTTGTAATGTGGCTTGTGCAGCTTGGGTAGCTTGCGCAACTTGAGCAGCTAGGTGTACGACTTTTTGTTTTTGCACTTGTTGAAATCCCCTTTGAAAAGTAGCTTGCAATGTTGCATTGTATTAGCTTGATGTGGTAGAAGTTGATGGTGGTGGGGGTGGTGGTGGATTCAGAATGGTGTTTGTGGTCGTGGTGAGCGGTGATGTCGTGTTGATTATTTGAATGGTGGATGGTGTTGTTGATGTGGTGGTTTGAGTGATAAGTGGCTTTGTTGATGTGATTGTCCCTTGAGAGACCATGCTTTACGATGTTATGGGGGTGTTTGATGATGTTTCAATTGCTTGTGCGTTTGTCATATGTTGTTGCGATATCGATACAAAATTTTGAGCATTTGGCATAATGCTTTGATTGATATTTGGGATGTTGGTTTGATCGATACTTGGTAAGGGGGGAAGCCCTAAACCAAGGAGTGGTATGGATGATGATGGAAAAAGTGGAAGTGGTGGAAATGTAAGGGGTGTGAGTCCCTGAGAAAATGTTGTTGTGTCAAAAATTCCCCCTGGTCCGAACATGTCTCCTTCCTCTTGCAAATTTGTGAGGAGAGAATTTTGAGGTGTTGCGTGGAAAAATGATGATGATAGATCATGATGGAAAGTGAGAGGAATATTCTTATGTAATGGGTTTTTAGGTATATTTTGTTCCAAGGTGGTGTTTGCATCCAAGTTTTGATTATTAACAAGGGGTTGTGCTTGAATAGCATTGAGAAATGCATTTCCTTTATTAACGTTAGGTTGGGTTGGAGCAAAAGATTTCGTGATTTGTGGAATGTTTTGAGTGATATTTTGGGATGGAGGTGTGGATGAGATGGGAATGGTGGATGAGATTGGAGGAAAATATGTCTCCACTATGGTACTCATGTCAAAATCCGAAGGCAATTTGGCCCCTTGCTTTGCTAGTTCAAGCATGTATAATGAAGGATTACGCTTCATCATGATATTGACGATCTTATGGTTTTCTGGATTTTGAAGCATTTCAGTTATTTCATCGTGAGACATCCCAAAGGTGAGGTCTTCTCTTTTGGATTCCTCTTGTGGGTTTTGTGATGATGTCGGAAGGTCAACTGTGAGATTTCCAGACCCAATGGGATTCATTTTAGGAGTGGTTTGACTTAAGTCACTTGTAGTAGATGTTTCTTTGTTGGTTTCCATGTTCCTCTTGTGTTGTGATCTAGTTTGCACCATAAAATAGGGATCAATCTTCAAGAATATGGAAAGTGAATTCTTTAATTCTTTTGGATTGATCTAATTTTAGGTACAAAAGAGAATTTTTAGGGTAATTTAAAGGATCAAAGGGTGATAATGATATGGATGTAAGATGGTTGTTTGATGAATGAGTGGAACTCTTGCAAGAATCTTGAAGGGAAATGTTAAACTCTAGGACTTGATATAGGATTGATTTGTTTCAGATTCGGATTTTGGTGGACTCATAAACTCTAAGAGGTTGGATGTTGTCCTAGAGTTAGATCGTCCACAAGATGATAATTTGTCTAGGTGTGAGAAGAAGGATTCATCTAAACACTCCTATCCAAACAAAATGATTTTGATAATGAGCTCCTAAATCCCAAGATGTTGGATTTTATCAAGGGATGAATTCGTTTGCAAGTTTTGATAATTTGATCCAATATGTGTAGAAGGATGCATCAACACACATTCAATAAAACAATGCTTTGCCCAAAGTTTAACATAAAGGATTTTTCCAAGATTTTTGAAGAGTTGTTGATGAGATGATTTTGGTTTCTCAGATGTTTCAAGGATGGATGAAGTTTTGTTTTGATCCTAAGATGTACCTAAAAAGGCACTTGTTTACTTAGACCTTGATATTGAAGGACAATCTTTTCTCTAAATAAGATGTTCAAACTCTCTAAAAATATTTGGGTTTTGGCAGTAATAGAATGAATACAAACCAGGATTGTTCCTTGAAGCCTTTCTATAAAAGTTAAAAAGAAGTCTTTGTCTAACTTCGTATAGCATAGAGAGACGTTCTTGATGGGCTTTCAGACTAAGGGCTTTCACCTTTGGTTTCTTGATCTTGATTTTGTGTGAAATCATTGGAGACACATGTGTAGGGTCCAATTGTCTTTAATCTTTGCTTAATGGATTCTTTTTACCACAAACACTTCTTGATTAGCCTTCAAATTGAATGTCCAATGTCTCAACTTCATCTCATTTCACAAGGTATATTATGTGAAACTTTGATGAAATTAAGGCAAGGGTTACCTATTGTTTAACTTTAGTGGGAAAATTGAGATTCAAATTCAAGTGTTTAGAAACCTCTAAAGATGTAATCCCAAGGGCAAGCAATAACACGAGAATTTGGTCAATGGTATTTACCTCCTAAGGGGTTTGAAATTTTGAGGTTCATGTTGAATGTTTGTTTGCAAATTTTTTCGAACAAGCAAAGCATTTTGTAACCAAGAAAAAGTACAATCCTATGGATGTGAAAGATAGTATTTGTTGAATCCCCGCTTGGACAAGTCCAGCTAAGCTTATCTTTAGCGAATGGTTAGATTCTTGACCCCACTGGCTCCCCTCCACGACACTCACTGATATGGGGCAGCCAATCATCAACACCCATGAAACTCCCATGGTGTTTTCCATTTCTACTAAAGACCGTAAAAGTGTGGGTTGGCTTCAGAACGACCATTCTTACACCAACAAATAGATCAAGGACTTTGGAAATTCTAGAACATGGGTTTTAATAAGGACTTTCTGTTTGTGGAGATTGACCCATACAACGAGAGTCCCCTTTCGGATCCATCCCGTCGGAATCAACCTCGTGATATTAGTATTTCTTCCAATACCCACATTTATATCCTGGCTAGAAATACTCTCAGGTTCAGAGTGTTACCGGTTGAGTCGTTCCCTTGGGTGAGTACTTTTTCCCCAAGGCAGGTCCTCTAGGATAAACAAAATCGAGTAAAGACAAAATTCGTAACTCGATCAATCTTTGATAGCAACAAAGAGAGAGCGAGTATACACAATAATGCCTCCACTCACACTCGCACAAGATCTTGTTCAATTTTAAACCCAAATCGAAGTGTGGAGGTGATTGCTTTGTCTTAACCTAAAATCATGAAAAAGGCCTTTTGATTCTCAAGATTGCTATAAAGCATGAGAGAAGCGCATACGTCCTTTTTCAATTATGTTAGTTCAAGTAAGCTCTCACAAGAACAAAGTTGTACTTGTTCTTTTTAAATCCACAAAGCAAAATGTGAGTTCTTTTTAAGCACCAAAAGACGAGTGAAAGATACTTTGTTCAATTGTTAATCCAAGAAACAAAATCTAGTAAGTTGCATTCCTAATGTTCATTTTAGCCTTTGCAAGAAGAAATTGAAAGATTATTTTTAAACCCAAATGACATTTGTGTTCTAAGAAAGAAAAGATAATAATTTCTTGAAGAAGTGTTTAAACAAACACTTAAAGTGTTTAAAAAAACTTTGATCTTTCAAAATATCATCCTCATGCTTCATTTTCCTTCGTTTCCTTTGTTTCCCTTCATTTTCACCTTTTGCTTTCCTTGTCCTTTGTTATCCTTTGTACCTATTAAGAAAGAAAATCATTTTATTAAAATCATTTTAAGCATTAACTTTAAATGATAGAAAATGACAAAGACTAATGATTTTAAACTAATGAGATGAATCATTAATTAGAATCATAATTTGCAAATAGATAAATATTTACAACAATTTGAGTAAGATTTCAAATCACTTTTACTCAACACCAATTAATAAGGATGCTTGTAATATTTGGTTTTTTATTTTCAATTATCTACTCAAGAAGACATTGCTCCTGGCTAAAGATATTCACAATAAAAAGAAGAGTAAGGTAGCTAGGCAGCAATGACTTCAACTCTATATTCAATGTCCTTTATTCCTGAAGATCAAACATAGAAAGCTACAACTTATTCTAGATTTTAGGTATTCAATGCTGAGGAACATTTCCCAATCCTCAGTTGTTTTGCTAGAAAGGTAGGCTTTTTTTTTTCATTTACTCTAGGTTGGCCCTTATTGGTACACTAGCAGGGAATACCGAGTGATCTAATGATAAAATATCAATATCTTTAAAGTCCATACAGCCAAATCCTATGCCTGCTATTTCACATGTTGACACAGATCAAAGCCCAGGACAGGAAGTGATTAGCAACAAGGGCGTGGGAGCATGGGGTAGCACAAGGGACAACCAGCAACATTTCCTCTCAATTTGCTTCTAGCTAGTGAAAAATTCAATTTGGTGCAGTCACTACCACACAGTATCTCGATTTTCACAGGCCTCAGGTCAGCAGCCGAATAAGATAAAACTTTCAATCTAGCGCATTTAATCTATGTACGGAGAAGGCAACAGATAAAATTTCAAGTAAATGAAATAGGTAGGTGAATAAAGGAGACAAACGAATAAATGCTAAAAAAAACTTTCACGCAAGTGCATTTGTCATGTGTAAATCCGTGCCCCAACAAAAAAATGATTTTTTTAGAAATCTCTTTCAAGCAAATGAAAATGGTCAGCAAATAGAATGGAAGCATAGAGAGGGTGTGACAAACTACCTCAAAGATGTGGTCCCATGGTTGCAATGATTGCAAGGTAAATTCAAAATGGATTCACTGAAAAGGCTTTAGAAACCTACAAGCAAATGTGTTTGGCTGGTGTAAAACCAATCAACAATAAATGCTCAGCAAGATATTTTCAATCTAGTGCATTTATGACATGAAAACAAAGTTCCCACACTTATGCAATCAATAACTCTGAACCTGCACCTAGAAGGAACTTTCAAATTTATGGAATTGGCGGGTCTTTATTGATGATCAGGTGAAAGTGGCTCAAGTGATCAATAAAAAATGATAGACCAATAGATGCCCAAAACAACATTAATGGCAAGATTCGTACAAAAGGATTCGTAAAAATCTGATAGCAGGACAAGTTGCTAAATGAAACCACCACTACCGTGTGCAACAAAAAAAACAGCGACGAGAAACAAGCACAAGATTTGATGTCGTATGACTGTAATAAAACAATTAATGTCTTAAATCCGTCTAAGATGAAGTTCAAGAGTCACATTTAAGATCACCAAAGACCATTAGCGTCACCTCTCAACACTTGTTACACATGCACAGACCATTCAACACTAAAACCCAAATCCTGGACGTAGAGAAACAGAAGGAAAACACCTACAAATTCTCAAACCAGACAAATACATGCCAAAAACAATTAAAAACAAAACGTGTGAAATACAAATGGAGAAGGAGATGGATCATATGTGGTGTGTGCCTTCACAGTGACTCCTAAAGCCCACACAAATCAAATGTTGTTAGACATTACATAATATGAGTGACTAAGTCTGTGCCATAAATGAATAAAACTCAGAGTAGAGGCAAAAGTATGGATTGATTGATATGGGACGTGATCTTGCAGGATATTAAGAAAAGGCCAAAAGTGATGACAATAATGACAAGTAAATAAAACATTTTTTTATATTTTTATTTATTATTTTAAAAAATAAAAAATAAAAAATTCTTGACATGTTTATAGAAATAGCTGAGAGTGATGACAAAATATTAAAGGAGAATGACTGCATTCACAAAGAATCTTAGTGAAAATTTTGTAAATTGATTTCTATTGATTTGCTACCAAAGTAAATATGATCATTTTTTTTTTGGAATCGAGCATCAAATGGTCTCCAGTTCGCCTCCCTCACCAACCGCCACTTGCAGCGGCCTGTAAAAGCGAATCAACAACTATCTCGCATATATTTCAATGCAAAATGAATCTCAATCGTTAACAATGAGGCAATTGAAATTTGAGCAGTATAAGATAAAATTCAAATGAATGTTGCTTACACAAATGTGGATTATAGATAGACATAGACAAATATAGTGAGATCAACCATGCATCAAAATATTGATATAAATCAACAAATCCACATGTAAAAAAAAAACAAAGACATCAACTAATGAAGCCCTCCTTCTAGCGCCATATGTGAGCACCTCTAAAATCTCCAAAACTCTAAAACCTCAAACATGGGTTAGTTGCGCTAAATTCCTCAAATGCTCCTATGGAATAACATGTCAATGCTCAAGAAATGCAGCAAATAACAAAAGGGATCAAATAGACATTGCAAAAGCATAACATGTACCTATTCCATATTGGATTGGTGTCAAATGTGCAAATGACCCTTTCCCAATCCTTGCTAAAACTTACAAGATGCAATGCAATGGTGATGGGAAAAATTAGTTCTCAATTTAAGAGAGTAAATTTGCATGAGAGTGTAGATGTGTTGATGAAGAATGAGGCCTTTCATTTATATATTTTCAAGTTGGAAGAGAGCTCAAAATAGAGCAATGTGGGATAATTACTTGGCCAATGAGATGAAGCCACTTGTCACATTATGATAGGTTGAGGAATGTGCAAGTTTTGCAACCAATGTGCCAAAGAGGAAATTCAAATTTGAAATTGTGTGAATTAAATGCTGAGAGGGGGACATGAAAGAGAGAAGCATTGCAATGTTGGAAGGGACAAGTCAACTGCCTTCATATTCAAACTTGAGGGAAGACCCATTTTATGCCAAGTTGAAAGAAAATAATGAATTTATAAAATGAGAATTAAAATGATTTATTGGTGCAAGTTGGAAAAGCTATAGGATGTGATGGGTGGTTAGATTAGCTTAATCAGGATTATATTAGCTTAGATGATGTTTAGGTGATTTTGACTTATTTGACCTGAATATTTTGATTTATTTAAATCAAAAAGGGATGGAATATGCATTTTGATTTTAATTAAATAAAGTTTAGTTTATTTAATTAAAGGAATGATGCAAGACAAAGGTCGATTAGTTGCATGAGATGAAATTAGAAGATGGTTTATGAAAGATGAATTTTTTTGATAAAAGGGTAAACGGGTTTTACAGTGGACCGTAAAACCACAATGTTTACAAAATAGAAAAGAGGACAACTAAAAGTTCAACTGTTACTGAGAAAAGATCAGTAGCAACCAAACAAAATAGACCAGAAAGGTCAAACCAAAAGGAACAACAAAGTAAGCACCAAAAACCCCAGCTGTTAATTCAGAGTCTTGAGGACAGACTCCGTCTCTGCCTCCAGATTCTGCATATCATTGACTCCCTTTTTAAAAATTTGAATCATCTTCGAAGTAGGGGGGACCTTGCGCTTCAGATTGGCTCTGGTTCTTTTGGAAATTCCTGCATCCGTATCTTGGCTTTTGTCCTCTGTTTCCTCCAGATCCACCACCAGACATCCCTGCTGGGCTTTATCTAGCTTTTCAGTCATTGCGTTAATGATAATGGCATTGTGTCTTGCCATTCAGTTGTTTTGCTCAGCAATGGTTTTGATGGTATTCCTTATGTTCTCAACCTTGGATTCTATATTTTTGTTACTGTGATCCACATCTTTCTTTTCAATCTCTGCAATCTTAGCACCTAGCTCTTCAATCTTGCTTTGAAGGGCCCAATTTTTTATTTTCAACTCATTAATTTCAATGAAAGTCCATTCCAAGAGTTTGAAGTGGGACTCAGAATTGGTTTTGGCAAGGTTCAGAACATCCAGAGAGGGCTCTTTTCCAGTATTAGAACAAGTTTTCTCAGGGTTAGGAATAACAGAGGAGTAATCATTAGTATGTTTATCTGGCAGAGGTTCAGTGCAAGGCTCAGTTTTGTTGGCATCAGACTCCTCCGACTCAAAGGATTCTTCGGAATAGGAAACAAGGCTTTTGGCCTGGGGTTTCTTATCAATAGAGCTATTCTTAAGGGAGGGGCTATCAAGCTCAAGCTCAGCGCAGGTTTTACCAGAATTCCCATAAGGGATAGCATGCAAGCTAAGGATTTTTCTAGCTGGACTAGAGTTAGGTAGATACTTCGAGCCACTGGGCTTAGTGTCGTCACTCTCAGAATCAAGGATAGTTTCCAGTATAGCGGGGGCAGACATTTTTTGAAAATGTTCAGCAATCAACCTTATTAACCCATTGTGCAGGATGGGGAATCTTTTAGGGTTTTTCTTATTATCCTCCAAGCTTTTCTTCAATGAACATAGAAGATAATAGGGGAGAGAGACCCTAACCTTGTATTGAAAGTGGTTGAGAAGAGCAAAGTGGTAGCCATAGACTCTGGTGAAGCGCCTGTCCACCGTAATGTACTCCACGATGACCCGCAGAACCTTTCTCCAAATGGCCTTTATGGTGTCTGCATCGAAGTAGCTGTTTGCAATTTTAACCAAACTTAGCCTTTCTTTGTCCTTTTTAGGAAATCTGATCACAACTTCATCAGAAAAAGCCCTGTCCCTGAAGAACTTCTTCCCTTCAGTAGATAATCCCATAACATTAGCAATAAGATTTTCGCTGAGCTCCACATTCCTACCAAACAAGGTCAAGTGTCCATTATTCCACTTTTTAACAAAGAAATTTGTAGCCTCCTGGTTAGAGCCATGGAGCTTCTCCATGAAAGGAAGCAACCCTCCTCTTTTAACCTTATTCCAAGCCTTGGCATTTTTCATGTGTATATTATAGCTGTCTGGCTCAATTCGCTTTCTGTCTCCTCCCATTTCGGCCAACACAGTGGGGTAGACCCAAACGAAAGCTTTACTAAAATTGGCCCCACCAAATCTTAGAACCCACAAAGCGTGCGGAGCTTTCTTGCAAATTAAGCCGCTGGGCTCGGTCCCATGCACTCTAATGATTGTGATGTGAAAGATCCAATCTGTCCTCATTAAAGGGATAACACATTGCTTTTCCATGTGATTTATCATAATTTAATAGGGCGCAAACATTAGAGTTTAGATCGCTAGTATTAAGCCAGGTACGCACATCTTTACTCCTAACTCCTTCATTAGCGAAAAAATCTGCAATAGCATTGGCTTCTCTATAAGCATGTGATATTTTAACTTTTTCAAATTTAGCCAAAGTCAATATGGCATCCTCAACCCATGATTTAATGGTCCACGAGGGGGGAGACTTGCCACAGAGGTAGTCGATTATGTTTTTGGAATCTCCTTCAAGCCATAGATTTTTAATGTTAAGACTATGGGCTAAATTTATGATGTGAAAAGCACCAGCAGCCTCCGCCAGATGATTTGTTTGGGAACCAAGAGGAGAGGCAATCGCTCCAATGAAATTTCCAAAGGAATCCCTTATAACTCCACCACAGCCCACTGCCCCTGGATTACCTTTCGCCGCACCATCAAAGTTAGCTTTGATCCAACCATTTGGTGGAAAAGACCAACAAACACCCTCTCTATCCTTCTTGGCCTTCATTATGGTTCTAGACAAATCTAGACTTATGTTCCAATCCTTAGCAACAATTAGGTCATAGAGTGAATGCTCCGCTTTCATGGGCATGTTGTCCTTCTAAACCAAGGCATTGAAATTTTCCTTCAAGGATCTGACAATTTTATCAAAGACAATATCCACAAAGGCTTCTTTACCCCTATAAATTCTATTGTTGCATTCTTTCCAGAGGCCCCAAGCAACATGAGGGAAGGATAAATCCCATAAAAATCCTAAATTAAAATTGATTTATTTAATCAAAGAAGGAATGATAGGCTTAAATTAAATAAAGTTAATTTATTCAATTTAAGTGGATAATTCTTAGAGATTGAATTAAATGAACCTGATTTGCCTAATGAATGGATTTAATGAACTTGATTAACTTTATGAGTGGATGAATGTGAACTTGGTTTACTTGATGAATGGACCTAATTAAATGCATGATGCTTATTTTGCATGTCTCAAGTAAAACATCAACGTCTAACCAAACACATTGAGATTCATATGCATTACATTCGAAGTTAATTCATGGTCGATCATCGACTTAGTCTTTCCAGTTTTCAGAGCTCCTGCTGTCGGGACATCTTCTACCTCAAACCCTTCACTGAGAGAAAGTTCATTCATCTATGAGCTCTTCTTGTCATGTGGTCTATATCAGTATCATCATCATCCTTGTGGAGGGCTTTCTAGTCTTCTCCACTTCTCTCTTTTTGGAGGATAGTTTTTTTCCCACTAGGTTTTCTATCTTACTCTATTTTTTAGAGAGATTTCATTGTACATGGGTACACTAGGCTTGTAGCTGAGACCCATTTTATCCATGCATACCTATTTTATGCTTAAGGGGGGGGTGTTAGTGTAATTAATGCTTGCATACACATATCTTGACCTAAGCCTACTTAGGCATTTATTGTGCAGGTTGATATTTCTTGATATTTTCCTAATATTTTTCTTTGCTAGTTTATAGATTGTTGAGGTGTTGAAACACCTCAACACCTCCTACTTGGATATTTCTCCTTTAAAAGGAGACTGCTATCTATTGTACAAGTCAACATTATAGAATCTATGTGTTCATGTGTTTGTTGTTTATCTATGTGATCCGTGGGTTCTCATAATTTGACATAGTATTCAATCACCCTACCTCTATATTGAATTGTAATTGTATATTCATGGTATTATAAAATGGTGCATGATGGGATTTATAAATTGGTACTCATAAGTCAAGGGTTTGAGGGTCGCTGAAAGAGAGATAAAAGGGCATTTCATAAATTTTAGTCGATAATAGGTTTAAAAAAAAAAGAGGAACCAAAATGATCGGAGGCTATAAGAATTTCACACAAACATAATAGGAAACATCCATAAGAATAAAAAGAATATTACAATCCGAGAGTTCATACACATAAATTGAATAGATTTTATTCATCAGGGAAACTTAACAAATTTAATATTATTAAACATAGCTTCAATTTGAAAATATACAATATGATTCATCCACCACCACCAAGAAAGTCAATCGGAAGTTAATCCATGGATGGAAGCGAGAACTTAGCTTCAAAAGATGCTACCCAACACATTAGAACAAGAACCCAAATTAGAAATTTGGTATAAAATGGGAAAGAAAAATAAAAATGTGTAACAAATGTTGGGAAATATTACAATCAAACCTTGAGGATAAAACATAGATTATAGCTATTGAAACAAATCCTAAATTAAGAAAAAAAGAAGAGATTATTGGGATGAACAATTGGCTATGAATGTAATTAAACTATCTTTCGAGTATGAAGATTTATTTGTAACAAATTCACTAGCCTTAAGGGAATCAAATAGGAAGCAAGGGTTATATGGAAAAAAATCAAGGATGGAGGAAATTGACAAAAGAAAAAACCCTATAGGCTCAATCCAAATATGAAGAAGATCAAAGAAAAACTAGATAAATGCTAATAGTAGGGATCACTAAACCTAACAAGGATGTATAGTGGATTAGTTGAATGGTTGGAAAAAACAAGAAAACTAGAGAGATAATGATTTGTGTTGATTTTTCAGGTTCACAATAAAGCATCTTTTCATAATCCATTACTTATCCCATTCATGGAAGATATTTTGTAGCTAGTGGTAGGAATATAAATATATTCTCTTACTAATAAATTTTCTAGTTACCATAAAGTAAAAATAAAATAAGAATATCAAACAAAATCCACCTTTTCCACTAAATAAGAATTATTTATGTACAAAGTAATTCCTTTTGAAGTCTTTAGCTATAAGTATAATTTGATAATTGAACATTGTATGTATTGATAGAAAATCATGTAAAATTACCACATACCATGTTGGAAAGATGTAGGAGTTTGCAAATTTCATTGAACATAGAAAACACATCTTTGTAGTACCATTTGGTACACTTATAGGACACATAATTTGTAAAGAAGTATTAAAGGTAGACCCAATGAAGGTGGCATTTATCATTACTTTTATGCATCAAAAACAACATTGAAGGTAAGAAAATTTTTTGGGATACACAAAGTACCATAACAAGTTCATCGGAGGCTATGTGGAAGTAGCAACAATATTAGAAGAGTTATTGAAGGAAAAAAATAACAAAGCAAGAAATTAGACATAGTATTGCGATTAATCCTTCAACACACTCAAATCTAGAAGATTATTGAAGCATCATTATTCATCTTTTTGAACTAAACAAAGCCATTTCATGTGCATATATACGCCTTGAGTATAAATATTGTAGGAATCTTAACACAACATGAGAAAAATAATTACCATCCTATTGCATTTGATAATACTTAAGAAACTTTTAAAAGAATAGAATAACTATATCTCAATGGAAAGAGAGAATTTGGCGATGGCATATACATTAAAAAAGTATAAAAATTACCTCTCATCCCACAAGATTCACCTTCTATAATTTCAGATGCAACCTAAAATGGTAACCTAGACTTTGGGCCCCATTTATTTAATTTGTCAACATCAACTTTCTGAATCAATGATTGTTGCATTTTCAAATCAAATTTCTTAATCAATTCATAACTATTTCAAATGTTTCAATTTTCCCTAAGGTTTGAATGCTTCATTAATTTTATTTAATCAAAAGAAATAAATCCCTTTTAATAAATAAAATGATGTTATTTAATTGAAGTTAATATTACTTAAATAAAATGATGCTATTTAATTAAATCTATTTTTAATTAAATAATTTTATTTTATTTTATTAATATTCATTTCTAAATTACATAATCTTATTTTATTTTATTAAAAGAGATTATCATCTTAAATTAAATAAAATAAATGAAATATCCTCTCAAGAATATCCTGTGATGAAAAAAATGGAAACAAATCAGTTAAAAGGGAAATAAACTAAAAAAGAATTCCAATCAAGATTTGTTTCTATTTTTCTATTTATCCCACATTGCTTCTGAATTTTCCTTCAATTCCACTTTTTCCTATAAAATGAGCCCTCTCATTCTCATTTCAAAAAAGAATCATGAATTTTTACGTCAGACTTATGCTACAAATTTTCTTGAATTTTACCATTTGAGATTACACATTAGTTTGATTTTATAAGCATCTTAGTTTTTGTATATAGTTTAATATTACATTTTAGCTTAATCTTCATAGTAGATTAATTTGCAAAGTAATTCATTTGGCATTGCATGTAGATCAATTTTCATTTCAATAAATTAGTTTTTGTTTATTGCACATACTATTTAGATTATTAGTTTTCATTGTTGCATTGCAAGAACAGGATTCATGGAGATTGGCATTCTTGCTTCTCCTCTTTGAATCTCTCGTTCCGAGACTGTATTTGCAGGGGTAACTAGGTCAATCTGAGGGCCATAATATCAATCCCTGCTCTTCTCAGATAGAGAGCTATGAATTGATTTGCAAGGACTCATTATTGAGTATCCTTGCATGCAAGGATTCATAGAAGTATAACATATTTTCAGTTATACAGACTTTACATCCATCTGATAGACTTTAAAATATTTATGAGCAACAAATGCCAAAAACATTCTGATAGCTTCCATCCTTGCACTAGAGCAAAGGTCTCTTGAAAATATATACCTTCTACTTGTGAGTATCCATTACACATATGTCTTACTTTATTTCTGACAACTTCTCCATTCTCATTCAACTTGTTTTTGAATACCCATTTTTATCCAATTATGTTTTTATTTTTCAGTCTAGGAAACAATTCCCAGGTTTCATTCTTCAGGTTTCATTCTTCTCAATCTGCATAAGTTCTTCTTTCATAGATTTCATCCAATGCACATATTTACATGCTTCACTTATTGTCTCAAGTTCAACATTAGAAAGTAGATGGATTTATTTCATCAATAGCAACAACTTTGCTTCTTATTAATACTCCTTTCCTTTTGTCTCCAATGATTTGATTTTCTGAATGATTCTTTTTCACACATTTAGGTGTCTTTGGGGACACCATCGAAGCTTCTTCTTCCTCATTTAGCTTCTCCTTTTCTTCAACAAATTCTTCAACTTCTATACAACTAGGTTCATCTGATACATATCCATCAACTTCAATTGAATTCTTCAATGCTTCATCCACCTTGATATTTGTGTCTTCTACAATCTTTCTTAGCTTTTATTGAAACATCTATAAGATTTAATTGTAGTAGAGTATCCAAGGAAGATACCCTCATGACATCTAGCATCAAACTTCCCTAAATTTTCTTCATCCCTTCTAATTTAACATTTGCTTCCAAATTCCTTGAAATACTTGAAGTAAGAATTCTTCCACACCATAGCTCATAGGGGGTCTTAGTATTGTTAGCTTTTTCTTGAACTCAATTGAACACATAAACAATAGTATGAATAGCTTCTCTCTAGTAAAATTCTGGTAGGCCTACCTCTATAATCATTGATCTAGCAGCTTCTCAAATGGCTCTATTCTTTCTTTCGACAACTCCATTCAGTTGAGAATTTCTAGGATTAGACAATTTCCTCTTCATTCCATGAACTTCACAAAACATGTTAAACTCATTGGAGGTGAATTCACCTTCTCTATTAGACCTCAAACATTTTATTCTCAAATTTTCTTCATTCTCAACCGTAGCCTTAAATTCCTTGAATTTATCTAATGCATCAGATTTTTCTTTGAGAAAAGTAACCCATGTATATTTAGATTAATAATCAATTAAAAGCATAAAATATCTTTCACCCTTTAGACTTCTCACTCTTGTAGGACCGCAAAGATCCGTATAAATCAAATCCAATAGTCTAGTAGTAGATTGTTCCTTTGATTTGAAGTTGTTTCTAGCTTGCTTTCCAAACTGACAGTCTTTGTAAATAGCATTAACATGATTTGTAATTATCTGTAAATTGCTCATGACTTGTACAACACTAATTCTCACCAAGTTGTCAAAATTCATATGCCACATCCTTTGGTGCCATAACCAACTGTCATTAATCTGAGACATAAAATAATGTCCATCAACACCCTTAAGTTGATAAATATTTCCTTCAAAATTCTTTCCAACAATAGTCATTGTTCTAGATCATTTCCTGATTTCACATCTCTCATCCTCAAAAACAAGTTTCTATCATTTACTACACATCTTTCCAACACTCAAGAGATTATGCCTTAAAACCTTAACATAGTAGACATCATCAGTATTACGCTTGCCATCAAAACTAATTGAACCTATCCCACAAATCTTAGCACCAGTATCATCTTTGAATTTAACTAAGCTTCCACCATATTCTTCAAGTTTAACAAACATACTCTTATCACTAGCCATGTGATGTGAACAACCACTATCAACAACCCAGTAGTTGTTTTCTTGTTAAGCATGAAGGGAAGAGATCATAGTATCTTCAACTTTCTTTGGAACACTTTCCTTTACCTATCTCTCAGTACTAGCAAAAGTAGATTCATCTTTTATAGCCAAGAACAAGCATTCATTATCATCAAAGTATCCATAATCAGACTCTTCATCAGAAATTCCAACATTTTCATTTACATAATATGCTCTCTTAATCATCTTCCATTTGTTTTCTTTGCTTAATCTATGTTTATTCTTCTTAGTTCTTTCCATACATATTGAAGCATAATGACTTATTCCTCCATAAATAAAGCATTTAAAAGGTAACTTTCCTTCATACTTATTGGATCCATTTTTTGTCCTTCTTACAAAGTTTGCTTCCACTTCATCGAAGTTCTCTTCATCTAGATCTTCAACACTTGTAGCTCTAAAATCAGTTTCTGATTTGAATCCATTTCTCAAACTAGGCTTTCTCATTTCAAATGATGTTAGAGTACACAATAACTGATCTTTAATATAAGTTTTATAATCTACAAATTCATCAATAACAACTACGTTTTCACTATATGCATCAGGGAGAGTTTTCAGAATCTTCTCCACAATCTTGGATTCATTGGGTATTGCACCAAGTCCTCACATTCCACCTACCAACTCATCCACTCTTTGTACATAAGATTTAATTTTCTCATCTTCAGACATATGCAGGATCTCAAATTGTGCTTTGAATTTCTGTAACTTTGCTTCTTTCACCTTCTCATCCCCTTCATGAATCTTTTCCAATGTATCCCAGACCTCTTTAGTAGTCTTCAAATTTTCAACTTTAATTAATTCAAATTACGATAGACTATTCTTCATAATGAAAATTTCCTTATTGTTTGCTTCATGCACCTTGATCTCATCAACTATACTTGGACCATTAGCAAGAGTAGTCTATACAATCTTATAAGCTTTCTCAACATCATATCTATAGTATTCCAAATATTCTTTCATGTAGTGCCCCTCCGTGACTGACCTTTCCTTGTGATTGATGAATTTTATTTGGGTCGTTTGATTTTGTGTGTAAGATTATTTAATTTAAATTTATTTGTATAAAAAGGTTTTGATGATTGAAAGCATTAAAATAAACTATTACATCAAAAGGTATATCTATATATTTGATATATAACTAAATATAAATGTAAAATATATAGTAAAACAAATTAATAAAATAAATACATAAATAATAATACAATTTATAAATAGTAAATAAAATAAAATAAAAATAAAAATGCAAAATGCTATATTTAAGTTATTGCATGTGGACACCGCTTGCATGAAAAGAGGGGAAGAAGAGCATGCATTGGGTGTTTTTACAACTGATAAATCCCCACTTATCTTGAGCACAAAATTCGGGTTTCTTGCATGCAATGGGTTTTCTAAAATTGACAATGGAGGAAAGTTGATGGGCCGGGAATGATTTGCATGTCTCATCGATGAAACCCCTCATAGGGAATGGCAAGACGATACTACTAGTGGATGGTGTTCCTTATATATTCCAATTATCTTCAACCTGCTCTTTGGGTGTGGAGTTGGGTCCAAGTATCTTCATTTTCATCAAGGGGTAAAGTTCACACATTAAAAATTTCCTCAATCTTGATGGCTGGTAACACCTTTGATGGTGGCTGCATGAAATGGAACCATGATGTCGTCTATGGGTACCAGAATAGCACCAATTTTTGGTATCAACCTAAATCTGTAGTTCTCTAGAAATGAGGTTATCATCCACATTTTCGTAGGAAGCCATCTCAATGGATGGCGTGGAAGAGCCATAGCCATCTTCAGGGATCACCTCTATCCAGGTTATGGACCTTGCCGAAGAAGTAGGTGCTAGAATCCGGAGAAAGAAGGGGGCATCAAAGGAGAGCAGGTGTGTTGGGTCAAGTTGTTGAGGTGAGTCTTGCGCTCTCTCTCTCTCTCTCCGGTGTTGATTATCTTTCTCTTTGTAGCAATCAGGATCGTAGGTTACTTTATGCTTTCTCATAATGGGATAGGCTTTTTGTCTCTGTTCGTTGACTCTCAAATCATTCTAGGAAAGAGAAGTATTAACCCTCATTCACATATTTCAACTTGTGATCTTTTTCTAAATTAGCAGATTATCTGTACTCTATGTCTTGGAACTATGATGTTGCTTTCTCTTATTTTGATACATGCTATCTCTGACAAAAGAATTAAATGCAATCATATTTTCTTAATAATCCATCACCTTTTTGATTATTTGCAACTATAACATCAAACAAGCTCTATTTTGTTTACATTGATGGTCATCGTTACTCTGTTTGAGCCCTAATGACAGTGTTTGCACGTCCCCTCTCCTTCTCCATTGTAGGCACTGCTAGCAGCCATTTTTTCTCTAGGTATTCATTTTCCTGTTGTGAGTACTGGAGTCTATTTACCTAAAATGGTAGGAAGTTCAAGATTTACATAACCCCCTTGATTCTAATGCAGTTGTAGTATTTGAAACAAAAATATTGTCATGGTTTAATTAAGCTCTTTGAATTCATTAGCAATCTATCCCAGCCTGTAACACTCAAACAAAGAAGGGTGTGGATGTCTAAATATGCTCCTTGATTTCATTGTCAACCTATTTAAGCTACGACACTTGAACATAATAGGAAGTTTAAAGGTTTAAATAATCGCCCTGATTTCATTGTCAACCTATCACAGTGGCACACTTGAACATGGTAGGGTGTATAGATTTAAATAAACTCTCTGATTCTATTTGCAACTTGTCACAGCGGCACACTTGAACATGGTAGGGTGTATAGATTTAAATAAACTCTCTGATTTCATT
Organism: Sequoia sempervirens; assembly: GCA_007258455.2. Lineage (NCBI taxonomy): Eukaryota > Viridiplantae > Streptophyta > Pinopsida > Cupressales > Cupressaceae > Sequoia > Sequoia sempervirens. Next base: position 115,797,591 of record VDFB02058242.1, on the reverse strand, counting down.
GACAACCTGTCTCAGCCATCACACTTGAACATAATAGGAAGTTTAAAGGTCTAAATGATCTCTGTTTTCATTATCAACTTGTCTCTGTTGCGGCACTTGTACATATTAGGAAGTTTATAGGTTTAAATAATCTCTTTGTTGTTATTGTCAACCATTCTCAGCCACAACACTTGAACTTAATAGGGATTTTAAAGGTTTGAATAACTTGCTTGATTCTTTTGACAATCTATCGCAGTTGCAGCACTTGAAAATAAATTAAAGTCAACTGGGCATCATAATTGTCTAAGCCCAAGGGATTTGATTGTAAACCATTAAGTTTAGTACTTGGAATTGATCATAGAGTAGTTGTCTTCAGAAGAAGCAGATTTATAGTAAATTATAATTATCCTAGTTTATATGTATATATATTCACTTAGTTTAGTAATAGCATGAGAAATCTTAATTAGTGCAATGATGTAGAATTTGGGTGTAGGACACTTGAAGAATTATAGATCTACCTTGATTATATTCCCTTGGTTTTATACTATGTTTAGTGAATCATACAATATTCAATTGGAAACTTTTTGGATGTGTTTTATTTGGAATCCTTGAAATGGGTTGTGTCTAAGGAACCTAATGAATAATTATAATATGAAGTTGTATTTAAGTTGTAACTTGGTATTTCTATATACATGTATACTTGGTAGTGAAAGGCTTAACATAGATCATGATATAGGGGTACCATTAATGTAGATTACATGATAGTCTTATAATATAGTATATTCATTTTGATAATATTTGTGAGTACCGTAAAGACCAAGTAATTAAGTTTAAAATTTGTATTAGGATTTATGACATCTGATAATGTCCATGAATTAGAGGAAATATTCAGGGGCTTAGATGTCACTCTGTTGATTTATTAGTAAGTGAATATTGACTATATTTATATTAAATAATAATTGATTTGTAAAAAAATTGTAGTTAGAATAGTGTTACTTTAACTACTTGCAAATGTAAGTTGTGGGTGGTAAATAATCTATGGAATTTAGTGGTTGAATTAAGGGATGTCTTCTTGGGAATTATTTTTGTTATAAATGTCACTTTGGTAGTTCTTAGAATTATGGTGTCTTGTGACTTTAGGTGAATCATGTGGAAGTTGTGTGTCCATAGCAGTAGAGCTCGAATGTTATATGCAAGAAGGTATAGGGGAATGGAGTCATTATTGTGATAAATGTGTAGTGAGATGGATATTAAAATATGTCTCTATGTTTAATTCAATTTGATTTAAATGATGCCTCAATAATGGAAGAGTTAATATATAAAGGAAGCCTTAAATGCTAGTATAATGTTATCACTCTTTGTGGGTTAGCAAAAAGGTAGTCTGTTAATTATTAGATATAGTCTTTTAGGCGAGTAAGTCAATAAGAAATTGATAGATTATTTAACTTAGAACACTTTGAGTTATTGGAGATTACTTAGTATTTTATATGTGGAAGGAATGTCCTACTATTTGGTTGATAATGGGAGGTTGCTTGGAAAAGTGAAGTTCATGGAAATAGTAATTGCTTGTTCGTGTGGTTAATATATGATTTGATGTTTTCATCTTGATGTGACTTTCCCTTGAGTTGATTTTTGTTTGAGATTCTTTTGTATATCTTGAAGTCTTGAATGTTCTGATATGTATGACCCTCTTAGTTACCTTGATTTGAGGAGCTTTTATTCATTGGTTAGTGTTGAAATTGGCTTGAAACTCCATATTGTTGACTTACTCTTGTTGCAGGCTTTTTGAGTAGCCGTTCTTTTCTTAGACTTCCAGAGGCATGAGATATTTGTGAATGATGTTTTATCTTCCATTTTCTCTTATTGTGGCAAGTTGTTTGGCATCTTGATTTTGAATGGGTTGTACGAAACCTTGTGAGATGTTGATTATGTACTTGTTAGCGAGATGGGTAATGCCTCGCATGCTTTTATGTTGTGATTATATGTTCAAATTATGATGGTACAACCCTTGGTTTTGACGTTTGTTGGGTATCTAGGGAGAGTGGCTCTTCATGGGGGCCAACGCCTCGGTTAAGAGGAGAGCATAGGATAACCCACGAATGAGTTTGTTAATCAAGTGAAAACATAATAAATGAATTTTAGGAGGGATAGGTAGCAATCACATAATAAGATTAAAAAAATTGTGGTTACCTCGTCTTCATTAGGGCTTTTGTACACTAATGGAAGGCTGAGAAGGCCGTGGTTGGCAAGGTCATTACCTCGTTCTCAGGAGAGGTTAGCGGCTCCACATGAGTCACCCTACGGAGTGGAACCTTGTGATAGGCTGTCAGGATAACCATAGATGGAGGTAGCACCTGGTGATAGGTTTTCTGGATAATCCATGTACAGATGGAGGCGGCACCTTGAGTTAGGATGTTTGGATAATCCATGTAAGGCCATGTGATGACACTCTCCTCTAGCTTTCCCTTTTTGGATTTGCTTCATTGAAATCCTCTAGAAGTGGTATTTTGATTTTATGACTGGAGATTTATTGATGTTATGATATTTGATTTATTGTTACTATGTTTCTGAAGTGGTTTATCACTATTGTGAAATGATTTGGGTGTCATGTTTTTTGGTCATGGTTTATTGATATTGTGACTATCTTTGGGTTTCATGTTACTCTTGTATGATGTTGAGTCTTGTGGTTCTCTATTTGGATGTTCTTGGTTGAGGTCTCTTTCTTGTCAGCTCCTTAGCATGGGGGGTGGGTCTTCGGACCCATGTGGTTGGGTGGAACGTGCTAAGCACCCCATTGGGTCCCCAATCAAGGATCGAGAGGTGCAGATTGGTGTCATTTGCAGCAACTCTAGAGTTGTATTCATCTTTGAGCCAGTATGATACTTTGTATTTATCTGATTAGCTACATCATTCTTTATGGTTTCCTGGGGAATGTTTTTGTATCATTGTTACTCTGGACATTGTACTATAATGTAATGTTAAACCTTGTGTGGATATTGACCCATTGAAGTTATTATTCAATGTGTTGAGTTAATCATGTTTATGTTATATTTATGTACATAGATGGTTCTTATCAATGATTTATCATGTATGTGTTACATTTGTTAATGTTTACTTTGTCATGGATTATATTTTTGGCTTTCATTCTTTATTGTTGTTGTATGGAATTAAGTTCGCACAACGGGGCGTTACATTTCATCTTTATTTTCCAAAGGGCATAGTTGGTCCCATCAAACCTAGGACACTCAATACTGATCTTGCTCACCATCCTAAACCTTCCTTAAGTAGTTAAGCTATTCTCCAAGGAATCAAGCTTTGAAACCAATTGTTGAACAAGACAACCAAGAGGGGGGGTGAGTCAGTTGTAGTAATTTTATGCCTTAAAAATTTCACTAGATGTTATATCAGTTACCATTCAAAAATCCTTTAATTTTCTAATGTGATTAATCATTAAGTGTAAGAGAAGAAATTTAAAGAAGAAAAAACATAAACACAACAACACCAAATTTACATAGAAAATCCAATAAGGGAAAAACCATGGTGAGGATTAGCTCACAATATAAATAGTATCAAAATTGAATACAAAGGCTCACTACTAGAAGAGGTTCATTGCCAAAATAGGATTTACTATCTAGAATAGGGTTAATTGTCCAATAAGAATTAACCACCTAGAGGGATCACTACCACACAAATACAAAGAGGATAGAAGAGATTTGTTATAGAGAGAAAACTATCCCAATGCAATAGATATTTTCACCACAATTTGCTCACATACTTGTAAACATGCTTGAATGATAGAGTACACCTTCAGCTCACTTCCTTTGAAAGCTTGCCACTTTGAATTTTGCACTGATTTTCCGAACCACACACTTTATTTCACATCTATCTCACATCTATATTTCTCTTGCACTTTTACTCCCCTATTCACAAATATCTCAACCTATATTTATACCATATTCAACTTTGAAACTCATCCAAAGTTAGACACACATCATTTATATTTACAAATTCAAATTAGGTCAGTGCCAAAACATTCTATAGTGGAATTAGAATGAGGGAGACCCAATAACACACTTAATTAGGACCTAAATAAGTCCCATCATGCCTCAACATGCTTCCATGAACTTCGTAAGTAGTGTTTAACATAAGGTTGGCCAATACCCATGTAAAACAAATAAATCAATTAAGCACACACAACCTTAATATGATCCAATCTTTTTAGTCAACAAATTTCACTTGAACACAACCCCATAAACTCATCCTAAGAAACACAAGTCATACAACCCGAACAAGAATAAATCCAAAGCAACAACATTTCTCCCTAACCTTAGCCAAATACACAAACAAGCTTAGTTCACAACTAGTGAACACATCTCACACTATACAACACTCCATAAACCCAAAATATTGATATAGCAACTTCTAACAACTATGATCAATACCTCAAATCCTTACTAGCATAGTAGCAAATCCTAGAGCAAACACTGAATACTTTTTTTTTATAGAAAAAGTGGACATGCCACAATATGATATTAAATATATAAAATATGTACATAGACCTGGTTCAAAGGGCATACCGATAGGAAAAAACTAGGAATAAAACCTCTAGTTATAGCCCATTTGAAAATATATTGAGTACAAAATTATCCCAAATGTAGGATATTCAGATTTTACAAAATTAGCTATAGTACCGCCACCTTAAATTTTCTAAACACTCAAAATGAGTGGTGCAAAATGAGGCATAAAATCTAAACTTATACATTCAAAGCCTCTCAAAATGCAAAAATAAAAATTAACTTCTTATGCTATTCCTCCTTATGCTTTGCACAAGTTGAATTCCGGTTGTGTGCAACATCTTCATCATTCTGTAGCTCAGACATGGTTGGGAGAAATATCTCCTTTGTGAAAAAGTCATAGCCCACAAAAGGTGCTTCTTCTTCTGTTCGGGCCACTACTTCTAGAGGAATGGCCACCTTGGAACCCTAATGCAAGGAAATGGTACAATCCACATTTTCCAACTCATCAAATTCTCTACACACCAAAGCTACAGATTCAACTATCACTGGTTGTTTCCCAGCTGAAGGTAAAAAAAAGGGCACTTTTGGTGCATAATCCCAGAGGAAGGAGACAACATAACTTTTTTTCCTTTATTTCAATCTCCAAATAAACACAAATTCTTTTTTCATTTTTGTTTAGAGCATATAATAAGGCATAATCATTACCAAACTGAAGCCCCAATCGAATAGCCTCAAATATTTCTTCATACCCTACTTTCTCTTTTATATAATCATGTGGAAATAAACCTCCAATGTATCCTTCCATAGAAAACAAATATATTTTTACACAAGATACAACAACTCATTCTTGTCACATAATTGAGGGTTTACAAATTTAGCTACAATTAGCTCTAATTCCCTCAAAGATTGAAGTAAATCCATGGTATTTGACAAGAAAATAGAAATAACCTAGGAAGGAAATAAAACCCATTGAGATTTTGGTTGAATTATTTCCACACCTAGCATTGAATGAATTGCATCTTCCTCACACATACTTCCAGTTCTAAAAATAAGGTTCAAGTCTACTTGAGCAAGGATCTCTTCAAATGGTACCAATCCATCTGCATTTGACAGGAAGAACAATTTCCATATATGAAATCATATAAAGGTGGGATTCACTATGTAATCATGACAAAAGTGCCAATTTTAGCATGAAAATAGCAGCAGACTGAGTTTTCTCTACCAAATTCGAAAGAACCTCTGTGTACCAAATTGTTGCTCAAGGCTTCTAGATA
>VDFB02058242.1:115740594-115791721 GCA_007258455.2 Sequoia sempervirens | reverse complement strand
TTCTTGGGATGGGTGGCATTAAGACTAGTGGTGTCAATAGATATTCCTTGATTTTTTTGAATGCCTCTTCACACTTGGTATCCCATTTGTACGCTACTCCCTTGTGGAGTAGGTGAGAGTATGGGTTATGTTTGTCTGCCAGTTGTGCTATGAATCTTCAAATGGATTGTAGTCTTCCTTAGAGACCTCTCAATTGTTTTAATTTTTTCGGTGCCTCCATCTCGAGAATTGCTTTTACTTTTACTGGATCTACCTTGATGCCTCTCATTGACACTATATATCCTAGCAATTTTCTTGATTGTACGCCGAAGACACACTTCTTTTCGGCTTAGTTTGACCTTGTACTCCTCCAGCCTGTCAAATATGGCACTAAGGGTTGCTATGTGATCTTTTCTCTTTCTGGACTTTGCTAGAATGTCATCAACATAGTCATCAATCGTCTTATGGATCATGTCATGGAATATCAGTGTCATGGCCCTTTGATATGTTGCCCCTACATTCTTTAAGTTGAATGGCATCATGTTCCAATAGTATGTACCCCATGGACAAGTGAAAGTTATTTTGTGTTGGTCCTCCTTAGCTATCATGATCTGATTGTATCCTGAGAATTCGTCCATTAGCGACAACATTTCATTTCCTGCTGTCATGTCTACTATCATGTCGATGTTGGGAAGTGGGAAATCATCTTTTGGACATTCTTTGTTCAAGTCCTTGAAGTCTGTGTAGATTTTGATATTTTTGTTGAGTTTTGAAATAGGTACCAAGTTTGTACCCATTCTGGATAGTCTATCGGTCAGATGAATCCTGCATCTAATAGCTTCTTTAACTCCAATTTGACTAGCAGGGCGATTTGAGGGTGCATTTTTCAAAGCTTTTGTCTGACACGCTTTGCTTCTAGATACACTGCTAAGTGGTGAACCACAGTCTTTGGATCAAGTTCTGGCATGTCAGCATAACTCCATGCGAAGTTTATCTATCTTTCCCTTAAGAAGGCTACTAGGAGCTCTTGCTCTTCTGATAGTAGTGATTTCGCATAGAATGTGCTATGTGGGGTCTCCTTTGTTCCCAGGTTGACAAGATTGCATTTTTCTACCAAGACTCCTAACTTTTCCTGATGAATAGCTCTTAAAGGAAGATTGAATCCCCCATCCTTGGGTGCCTCAAAGAGGTTTTCATCATTGGATGTGCCCTTCCTTTTTACTTTTTTCTTGTCAGAGAGTGCCACAGTGTGGTTTTCACTCAAGGACTTGGATATTATTCTTAATTTATCACTTTTGCGACTGAAGGATTCAATTGTTTCCACATAATAGGCATGTGTCCAACTCTATTATAAACCCAGCTTTGTGATCTCCATCTAGAATGTTATCACGCAATCCCATGAATTATGAGAGCGCCTCATCATTTTTGAATGTATTGAGAACTGGTGGTCCTCGTTGGTCATAGTTGATGAGTTGGGGATATACTATGCAGATGTCATGACTTTGGTGGTCTGATTCAAAGGATGGGGTACTAATCATGCAAAGAGTGGTATCTTCAAATAGCCTAGGTAGATTGGTCATGGTATCCTCATCATTGCTACTATTATAAATGTCGGTTGTAAAGTTATGTATGTCTCTACCTTTGGATGTTGGCTGAGGAGGATTATTAACCATTCTAACTGGAGGACTTTGGCCACGTATGGTTATACACAGAGGGGTACATCCAAGGCCAAGGTTTGTTATCAGTCGCGTCTCTGGCATGATAGGTATTATTAGCCCATTGTCATTTTTTCCTAGTCTTTGATTTCTATCGTAGCCCATTGCGAGCATCATTTGTAGACCCTTGCTTCCATTATCCATTGGTAATTCTGATACTGGTCTTTCATCTTGATATAGCATATGTGATGGATCTACCTCAATAACCTCCTGGCCAAGGTATCCCCATCTTGTGAATTTGGGATAGTCTTCAGGAGACGTTTGTGATGTGGAAGCTTGGTTTTCTTGTGGACGTCCCCGTGATCTAGGAGATTGTGGTAACACTCCTACCACAAAAGCATTGTTAGGGAGCTTGTAGCTTCCACAACCATCATCCTGGATGATGAGCTTGATGTCAGAGATGGTGGGAATGGTGGGAGTGGCGGGTGTCTCTATCGCAGAAGTGGATGCGAGAGTGGTGGGGTTAATGTATGGTGTGGATGGGCCCTCATCATTTTTTGGTACTTGGGGGATTTTGTAGTACTTTACTTCAACATTTTTGCAATATTAGAAAGGTTCAGGATCTCCATGGATGGTTACTTCTTGTTTTTTATGTGTAAATTTCACACATTGGTGGAAAGTCGACACTACTACCGTCATTGCATGAATCCATGGGTGTCCTAGGAGGATGTTATACGACAAGTCAAGGTCCAAGACCTGACAAGTGGTTTCCATGAGAGTCATCCCTACTTGAATAGGGAGTCTAATCATGCCTTAGGACACTCTTTATTGATCATCATATGCTCTTATTGTGATACCATTTCCTTTGTCAATATAATCCTCTAGGATTTTTAGTTGTTTGATGAGATTGAGAGAACATATATTCAAACCCTCACCTCTGTCCACCAAGACCCTTTTGACTTTTCTCTTATGCACTATGACTTCTAAGTGAAGCGCACAGTTGTGAGATAGTTGAGCAAGGAAATACTGGTCAGAGAATGTAAGAAGATTAGGCATAATGATATTTTTGACCATAGCTCTGAATTGCTCTACATCAAGATCTACGGGGACAGTGGATGAGGCCAACACTTCTTCAAGAATTTTCCTATGGGAAGATGATATTTTTAGCAACTCCATGATGGAGATTTGTGCTGGCGTTCTCTTGAGTTGATCTAGGACATTGTAGCCATTAGGAACAGATCTAGATGCGGGGACTTTGTTTGGCTGGGATGACCCTACGATGGTTACTTTGTCGCCTCTTGTGGTGACTCCACAATCTTTGGCATAGGCACCTTTGATAGTAATGACCATGCAGTTTTCATTTAGGGAGGCAATGACTGTTTCATACACATGATTTACATTTGAGTGGGTGCCTTTCCCTTTATCATTTTTATTCCCTTTATTGCTATGATTCAGCATCAGATTCGTATATATCTTAAGATCCTGATTTCCTGTAGGCTGTTCTACATTTATGATTCTTTTATTGATGAGATCTTGAATGATTTTTTTTCAATCTCATGCAACTGTTTGTGGTATGGCCTTTGATTTTATGGAATTCACAAAGTTGATTTTCATTATACCAAGGAGGTTTTACATCGGGTTTGTGGTAATTCTCAAAGGTAGGATCTTTGATGAGTTTTTCATCTATCAACTTTTTCATTATTTCCTCAAGTGGTTCCCCCAAAGTGGTGTATTTTTTCTTGGGATAACTCTTGCGTTGGGGTGGTCCTCTTTGCTGATTGAGATTATTGATTGTTGGATTATTGTTTGGTTGGTTTGTTATGTGATGATTGTTTTGGTGTTGTGTTTGGATTTGTGGTGCGGGTGTATGTTGGTCAGGAGCACTAATGACCACCTTGGCATGGACGACACCATCATTAGTAATGTTTTTGTTCCTTGCCCACGTGCGAGGTTTATTGTTGTAGTTGGATGGTGGGCAGTTATTTTGTTGTTCGAGGTATGATGTTGATTCCGCGGGTTGAGTCATAAGGGCTCTTTCGATGCTGAGTGCCTTGGGGATCAACTGATCATATGTGGTGATGCCCTGAACCTTGAGATGAAATGCCAAGCAGCCTTAAAGGTTGGCTATGATGGTGCAAACTTGTTGTTCTTCTGGCATGGTCCACTTGCTCCGATTGGCCTTAGATCACCATCATTGTAGGAATGAGGTGAATGATTCACCCTTTCCTTGTTTCAGAGCTGAGAGTTCTTCTAGACTAACATCCATTGCAATGTTGCATGCATAGTTCTTTATGAATTCATCTATAATTTCTTGAAATGTTCTAATGCCTAAAGGTAAGTGAGAGAACCATTCCATAGCGTGGCCTACCAAACTCCTAGGGAATAGCCACATCAGATAAGTATTGTCATATGCGACTTCCATGCAATGAACCTAGAATTCCCTGATGTGATATTCAGGGTTTCCCATCTCTCGATATTTGTCAAATTTGGGGATTTCAAATCCCTTGGGGAATGGTTTCATCACTAGGCTCCTGTCGAAAGGATATAGACACAAGTTGCTTGGTGTCTTCATTATTCGCCCTGATTGAAGATCGAGCACTTGTTGCGAGAGCAACCTGATTTGTGTCGTCACATCATTTTGCGGATCAAGGGGTGGGATGAAAGTGTTTTGGGGTGTTTCAATCATGGGTTGGATGGGTGGGTTGGTTGGTGTGTTGTTCGATGGTATCTGTATATTATGTCGAGCTAAGTAGGCTTCCACCTACTTTTGTATGAACAACTCCTGTTGTTGATCTTGTTGTTGCTGCGCTAAGATTTGTGCTTGTTGTTGCGCTTGTTGTTGTTCCAACAACGCTTGTTGTTGTGCTTGTTGTTGTTCCAACAATGCTTGTTGTTGGGCTGCCAATTCTGCTGCTTCTTGTTGCTCTTGATATTACTTTATTGCTTGCTGATATGCTTGCAATTACGCTACTTGTCTTTATGCAAGAAGTTGTGATTGATATTGGGCTTGTTGTGCCTAATATTGAGCTTGTGCTTGAGCTTGTGCTTGTGTTGCTTGTGCTTGTACTACTTGTTGTTTTTGTAGAGCTTGTGCTTGAGTAGTCTTGTGTGCTTGCAATGCTTGAGAGGCTTGGGTGGCTTGCTATTATTGTTGTTGCAATAAATCTTGGGCTTGTTGCACTTGTTGCACTTGTAATGTGGCTTGTGCAGCTTGGGTAGCTTGCGCAACTTGAGCAGCTAGGTGTACGACTTTTTGTTTTTGCACTTGTTGAAATCCCCTTTGAAAAGTAGCTTGCAATGTTGCATTGTATTAGCTTGATGTGGTAGAAGTTGATGGTGGTGGGGGTGGTGGTGGATTCAGAATGGTGTTTGTGGTCGTGGTGAGCGGTGATGTCGTGTTGATTATTTGAATGGTGGATGGTGTTGTTGATGTGGTGGTTTGAGTGATAAGTGGCTTTGTTGATGTGATTGTCCCTTGAGAGACCATGCTTTACGATGTTATGGGGGTGTTTGATGATGTTTCAATTGCTTGTGCGTTTGTCATATGTTGTTGCGATATCGATACAAAATTTTGAGCATTTGGCATAATGCTTTGATTGATATTTGGGATGTTGGTTTGATCGATACTTGGTAAGGGGGGAAGCCCTAAACCAAGGAGTGGTATGGATGATGATGGAAAAAGTGGAAGTGGTGGAAATGTAAGGGGTGTGAGTCCCTGAGAAAATGTTGTTGTGTCAAAAATTCCCCCTGGTCCGAACATGTCTCCTTCCTCTTGCAAATTTGTGAGGAGAGAATTTTGAGGTGTTGCGTGGAAAAATGATGATGATAGATCATGATGGAAAGTGAGAGGAATATTCTTATGTAATGGGTTTTTAGGTATATTTTGTTCCAAGGTGGTGTTTGCATCCAAGTTTTGATTATTAACAAGGGGTTGTGCTTGAATAGCATTGAGAAATGCATTTCCTTTATTAACGTTAGGTTGGGTTGGAGCAAAAGATTTCGTGATTTGTGGAATGTTTTGAGTGATATTTTGGGATGGAGGTGTGGATGAGATGGGAATGGTGGATGAGATTGGAGGAAAATATGTCTCCACTATGGTACTCATGTCAAAATCCGAAGGCAATTTGGCCCCTTGCTTTGCTAGTTCAAGCATGTATAATGAAGGATTACGCTTCATCATGATATTGACGATCTTATGGTTTTCTGGATTTTGAAGCATTTCAGTTATTTCATCGTGAGACATCCCAAAGGTGAGGTCTTCTCTTTTGGATTCCTCTTGTGGGTTTTGTGATGATGTCGGAAGGTCAACTGTGAGATTTCCAGACCCAATGGGATTCATTTTAGGAGTGGTTTGACTTAAGTCACTTGTAGTAGATGTTTCTTTGTTGGTTTCCATGTTCCTCTTGTGTTGTGATCTAGTTTGCACCATAAAATAGGGATCAATCTTCAAGAATATGGAAAGTGAATTCTTTAATTCTTTTGGATTGATCTAATTTTAGGTACAAAAGAGAATTTTTAGGGTAATTTAAAGGATCAAAGGGTGATAATGATATGGATGTAAGATGGTTGTTTGATGAATGAGTGGAACTCTTGCAAGAATCTTGAAGGGAAATGTTAAACTCTAGGACTTGATATAGGATTGATTTGTTTCAGATTCGGATTTTGGTGGACTCATAAACTCTAAGAGGTTGGATGTTGTCCTAGAGTTAGATCGTCCACAAGATGATAATTTGTCTAGGTGTGAGAAGAAGGATTCATCTAAACACTCCTATCCAAACAAAATGATTTTGATAATGAGCTCCTAAATCCCAAGATGTTGGATTTTATCAAGGGATGAATTCGTTTGCAAGTTTTGATAATTTGATCCAATATGTGTAGAAGGATGCATCAACACACATTCAATAAAACAATGCTTTGCCCAAAGTTTAACATAAAGGATTTTTCCAAGATTTTTGAAGAGTTGTTGATGAGATGATTTTGGTTTCTCAGATGTTTCAAGGATGGATGAAGTTTTGTTTTGATCCTAAGATGTACCTAAAAAGGCACTTGTTTACTTAGACCTTGATATTGAAGGACAATCTTTTCTCTAAATAAGATGTTCAAACTCTCTAAAAATATTTGGGTTTTGGCAGTAATAGAATGAATACAAACCAGGATTGTTCCTTGAAGCCTTTCTATAAAAGTTAAAAAGAAGTCTTTGTCTAACTTCGTATAGCATAGAGAGACGTTCTTGATGGGCTTTCAGACTAAGGGCTTTCACCTTTGGTTTCTTGATCTTGATTTTGTGTGAAATCATTGGAGACACATGTGTAGGGTCCAATTGTCTTTAATCTTTGCTTAATGGATTCTTTTTACCACAAACACTTCTTGATTAGCCTTCAAATTGAATGTCCAATGTCTCAACTTCATCTCATTTCACAAGGTATATTATGTGAAACTTTGATGAAATTAAGGCAAGGGTTACCTATTGTTTAACTTTAGTGGGAAAATTGAGATTCAAATTCAAGTGTTTAGAAACCTCTAAAGATGTAATCCCAAGGGCAAGCAATAACACGAGAATTTGGTCAATGGTATTTACCTCCTAAGGGGTTTGAAATTTTGAGGTTCATGTTGAATGTTTGTTTGCAAATTTTTTCGAACAAGCAAAGCATTTTGTAACCAAGAAAAAGTACAATCCTATGGATGTGAAAGATAGTATTTGTTGAATCCCCGCTTGGACAAGTCCAGCTAAGCTTATCTTTAGCGAATGGTTAGATTCTTGACCCCACTGGCTCCCCTCCACGACACTCACTGATATGGGGCAGCCAATCATCAACACCCATGAAACTCCCATGGTGTTTTCCATTTCTACTAAAGACCGTAAAAGTGTGGGTTGGCTTCAGAACGACCATTCTTACACCAACAAATAGATCAAGGACTTTGGAAATTCTAGAACATGGGTTTTAATAAGGACTTTCTGTTTGTGGAGATTGACCCATACAACGAGAGTCCCCTTTCGGATCCATCCCGTCGGAATCAACCTCGTGATATTAGTATTTCTTCCAATACCCACATTTATATCCTGGCTAGAAATACTCTCAGGTTCAGAGTGTTACCGGTTGAGTCGTTCCCTTGGGTGAGTACTTTTTCCCCAAGGCAGGTCCTCTAGGATAAACAAAATCGAGTAAAGACAAAATTCGTAACTCGATCAATCTTTGATAGCAACAAAGAGAGAGCGAGTATACACAATAATGCCTCCACTCACACTCGCACAAGATCTTGTTCAATTTTAAACCCAAATCGAAGTGTGGAGGTGATTGCTTTGTCTTAACCTAAAATCATGAAAAAGGCCTTTTGATTCTCAAGATTGCTATAAAGCATGAGAGAAGCGCATACGTCCTTTTTCAATTATGTTAGTTCAAGTAAGCTCTCACAAGAACAAAGTTGTACTTGTTCTTTTTAAATCCACAAAGCAAAATGTGAGTTCTTTTTAAGCACCAAAAGACGAGTGAAAGATACTTTGTTCAATTGTTAATCCAAGAAACAAAATCTAGTAAGTTGCATTCCTAATGTTCATTTTAGCCTTTGCAAGAAGAAATTGAAAGATTATTTTTAAACCCAAATGACATTTGTGTTCTAAGAAAGAAAAGATAATAATTTCTTGAAGAAGTGTTTAAACAAACACTTAAAGTGTTTAAAAAAACTTTGATCTTTCAAAATATCATCCTCATGCTTCATTTTCCTTCGTTTCCTTTGTTTCCCTTCATTTTCACCTTTTGCTTTCCTTGTCCTTTGTTATCCTTTGTACCTATTAAGAAAGAAAATCATTTTATTAAAATCATTTTAAGCATTAACTTTAAATGATAGAAAATGACAAAGACTAATGATTTTAAACTAATGAGATGAATCATTAATTAGAATCATAATTTGCAAATAGATAAATATTTACAACAATTTGAGTAAGATTTCAAATCACTTTTACTCAACACCAATTAATAAGGATGCTTGTAATATTTGGTTTTTTATTTTCAATTATCTACTCAAGAAGACATTGCTCCTGGCTAAAGATATTCACAATAAAAAGAAGAGTAAGGTAGCTAGGCAGCAATGACTTCAACTCTATATTCAATGTCCTTTATTCCTGAAGATCAAACATAGAAAGCTACAACTTATTCTAGATTTTAGGTATTCAATGCTGAGGAACATTTCCCAATCCTCAGTTGTTTTGCTAGAAAGGTAGGCTTTTTTTTTTCATTTACTCTAGGTTGGCCCTTATTGGTACACTAGCAGGGAATACCGAGTGATCTAATGATAAAATATCAATATCTTTAAAGTCCATACAGCCAAATCCTATGCCTGCTATTTCACATGTTGACACAGATCAAAGCCCAGGACAGGAAGTGATTAGCAACAAGGGCGTGGGAGCATGGGGTAGCACAAGGGACAACCAGCAACATTTCCTCTCAATTTGCTTCTAGCTAGTGAAAAATTCAATTTGGTGCAGTCACTACCACACAGTATCTCGATTTTCACAGGCCTCAGGTCAGCAGCCGAATAAGATAAAACTTTCAATCTAGCGCATTTAATCTATGTACGGAGAAGGCAACAGATAAAATTTCAAGTAAATGAAATAGGTAGGTGAATAAAGGAGACAAACGAATAAATGCTAAAAAAAACTTTCACGCAAGTGCATTTGTCATGTGTAAATCCGTGCCCCAACAAAAAAATGATTTTTTTAGAAATCTCTTTCAAGCAAATGAAAATGGTCAGCAAATAGAATGGAAGCATAGAGAGGGTGTGACAAACTACCTCAAAGATGTGGTCCCATGGTTGCAATGATTGCAAGGTAAATTCAAAATGGATTCACTGAAAAGGCTTTAGAAACCTACAAGCAAATGTGTTTGGCTGGTGTAAAACCAATCAACAATAAATGCTCAGCAAGATATTTTCAATCTAGTGCATTTATGACATGAAAACAAAGTTCCCACACTTATGCAATCAATAACTCTGAACCTGCACCTAGAAGGAACTTTCAAATTTATGGAATTGGCGGGTCTTTATTGATGATCAGGTGAAAGTGGCTCAAGTGATCAATAAAAAATGATAGACCAATAGATGCCCAAAACAACATTAATGGCAAGATTCGTACAAAAGGATTCGTAAAAATCTGATAGCAGGACAAGTTGCTAAATGAAACCACCACTACCGTGTGCAACAAAAAAAACAGCGACGAGAAACAAGCACAAGATTTGATGTCGTATGACTGTAATAAAACAATTAATGTCTTAAATCCGTCTAAGATGAAGTTCAAGAGTCACATTTAAGATCACCAAAGACCATTAGCGTCACCTCTCAACACTTGTTACACATGCACAGACCATTCAACACTAAAACCCAAATCCTGGACGTAGAGAAACAGAAGGAAAACACCTACAAATTCTCAAACCAGACAAATACATGCCAAAAACAATTAAAAACAAAACGTGTGAAATACAAATGGAGAAGGAGATGGATCATATGTGGTGTGTGCCTTCACAGTGACTCCTAAAGCCCACACAAATCAAATGTTGTTAGACATTACATAATATGAGTGACTAAGTCTGTGCCATAAATGAATAAAACTCAGAGTAGAGGCAAAAGTATGGATTGATTGATATGGGACGTGATCTTGCAGGATATTAAGAAAAGGCCAAAAGTGATGACAATAATGACAAGTAAATAAAACATTTTTTTATATTTTTATTTATTATTTTAAAAAATAAAAAATAAAAAATTCTTGACATGTTTATAGAAATAGCTGAGAGTGATGACAAAATATTAAAGGAGAATGACTGCATTCACAAAGAATCTTAGTGAAAATTTTGTAAATTGATTTCTATTGATTTGCTACCAAAGTAAATATGATCATTTTTTTTTTGGAATCGAGCATCAAATGGTCTCCAGTTCGCCTCCCTCACCAACCGCCACTTGCAGCGGCCTGTAAAAGCGAATCAACAACTATCTCGCATATATTTCAATGCAAAATGAATCTCAATCGTTAACAATGAGGCAATTGAAATTTGAGCAGTATAAGATAAAATTCAAATGAATGTTGCTTACACAAATGTGGATTATAGATAGACATAGACAAATATAGTGAGATCAACCATGCATCAAAATATTGATATAAATCAACAAATCCACATGTAAAAAAAAAACAAAGACATCAACTAATGAAGCCCTCCTTCTAGCGCCATATGTGAGCACCTCTAAAATCTCCAAAACTCTAAAACCTCAAACATGGGTTAGTTTTATGCAAAACTTATCAAAATGCTCCTATGAAATACCATGTAAATGCTTCAAAATGAAACAAATAACAAGAGAAATCTAGAGACATTACAAAAGCATAACATGTACCTATTCCATATTAGATTGGTGTCAAATGTGCCAATGACCCTTTCCCAATCCTTGCTAAAACTCACAAGATGCAATGCAATATGATGAAGAGAAAAATTAGTTCTCAATTTAAGAGAGTAACTTTGCATGAAGATGTAGATAGGTTGATGAAGATTAAGCCCTCTATTTATAGATTTTCAAATTGGAAGAGAGCTCAAAATAGAGCAATGTGGGATAAAGATTGGACAAATGAGATGAGGCCACTTTTCAACTTGTCATAGGTTGAGGAATGTGCAAGTTTTGGCCAATGTGCCCAAGAGGGGGAAATTCAAATTTGAAATTGTGAAATAAATGTTGAGTGGGGGACATGAAATAGAGAAGTTATTGCAATGTTGGAAGGGACAAGTCAACTTGTCTTCATTTTCAAACTTGAGGGAATATTCCATCTTTATGCCAAATTGAAAGAAAATAAGGATTTTAATAAATCAATAAATTGATTTATTTGTGCAAGTGGGAAAAGCTAGAGGATTTGATGGGTGGTTAGGTTAGGTTAATTAGGATTAGATTAGCTTAGGTGATGATTAGGTGATTTTGACCCCTTTGACTTGAATATTTGATTTATTTAAATAAAAAGGGATGGAAAATGCATTTTGAGATTTCAATTAAATAAAGCTTGGTTTATTTAATTAAAAGGTTGATATTTGATTTATTTAATTTAAATGAATAACCTTAGGAATGAAATTAGTGAGTTTAATTTACCTGATGAATGGATGAAGGTGAACTAAGTTTACTTGATGAATGGACCTAATTAAATGCATGATGCTAATTTTGCATGTCTACAGGATGAAACAGTGTTAAAGAGTTGTGTAATGATTGGATTAGTGTAAGTGGTATGAGGTGGAAGGGAAAATGGTGATGGAGTGTATGTAATGTTAGGGGAAGTGAGGGGGACACTAAGAGGGGTGAAGGTGGAATAAGGAATATGCGATGCCACAAAAGAAGTAGGAATGCTAGCTAGAATTGTGAAAGGAGCCACATGACTAACCTGTTGCATAGTTTTTGTAACTTGAGGAGTGGTATAAGTTGGTATGGATATGATGGTTGAGGGAGGAGGATTGTGAGGTCCTCCTTGGTTTACAACAATGTTCACTGACTGGGAAGTAGAAGGAACATGTTTATTGTATATCTCAACTATTCTCTTCATAACTTGTAAGCCATCATCACTTTCAATCAAACGATGAAGGTTTTCTATCACAGGTATGGAAGTGGTGGAAATGTTTTCAAGGAACAAGTCTTGTTGTAAGTGTGCAAAATCCTCATTAATACTAATGATTTTTTCTTGTGGGATGGGATTGTTTTGTGTGTCAACATTCATTGGATGGAAAGGTGAAGGCATAGTAGTGGTATTTTCCATGCCTAATGCACCATTTCCCATACTAGGAGTAGGAGCTCTTGAGATCCCAAGGTCCGCAACGAAAGTGCTATCGCGGGAATCCATGAGTCTAGAACTTTGTTTCACTAAAGTATTATTAATGGGGCACCAAACACTCATACAAGTACCACAAAAAATGGGGTGAACGTAAATGCAAGGTAATATAGGAGTGAAAAATGCAAATAACAAAAATTCTACAAACTGAAATAGAGAACTAACAATAGATAACAAAAATGCAGGAAAATGCCAGAAAAATGCCTAAAAATGTAATATGAAATGTTTAGGTGGACTGATTCACCCATGGTGGTGAGTGAGTCCAGTTATGATATTTTTTATGTTTTTCAAAAAAATTAAAGTGGTTCTAATGCTTTTCAGATGCCAATTAAGGATATAAATGCAATTTTTTAGTTTTTTCAATGCTATGCAATGCAAAAATGAAATCTAAATGAGTCTTTCACTAATGCAATTTGAGAAACCCTAGGATACAAAAACAAGACAATACCCTAATTGAATTTTGATGCAAATGAAGTCTAGGATGCAATATCCAATGGAAATAAGAAATGTAAAGTACTCAAAATGTAGGTTCACCAAAATAAACTGTACATTTTTGGGCGGGCCTTATAGGCTACTCTTGTGCTCTTAGGATGTTTCACCTAAAAGGAGAGAGATAAACCCTACTCAAAAGATCTAGTTAGGTTCAATAAAATTATGCAATGTATGATGTTATTTTTACTAAATAAAATGATCTAAGTGAAATTAAACTATGAAATTGAGAGATTATGAGTGCAAAATCTAAGAATTATGCAATGTTGGAAAACATAATGTGATATGAAAACATAAACTAAGTATGAACAAATGCAAGACAGAGAAGAAGAAGGTTGAATTAGAGTGCACCTGAAGGTCTGATGAAGATTCTAGAATATTCTAAATGTTGACTGAGATCACTGAAAATCACTAGTGGGACTCATTCGCCACTGTTGGTGAATCAGTCCTACTTCTGATGAAAATTGTTGAAAGCTGGTTTTTGAGTGTCGGGATCCAAAATCTAACAAAATTTGGATTTCCAACCTAAAGGTGGGACTCATTCACCACTGATGGCGAATTAGTCCACTCCCAAAATTATGAGAAATGAGGGAGCAATCCTGTAGCACCAGATCTAAGGTTGACTGCTTGTCGGGTTGACGAAGTTAATTCTGCAGAATTTACAAAAAAAATGTCTTCTCCAAGCTTGAAATAGGTTGTTGACTTGAAACACTTTATTGACTTATTTTCCACTTTTCAACACCTAATAACTTATCAAATTTGCATACAAAATTCTACAAACACACATGCAAAAGGGGAAAATGGTTAAGGGTTAGGTTATAGGGATTTTCCTTGGTCAAATCCCACTTTGGTAATCAAACCCTTAATGAAGAAATGGAATGGATGAGAATGATAAATAAATAACATGCAAATTCTATCAACTTACCAAACCCTTGTTGAAGAAAATATGAAGATACAACAATGGCTACTCCAAAGTACTTGATTAATGCTTGATTGAATGATGCAAAGTGCTTGAATACTTGAATGAAAGTGTGAATAAGTGAACTTGATGAATGGGGATTAAAATGAGAAGAAAAACACTTATTTATACACACTCGTGCCTTAGTAACTTGATGATACTTCATCATAGGCCGACATAAGGTGATTTTAAATAAAAACCTAAAAGAAAATTTAAAATATTTTGATTTTTGAGCCAAGAGGGACTCATTCGCCACCCATGGCGAATGGGTCCCACCTAGGACTCGAATGTGGGTGTCGGGAATTAAGTCACATTTAATGTTGTTTGTCGGGTTTGCATTCAAAAACACACTTAATTAAGCTTTATAAGGGAATAAAGGGGTCAAATAAAGCATAAGAAAGGTGTAAATAGTGAAATTATGCCTAGAAAAGCGTGGAATCTTGTTACAAGACTTTACAACACTTCAAAATAGGACTTGATAAGTGATGAAAAGGTGATTTTTAGGTGAATTGTAATAAATAGAGTCTAGAAAAGTGTAGATTTTTTTTACAATACTTGACAACACCTTCAGAAGATGCCATATTTTAAATATTAAGGACCTAATGTCAGTGTTCAAGCCACATTGCAACATTAAATCAAAGAAGAATGGACCAAACATTATGAAGAAAGGTCTAAAAGACAATGAAAATGACAAGGGACCATTTTTCTACGATGCAAGGTGAAAGGGGTAACAAAGAGGATCAATGATTCTTGGGTAACACACATGCAATAAAGGAGCGTGGTATTGGAGATCATCTGTTAAGTTGGAGAGTTTCAATACCAATAGAAGATTGATACCACAAGACAAAGAGTATGAGGTTGTTGATAGAATAAAATTTAAGTTATGGTTGAATGAGAGGAGGCCATAAAGGTGAAGAGGAATTGTGTTTGTGATGGAAGTGTTAGTTATTGATGTGGACACAAATGAGTTGATAGGTGTTGTTGAAGGTGTGAAGTTGGTTGCATAGGCATGGGGATCACAATGAGGATGATGAATAGCTTAGAGGCCATGTGGAGATGGAAGAGAAGTAGAAATAATTAAAAAAGAGGAGCCATTATGGAGGAGAGGAATTATGAGTTGTGCAAGTAGTATGGAAGGTGATTGAAAGACTAAATTTTGAGGCCATGATTAGATAACATAAAATCTACACTAGATGAAAATATGAAGTTAAGGGTTAATTGGTGGCCATGATTGAGTAGAATATTAATTATGAGAATGCTTTGGTGCAAAAGGAAAATGTAGTAGCATTGAAGAGAGTTGTTAGAAAAAGGGTCACGACAATAGGTTCTTGGTAGAAAAAAATAAATGTATGATGGAAGGTTGGTATTCATTTATCGAAACTTGTGAATGAAGGAAATAGAGGATAATTAAAGGTTTAGGAAATAAAATGTACAAGTCACAAAACATTAAAATGATTAGTAATTAACAACAAGATCAAATGGTAAGCTACAAGGGTGATCATGATGTCATAAAACACACACATTTATCATGCAAAAGATGTTGAGTTAATATGGAGGATCTAAAAGGAGATATTTGAAGGCTTAAAGTACCATAACAACATTGATAGAGGACACTTACATGTAGGATAATGATCAAATATAATCCAAGGGGGATTTGGTTGCATGATTTTAGCTATGGTGCATAATAGGTGAGGATGTTAGGGTAGATAATTTTGAATTCCCAAGAATTTTAGAAAGATATAAGGAAGAAAATGCACATAGAGGAGGAAAAGGTTTGAGAGGAGCATATGAGAATTTAAGGGGAAAAATTGAACCAAGGAAAGAGGGTCTATAGTAGTTGAGAGAAGAAAAATAAATCTACAAATGAATGTAGTCAAGAGTAATCCAAAATAGTTGGCCAAGATAATAAGTCATGAGGAAGAATAAATAATAGGTAAATGCATGGGTATCCATCAAGGGAATATATTAAGGAAGGCATGAGTCTTAGGCACAAAAGGTAAGTGTAGGTAGACCTTTAAGGTTAAGCAAGGTATTGGGAAAGAAGATGCCCATGAAGAGTTGTGTAGAGGTTCTAGAAAGGTGGAGTTTGTGAGTAGGCCAAGGTAAGGAGAAGATATCACATGTGACTAAATAGAAAATGATGCAAGAAGAGGTGAAGAGTCCATGTGATATTGATTGCGTAGTGAGGCAAGAAGTGGTAATGACCACATGTGAGACCAACTAGGCACTATAGTAAGAAGGAAGGTTAAAGGCACATTTATGACCAATTGGGGAGTGTAACAAGAATGAGAGGATACATGTGTGAGTAAAAAGTAGAGGTAAAACTATTTGTGAGAAATAAATTAGTGAGATAGAGAGAGACTAAATAAATATTATGCATGTAAGACCAAAGTGTTGGTGTGCATGTAAAAGAAAATATTTTATGAAATATAAAAGTATCTCATTTGTGGTTTTTGTTCAATTGGTGTCCATGTGTGTGATTGGTTACACCTAGGGTAAGTCCCCATCAGTTTGTGTAAATTGTTGTACATTAGGTGGTAATTATTGGAGCCTAGACTTGTAGGTCTCAAAATTTACAAATTTTTCTCATGTATTCCTTTTTACACTTAAGCCCCACATGATCTTTAATGGAACCTATGCTAAAAATTTATTCTATGTGTTTTCTTGTTCCCCCTCACCTTATACACTTTTTTTGTAGTAATTGAAATCTAAAATTGGCTAAGTGTTCTAATTTATGTTCAAGTTGTAAAAGGTGGAAGTTCATGAGTTAACAAACCTCTAGAAACCTTGATAAAGAGAAGAAGATTGAGTCAATATTTTATGAATGCCACAAAGTTTGTGAGTTCACAAAACTTACAAAACAATATAAGGTTCAAGTTTTCAATAAGTTCACAAGTTCATGAACTCATTAAAAGTGTGATATAGAGAAGATTTTCATGGTAGGAGAAGAAAAATGTGTTCAATGAATGAAGAAGGAGATGACAAAGAAAGATGGAAAATTCCAAAATTTTCAATATTCACATGTTCACAAACTCTGTGAAAGTGTGAAAATGTTTTCCACAAGCCCAAAAGTGCAAAAAAGTAGAGAAACAGGCTAAGATAAAGGTAGAAGGATGATTTATCACTAAGCTTTTTTTCTCACAAACTCATCAAGTATGTGAAAGTTTAATATAAGCCAAAACCTCTGAAAGTGTACAACATTTAAACTGCAAAAAGGATGTTAAAGGAAAAATTCATGCAACATATCTACCCTCATATACCTTGGAACATTTTAACCACTAGGAGTAATAGTGCATGATCTTCTAAGGATTTTCTATGCATTTTAGGTCCTAATTACCATTAATGCAAACAGATTTTTAGGATAGAATAACATTCCCCTATATATTATAGGTACATCCAAGAACTTCTAAGCCATTATTTTAGGTGTGATTTAAAGAAAATGACCATCAAATGGTATGATTGGATCCTCTACTCAGTACCGATCATAATTTTTTCAAATTGAATTAAGATTTCATGTCCCCCCTTTGGTTGTCAATGATTTACAAAGGGGATTTAATGTCTTAATTTTCACTTGTAAAAAGAAAAATATGATAGCAAGCCTTAGGCATATTATCTCTAGAAAAAGGAAAGGTATTTTATACTTTAATGATTTGAGTTTTCGCAAAATGTATAATGAACATCTATAACTTCTGGAGAAAGAGTGTAACTAGTAGATCCAACATTGTTTGAGTGTCTTCAAGGGTATTTTGTAGATTTCTTGTATGTGTTCTTGACTAATCAATTATCTAGAAGATTGTAAAATAATTCTAATGATTTTATAATGTATCTTCTCAAGACAAATAAAGAAATGTACAAGTTTTTTTTCTCAATTACTAAGTAGACTCTTATAAAATTTTGCAACTTATGTTATTAATTCCTTTACATGTGTAAGACCTAGTTTATATGTGCATTTAGATAAATTTAGTCTTTAGGTACATATCTTCGTTAAGCTATATCATTTGGTTTTAGTCTACTTGTTTTGCAAGAATCTTAGACTCTATTGCCCATCTAGGATAGGCATTGTATTGCATCAACTAACTACTCTCTGTAATCCTAACACACCTCTAACAATTAAAAAAAAAACATTTAATATTGTACTTAAATTAGTTTTTCTCCCTACCATGTTTAAATGCATGAAATAACATTAGGGGATATATTTTAATGCAATTAAAATAGCATTTGTTTAATTTGGTGCTTGACCTTGAAATCTTAAAACTAGCATATATGCATGGCATGACAAACTGAAGTATGATATATTGTGCATCGATATGGTTTGTATCAAGCTAAGTGTTTATTTTTGTGGTGACATCTATAGTAGCACCTTTATAGTAGGTGTTAGGGATGGTTGTTAATTGTTGCAGGTTGATTTGTAGCCAAAGGGAGAACTTTGGTTTGCTTCAACATTACGATGTCTGGGGTTCCTTAGGAAAGTTGTGAGTTGGTTGGGTGTGACCTATATTAGGTGTTATCAAGGAACCCAAGGGGTTTGCTTCGATGATCATGAATATTCTTAACTTTCTTTAAATACTTAAGTCTAGTAAATAAGTTAATGAATCACATTATTGATTTCTTCTCATAAATTTTAGAGAGTGCATTTTCTTGAACATGAGGACATGCTAAAAAGAGTGTCACCTACTCTAAAATTAGATAGCATGTGAGCCATTTTTCAAGGGTTTTATTTAAAAGGTTAGACACTAAAATAATAAAGATGTCGACAAATTTTAGACAATACTAAATTCAAATTGCACCTTAGATACAACCAAATACCAAAAAGCATAAAAAAAGAGAACAAATTTCCACAATCCATGAAGATTATTGCTTGAAGTTTCTAGATTCGATTGTGTCACTTTTTTTGCATCAACTTTTTGGATCACACTCTGTGATCCATCATCAGGATGAAGAAGAGAGCATAAGGAGTAAAAGTGAATAGTTGTAGATCTAGCAAAGCATAAAAAGGTTAGAAAGAAAAAGGGTACAAAACCCAAGACAACAAGATATGCAAAGAGGAAGGAAAGAGAAAAAACCATAAAAATAAATTATAAGGATAAAAATACCAAAGGAGAGAAGAATCATAAAAAAATAAAAGCAAGGGATGAAATAACTAATAAGTATCCTTAAAATAAATAAAATATGAAGGCAAGGAATGAGTTAAACAATTATTAAGAAAAATGAAAGCAAGGAAAATGACAAAAATTAATAAAACCTACTAAACTAAACACAAGAAAATAAAGCAAAACCTCATACAATATAAGACAATTAAATAAAATTGAAAGATACAAGATATAAACAAAATTAATTAACAAAATTAGGAGATACAAATATAAATTATATTGAAGAAACAAAAACTAGAAGGACTAACATAAAAGAAAGGAATAAAAGTAAAACGAAGGGAAGACACAAAAGAAAAGACAAGAATATTGGGTTTGGTGGGTACATTTTTTCACCCATATTCTCTTGAAAAAAATTCAACAAAATCTAGGTGAAAAAATGTACCCACCAAACCCAATATTCTTGTCTTTTCTTTTGTGTCTTCCCTTCGTTTTACTTTTATTCCTTTCTTTTATGTTAGTCCTTCTAGTTTTTGTTTCTTCTATATAATTTATATTTGTATCTCCTAATTTTGTTAATTAATTTTGTTTATATCTTGTATCTTTCAATTTTATTTAATTGTCTTATATTGTATGAGGTTTTGCTTTATTTTCTTGTGTTTAGTTTAGTAGGTTTTATTACTTTTTGTCATTTTCCTTGCTTTCATTTTTCTTAATAATTGTTTAACTCATTCCTTGCCTTCATATTTTATTTATTTTAAGGATACTTATTAGTTATTTCATCCCTTGCTTTTATTTTTTTATGATTCTTCTCTCCTTTGGTATTTTTATCCTTATAATTTATTTTTATGGTTTTTTCTCTTTCCTTCCTCTTTGCATATCTTGTTGTCTTGGGTTTTGTACCCCTTTTATACTTTGCTAGATCTATAGTTATTCACTTTTACTCCTTATGCTCTCTTCTTCATCCTGATGATGGATCACAGAGTGTGATCTGAAACATTGATGCAAAAAATAGTGACAATCGAATCCAGAAACTTCAAGTAATAAGCATAAGAAAATAAACAAATAGTACAAACAATCATAGAAATGCAAAATAAATTATGTAAAAAAGAGAAATCCCTTTTATGCTATACATCAGATACATATACGTCTTAGTTTGATACTGTCAAACAAACTAGCTAACAACACAACAATGTAGTGGTAGATAGGGTGGAGTTGAGAAGCAAATCAGAAATACTAATATAAGTCATGGGCGAGGCATGGTGTGGCAATAGCTTGTAAGTCTATAGCTTTCTTCAATGCAGCTCCAAGTTCATCACTCATATCAAGCTTGTGCGAAGGCATCCCATCAGGTAGCGTCCAATCGAAGGAGTGAGCAAGTGTAGCCAAAACCAGATGAACCATTCGATGAGCCAAAGGAAGTCCCACACATATTCTTCTTCCCGCTCCAAATGGCAACAACTCAAAATCCTGCCCCTTGTACTCCATCTTACACTTCTCACCCTCCAGAAATCTCTCTGGAATAAATTTTGAAGGTTCTTTCCAGATGGAAGGATCCCTTCCAATTTCCCACACGTTCACAATGATCTGGTTGTCCTTCGATATTGTGTACCCTGCTACCTCGCAGGAGTTTTCAGCTTTGTGTGGGACTAGTAGGGGAATGGGTGGGTGCAAGCGGAACACTTCTTTCACTACTGCATGAAGGTATGGTAATTGATCTATGTCACTTTCCTCCACTCTTCTATTACTACCAACAACCTCTTCCAATTCTTGTTGGACTTGTTTCATTACATCTGGATTGTGAATAAGTTCTGCCATACCCCATTCTATCGTAGTAGCAGTGGTGTCGCTACCAGCCATGAACAATTCCTGCCACAAATAAAAACTGTTTAAAAATTTGTTGGGTAAATTTTATTGCAATCATTTTGTTGGAACAGGGGAAGCAACAAAACAGAGAAAAATTTATATTAAATAAAACAAAACATTACACTTAGTTACTGAGCTGCAGCTCATACATTAAACACCAAACTGATATTTTCTAACAGCTCTGCAGAGCTGGACTCTGCTAGAGAGTGATTAGCCACAATAAATCTACCTCTATTTATAGAGGGCTCAGGAATTCTCCAGAACCTATTATAGTCACAAAATACATGCATGAAATTTGTTTGATGTCGGTGGAAGTCGGTTGGAGAAGAGTCTAGAATGCTTCTATATTAAATGCATAGTGCACAAACCTATTCGTTCATTGGTAGAAATTAATGCCTACACATTTTAAAAGAATTATCACAAATCGTAGATACCTATTCTAACCATAGCGAGATTTGTCAGTACTAGTGAGTACCCCTCACGAAATAACAGAGGAACAATAAAAATAAAAATAAATTCAATGAAAACAGTTCTTTTCACAAGAGTCCTAGTCAAGAATAATAATAATATTATTATTATTATTTTATAATCCACGATACCCGGCAATCTATTTTTGGGTCTACAGACAGCCTACAGTAATATGGGACTCCTCATACTCCCAATATTGAGGGAGGCACCTAACTCGTGCTCCACAATACGAGGTGTACATACCTTACCCCCTGCAGGATTTAAACTTGTGACCTCTCTTTCAAGAGTACAAGTTCTACATTTCCAAATTTAGCATTTAAACCAAAAAAACAAAAAAATAATCAATTTGCTTCTCTTGAGTCTAAGTTCCACCCTGCATTTTAATAAATTAAGACTTCTTTACGCCTACCGCCAGCAGAAAATAACAAAGAAACTGTAACTAAAACTCTTGGAACTTACAAAAATTAGGGCTCTAATGTCAGTGATAGTCAAATCAGGGCCAGTGGAATCCAGTAAGACGTCTAGAAAATCTTTGTTTGCATCTCCGCTCTGCTCAACGTTTTGGCTTCTCTTGGCAAGGCGATCCTGTATATACACATCTAAAAACTTATGCACTTTTTTAAAATTTATGGCCATCTGATGACACAGGCGCTGAGGATCCAGAAAAGCAAGAAATGGAAAAAAGTCAGCAACATTTGGTGTTGCTGCAAGCTTCATTGACAGGGAAAAAGCATCCTTGAACTCCACAGACTCCGGATTGCTGGGATCAAACACGCTTGAACTGAAGACCATGTTGCCTAACAGATTGAGACCGATGTAGAATACTGTATGGGCAATATTCACACTTTTTCCTTTCTCCTCAAAAATCGACCGCATGGTTCGGAAAATCTCCTCTCTTCTGAGATGCTGCAGAGCTTGGAGTCTCTTGTTGGTCATGAGCTCGGTACCAGCAATACGCCTGAGCTTCTTCCAGTGAGGACCGTAATCAGCCCAGCCTATTGAGGACTTGTGCTGATCAAGGGTCTTGGCTGCTTGTAAAACCCATCTCCCATCAAGATTGTGATCCTGGGTTTTGAGAACCTCTTTCGCCATGGCAGGAGAAGAGACTACCATCACAGTTTTCATGCCGAGACTGTTGGAAATTATAATCTTGAGCAGCGTAATGTCAGGTGCATTAAATGCACTGTCAGTAGAAATCAATTCGGATTTCTTTCCCCCCTGCCGTGCTTGACTTTCTTACTGTCCAGTAAGTACTTTCTAACAGCAATTTATTACTGGTAGGTAAGTTCAAATTTTGAGCGCCAGTTTTTTGTGTACTGGCTGAAAAGCCAAAAGTAAGAATGATTGATTATTCCCGTGCAAGAGACAGACAGTAGTTTTTTGTGAGACAAAATAGGAAGAAAAAGTTCAGCAGAACACAGAACAGAGGGAATGTTCAGGAGCCACTGAACAGTGAAGTTCAGGAGCATCTACCGCAGCAAAAGAGAGTCAGTGAGTCTTACGCCCGTGCGCCAGAAGTGATCCCACACGGAGCAGCATAGCAGAAGCGCCAGTGCACTGGAAAACACACAGTTTCTGTAGTAGCAGCGCAGAAGCGCCAGTGCGTCGGAAAACACACAGTTTCTGTAGTATAGTTGTACAGAGCTTTTGCTCTGAATACTTTGTATGTAAACAGTTTATGACTGCAATATTTTTTGAGCAAATAGAATATTGAAAATGCTGCAAATATTTTTGTCTCCATATTTGTCTGTCTCCTTCTATTGAAAAACTTTCGCTGTGCATGTTTTTTTCATTCTTTGCCTGGCATAGGAGTTCGAGTTGTTTTTTTGACATGGTATCAGAGCTCATTTTTTTCCAACATGGTATCAGAGCCCATAAGTTTACTGGGTAGTCAATTTTAAGCCTTAGATTTGTCCTAGGCGTGCAGAAATAGAATCTTGGTTTCTGGGTATTTGTAAAACCCTTAGATCTTATCTGGGTAGTTTTAGTTTCCCCCATTTTAGCAAAATGGCTGGAGGAGACAATAGGAGTTGGCAGCAGCCACCCATTTTTGATGGTAGAAATTACGATGTTTGGGCAAAGAAAATGAAAACAATCTTTATTGCAAATGATTTATGGGAACTTGTTGTAAATGGGTTCACAGATGTTGTTGACCCGACTGCATTTACAGCTTTGAGCAATGCTCAAAAGAACCAGCTGAAGGAGACACGGAAGAATGATGCAAAAGCCCTCAGTCTGATTGAGGCAGCCTTGACAGAGGCTATTTTTCCTCGAATAGCAGCAGCTAGCTATGCAAAAGAAGCGTCAGAAACACTTCAAACCACTTGTAAAGAATCTGAGAAAGTTAGATCAGTCAAACTCCAGCTGCAACGGAGAGAGTTTGAGACCATGCAGATGAAGGACAGCGAGTCCATTATAGATTTTCACACAAGGGCAGCCACTTTGATTAACCAGCTGAGGATAAGTGGTGAAACCTTGGAAGAACAGAAGATTGTGGAGAAGATATTGAGAAGCTTCCCACAAAGTTTGATCCGGTGGTGATTGCCATTGAAGAGGCAAAAGATCTCACAACTTTGTCAGTTGATGAGCTAATGGGCTCTTTGCAAACCCATGAGCAGCGCCTAAATAGGTCTGCAACCTCCTCCCAAGAGCAAGCTTTCAATGCTCAGTCGAATGCAAGAGGAAGGGGGAGAGGTAGAAAAGGTTCCAGACGTGGTAGAGGAAACTCTAGACGTGGAAATGATGGTGATGAAAGCTCAGCCCGAGCAAGCAGTCATGAGGGGGCGACCAGCTCTCAAGGAGGAAAAAAGAACAGCAGTTCTTATCAGAAAAAAGATAAAAGAAATGTGCAGTGCTACAACTGTCAAAGGTATGGTCACTATGCAAGTGATTG
This sequence comes from Sequoia sempervirens, assembly GCA_007258455.2. Classification (NCBI taxonomy): domain Eukaryota; kingdom Viridiplantae; phylum Streptophyta; class Pinopsida; order Cupressales; family Cupressaceae; genus Sequoia; species Sequoia sempervirens. The sequence goes on along the minus strand of VDFB02058242.1, from coordinate 115,767,486 downwards.
CAGACAAAAACGTGACCAAGGGAGTCAGAATGCACATGTTGCTGACTCAAATGTGGCTGGAAATGAAAGACAGTCACAAGTCTTCATTGCTTGTAACCTTGCAGAACAGAGCAGCGCTGAAGTTTGGTACTTGGACAGCGGCTGCAGCAACCACATGAGTGGTAACAAAGACTTGTTTGCCTCCATTGATAGCAGCGTGAAGTCTGAAATAAAAATGGGCAACAATGAGATGGTTCCAGTTATGGGCAAAGGCATGGTATGCCTACAAACCAAGCATGGTGATGAAAGACAAATTTATGATGTCTTCTATGCTCCAGGTTTGAAACATAACCTCTTGAGCATTGGACAGATGGTCCAAAATGGGTATAGAGTGCTGATGGAGAAAGGGGAATGCATCATCTATGATAAAGATGGAAGCAAAAGAGTTATGGCAGCGGTTCAAATGACACAGAACCGAATGTTTCCTCTCAAGATGCAAATCTCAGCACAGTCAAAAGGCCTACAGCAATCAGCCTTCAAAGCAGCCATTCAAGATATCTCCAAGCTATGGCACCTCAGGTATGGACACTTAGGTTACTCTGGTTTGAGTCTTTTGTCCAAGAAAAATATGATAGATGGTTTGCCAAAAATTGTAGAGCCTAATATTAGATGTGAAGCTTGCATTTTGGGCAAGCAACATAGGCAGCCTTTTAATTCAGGCAACTCTACAAGGGCTAGAGCACCATTGGAGTTGGTGCATACTGACTTGGTAGGCCCTATGCAAAATCTGTCTTTTGGCAAAAGCAGATTTTTTATGACCTTTATAGATGATTACAGCTGTAGGACATGGGTCTATTTTTTGCAGCATAAGTCTGAAGCATTTGATAAGTTTTTGTTATTTAAGGCCCAGGCTGAAAAGGAGAGTGGACACTTTATTAAGGTCCTAAGGTCAGATCGTGGAGGGGAGTATACCTCCAATCAATTTGTAAATTTCTGCAGGAAAAATGGCATCAAGAAGGAGCTCACAGCCAGTTATACTCCGCAGCAAAATGGAGTGGCTGAAAGAAAAAATAGAACCATTGTGGAGATGGCAAGGAGCATGATGAAAGCAAAGGGACTCCCTATTGAATATTGGGGAGAGGCTGTAGCAACAGCTGTTTATCTGATAAATAGGAGTCCAACAAAGGCAGTCCGTGATAAAATCCCTCAAGAGGCATGGACAAAACAAAAATGGTCAGTTGAGCATTTGAAAGTGTTTGGGTGTGTAGCCTATGCACACGTGCCTAAAGAAAATAGGCAGAAATTGGATGACAAGGGTGAAAAGTGTATTTTCACGGGCTACTCTACAGAGTCCAAAGCCTATCGGCTATATAATCCGGTCACCAAGAAGATAATCATCAGTAGGGACGTGGAGTTCCTAGAAAGTGAGTCGTGGGATGGAAAAGTTGACAGCAATACTGATATTTCTGTCTCCATACCCCTTAAGGATGAAGAAGCTGCAGAGCGCAGATGCGCCGGAAACCTACAGGAAGCTGACAGTTCAGAAAATAGCAGCAGTAGCTCCGGAAATTCTCAGCAGAGAAGATGCTCCGGAAACTTCCAGCTCCGGAAACTTCCAGCAGGGAAGATGCGCCGGAAACTTTCAACAGGAAAGTTGCTCCGGAAACCTACAGCAGCAGACTTCTTCATCAGGCCAGCAGCCAAGTAGCTCCGGAAATTCAGACCCCACTCTCGCCTCCCTAGTGCCAAGAAAGACTAAGAGTCTAAGGGAGATCTACCAAGGTGAAAGGTATGATGAAGCTTTTAATGAGAGTGTAAATTTCGCATTATTTTCTCATAGTGATCCTATTTATTTTGAGGAGGCTGTAAAAGAACAGAAATGGTGTGAAGCCATGGATGAGGAGATAGATGCAATAGAAAGAAACAAGACATGGGAGCTCACTGATTTACCCAAAGGGAAATCAGTTATTGGTGTCAAATGGGTCTACAAGACCAAATGTAATGCCGAAGGAAGAATAGAAAGGCATAAGGCAAGATTAGTTGTCAAGGGGTACAAACAGCAGTTTGGGAGAGATTATGATGAGACTTTTTCCCCTGTTGCAAGGATGGAGACCGTGCGGGCAGTCATTGCAATTGCAGCCCAGCACATGTGGAAGGTTTATCAAATGGATGTGAAGTCCGCCTTTCTCAATGGAGTCCTAAAAGAAGAGGTATATGTGGAGCAGCCCTTTGGATATGAAGTTCCAGGTAAAGAACACAAGGTATATAGGCTGAAGAAAGCTCTTTATGGGCTGAAACAAGCTCCACGGGCATGGTACAGCAGGATTGACTCATACTTGATGAGCAATGGCTTTAGCAAAAGCGATGGTGAGCCCACTCTTTACATCAAGGCAGCAAATGGTAAGGTTTTAATTGTTGTCTTGTATGTAGATGATTTAGTATTTACTGGGGATGATGATTTCCTCATTGCTGATTTTAAAAATGCCATGAAAAGAGAGTTTGAAATGACAGATTTAGGACTCTTAAGATATTTTCTAGGCATAGAGGTCCAACAATTGGATAATGGCATCTTTATTTCACAATCAAGTTATGCCAAACAAATCTTGGAAAGATTTAGGATGTTGGACAGCAAAGCAGCCCCAACCCCAACAGCTACAGGTCTGAAGTTGAGTAAAGAGGACAGCAGCAAGAATGTTAACCCAACTCTTTATAAGAGCATGGTTGGAAGCCTCATGTACTTGACAGCCACAAGACCAGATTTAATGTATGCGGTAAGCCTGATTTCTAGGTTCATGGAGCAACCTAAGGACACACACTGGCAAGCAGGTAAAAGGATTCTCAGGTATGTCAATGGCACAAAAAACTATGGCATAATGTATACTGCTTCTAATGAGTTTCAGCTGGTTGGGTACACTGACAGTGATTGGGCAGGAAATGTGGATGATAGAAAGAGCACATCCGGGTATGTTTTTCACTTGGGTTCAGGAGCAGTTTCTTGGGCTTCCAAGAAACAACCGATTGTTGCTTTATCCACAGCAGAAGCAGAATACATAGCAGCGAATGCAGCAGCATGCCAAGCTGTGTGGCTAAGAAGGATCTTAGCAGATTTGAGAGAAGAACAAGAGGATGGAACAGTAATTTTCTGTGACAATGTTTCATCAATTGCCTTGAACAAAAATCCTGTGTTTCATGGAAGAAGCAAACATATTGAAATCAGGTATCATTTTATTAGAGAATTGGTTGAGAATAATGAAATTAAAATAGAATTTTGCAGGTCAGAGCAGCAGCTCTCAGATATTTTTACAAAGGGTTTGTCAAAAGAACCTTTTGAGCGCCTAAGATATAGGCTAGGAGTGCAGGAATGCGCCAGAACTTTAGTTCTGGAAAACACAGAGAAGTGCAGGTGCGCCGGAACTTCAGCAGACAGTTCCAGAATGCAGATCAAAGGAAAACAGGTTTGCGCCGGTGCTTCGAAACTTTTGTGGCGATGCGCCGGAAGTTTCGCATAGTGTTGAAGAATAGGTTTGCGCCGGAAAATTTGCGCCGGTGCTCCGGAACTTTTGTGGCGATGCGCCGGAAGTTTCACATAGTGTTGAAGAACAGGTTTGCGCCAGAAACTTTGCGCCGGTGCTCCGGAACTTTTGTGGCGATGCGCCGGAAGTTTCACAGAGTATTGAAGAGCAGAAACTTTTGCGCCAGAAACTTTGCTCCGGAAGTTGCTCCGGAAGCTTTGCGCTGGAAGTTTCCAAATAATGATGAAGAGCAGAAAGACTCAAGATTAAGGGGGAGTGTTGGAAATTATAATCTTGAGCAGCCAAATGTCAGGTGCATTAAATGCACTGTCAGTAGAAATCAATTCGGATTTCTTTCCCCCCTGCCGTGCTTGACTTTCTTGCTGTCCAGTAAGTACTTTCTGACAGTAATTTATTACTGGTAGGTAAGTTCAAATTTTGAGTGCCAGTTTTTTGTGTACTGGCTGAAAAGCCAAAAGTAAGAATGATTGATTATTCCCGTGCAAGAGACAGATAGCAGTTTTTTGTGAGACAGAACAGGAAGAAAAAGTTCAGCAGAACACAGAACAGAGGGAATGTTCAGGAGCCACTGAACAGTGAAGTTCAGGAGCATCTGCTGCAACAAAAGAGAGTCAGTGAGTCTTGCGCCCGTGCGCCGGAAGTGATCCCACACGGAGCAGCAGAGCAGAAGCGCCAGTGCGCTGGAAAATGCACAGTTTCTGTAGTAGCAGCGCAGAAGCGCCAGTGCGCCAAAAAATGCACAGTTTCTGTAGTATAGTTGTACAGAGCTTTTGCTCTGAATACTTTGTATGTAAACAGTTTATGACTGCAATATTTTTTGAGCAAATAGAATATTGAAAATGCTACAAATATTTCTGTCTCCATATTTGTCTGTCTCCTTCTATTGAAAAACTTCCGCTGTGCATGTTTTTTTCATTCTTTGCCTGGCATAGGAGTTCTGAGTTGTTTTTCTGACATGGTATCAGAGCTCATTTTTTTCCAACAGAGACGAAGAGTCATAAGAGGGCCATATTGCTGAGAAAGGGCCAACAGAGCCTCAGTGGCCTTTCCTCCTCCCAATTGAAGGAGATTTCCTAGTAATGGCAAAGGTGAAGGTCCAGGAGGAAGACAAGGCTTGGACTTATCCTTCCTTACCCTCTTGAACAACAGATACACTATCACACTGCCAATGACCACAGAAAACCAAGAAAGATTCTGTATATCCATATCAGTATAATCTAAGTGTAGCCCAATTAACAATCAAATTAGATTTTTTATAAGCTTCGGTTCAATAACTTGGGCATTCCTCACAATTTAGAAATGTGAATTCAATAACTTCGACATTCCTCGCAATTTGGAAATGTGAAGTAACCTCAGGCAATGAAGAACATGACTATAAAACATGCTCTCATTGATCTATATATAGTCAGTATGTGTATGTTACTGGTATAATGGATTAATAACTTAATACATGCCGTGCAATTCCAGGATCAGCACAGAGGAAACGTTTTCTTGTCCATTTGCGTAGTAGTAGAGTCATGCAAACCTGAAATTCTGAAACCTACTACATGGAAAAACACCAAGTTCTTGAAGTTTGAAGTCAATAATATTCATTTTGACAGTGAGAGATTCATGATCATACGGCATGGACAACGATTCATCACTCAGATTTTCTGTGAAAAGTTCAACATAGAACAAGGAAAATGTTTTGTAAAAATTGAAAATGGTTGCTCAATGTAGAAAGTTCTAACGATTCTTTCATTTGTCCGACCTTGCTTGTTTGAATTCGATAAAATGTCAAGATATATTTGTCTGGTCGTATACTTAACTATAATTCAATGGCGTTGAGGGAACGTGTCAAGACCAGCAGACGTACATTGAGAGAAATTTTTTGTTTAAAAATAGAGATGGCATGATATTCAAATAGCGTGATTCTATGTGGCTTCATCACAAGTTCAATAAAAATATCATATTTGACCATTAAGAGTGTTGAAAAGTACAATATTTTATCAAATATGAAACATTTAGTGGATCTATAAATGTTTTGTCTCATCTGAACCTCAATGCAAGATTAAATTAGCATTTAGAAGTATGCTCTTTATTTTTAATTTTTTTAGTAATTTATTATATATGTTAGAAATAAATTTTGATTGTCATATTATTATTTAATTATTTAAATTTGTTTATTGTCATCTTTTTGTTTCATTAATTTTGTAATTGTGAATGAAATTAAGTGCACATTAAAGTCAATCTTATGGTAATTATTTCAATTTAATTGTAAAAGAGTGAAAGAACTTTATCATTTATGTGAAACAAATTTTAAGTGAGCTTCTATTCTTAAAATTCAGCCATTTCCACATAGAATAATTTGATAGTTCATTGATTATAAATAGTGTAAGCATTAGAATATTATAACTGTATTTTTGAGTAGATAAGCAAGGAAGGGCCCTGATCCGTTACAAAGAATACAACAGAGTTGAACAACCCAACAACACTTAAGCTTAAGTTTATGTTTTAGTTTGTTGGGTTTCTTACTTCTTGTGAGTTCCTCGTCTGCCTCTATGATTGTTTTGTAATGGGTACTGGCCCTTCTAGTTTTAATCTAATCAAAACAACATAGACTAGCCAAACACAGCAACCAATCACAAAAAAAATCTCAAGAAAAACAAAAAACATACCAATAGCAAGAGAAGAGCCGCCAGCAAAAGACAAAACAAAAACAAAAAATCAGAGAGAAACAACTCAAGCTCTAGATCTAGAACCCAATGAATTTTCCTCCAAGGGCTTGTTAATCTAAATAGATACCTTCTTAGCAATACATTTCTTCTTATGTTGCACAACTATCCAAGAAGAATCAAAAACTAATTTTGAAACATTTAGACGAAAAGAGGGAGAATCCCCTTTAGAGTAGCTAACAAGTGGAACAACAATTAATTTAGGTGAAGCATCCAAATCCAATCTTGAAGTAGCAAGACTCATAGATGAGCCAACCTTTTCTAGAAAGGGAGGAGGCAACACATACAACAGTAAGAGTAGCCTTGTCTAGAATTAGTGCAATAGAAGCCATAGGAGAAACAACACCACCAACAATAGGATTATTTGTCTATGTAGAAGGAAAAGGAGGCTTGGAATCTTTGCAATCAAAGAAGAGTCTGCTTTAGGGTACATAGTTAAATATTCCCAGAGAGAATTCTTTCGCCAAGTGGAGGATGAAACAAGATGAGAGCCATGAGGACAATCATGAGCCAAGTGACTAGTAGCAAAACAATATCTATAGTGAAAAGGGATACCTTTGCAATCCACTAGTTGAGACCAAGACTAGCCATTAACCTGAAGCACTACCTCACCAGGTAAAGCCTAAGACAAATAAACCTCCACCAAAATCTGAGTAAAGGAGGTGTGAGTAAAATTCTTGGAAGCATTATCCACTTTCAAGAACCTACCTAGAGCATTACCAATACCCTCATAAACAAAGGGACACCAAAATTGTAAGGGAAGATACGACAATCTCAACCAAATAGGCATAACATCAATGGGTTCCTTCAAAGGGTTAAAGGAATGAACCCAAGGCCTCATGGATAGGGGTTGAGAGTCTCATTCCCTCATGCCATGGTCCAAGATAGTTTGTCTATCCATTGAATAATTAAAGAAAATAATTAAAAACCTTTGACAGAAGGGTAAATCTCCATCTTACCCACCACTAAAGATGTCCACTGCTTTGATATCCAAAGGTACAAATCTAGAAGAGAAGGCCACAAGCAAAAAAATATCCAGATAAGACCCAACTTTCAGAAATAATCAATGCATTTTGAGACCTACTATCCAAGAGAAATCATACGAGCAACACACACACAAAAGAGATTGCTTAGGGCCCACACCCACATTACTAGACCGCACAACCTCAAAAAAAGATCTAGTAGCTTGAGCATAACTAGAAGAGCCCTTTAAAGCATCCACAATCGGGGACTAAAAGACAGTAGGACAATCAACAAAAAAAGACACATTTGTACCTGGTGATTGAGCATCTAAAGAGAGATTAAGGATCAAATCACACTCAAGATAAATGGGAAGCATACATGTAGGGGAGTGGGAGAGGCAGGTGTTTGCTTTCAGTTGTTTATGATTTGTGGTTTGTCCTTGATGACAAAATTGGTTCTATCATTTGGTATTCTCAGCTTTTTTAATGATCAATGGTTCTCTGATTTGGAATTCTCAGCTTGATATGGATATGGATATTCACATTGGTTGGTGTTATGATACACAGTTATAAGATTTTGATTTAGGATTTTGATATATGATGATGTTGACAGTGTTTATCATTTTCACAGGATGATTTTCAGTCTTATCCTTCAAGGTTACAAGTCACAGGTATATTTAGTTGATTATTATTAGTTTGTCTTTGAATGATATATTAGTGTATTATTAATCTTATAGTATTGCACTATTGTATTGTTTTAAGGCATTCACGTTATTTATACTTGATTTTTCTAATGGTGTTTACATCTGGCTTCTTGAGATGACTTTTGGCTCAGTTTTAATGCATTGGCATCATTGATATCACTGTGGTCTTTGCACTTGAAGCATTTTAGATTAATCAAATAAGGTGATTCAAGTAAATTCATTTTATTTTGCTAAGGATTCTTAAGCTTCCTTGTTACATTCAAATGTAATGATATTGTTTTAAGGAATTTGATACACACATTACTTTGTGGCATTTTCGATACATACTTTGATGGTTTATAGTTTATAAGTTATGGCATTGCTAGCAATCACCTTGTAAAGTGATAAAGGTATTGGGCACTAAAAGTGACATAAGAGTTTTCTATTGGAAAGAATTATTGCCGGGCATGCTAAAATTTGTGATAAAGTTTATCCTAAGCCCGAGGTTGTTGGGTATACTAAAGGTTAAGAGCTTATTTTAAAAGCTTAGTAAAAGGCATTTGTTATTTCATTATTTCAAATCCCTCAATAGGGAACGATAGTCAAAAAATCACATGAAGAATATGTTCAGGGTTTGCAATGATCAGGTGGAATGTTGTCGACAACTTGAAGTGGCAAAGCTCCAATACATTGGGTAACATTTTGTTTCATTTTTTCCTCTTATTTAACAGTTATTTGTTTAAGGCTTAATCATGTAGAGGTAAACAACTATCAAAATTGTTGATTCTTCAGTTGGTATGTAAAAGGAAAATGAACATGCAGTTTTGATGGTTAATTCTGGTTAAGAGTTTGAATGTTCACTATGAGCTAATGAAAGCTTGACTATGGTGATCCCATAATAGTGGTTTACAATTTTTGCCAAACCGACACCGAAATTATTATTTTTAACTAAATCTTCACATTCGGGCACCTATAGCTACTAAATTTGTGAGGAATTTGAAGATGGTGCAAACTAGAGTCTCATCAAATTTTGTCTGTAGATTCTAAAATATTTTTTTCAAAATTTTTGGAATCAAATTCACTTCTTTCCATCTCCCATGAAAATTGATTTTTTTAGAAAACAACATTTTTAAAAAGTGGCTGCAAGTATAGCATAACTTTTTTTCCATGAAGGATAAAATTCTAATTCTTTCAAATTTAGATTTGTAACTTTGATATCTAGTGCTTCCATAGTTAGATAGTTTTTTTATTGAATATTTTTCCTTAATCAAGTTTCAAAGTCAAACTAATTACAATTTAGACACAACAGGACCAGATAATGTGTAACTTTTTGTATATGTCAAAAAAATTTATTTATTTTTGTTGGATCAAGGACTTTAATATCCGTGCACTCATATTTTTTCAATTTTTTTGATAATCTTCTATTTTTCCACATGTGAAGAACAAAGAAATTCATTTTGGATGAAAAAACTATATTTAATAAAACTTAAAAAACAAATACATAACAAAACCAAAACATATTAAAATTATATTCATTGGATAGCTTATTCTAGGAATACCATAATCATTTGAAATAAATTTTAAATGAATTCATTTGATCCCCCAAAAGCTAAATCAAAAGTGATTTTTTATCAGCATTTTGATAGGTGTAAAGGAGACGCATTTATAGGTATGGTTTAAAACTAGCGAGGTTCTATCCAAGGGGGTTTGATCTAAGGTGATTTGATCAAACCCTCTTCAATTGGAATCCTTAAAATGGAACTTTTTAAGGCTTAAATCATTATATTTTCTAAAAATATGTGATTTCAGCTAAAATTCGTTCCTCTCGGAATTGTAAACCACTATTATGACAACACCCTATGGAAGTTGGATAGAGAAGATTTGTTGGCATCTTTCAGTTGGGTAGTTCTAGAACTCCTCGACAGATCTTTATGGTATTTGTTCAGTTTTCTTCCACTGTAATCAGGTAATGCAAAAATCTCTCTTGATGCTTACGGGCCTTGAGACAATTTGTTAAGGAATTTGTTAAGAATGATAAAAGGATTATCTTTTTGAAAGAAATGAAACTATTTTTATGCTCACTCAAATCTGTATGGGTTTTGTGAGTGAAACTTCAGTTTTGAAATACTATTGTTAACAATATTTAAGGGTTTAACATTTTTGTATTATGATTAAAACCCTTTAGGGTTTCTGGATGATTCTTCTTGCGTTGTAACAAAAATACTCTCATTTGCTATGAAGTTAAAGTACCTGCTTAAACTTGTTAAAGAGTTTGTTAAAAGACTCTTTAGGGTTTCTCACATGTAACCCTAACCCGAGTTGGTTTATAGTTATTGAAACTACATACAAAGGTTATTTCATGCAATGACTTTAAAAGATAACCTTCAGACATTTTTTTGGCTGACTTGGAAGAAGAATACAAGACTTCAAGCTTATCTTTAATAGACATTGTACATAAGTTGTATTGTACTAAAAATATTTATAATAGTGATTCTCAGATTATTGTATTTAAGGAAGATGCTATTCTCATACAACATTTTTCAATGTGCTTATTAAAAATATTTATAGTCTTCTATTGAGACACTAGGACTGCAAATTAAACTTCTAGGGTATTGATAGTATACTATAACTATTATGCATTGTAAAGGAGTTGGTGCTCTTGTATCTTGTAAAGTTGGTGCTTCTGAACTTTGTGGAGTTGGTGCTCTTGAACTTTGTGGAGTTGGTGCTCCTAAACTTTGTGGAGTTGGTGCTCCAGAACTTTGTAGAATTGGTGCTCTAAGTGAATAAAGAGAGATTTTTCGAGTGGTTTTTATTCCCCAAGAGGGTTTTCCACTCAGGACATATATTTTTTTATGTGATGATTTTATGTGTGTGATTTTTCTTATCTTTCTCGTCTCAATGTGTCACCAAATGCATTGAATGGTTACTAATTATCAGTATTTCATCTATGCCAATGTTTATGTCAAAATATCATGCATAAAAGGTTCTATTATTAATGTGGTGTTTGATACATATGAAAGTGTAAAACATATTAAGTTCAACCTATGTTAATGTTATGTCTATATGTTTAATTCATGGTTAATGCAAACACAATACTATTCAAGCATGAGTCAAATCTGTTCTATAAATTTTCATTTGATCTTTTGGTTCAAAAGTCAATTAAATCCTTGGATTTGTATAATTTTGTGACTTACACGAATCATTGATTCACCCACCCCCCTCTCAGTGATTTTATTCTTCCAACAAGTAGTATCAGAGTTAGACCCTTGCATAAGTCTAACCAACTTAAGGGGATTTTTGGTTGTGGAGTACTTGTTATGGGTAAGTCCAAAAGAAATAGAAGTCAAAAGAAAAACACTAGTGTCAACTCTAGTGAAGTATTGTCTCAAGAAAAGTCTTTTCTAGTTGACTCTATAAGTTTTAATAAGGAAAATCTTGTAGAAGAAAATATGTCTAATATAGAACTTGATGAATTCATAGTAAATATGAATGAATCAGATATAGAAGAGTGTGTAAATGACTTTTAGGGAGTAATTCATTTTGAGGCAGAACTTATTTCTACTCTAGAAGAGATTAAGAGGCTTAGAAAGGTAAATGCAAAATTAGAGAAGCAACTCCAAGAAGAAAGGGAGCTTAAGGTTAAAAATCTTACAGATCTTAAAAATGCAAAAAAACTAGTTATAGATTGTAAATATGAACTTGAAAAAGGAAACAAGATGAAGGAGGAGAATAATTTTCTAATAAAAAGACAAGAAGAATTACACAAATTAATCATTAGTTTGAAGTTAGAAGTCCAAGAGTATAAAAGGATAGCAGATGTAGCAAATTTTGATTTGGAAGTTAAAAAGATTGAGTGTCAAAAATTGGAAGGAGAGGTAATTGCTCTAAATAAAGATCTTGAAAGTGTCAAGATTTAGAGAAATCATAAGTTTGAACAAAGCACCATTAAGCTAAATGAGATGTTGAATAAGCAAAAGCATCACAAAGAAATTTTTGGTTTAGGATATGAAAAAGGAAAAAGTTTAGGAGTTCATGATGAGTCTCAACATGAAATAGTATTTGCAACAAAAGATGGACAGAGTTTCAAGGTTAAATAGTCACCAAGAAAGAAGATAGATCTAGAGTGTCATGCTACTGTTTCTAACACAGAAACCAATGTTACTAATAGAAGACAACACAAAGACACCAACAAAGTTGGAAGAAGAAACAACTTGTCCATAGGACTTTCATCTACCAGAAAAAATTATTCAATGAGGTATAGGGTGATCCCACAATAGTGTTTACAATTTTTGGCCAAACTGGACACTAAAATATTTTTTTTTAACTAAATCTTCACTTTCGGGCACCTATAGTAGCTAAACCATGAGGAATTTGAAGATGATGCAAACTAGAGTTTCGTGACATTTTGTCTATAGATTCTAAAGATATTTTTTTCAAAAATTTTGGAATCAGATTGCACTTTTTTTTCCATCTCCCTCAAAAACTAGTTTTTTTTCAAAAACAACATTTTAAAAAAGTGATGCTCATCGTATAACGCATAACTTTTTTTCCATTAAGGATAAAATTCTAATTCTTTCAAATTTAGATTTACAACTCTGGTATCTAGTGCTTCCACTTGGTTAGATAGTTTTTTATTGAATATTTTTTCTGTAATCAAGTTTCGAATTCAAACCAACTATAATTCTGACATAGCGCGACTGTATAACGCGTAAATTTTTTTGTATGTATTGAAATTCAATTTATTTTTCTTTGTTGGATCAAGGACTTCAATATATAGTGCACTAATATTTTTTTATTATTATTTTAATAATCTGCTATTTTTCCACATGTGCAGAATAGAGAGCTTGATTTTCAGTGAAAAACCTGCATTCACGAGAAATTAAAAAAATATATAATAATCAAATTAAACTTATTTAAAATTATACTTTTTGGGAAGCTTATAATAAGGACTACATACTTGCAAAAAATAAATTTGAAATGAATTCATTTGATCCCCCAAAAGGTAAATAAAAAGGGGTTTTTTAATAGCATTTTGATAGGTGTAAAGGAGACTCTGTTATAGGTATGGTTTAAAACTAGCGGGGTTCTATCCAAGGGGGTTTGATTTAAGGTAGTTTGATCAAACCCTCTTCAATTAGAATTCTGTAAATGGAACTTTTCAAGGCTTAAATCATTATATTTTCTAAAAATATGTGATTTCAGCAAAAATTAGTTCCTCCTAGAAATTGTAAACCACTATTGTGGCAGCAGTGTATAACGATTCTCAGTTTCATGGTTATTGCTATGTTTGTCACAAATATGGTCATAGAGCTAACGATTGTGGTTATAGATTGCCAAATAAGAATTACAAAGTTGTATGTTTTAACTGCAGTAAGGTTGGGCACATGAAACTTGAGATTTTTGGTTTCTAAGAAGACATCAAGGTTTGGATTTTTGTGGTTTGTCAAGAAGTAATCATGATTACCCTACTACTCATCATGTTATATGTTTTAGATGTAATAATGTTGGGCCTAAATTACACTAGTGCAAGTATAACAAAAGAACAGGTACTTTGAACAAACAAAAGGATCCTATGATGATTTGGAAAAGAAAACAAGACTCTAATCAAGTGCATGTTACACAAAAAGCTTCACCTACTGCATGAGATGCAATACAAGGTAAGAGGGAGCAGGTCGGTGTTTATTATTTTTGCCCCTAGAGAAAACAAGGAAATTGAGGAAGATTAATAAGTATTGATGAAGTTGTTTTGATTGCCTCTTGAATTGATTTAATCAATAATGGTGTTGGTATACTGGTAATATACCATAATGATTTTGTTTTCAAAGAGTGTAAATCAATTGATTAAGTTATCAAAAGTTGGAGAGTTATACCAAAGACTCAGTGACAAGGTGTGATTGTTAACTATTCTATCATTCATCTTTGTTTACATTTCTGAAAAATGGTGGCATATATCAGTGACACTTTGAGGTAGTTTGATATAGTTTGTAATGCTTTGCACCACTTGACTTGGCACAGTTGGTACTTATTGTATAAATGGGTACTTATGATAATATACAATTCAATTTGGAATTGAACTTAAGTACGATACTTAGATTCTAGAAATTTTGGTTGACATGATCCAACTTTTTTGTTACTTGGCATTTTGATAGTGGACATATATATTGTAATTATATATCCAATAATAAGATATCATTACAAAGATAGGAAATCACAAAGTGGCAGTGATATTAATTTTTGGTGGAACAGTTTAATTTCGTTGTTACAGAGACAGTTTATATAATAATTTGATTCATTTATGATCCTACTCTATTGAATACCATAGGTACATGAAGTTATATGACAGTTTTTGAAAATGTGACAGTGGTATTGTATAGTGTGATGATAGTTTCAGGTTGATAGTGAAAGAAAAGTGCATGGAAGGATTTGCAACTTGCATGACTGGAACTTGGAAAGGTTTGAAGTCTTTGCTTAATCTTATGTATTTAGTCAGTGGGAGCATGTGGTTTGTTGACTTACTTCTTCCAAGGATTTTCAGATTTTCATGTTACAAGGTTTAACAACCATCAATATGTTGATAAGTACTTGGTTGATACTAACATGTATTTTAGTGATATCACTTTGCAGCATTTGGTCTTTTTGATTTGGTTGATCACATTGGTATTGGATATGTTTTAAATTTTAGTGGTTTTGTTTTACTTTGGAAATTTGATGTAGTTTTTGAGGCTTCATGACAGGATAATAGAATAAAAGACTCAGACCTTATTAGATTTGAAGTTAAGACCAAAAGGCACAAAGATAGTGATATTTGACAATGTAATGCTTCAATTATGGGGTGTCTCACAAAAATTGTTTTTTGACAAAAAAAGATAAGTGATGGTTAGGTGATGAAGTAGTGAAAAGTGAAGGACTATAGATAGGTATACACCAATTCATGTTGGATCTTTGTGACGGGTAAAAAGGTGTATGTAGTATTTTATTTTATTGTTGCTGACAAGGTATGTCGATTTCTATGTTAAGGTATATTTGTTCTCTAACTTTTGTTTGCAATGAAAGAAAAGGTTGATGTAAAACTATGCAATTGTAAAGGCGTTTATAAAGTCATGATAAAGGTTGAAGATAGTGGTGATATTGCATTAGTGCTATTAACACAAAGGATTCTTGCATGACACAATGAATTTTTGTTATGTCTTCACAAATTTGTTCTCAATATAATGTGATGACCAACAATGATGGGGATACGAGTTAGTGTATGGTGGTTGCTCAACAATGACAGGGATTGTTGCTTTGAAATAGTAGCTAAGATAGTATTTTTGTGCAATGATAGTGAATAGTTTTTGTTGAGATGATAGTAAAAAGTATGGTGTCAAGATGACTGTTCTTGATGTTTTCACACAGTCTCTCAGTGATGACTTCTTTGCTTGGACAGTGATTACTTAAACTATATTTAGTGCACAACACTTGACTTTGAGAAAGCCTCAACACTCAGCTTTGTGAACATGCACTTCTTTTGTTTGGACAGTGACAAACAAGTTTGAGAAGTTTGAACTATATGATATCTGAGGTTCAATAAGAATAAGATTGAGAATGGATAGTTCATGACAGTCCAGGACAGAGGATAGAGTTTGGATCAAAATAGAGGATTATTTTAGGATAGGTCAGGAGATAGGATGTAGTTTGGGTCAGTGGTGTTAAGTCCACATCATGATTGGTTCAGTGTTGGAATGATCATCATGCCAAGTGTAGAGCTTATGCAATTTTCCAATGGTATTCTAGTGTCATTGTCAGCTTGCTAATGATCTGTCAAAAAACTTAAGGAGTAATTGAACAATTTACTAAGTCTTCTTGCTCAATTTCATCTTTCCTATATTTAGTGGAGTGTCATCTTGCATATGCCTAATAATGTGGTGATGTATCATTATTGTATGCATAGTGGTTAAACTTTGTCTTGACTATTTCTTCTTGCAAATGCCTTGTGATAGTGTTATCTTTTCTTAAAGAACGAGATAATGAGATAAAATACTTAGATAACCAGTGATGTGCTTGCAGTCACTTATCATTTTTAGTCAATGTGGAGATAACATGTTTGAAAAAATGGATACAAGAAGACAAATTTAGATGGTACTTGTTATGACAGTGAATGATAATTGATGTTGGTTTGAACACAACTCAGTGATACTGTAATAGTTGGTACATAATGTCTGCTAACATGGTTTTCATGAAGGTTTGGATAGTTTCTCATGATTTTTTTTGAAATTGAAGTTGATATGGTGCTTGAAAGATATGTGAAATGACAATGTTTGGCATGAACAATGATAATATAGTTTTTTTTTTGTGATGCCTTGCACAAAGTTGAATAACAGTGTTTGAACTCATTCTCTTGGACAATCATAGACAGTGAAATTGGTATCCTATGACTTTTTGCAACTTTTGTCTCAACACTTGCAATTTTTGCCAGAACTCTTTGGTACTTGTATACCAGTGACAGTGTTTTTAGAAAGGTCTATGATAGAGTTTGGTAGCCTTATCAATCAAGGGGACAATTAGTGATATTCTTGAAGATCTTTTTCTCAATCATGCAAAATATTTACTCCATATTATAGATTTTGATATGTTGTTGAAGAGGAAGTCAACACCTTGGGGCAAGACAAGGTTGTTTATGCGTATCAAATAGGGGGAGATTTCTTGGATAGCTAGTTCCTTTGTCAGTTAATGAAATAGGGGGAGCTTGTTTCTATATATTTTCATTCACAACTCTCTTGCATATTTAGTTCTCTGCTATATTGCACTACTTGCAGTTGGTTATTGTGTTGGATAGTTTGTTGGCTTCTCAGTTGTTTATCTTCATGGAATATCACATTCTCTTCTTTCATTCTTTGTCATTGAGGAAAAAAGGGGGAGAGATGATATGTGTTTTTCCATCAAGGACAAAGGGGGAGTTTGTTGGCTTTCAGTTGTTTATGATTTGTGGTTTTTCCTTGATGACAAAAGTGGTTCTCTGATTTGGTATTCTCAGCATTTTTTATGATCAATGGTTCTCTGATTTGGAATTCTCAGCTTGATATGGATATGGATATTCACATTGGTTGGTGTTATGATATGCAGTTACATGATATGCAGTTACAAGATTTTGATTCAAGATTTTGATATATGATGATGTTGACAGTGTTTATCATTTTGACAAAATGATTTTTAGTCTGATCCTTCAAGGTTACAAGTCACAGGTATATTCAGTTGATTATTATCATTTTGTCATTGAATGATATATTAGTGTATTATTAATCTTATAGTATTGGACTACTGTATTGTTTTAAGGCATTCATGATATTTATACTTGATTTGTATAATGGTGTTTACATTTGGCTTCTTGAGATGACTTTTGGCTTAGTTTGGTTGCATTGGGATCATTGATATCACTATGGTTTTTGCACTTGAAGCATTTTAAATTGATCAAATAAGGTGATTCAAGTATATTCATTTTATTTTGCAAAGGATTCTTAAGCTTCCTTGTTACATTCAAATGTAATGATATTGTTTTAAGGAAGTTGATACACACATTTCTTTGTGGTATTATCAATACATACTTCCATGGTTTATATTTTATAAGTTATGGCATTGCTAGAAATCACCTTGTAAAGTGATAAAGGTATTGGGCACTAAAAGTGACATAAAAGTTTTCTATTGGAAAGAATTCTTGTTGGGCATGCTAAAATTTGTGATAAAGTTTATCCTAAGTCGGAGGCTGGGCATGTGCAGGATCATGGTATGCCAAAAAGTGGCAATCGAGAAAAAAATGCGCGTTTCTACGACTCAAAAACGCGAAAATGCCGAGTTGACTTAATGGGGCTTGGGTGACTACCGAGGCAAAGCAAAAACCTAGATTTGAAAATCGGATATCCGATTTTGTAAACATATATATATATATTATTTCGGCCGAATGAAACCAACCAAAACTCATTTTCATTCAGCTTAACTGCGGCGGGCACACAGTGGAAAGCGCAAATCAGATATCCAATTTCAAATCCATCTGCAACAGGTTAGATTCTTGATTTTTTATTTGCTCTAATCAAATTTTCAATTAGATTTGTTTAATTTTAGTTGATTTTTTTCAAAATAGGGTTTTTTGATAGATATTTTATGAAAAAATTGAGTTTAGCATGGATTTTGATGAAAATTGAATGTTTGCAATGGATTTTGATGAAAATTGAATGTTTGCAATGGATTTTCACTTAAAAATAGTGTTTTTTATGTATTTGGATTAAAAATTAGAGAATTTTATAGATTTTTGTTAAAAACTAGGGTTTTTGTTGGATTTTTTAAAAAAACTAGGGTATTTTTATACTATTTTCATTTATATTGTCTGATTTTAATTAGATTGATTTGTTTTTATATTTAATCAGGCATTATGGCTGCATGTATATAAAATTAAAATTTTGTGCATTTCTAAAAGTATTCCTATTGGCAGACCTAAACATCTTCAATTAGGATCCTCAGATACTATATCTCATTTTTAGATTTTAAATTTAACAAAAATCAACCTCATCAGTCTAGGGTGCCAATTCCCTGTCCAATCAGTTTTGACAAAGATTTGGATCATAGTTCTATCTCTATGATTCTTATGTTGTTTTGGGTTTTGTGTGTGCAAATTATTTTAGTTTTTGTGACTATTTTGTGTTTTCCCTTCATTGTATGAGCATTAAATTGTTTTGAATCTTGTAGAAAATTTATGAGCTTCATGACCTTGTGTCACTTCACTAATACCCACGTGAGATGTAGTTGTAGACTTATGGCTTCCTATGTTGCAATCATAGCCAATGTTGAGCTTGATTCTTATAACTCTTTCACTCAACGTATTATGTCTACCCAATCCATCTTATATTCCCTCCCTAGTCCTACATTACCCATGTCTTTTTTGTAACCTAACATTTATGTGGACTTGGCATATGTTATTTCTAAGGTCCCCAATGATAATCTAGAATAATTGGATAAAGACCTACAATGAATTCAACAATTCTTAAGCATTGAACCTTTGGATGGAGAAGCAATCCCTCTTTTGGATAGCATTGGGAAGTTGGTAAATGATTAGGAAGGGATAGAAGTGTTATGTAGCCTAGCTAATATAGTAGATTCTAATATTCCTTCGGTAGCTAGTTTCACGAAATTTTTGACTAATGCTCAAAATCCTTTTGGAAAATAAGTTTCCTCTCCCACAATAATGCCTTCTATTCCCAACTTTACACCTCCAGTCATAGCATCAATGATGGAATATAACAATGGTTTAAACTCAAGCTTAGGAATTTCTAGTGGAAATTATAATAGTTTTGTCCCTTCACCTATAACACCTCCATATTCATCACCCCTCCTAAACATGAAATATAATATCCCACCATTCCTCCATACTAGTTCACCATACTTGAAAAACTCTCACAACATGTGGCCCAATGATTTTGTGATAAATCAACTTTTTTATTTAAAGCATGACATTATTACAACAACAAATTTCAAACTTAAACCAAAATCAAACCAATAGTAAACATCCAAAATACCTTACACATAGTTCATTAATGTTCACTATTTTAAATACACCTATACTACAAAACATTGAAATACCTCGCTTTGGAAAGTACAATGGTAAAAAATATCCTAATAACCATTTGTTAGTTTTTACTACCTTGTGTAGAGACTTTATTTTTGAAGATTCACTCATAGTGAAACTCTTTTCTAGATCATTGAAAGATATGGCCTTGGATTGGTTTTGTTCATTGTCAAACAATCAATTACCTCCTTTACACAACTCATTAGTGATTTCCTCCAACACTTTCAAGTGAACATCAGTCCTCAAGTTACATTAACAAATTTAGTTCATTGTAATCAAGGACCTAAAGAGAAAATAAAAAACTTTATGAAATGATACTAATCCCTTTATTTGAAATTCTCCTATAGTCTTCAAGATGTTGACATTCAAAGGGTGTTTATAGGTAACTTACAACCTAATATTCAAGATAAGAAATTGCTAATGAAATATCCATCCTTAACACGTTTTTGTATAACCCTTCATGATTATCGAATATCGATTAGTTGGTATGAAGGTACCCCTTCATAGGCTCCTATTGGTCAATCATATAAGTCATGCCTCAAAACAACTATCAATCATTTAAAAAGAAAAACAAAAAATTCATTACTTGATAAACATTCATGTCAAACTGCTCATAATATTGAGACAGAAGTAACTACTATAAACATAACTCTAGATATAAATTTAGGCCATGAGATAGGAAATTTTCATAGTTGTTTGATTCTCTCCATGTGATCATGTTGCAATTTTTAAACAAGAATATGATTCAACTTCCTCCAATTAGTCATATTCAAACAATTAAACCTTTACCACCAAACTTTAATGCAAAAACATTTTTTCAATATCATCGTACACCTCAACATGATATGGAAAGATGTAAGCATATTTATAACCAAGTGCAAGACCTCATTCTAATCAAATCCAGTTGGATGACCTATTAATGACAAAGGAAATAAATTGGTTTTCACCTAATCAATACTTACAAATATTTACAAGCCCATTGCCAATTCATTCAACAAACTTTGTTCAATACAATGATAATGAAGAAGATGATAATGATTTTTCCATCTTTATAAACATTATTAATATTCAAAATCATAAAGGGTGAAGCCACATAAGTGGTTTACACTTTTGTGGAGGAAGGAAATTTCAAAATTTCCACAATCTTCATAGAAAATTGGTTCGGTCGAACCATATGGCTCGACTGAACCATTTGAATGGTTCGGCCGAACCCATGGCTCGGCCGAACCCAAAACCGAGCCAAATAAAAAAAACATATTAAGGGGGTTCGGCCGAACCTTGGTTCGGCCGAACCCCCTTAATATGACAAAACCAAAAAAAGTGTGAAAGTGCTTTCACTTTCACACTTTCACTGTGAATTACCAGTCACTGTCCCTGCGCGCGGCGAACATAAACCGAACGGCGACCCAACAAAATTTCTCACCAACGAAAGCAAAGTTCGGGTCGTTTTCTTCAAACTTCATCATTCCAATTCGCATATCGACCACTATTGAGCACGAGGTATTTAAAATTCCTTTTTTTTTAAGTTCAAAATGCATGTATTTGTTTAATTTCGAAACCCTATATGCAATTTTTTTAAATTTGTTGAATTCAAATTGCACTTGTTTGAACGTTTTTAAAGCATTTTTAATAGTATTTTGCTTCCCCGTTTTGCATAATCCAAAGGTTTGAGTAAGGAAAAACGAGTTTCCTCCGAAAATTAGTGCAAAAAAACATTATAATAGCTCTCAACATAGTCTAAAAAATGAAGATAAATACATTCCTAAAGACTAGAAATGTAGGGTTAAGCTCACAAAATAATTTTAAAACTACAAATTTAGGGTCAAACTTGTAGATGAAAATGCAAATTTCATACATGTAGGAGTGAACCGTGAAAGTCATAGCTTGATTTGTTAAGGTATTATAATATTAAATCTTATAAAAAATCAAGAATCATATCATTGATAACATTGTCTTCATGTAGTGTGTACAAATTGAAATATAATTGACTAAAACTATAAGTTACTCTTATTGAACAATTTCCTCATGTAGTGTGTATAAATGGAACCATTGATTGAAAATATAAATCAAACCATCAAGAACAAAGACTTGATTGTGTCTTCATGCCCTCAATTAATATCATTTACAAAGTTTGGTCTTGGAAACCATAAAATTAACAATTACATTCTCTACCCTATTATTTGATGTATTATAATGCAATTTTCTATACTACCAAGCAAATTCAATGGTCACAAGTTTGTAGAGACACTCTAGAAAAAGATCTATCATGTGTTTAAAATACTATTCATATTGTAACACTAGAGATTCTAAGTAATATGAGAATCCCTGCATAATTTTATATAATGTATTTTCATCATCACTAACTATAGTAGACTAGTTTCTATCACTATTCAATTCATCTTCTTTCATTAGTCCATCATGACTTGATTATTCATCCTCCTTTATATTTAGAGAATAAGAACAATATATAGAACCACTACAAAATCTTCACACATATCACTAAAAGTTGATGTTTGGTATAAATGTATCCACATGCAAACAAGAGCCACCTTTGGACATTACTATTATCAAAAGGACAAACCTTATTAGAGCGAGTGCAAAAAGATGTGGGGCCAAAAAGTGGCCACCCCACCTTTTGGCCCCATCATATTAAGTATCAAGCATTAATGTTGAGGTACGCTATTCGAGGAAACTTGAATGATGAGTAAGTGAAGAGAGAGTGGGACTTTATTGTTCACAAAGTGGGAAGAAATAAAAGCAAAGGAAGTGGAAATGGGAAACATGTAGAGAATATGGCAAAAATGGTGGAAATCAAGGAAGGATTAAAAGGAAAAGAAAGAGGGAAAAGAGGAGGATAGAGGCAAAAGGAGGAAGAAGGTAGTGCAAATTATACATTTTTGAAGCTTGTGAAATTCGAGTATGTAAACCTAATAGTTTTTACTTGGTGGTAATGAGGTATGATTTTTTATGAAGGTTCTTTTTAGTATTTTTATATGTAATGTAAGAGAAAAAGCTATTCTTGTATGAAATTCTAGAAATCATGTTAAAAAGCATTAGCTTGTAATTTCTACTATGTGAATGGAAATCTATTGCTCTACCTAGGACATTTAGAAGCTTGTGTTGCATTCATGAAGCCAAACATAGTAGATATTTTTTTTACTTTATGTGTGTTATTGGAGATAGGGTTTTAGTATATAGAACCATACAATAAAATGGGGTAATTCCTTGTTTGAACTAAAAACCCTACTATTTTTTAGTGAAGGGATAGCTAGCTATAACATTTTGACTTTCACTTGTGAGTCTAAACACCCATATGGGTTATTGTTGCTTTGTCTTATGGATTATGGTAGTAAATTCTTAAGATGTATGTAAATCTAGAAGACCAATGTTGAATATTTATTTGTTGATAGGCTAAATAGAGTTAGAATTAGTATGGGTTCATTACATGTATGCCATTCAACATTCATGCACATCATATATATGTGAGAGAGATAGTGATAAAGAGAGATAGAGATAAAGGGTAATATAGATAGATAGAATAATCACAAACCATTTGCTATGAATATGCACAAAATATTTATATATTGATCTTGATAAGGTCATGAAGACATACATAATACATCATGAAAATATCATATACAGTGACATGAGGCCAACATTGTCTCTTAGACTACAAAATATCACCAATATATATTCATGAAAATAGTTATGAATGTGTCATAAAGATATAAAAGTGTTTATGTATGTGTAGCAAATGCTATTAATGAAACATTATGCCTCTCTTTGCTTGACTAGAAACTGAACTTCGATCCCTTGAATTAGTTATTATCTTGCATTGTGTTGATTGTGTGTGCCCCTAACAATTATGCAACTCAACCTACACACACAAACATATTATAAAATTAGAGATTATACCAAAATTTATAAATAAATAAAATATTGTTTTAAAATGATATTAAAATAATAAACACACTTACAACAAACTAATACTCAACATCATCAACAAAGGGTTGTCCTCAAAAGAGGATGCTTACAAAACAAAACCAAAATGTGTGTGTATCCATATATACATATATATACATGTATGCATACACATATACATATACATACATGTATATATGTATACATAAATATACATACACACATACATACATACATACATACATATGTGTGTGTATTTATGTATACGTATATATGTATATATATATATACACATATAGAAAATAAATGTATGTATATACATATATACATGCATATATACATATGTATGTATACATGAATGTGTCTACATATCTACATATACATATATACATATATACATATTTAGATATGTGCATGTGTATGTATACATATGTAGATATATTCACATATACATGAATATGTATGTATAGTACATGAGTAATTTTTTTAATGAAAACCATGTTTAGGAATGAAAATATCCAATCCCTTATGCTTCTAAACTAAAGTTTGCAATGCTTATGGTTCTTTTGGCCTTATAGATTCTTGAATCATTTTATAATATAAAACCAAAATATAACCTACTTTGGCTCTAATAATTGTAAACCCTTTAGGAATTCTAAATTGTTGCATCTTGTCTTGATTTTCCCACCATTGTTATTCCTTTTGAAAATTTTACAAATTAGGCAAATAATCCTTGCACTTATATAGAGGATCCTTATGTATGTTCTTAAAATTATTTAAGGTTAAATGACTTAATCTAAAATAAAGGCATATACGGATCTCTTGCAATTGTAACCTCTTTGCTAAAATACTTTGGAACTAATAGGACTCAATTGTGTTTTATGACATAGGTCTATATTACCACAATGATGTATGTATAGGTGTACATTTTAACTTGGTTAGCTTTCCTAGCAAGTTCTTCATTACAACAATCACTCCACCTTGTCACTCAATCAAGCCCACTAGAACATATATTGGAATTTAACCTCTTTCATACTAAAAGAAAAAGTAATCATTAATTATATTTAATTTACCATATAATTTGATCTAAGTAATGCATTTTATAAGATCTAATTGGTGTATTTATAAAAACTATTTTGTGTTTTGGGCATAGGTGGTCCTAGAAAATATGCATAAATAATAAGATAGACTATGGATTATCTTTTAAATATTGTTCACGGTTTTTCATGTCATATTTTTATAGGAGGTCCTCATAATTGGTATTCTTGTATGGTATTAGAGCCAAGCTAGGTGCATTTGACACCTATGTTGTGGCTCAAGGGAGTGTGTTGGAGAAATGATACACACCTAAGTCATAAAAAGACTCATCACAATGTGAGTCATTAGCTCAATAGTAGAGCATCCTAACACCAAATGGGAGGTCCTAAGTTTGAATACTAGTTAGTCCATAGAAATTTCTATAAAAGTCGATCACTAGTACATAAGAAGAAGAATAAGTACCCTTATAATTTTTATTAATACCAACAAATTATCATTCCTCACATACATAGGTGAATCAATGATTTCAAGCTCGTCAACATGTATATGTACCTCAATCTCATGACCCTCATATAAAACCATTTTATTAGATTTATTTAGTGTAAAATATTTAAATTTTCATTAGGAGGAACAATTGAAGGATTGACCCCAATATTAACCCCCTCAACCTAATTTTTTTTTTAATGAATCAAATCCTTAATCAATTATTCCTTAATCCCATAAAATGTTGAGTATAATTACAATTAACTCTACAATTTAATAACAAAATTATTTCTCATTATATCTTTTGGGAATAACTTTAGATTTATCTAATGGCCTAATAGGAGGAAGTGTAATCATGCAAGCACTAAGTAAATTTTGAAGCACATTTTACAAAGGAAAAATTTGGAGGCTTTAGAGTCATAATTATATTAGAAACATTTATAATGTATAGTTTGTACAATGGTCATTTCCATTATTTTTTACTATCCTTTTGGAAATAATTTTTCTTTTCAAATTTACAAGGGTAGGATGATGTAGATGAAGCATTAGAAGATCCATAATTAAGTGTGGTAGCCTCTAACAACTTTAGTTCTTTACATTCATCTCACTTGCACATGCAAATGTTAAGAATGTATATACTTTGTCGATCCTTGTTTATAGTCAAAAAATCTAAAATAATAAACTTCAATCTAACATTCCTAATATTTGCATTGGCCAATTTCAATATTAAAAAATAGACCCAAATGGAAGATAATACTATTAAATTTCATGGGAAGAACTTAGCCAATAACTTATCATCATACACAAAATCCAAATATGTAGCACTAAAAACCTTGAATGTGTCATGGGATCTCCTTTAACATTGTGCATCTCAAATCTAGGATCCAAAAATCCAACAAAAAATGGATATGTAAAATTTTTAATAGAAATTGAATTGTGTTTGATTTTTATATGTACATGTCTTTTTTTGTTTCCATTAGGTAAGGAATCAACATTACTTTTCATTTCAACAAGCCCTTAAACATTAATGTCAAGGGTAGATAGAGGCACACTAGGATTAGGACATGAATGAAAGTGGCAAGATGAGAAATCGAAAGTGGTGTATAAATTTGTCATGACATAATAAATGAGTGTGGAGTGACAAAGACTTGCGTAGGAATATCACAGTGAGGGGAACATGGGAAGTGTAAACAAAACTAATGAGAACTAATGTGGAGACAAGAGAACTATGTGCATCATAATAAGTAAGCATGAGATGAGATCTAGGAAAAAGGAGAGGATAAATTTGGGGAGATTTGGTGGAAGGAGAAATAAATTGCATAAGATAGATAGGAGTAAAACAATAAGGAGGAATACATGAAGAAGAAGCTTGGGATGGAGGGAAAATGGCACATCACTCAAAGGGATTGTTGAGCTTATCCTTTTACCTATTTAGCTTTAAGTACTTTCTTTCCACATGGCTTATTAATCAACATAGTATATGAAGGAGATCAATGTGCTTATCCTTTTACCTATTTCATCTCTTTGTGTTCCGTGTTGTTTTTAATGTTTTTAATTAGAGTGTAGATGATGTTAATATACATTTAATGATGCATTTTTTATGTTCTATACTTTTTTGATGTTCTCAAGGCTATATAATTGAAGTTCATTTATGTTAACAACTATTAGATTAAATATTTTTATCCCCAATTATTTTCAAATGATTTTATACTTTAATCTTTGTATTGTTATTCTTTCTTTCATCGTTTCATTTAAAATTTGAACCATTTAAGGATGTTATGTTATAGATTAAAGTTGTCTTCCAATTCTTTTTAAATCAAGTTAATAGTATGAAAATATTATTGATGAGTAGATGAATTAAATTGCAAGTTCTATTTTAGATTTGTATTCTTTTTATCTAGATATATTATTTACCAAAGTCTTATTATTTTTTTAGGTGTACTGTATATATATAACATGGAAAATGTAGATCATGTTTCACCT
>VDFB02058242.1:115718175-115740494 GCA_007258455.2 Sequoia sempervirens | reverse complement strand
TTCCAACTATGCCAACTAGGGGTCGTAGGTTGGGTTGTAGGGCAACAACCTGACAACACTCACACCTATAACACTCCTAGAGTATGAGGAAAGGAATTGTCAGTATCGCAAAAATGGAACCAAAATGGTTCACGTCAGGTTCACCAAAAATGTAAGAGAGGGGGACCACCATGTGCAAGGCCCTAGGTCATGGAGGGCCAAGATGCGAAAGGTTGCCCTAACTTACCTCAACTTAGCGAGATGTTAGGATATGCAGGACGAGAATGATGAGGACTGCCAGGTCAACTAATCACTCTGGAGACCCGAAAATACAAAAATGGGGGCTAGGTGAGCTGATTTTTTAGGTTCAACAACATTGCCTTAGGAAGCTCTACTACACGAGGGATGAAAAGCATGTTCTTGAACAACATAGCATGCTGGAATCTAAAAGTGTCTTTGCAGTGTCCGTCTGACAGACGGCCCGAGAGACAAAGGTCAAACCTAGGAAAACAAGCTAACGGCCTAGCTAACTACTACTCAAGGGCCAAAATAACATGATTAAGTAAATGAAATACTCTCTAATATGATAAAGAAAAAATATAAGAGTCAAGGTGGCAAGAATGATCTCACAAAGAAACTCATTCGCCAACTAGCTCCTCGAAAGCACATTCACCTGCACACAAAGAGGAGGAAAATGTTGGGTGGCTGTATAGGGGCCTGCCTCAGTCAAACCCCATTTTGGTGTTTCCACCTCCACAGACAGCCAAGAAAATGAGATAAAGAAAACAATGTAGTAAAGAGCACTAAAGCACTACAAAAAAGTAAGTGTGCTTACTCAACCAAGTGATAGAGGAGAGGAAAGGGAAGATTACCACCTCCACCAAGAGCACTCAAGGTTTCTTGGGGGAGAAAATGAGAGTACTCAGCCTCTGCTACAATGGTGTTTGTCCCCAACTTGCTCTATCAAAGTGATGAAGTGATCTATTTTCTGCAATGGAGTGCAAGAATGTTGCTAGAAAGCTTGAGAATGAGTGCAAGAGTGTGAAGTTGAGTGCTTGAAGTTATGAAGAAGATTGTAGAAGATGAAATGCTTGTTAAAGGAGTCAATTTGAAAGACAAAGCGAAGAAAACGACCATATTCGGGTCGGTCGACCGAAGGGGGCGTTACAACTTGACTCCCAATGAGAAGTGTAACACCTCTGCAGGTTCAGCCGCAAGAATCTACAAGGGATGTAAGCACACCACATGGACATCTGCGCGCCATGCAAGCGTCCTCGACAAAAAATACTTTGTCGACACTCAAAATAGGCACCAAGTGCGATGAAAGCTGCGGGCTTAGGTGGAATTAAGCCTCCGAACTCGGTTTTCCTAAAGTGGAGAAAGGTAATAGGGGAATTTGCATAAGGGGTGCAAATTCACTCCTATACAAATTAACCTATTTTTTCTTAGGTTTAATATTGTAATGTGTTGTAACACATTCACATTGATCTTGGGCCCCTTTATAATAAAATGTACTTAATTTGTATCTTATTTAGGTTTTGTAAAGTGTTGTAACACACTTTCACACTTATCTAGGGTCCTCTTAATTAATTGTGGTTAATTAGATTTAATTAGCCCCTTTAATTCAAATTTAAGCCTTATTTGTGACACCTCTCAAGGATCTATCCTGAAACTCATAATTCAAATTACATAACATTTAATTGGGAAAATTTGAGGTCCTAGAAATTGGTGCTAGGACCCATTCGCCCTAGGTGGCGAATTGGTCACCCCTCTATAAGACCCCCCTTTCTTTGCAGATTGTACATGGGTTTTTGATGTACTTTCATTCCCTGAAGGCAAGGTCTTGGAAAATTGTGCTAGGACCCATTTTCCCTAGGTGGTGAATGGTCCTCCCTTAATGAGGACCCCTTTTTTGGATTTAATTCTGGTGAGATTTTAATAATATTCATTTCTAGATTTGGTGTCAGCTTGAATTGTTTGAATTTCGGGGTTAATATCTTGATTTAGTATAAATAAGGAGTTGATTCACATAGTTTCATCCTAGACTTCCAAGCATTCATGCATTATAGAAAAATTGAGTTCACAAGAGTTTACAAGAGAAATTCAAGGGAATTCTAAGGCAGATTATCAAGGTTTTATTGTAGCAATTCAAGAGCATTTCATCATGTCTAAGGAATAGTGCATTCCTACATGTTGTTGAGCTAAGATAATGGATGTAGCATTGAAGATCTACTTGCAAGCATTGATCACATCTTATTTGAGATTAAGATCTACATTCTTCATGGCCACTACATTTTAGATTGCAGATTTATACTCCAAGACAACTCCCAAGGTATCAACATTGCATCATTTCATGTTCATGCTTCAATTTCATTATTTCTATAATGTCGTAAAATTGCACCCCTTGCAATTTCATATGCATTCTTTTATCTGCTTTAGTGTCCACTCCCTTAGCATCTTGTGTAGGCTCATTTTAGCCCTTGCATAAGCCTTTCCCCCTCTCATGATACTCAAGGACCCTTTTTCAATAGCTACCTTCATGCGTCAGCTTTGCATCAAACCTTGTGTTTTTCTCATTTGTGTCGTTTTGTAGCTTGATGTGTCTAAACAATAGCGTGCCATGCAGATTTCTACATGCCGCACTATCATCCTATGACATTACAATGTTCAAATGATCGTTTCTAAGCATGTTTTCCACTTGTCAACCCTTTTTTTGGTGGTAACAGTTGGGGACACCTTGTAACGGCTTGGGAAGTTTCTTTTCCTTCCTTAAATGTTATTTTTTCAACTCATTTGGTCTTCTAGCTTCTTCTTCTCCTTCTTGGCTTCTCTCTCAAACATTCTACCATCTTGCTCTTGTTTGCACAACTCCATACAACTTGTTACAATAGCACTCTCACATCCTTATAGCACTCTTTGCAACACTCTTGGCTCTTGCCGCTATCTTTCTCTCCCTCTTTGCAGCTCCTTTGGCTCTTGTAGCTCTACCTCCCTTGTCTTGTGCTTGCGAGCATCTTGGGATTTCACACATCCTCCATCTATTACATCTCTACTTCATGATACGGGTTCTCCTCCTTGAGTGTGGATTTCTTTTATCACTCATATTTCATGATACGGGTTCTCCTCCTCGAGCGGGGATTGATTTTATCACTCTTGCATTCATTTCATTTATATCTATTACTTCTCTCTATCTATTTGGCTATCCATGGAGGTGGTAACACAAAAATGGGGGTTTGACTAAGGCAAACCCCTATACAGCTCCAACACTTTCTCCAAATCTTACACATGTAGGTATTGAAGATATTCACTTGTTGGAGGCTTCATTACTTGGGTGGTTGTAAGTAATTTCTTTCTACTCTTTATCTTTACCATCTATACTTTACCTTATTTTAGTTTTGTTATATTATGTTACATTCTTTCATTTTGCAAGTTCTTAGCAAACTGATTGCTAGTAGTCACTCTATTGTTTTCTACATGACAAACTTGATTTCCATTTTGTATGAGATGCTAGCACGCCTCTAGGACGCTAATGCATCGTGCCATCATCTATATTCCACACTGTCGTCCTTTGGCCAAGAGCTCATCAGTTTGTCCAGAAAACCTTTGTGACCAACTCTTTCCGATTCTAGAACTCTTGCGCTATTCCTTGAGGTAGTTTAGGGTAGTTCACCCCTTGGGAATCTCTTGAGAATAAAGAGACTCATGAGTAGAAAATCCCCCTTCTCTACATTTTGGTGAACATAACATGAACCACAGTATCATTTTAAAAAAACTAGGAATTTATTTAACCCTACTTGGTGGGGTCAACTTTTGACTTGGTGCTTGAGGGAAATCGTTTGCACCATTGGAAAGGTCTCCCAGGGGACTAATTCAATCTCTAAAATTCCATGCCTTTGAATATCAAATTTTAGGGACCAATGCAAGTTTCGCCCCCAAATTCTACTCAGAGGCCTCTCACGAAAATGCAAATTACTAGAACCTAGAAAATACCAAAAATTAGAAAATTTGGATTCTTGGTTTTCTTAGTGTGATAGGTCAGAATTTGGTGCTAGAAACGAGCAGCAAACAAAGTAATGAAAAATAACCTAAAAACAACCTACACCTCAAGATTAGCTAGTTGGATTCAACACAATATAAAAACAACAAATGGAACTTTTTACCTTGTGTCGAATTGATCCTTTGGCTGGCCCTTTGATCTTCGGTGTTGTGTGCTCCTTGGATGGCAAGAGATGCAAGCTAGATGATGATATGAAGGTGGATGCAAGTGAGTGCAAGCATGAAAATGGCTAAGCATAGATTCTAAGAAAAATTTGTAAGAGTTTGGCTACAATACATGATCTCTCCCAAAATGAGAGAAAAGAGGGGGTATTTATAGAGATTTTGGAAATCTCTAAGGAAATGGACGGTCAAGATTGAGCCACCAAGATCAAGATGTAGGGCTAAAGTGAGTTGAGAACTCACAAGCCCTCACATCTTGACATGTGGCATGTGATATGGCTTAAAAGGGGGATGTGTACTGAGGTGGAAGGATAGTACATGACATGGAGGGAGTACAAAGTACCTTGAGATTGGGACAAGATCTCCTTATAAAGGAGGTACTTGTCCCCATGTGGGTGAGGACAAGTGGGGGAATTAAAATTCCTCAAATGTTATTCTCATGGGGATGAGAAAAGGAATTTAAAATTCCTTTACAAATGCGTGGGGGATTAAATGTGAATTAAAAATTCACGCATGGAGAATGGAGATGCCTTGTCCAAAAGGAGAAAGCATTTAATAGGGGTTGACTCAATTAAGTGATTAAGGTTGTGCAAGTATTTGATTAGACAAATTAATTATGATTAGATGAGGGTTAGATTTCACATGTGACTTGATGTGACAAGTCAAAGATCACATGGGGAAGATAAAAAGGAATTTAATATTCCTTGGAAGGATAAAATGAATTGAAAATTCCTTGAGAGGTTGATTAGGCTAGTTAGTGAAGGATTAGAGAAGGGTTAGGTGGCTAAGAGAGATTAGAGGCCAACTTGAAAAGTTGGAGGATGTGACACATCCTAATCAAGGATTAGGCATGTGCACATCCTAATGATGAATTAGAAGATGGATTAAGATTAGATAAAAAATGATGGAGGATGTGACATAAAGGGAATTAAATAAATGGCATATTTATTTAATTCATTTGATGAAAGGGGGAAGGTATTTAATTATTTAGCTAGATACCTTAGGGTTTGGAAGAACTTTAGAGGGATTGATTAAATAATAGTGATATTACTTAATTAATGCGGATAAGGGGATGCTTAGACGAAAGGGGATAAATTTGGATAAATCAAGTATCCAAATTTAGGTGTCTACTGGTTAAATCCACGAAAATGAATTTAATATCCTCTTTTATGAGTTTAGTATCTAGTTTTATTCTAAGTGTTAATGATGTTCCAAATTTAATGCATGTGATAGTGACTTGGCTTTGCCCATGTCACTTTGTATCTTTGATCCTTCTCATGAGATTCCTCTTGCTTCAAAGGATATTTTGTTGCAAGAAGATGAAATCATTGATACCTTTCTTAATATTACTCTACCTTCTCTTCATTCCAATGCACTCTCTTGTAGAGATGGTGCATTAGTGAATGATGAATTTCTTCTCTATTCCAATGCACCCTCCTCTAGAGATGATGCATTAGTGAATGATGAATCTCCTTCCACATCTAATCCTCTTTGGATTGATGTTGAGAATATTTATTTGAATAATTATTCTGCTAGTTGTGATGATTCTGTAAATATAATCTGTCTCTACTGCCCCTCAAAGGCCTAAGAGACCTGCTATTTATCTAACCCCATCTAGTCCTTCTCCTAAAAGGATTTGTTCTATTGATGGTCTTCCATTTGGTAGTGACTATCATGATTTTTCTAAGGTTCCCTCTTATAGAGCGGTAGCCCATACTTATAAGAATAGAATGAATAAACAACCAAGTATTCCTTAAGTACCTAAACCTACAACTAAAGCACCTGATGATTAAAATCTTGTCAAGCAACTTCAAGTTACTCCGACTAAGATCTCATTGTGGGACTTGCTTCAGTATGCTTTGGTTTACCAAGGTATGCTTCAAGAATCCTTGTAGAAGATCCTATTACCTGCCTCTGCTACCCCAATGGATGCTGATGCGTTGATAGCCCATGTTTGTATGGATTCACCGAATATCACATTCTATCCGTAGGAACTTCTGCTCCCTGATGTTTAGAAACAAGCAGATCCTTTAATGATTATATTTAACATTAATAATATCAGCATTAGGCATACTCTCATTGATGCTAGTTCGACACTCAATGTGTGTAGTATTGATCTATTTCCTAAGATTAATATTGATTCATCTTCTCTTAATGCTTCTTCTGTTGTTAATTATGGGTTAGATAATGTCGATCGACAAGCCCTAGGCACAATAGTCTTGCCTTTGAGGTTGGGACCCATTATTGTACCCACCCTTGTATATGTTATGTCATAAAAATTACCATATAACCTTCTCCTTGGTAGACCATGGATTCATGTTATGGGTGCAGTCCCATCTACCTTGCATAAATCTATTAAGTTCAATTGCAATAACTGAGTAGTCATAGTCAGGGCTGACCTTGAGGCTATGCACTTATGTGAGATGGCAAGTACTAGTGAGGTTTCGGTTGTGTCTAGTCTTATTCCTCCAGCGTCTTCCAATGTGTCGATGTTTACTCTAGCAATACCTGTTACAAAGGATACTCTTGAGATGGATGTCCCTGAAGAAGATCCTTCTGAAGTAATAAATCCTAAGTCTACTCCTCAAAAGAATGCATATCTTGGTGATGATTGGGGTTCTTTAGACTTTATAGAACCCTTCACTAGGGAATGCAAAGCTGACTCGATCCACTTAAGCCTTTCAATAACAACATCCAAACCTGTATCGAAGATGGTTACCTTTTGTATCACATCGTAATGTGAGCAATAGTTGTAATATCATTAATGTTGATCCTCCTCCTTTTGAGGAAGATGATCGAACCTCTATTAAAGTGGATAATGTTGGCAGTCCTATCAAGAAGGCTGATAGTGATCCCATAGAAGAGTGTGATCCCCATTGTTGGAATAATGCTATCTGTGAAGATCCTCCATCATCTAATGTCTTTGTGTCTTCTTCTTGCGAGTAGTCAAAATTTTCTCTGCAAGAGAAAGGGTTGCTTCTTGATCCTCATTCTTTATCTAAGAAAGAGCGTATTTTGTTGAGACTTCTAAAAACCCGCTTGATTACTCTTCCTTCTCCTACACATAATAAATTTCATAAGAAAGAAAAAGAAAAACATTCTTTTTGTGCATACCATCGAGTGTCTGGCCATTCCACTAGTGAATGTAAGGACTTGACTTGGATAAAGTACAACTACTTCTCAATTCAGGTTCCATCACTCATTTATTTGTTGATGCACCTACCTCTTCTTCAAATGAAAAGTGATATCGAGGTTTACCTCTATCCTGTATGTTCTAAGTATCTTGCATGGTTCTCCTCCCCTATGTGTTGGGGACAATGATAACTTGTTCTAGAGAAGTGTGTCTCCATTGAGGGACCCCCTCTCTTCTCTATGTCTTTCGAATGAAGCATCCCTTGAGTGGGCTCCTCGTTGTCTTGAAGGGTTCTCAAGGGACCCCTCTGAAATCTTTTCTCTCAAATGAATTCATTGGCGTCTAGCATGGGGGCAGCCCAACTAGACCTATCTTTTCTGTGATTGTCCTGCAATGCAACTTGCAGTAGCCACAGGTTCATCTGATTAGTCTTGCTTTGTAGGACCAAGAACTTGTAGAGATTCTTTGCATCAAGCTTGCCTAGCATGTTTAGTCTGTGAATTAACATGTTGCTTTGCGGGTGGGCCTGTGAAGTCGCTTTCCAATCTGACTCTGTGGAGTCACCCTTACACTAGGCTTCCTTCATGAGAGAGAACTTGGGGGATGCGTTCTTGTAGGTCTGTAGGCCTATAAGGCACTTACTTCATTGAAATTCCTTCATGAGAGAGAACTTGGGGGTTGACTTCTTGCAGATCTATGGGCCTGTGAGATGCTTACATCCTGCAGGATTTGCCCATCGTTGGTTCGAGGGCCTTTGGTGTACTTTGTGTAACTTCATAGTTCTACGGGGCTATGGAGTCCTTTTGTTCAAACCTCCTTAGGAGAGAGTACTTGTGGAGCCATCTCTATTGGAATTTTCATTCCTTTCTAACTCTTAAATTCTCCACTCTTCTCTTCTCAAATTATATATATTGGATCAAAGATCTGCATCTTCTTCATGCTAGGTATATGCTCTTTCTCTCTTTGACATTGGTTGCTTCCCTATCTTTTGTATGCATTATTCTATTAAAGCAATCGATCCTTACATTCTTCTCTTCATTTAAGAACTCTTCTATGTGTTATTGTTTTTAATTTGGGGATGACACATAGTATTGAGACAACCTTCTATATCAAGGTTTCTTTCACTTTGTTGACTCAAATCTTGTTAGTTAGTTAGGTGCATGTATGTGTTTTTATGCTCTAACCCCGTGATGTGGATTTTTTATATTCTAACATTCTTGTCTAGTGCAGGTTTTTCTTGTCTAATGCATTTGTTTTGCAGGTCTTCAGCTTGAGGGAATGCCTCCTTGGTTCAAAGAGTTATCTACTTCCTCTACAGTATCCTTTTGGCATTATGATGTTATTTATGTTAGTAGATTTCCTTTACCGTGCATATTAGTGTAGATTCATATGCCCACTAAAGTGGGGGGGAAATGTAATATCATAAAATTGCACCCCTTACAATTTCACATGCATTCTTGTATCCACTTTAGTGTCCACTCCCTTAGCATCTTGTGTAGGCTCATTTTAGCCCTTGCATTAGCCTTTTTTTCCCCTCTCAAGATGCTCAAGGACCCCTTTTTAATAGCTACCTTCACGCGTCAACTTTGCGTCAAACCTTGTGTTTTCTTGTTTGTGTTGTTTTGTAGTGTGATGTGTCTGGACACTAGCATGTTGTGTAGATGTTTGTGTTCCGTGCTATTGTCCTGTAACATTTCAATGTTCAAACGACCATTTTTGAGCATTTTTTCCACTTGTCAACCCCTTTTGTCAGTGGTAATGGCTGGGGACGCCTTGTAATGGCTCGAGAAGCTTCTTTTCCTTCCTTAAATGCTGTCTTTTCAACTCATTTGGTCTTCTAGCTTCATCTTCTCCTTCTTGGCTTCTCTCTCAAACATTCTACCATCTTGCTCTTTCTTGCATAGCTCCATAAAGCTTGTTACATCAACACTCTCACATCCTTATAACACTCTTTGTAACACTCTTGGCTTTTGCAGCTATCTTGCTCTCCCTCTTTGCAGCTCCTTTGGCACTTGTAGCTCTACCTCTCTTGTCTTGTACTTGCGAGAATCTTGGGATTTCACACATCCCCCATCTATTGCATCTCTACTTAATGATACGGGTTCTCCTCCTTGAGCGAGGATTTCTTTTATCACTCATATTTCATGATACAGGTTCTCCTCCTCGAGCAAGGATTGCTTTTATCATTCTTACATTCATTTCATTTCTATCTGTTACTTCTCTCTATCTATCTAGCTGTCCGTGGAGGTGGGAACACCAAAACGGGGGTTTTACTGAGGAAAACCCCTATACAGCCCCAACACTTTCTATAGATCTTACACATGCAGGTATTGAATATATTCACTTGGTGGAGGCTTCATTACTTGGGTGGTTGTAAGTACTTTCTTTCTACTCTTTATCTTTATCATCTATACTTTACTCTATTTCAATTTTGTTACATTCTTGCATTCTATAAGTTCTAGTGATCTGATTGCTAGTAGTCACTCTGTTGTTTTATGTGACAATCTTGCTTTTTGTTCCATAGAAGACACCAGCATGCCTTTGGGATGCCAGCGCATCGCGTTGTCGTTCATATTCCGCAATGCCATCCTTTGGATGAGAGCTCATCAGTTTATCCAAAAAATCTCTGTGACCCACTCTTTCTGATTCTAGAACTCTCATGTTGTTCATTGAGGTAGTTTAGGGTAGTTTTCCACTTGGGAATCTCTTGAGAATAAAGAGACTCATGAGTAGCGAATCCCATTTCTCTACAATTTCATCATTTAGTTTAATTACCTACAAGGAGTTTGACTTAGGAAAACCCCTATTCACTAACAATAAAAAAAAAATTCTCTTGAATGTGTGTTTGCAAATTTACAGGTTGAAGAGCAAGTGGAGAACAAATTGGAAGCAAATTTACAAAAGTTGTCAAGTTGCAAGATTGACCTTCATAGTGCAAGAACAGAGAATTGAAGCTACATAATTTACTACAAGATTTTGGGAGCTGACAACCCAGGATCTGAGAGTGTATACATCAAGGAAAATAACCCAAATCTTAGTTTTAGAAACCCTAACAAGGACCCATTCACCACTAAAGGAAAATGCGTCCCTTGTGCCCTAAATACAAGCTTCTTGCAGCAAGGTACACATCATTTTAAGCTCTAAAAAATTCCTTCATAGTTGCTATAATAGTTAGGGTGTATTTATGATTGTTATTGGCATCTTATAACACACAATTCAATGTTTTATGGTGGAAAGTAGTGGTTCATCATCTTGTTGATACATTTTGATGCAAACCCTCTTCATCACCATTAAACACCTGCAAAGAAAACTATGTTATAGCACCAGAGACTTGGCTACATTGGAGAAAAGGGTCTAAGGACCTTGAAAAATAAAAACCTTGTTGAAGATATTTTTTATTGTAATCTTGAATTCGATTTCTGTGAGCATTGCATTTATGGAAAATAAAATAGTGTTCATTTTTACTCAAGTTCTCATAAATCTTATGGTGCATTGGATCTTATTCATTCTGATGTATTTGTTCCTGTATATGTTCCTTTAATTGGTAAATCCACATATTATGTTTCATTTATTGATGATTATAATAGAAAGACATGGGTATATTTTGTAAAGAGTAAATCTGAAGTTTTCAATCAATTTAAAGAATTTAAAGCAATGGTTGAGTTGAAAAATGGAAAGAAAATAAAATGTTTGAGGATAGATAATGGTGGTGAATTTTTCTCTAATGATTTTGATAGATTATTTAAAGATTGTGGTATTCATAGATAGAATACAACTTTGTATTCTCCACAATAGAATGGAGTTGCAGAAAGAATGAATAGGACAATAATGGAGAGGGCTAGGAGTATGTTGAGTGGCACTGGCCTAGAACAAAGGTTTTGGGCTAAAGCTGTTGCTATTGCCTATTACCTGATTAATAGGTCTCCTACATTAGCTCTTGGTGATAACATGCATATAGAGGTAGGGTCGGGTCACAAGCCTTCATTAAGACATCTTAGAGTTTTTGGTTGTGAGGCATATGCACATGTGCAAAAGGAGAAGCGAACAAAGTTGGAGAACAAGGCTGTGAATGTATCTTCATCGGATATAGTTATGGTGTGAAAGGATACAAGCTTTGGGATCCTATTGCACAAAAGGTAATACATAGTAGAAGTGTTATTTTTAGAGAAACTAATCCTTCTTTTGTTACATTACAGCTAGAACAAAGTAAACAGGAAGATGTGATTTAATTTCCTTCTACACTTGAGAAATTTGAATCGAGGCCCAAGGATAGACAAGAAGTTTAGGAGAGATCATCTAGATCTAAGTCTTCAGAAGAGGAGGAAGAACCTACAACTCAGCTTGTTCGTAGGTCTACAAGTCATAGACAACCACCTGAAAGGTATTCACTTGATGATTGGAGATGTATTTTTCCTTTGAATACTAACATGGATGAAACTAGATCTGTAGAAGAGGCACTTGGTATGAATGATGTAGAATTGTGGAAGATTGCTATGGATAAAGAAATGGAATCTTTGAAAAAGAAGGATACATGGGATCTTGTACCATTGTCTAAAGGACGAAAACCTATTGGTTGTAAATGGGTGTTCAAGAAAAAGATTGGTTCAGATGGAGGTATTGAGAAGTACAAAGAAAGGTCGGTTGCGAAGGGTTACTCTCAAGTTGAGGGTGTTGATTATGGTGATATTTTCTCCTATTGCAAAAATGACATCCACTAGATTTTTTCTTTCTTTTTTTGTTCCTTATGATTTATAGGTTGAGAAAATGGATGTGAAAATTTC
The DNA here is from genome assembly GCA_007258455.2 of Sequoia sempervirens. NCBI lineage: Eukaryota > Viridiplantae > Streptophyta > Pinopsida > Cupressales > Cupressaceae > Sequoia > Sequoia sempervirens. The sequence goes on along the minus strand of VDFB02058242.1, from coordinate 115,728,383 downwards.
TTGAACCTTCATGGTGATTTGGAGGAGGATATTTATATGACACAACATAGTACTACATGGTGAAAGGCAAAAGTAAGTTGGTTTGCAAATTGAAGAAATATTTGTATGGATTAAAATAGAGTCCTAAGATGCGGTACTAGAAATTTTATACATATGTGTTGAGTTTGGGATTTGAGCATTCTAAATCATATAATTGTATTTACTATAAAACTGATGGTGATCATTTCCTACTTATTGCATTATATGTTGATGATATGTTATTTATTGGTAGAGGGAAAGGTATGATTTCAGAGCTAAAATCTCAACTTGCTGCTAAATTTGAAATGAAAGATCTTGGTGCAGCTAAACACATTCTTGGGGTGGAAATTAAAAGAGATAGAGTGAACAGAAAGCTATGGCTTGGCCACAACAAGTATGTTAACTCAATTTTATAGAGGTTTGATATGCAGGATTGTAGACCATTGTGTGTTCTTGTTTCAGTTGGAACAAAGTTATCTATTTCAAATTGTCCAACATCTCCATCAAAGATGGAAGACATGCGTAGAGTGCCTTACCAGAGTGCAGTTGGAAGTTTTATGTATGCTATGGTTTGTACTAGACCAAAAATTGCCCAAGCAGTGGGAGTTCTTTCTAGATATATGTCTAATCTTGGTAGAGTTCATTGGGATGTTGTTAAAAGAGTCTTCAGATATTTGTGTGGTACCTCAAATTATTCCTTATGTTATCATAGTAGTATGACTAAAAACAAGATTTCCCTTGATATTCATGGTTATGTGGATTCAAACTAGGTAGGTGATGTTGATAGTAGAAGATCCACCAGTGCTTATGTATTTACTTTATTTGATGGTGCAATTAGTTGGATGAGTAAGTGACAGGATGTAGTTTCTTTGTCCACTACTGAAGTAGAGTATATGGAAGCTACTCATGCTTGTATAGAAGCCATTTGGCTTAAGAGACTATGTTCAGATAGTGAAATAAAATAAGGTGTAGTGACAATTTATTGCAATAGTCAGAGTGCGATATGTCTAGCCAAGAACCCAACGTTTCATGCTAGGACTAAGCACATTGATGTACAATATCATTTTGTTAGAGATATGGTCAAATATGGTAGGGTGAAACTAGTTAAGGTAGAGAATTTGATGAATGTTCTTGATTCTTTAACTAAGCCTATGAGCACAAAGAAGTTCAAATGGTGTTCAGAGACTATGGGCCTTTCAGTCGATAGCAATTAGAGATGATGATGACACCCTTCCATTGCCCTTACAAGGTGTTCGACAAGTGGGAGATTTTTTGGGAAAATGCATCTCAACCTTGCAATTATGTATGATCTATTAATGGGATGTATGTTGGTATGTGCTAATTGATCATGCAAATACTATACACTTGTAACAAAACATGGGGTTCAAGGCAATGCCCCGATTTTTTTTTTCATTAACACGTCAAGGTTTTCCTGCTGAGACATCAATGTTTTTTCCCACTAACATGTTAAAGTTTTTTCCCAATGACACGTCAAGGTTTTACCGTTAACATGTCAAATGAAAAATGACCTTGTAAAAACTCTAATTCTAGAAGATTCCAAAAATATTTTTATAAGCGGGTGGGATGTATGTAGACAGTGGTGTATTATGAGAGACGAATAGCAGTCGTGGTGTCTCTTGATCTTTGGTGGTGATACTCTTATGAGAAGCTTTCTCTACAAGTATATTTTAATCTTTTGATTTCTAATAACATATTGGGCGACTTTTGGAGTGTGGGGATTTCTCTCGAAAGGGTTTTCCCCACATAAATCATTGTGTTGTGGTATGCATGATACTTGTGTTTATTTATGTTTAAGTTTTTGTAATTGTTAAAAATCTGTACAAGTTTTGCATTGTTCTCCTCTCAAGGTTAATGTGGGAAGTTGTTCCACTACCTTAGCTTCCTTACAAAGAACCTATTGGATCCCCTAGTTTGGTTGAGAAACTAGAGAAAGACAAATCGTTAGTAATGAGGAGAGATTTGATGCATGAAGAAGTGACTAAGGAACCTTCACAAAGGAATAATTTGTTCAAGATAAGGTGTAAATCCAGATGAAAGATATGCAAAGTTATCATTGATAGTGGTAGTACCGATAATTTAGTTTCATAAGAGATGGTAACCAAGTTGAATTTGAAGAGGTTAAAACATCTAAAGCCCTATAAGATAACATGTATTTAGGATGAACATAAGATATTGGTAAGTGAGCAGTGTTTGGTGAAATTTCATATATGATCATATAATGATGAAGTATTGTGTGATATTATGCCCATGGATGCATGCCATTTATTGAACTAGGAAGACCATGGAAATATGATAAGAAAGAAATTAATGATGGAAGGAAGAATACCTATACTGTGACTTCAAATGGAAAGAGACATGTATTGATACCTTTGGGAGAAGAGGACAAAAAGGAATCTTGTGACACAACTAGACTATATTTGGTAGGTGGAAGGAATTTCTGGAAGGGTTGAAGCATGAGAACATGTGTTTTGTATTGATTCCAAAGAAGTGAGCTAATTAGGAGGCAAAGAACTCTATCAAAAAGGGAGGGGATCCACCATAAATAGAAGTAGGATAACTGTTGATAGAATATCAAGATATCATATCAAATAATGTACCAAATGGATTGCAACTGGTATGAAGCATCAATCATCATATAGATCTTATACCTAGAGAAAGTTTTCCTAACAAAGCAACACACAAGATGACACCTATAGAAAATGTGGAGTTAAACTGACAAATACAATAATTGTTAACAGAGGGATTGATTAGAGGGATCTTAAGCCCATGTGTGGTACCTGTTGTACTAGCACCAAAGAAAGATGGAGAGTGGAGGATGTGTACAAACTCAAGAGAAATCAATAGGATCATAGTCAAGTATAGATTACCATTGCCAAGGATGGATGACATTATAGACTGTTTGAGTGGAGCAAAGTATTTCACAAAGATTGACCTAAAGAGTGGATATTATCAAATCAGAATCAGAGAAGGAGATGAATGGAAGACCACATTTAATACTAATGAAGGGTTGTATGAGTGGTTAGTGATGTCTTTTGGATTGACCAACACACCTATCACTTTCATTAGGTTGATGAATGAGGTACTGAAGTAATTCTTGGGTAATTTTGTTATTATTTATTTGCATGATATTTTAATCTTTGGTAAGACTAGAGAAGAACATTTATGGCACATTAGACAAGTATTATAGATATAGAGGGAGGATAAATTGCTAATAAACATCAAGAAGTGTAGATTTATAAAGAAAAATTTGGAGTATTTAGGTTGTGTCATTTCTAGATTGTGTTGAAATCTAGGATGCATGACTGTATATTCCTTTTTGGACCTTCATTAGTGACTGCATCAAGTGGTACAAGGAGAACTAGGAACAAGTAGCACAAGGAGTACTTAATAAAGTGGAAAGGTAGACCAGTGGAGGATTCATCATGTATTTCTCAAGCTGAGGTGGACCACTTTGGTTTTCCTCCAACCCTTGGAATGTGAGGGACTCACTTTTCTTCCAACCCTGAGCGTCTGATGTAGGAGAATCCTTGGTTGTAAAGCAATCATGTATCAACCAAAAAAAATTATTTTCTTGTAATTCAATCTATAGCGATCTCAATAATTTCTTCTGCATTTTACTGCATTATCATTTCTTAGCTCACAGAGTAGGATATAGATTCTACACGATTTCATCTTCAACATATCCTAATTTTAGGTGATTTTCATGCATTGAAAAAAATTTATTGCTCTTAGAAGTTCACTGTCAATTCTCTGGAAAAGCATTTAGGACCTATCTAGTCCAAGTTGGAAGTACCTTTTTCAGAATGTGCGGAGCTTAATGAAATATCATTCAAGACATTTTAGGTCTAGGGGAACCTTCTTGGAGATCCATAACACTTTATGGGTACCCTCTCATATTCTAAGGCCGACCTACATGTTTGATCTTGCATTAGGGTTGTAAGCCCTTGAAGCCAACATGGATCATAATCAGTGCTAGAGATTCATATTTAAGATAATTTATAACCCATTTGAAAGGAGTTTATATAATTTTAGTGATTCAAGTAGTTATGAAACAACTCAAATCCCTTAGGATAGTTCTGATAGTTATAATAAGGCCATGTTCCAATTATAATATCTTGTAATGACCTACAACAAATATGTGAGCCCTAGTCATTCCACACTTATGGGATATGATGCATGTAATATTGCAAGTTATTGAATAAATGATAATTCATGTTTGATGAGTATTTCTTGTGTTATTTACGTTGTGTTGAACTCAAGGTTGCATGGTTGGACATGTTGAATGCACATGACAACTGAGAGGGGGTCAATTAGTTGTACCTCAAAAATTCAAAACCCTCATAAACATTTAAATCCACATTCATTCAATTAACCCTTAATCTGTTTAGAATGTTTTATCATGAAAACAAATAAAAAAAATTGAATCAAACCAACACCATGCACAAAGGAACACCATATTTATTTAGAAAACACAAGATGGGAAAAACTACGGTGAGGATTAACTCACAATATAAAGTAATATCAACATTGTATACAATAGGGCTCACTATCAGAGGGCCCATTGCCCAAGAGAAAGAAAGGCTCGCTGCCAAAGTAGAAAAGAAGATAGAGAAGAGTGTTTCAATGAGAAATCCATCTCAAAGCAATAAAAAAATCCACCACAACATCGCCAACATCTTTGCAGTCTCTCTAAAGAATTGTAGACACCTTCTACTCACTACATCCAACAATCTAACACATGAAAGCTCATACTACACTTCTCAAATTCACACTCTAACACTTTGAAATTTGCATCATTTGCATCTATCTTTTTTATCTCATCATCCCTAAACAACTCAACTCACTCAACTCATATTTATATCATCTTCAAACTTGAAACCATTCTCCAATGTCGGCTATGCACATAAACCGTGCAAATTCAAATTATGTCAGCACCAAAACATTCACATGATGGAAAGGAATAAAGGAAGACCACAACACACCTTAGCTAGGACCTAAATCCACTCATACACACCATGCCACACTTCCAAAAAATTTGCAAGCAGTGTAAACACCATTAGGATTTTAAGTACATGCTTCCTTTGATCCAACAACTCACAGACAACAAATATCATTTGAAAACAATCTAAAATATTCCACACATACCCTAAAATCCAACAAACTCCTTCGCAACAACTTTCACCTAAAGAATGTACACACCTAATACACTTAGACAACTTTGTCATACACTATAACTTAAGAAACCAACTTCCAAAACACCAAACTTCAAACAAATTTGACTGAAGAAAGATACCAACACTATCAACACGCCTCTATATCTACAAGACCTAAAACCAAACTGCAGAGAAACATGGAGCAAAAACATTTCTCCTAGACACCTCTGCAATGCATAGTTCATACACTGGTGAACACAACTTTCTCTGCATAACAATCCAACACACCAAATTTAGAATACAACACTAGTACACACCTTTGATTAACATATTCAAAATGCATAGATAGATCTTCAACCTAAAAGAAATGCAGAGAAAAAACAAAACACTACTCTTCAACCCATACACATTGCAACTCGTTGTTTCCTCTTTTTATCAAATTTTCTCAAAAGCACTTGGAAACCAAGCACCATAGACACATCCTCATCATCTTTAGTATTTCATCATCATCAAGCCAACTACAACTTAACAACTTCAACCATACATCCATAGATATAAGCTTATCAAAGCAACACTAGAGGTTGACACCAATAGCTTACTAATGACAACATAATGCAACTAATCAAAGCATTATTAAAGCAACAACATAGACAATACCAACAACTACACATACTTTTGCAACAATCTTCTTCTCATACAATCAACATCAATGACAACACAAGTTTGTTGACATTAATGACAACACCAACTACTCATACTTGCAACAATCTCCCCCTTTGTCATTGATGGGAACACATGAAGTGAAAAACCATCAAAGACACAACAGTTACCAACTCTTTTTCTTTCTCCCCCTTACACAACTAACTCAAGACTTTCTCTCTTTTATATTACTCACTTTCCCCCTTTCAACTTATTTCTTTCACGTGTTTCATTCTCCCTTTTTCTCTTCCACATTATTCTCCGCCCCTTTGACATCAATGGAAAAGGATAAAATATTTGCATTACTTATGTTTCCCCTTTGAAATCAATTAACCTTCTCACAATTGTTCTTCAACTTCTATTCCTTTACTGCTTAGTATACTCCCCCTTAGGAGCACACACCATACTACACTAATCAACAACCACTGCATAATGACAACACTCACTCTTTTTTACTATAACAACCAACAATGCCACTACCTATGTGGGTGATCCCACAATATTGGGTTACACTTTTTGGCAAAACTTGATATTGAAATCAACATTTTTAGGTAGATCTTCATTTTCTCACACCTATAGCAACTAAACAATTAATAATTTGAAGATGAAGCAAACCAACTTGATTTGTGAGATTTTGTGTGTAGATTTTAATTAAATATTTTTAAAAAATAAAAAATAAAAATTAAATTGTGAATCCTTTTATACATAATTTTTAATAACTTATTTTTCTACTAAATAGCATTTTAAAAAAGTGATGTTTACTGTGTACCACATAATTTTTTTAATAGAAATGATACAATTCTAATTTTTAAAATGTAGATTTGTCACACCAATATCTAGGGCATGGATACTTTTTCATAATTTTTTGTTGCATATATTTTTTTAATTAATTTTCTAAGTTAGGATAATTGAAATTTGGACAGAGGTGTCTTGTGTAATGCATAACCTTTTTGTATGCATTTGAATTAAATTCTTCTTTTTTATTAAAATAAGGACATCAATACCTAGGGGACATGTTTTTTTTTAGAATTTTTTTTCTATATTTTCCTATTTTTTTCGTATGTGTGAAACAAAGAACTTGATGTTCATTAAGAAACCTACACTCACAAGAAACAAAAAAAAAATATAATAACCAAATTAAATATATTTAAAATTATACTTTTTGGGAAGCTTATAATAAGGGCTACATAAAAGATATAAATTTTGAATGAATTCATTTGATCCCCCAAAAGGTAAATCAAAAGTGGTTTTTTATCAACATTTTGATAGGTGTAGAGGAGACTTCATTATAGGTATGGTTTAAAACTAGCAAGGTTCTATCCAAGGGGGTTTGTTCTAAGGGGGTTTGATCAAACGCTCTTTAATTAAAATCCTTTAAATGAAACATTTCTAGGGTTAAATTATTATATTTTCTAAAAATATGTGATTTTAGGCAAAAATCAAGATGTCCCAGAAAGTGTAACCCATTATTGTGGTAGCACCCCTACACATACTCTTGTTGTAGGGTGATCTATAATGATAGTTTTACAATTACAGCCAAAAAGAAATGGATACTGAAATTATTATTTTTAACTAAAACTTCACATTCGTGCACCTATAGCAGCTAAACCATGAGGAATTTGAAGATTGTGCAAACTAGAGTCTCATCAAATTTTGTCTGTAGATTCTAAAAATATTTTTTTCAAAATTTTTGGAATCAAATTGCACTTCTTTTTCCATCTCCCACGAAAATTAATTTTTGAGCTTAACATTGTTAAAAAGTGATGCACAGAGTATAATGCATAACTTTTTTCCATGAAAGGATAAAATTCTAATTCTTTCAATTTTACTAGATTTGTAACACTTGATATCTAATTGCTTCCCACTTGGTTAGATAGTTTTTTATTGAATATTTTTCCTTAATCAAGTTTCAAGTCAAGCGAGATTACAATTTTACAGATCTGTGTGTGACAGAGTATATGGCGTAACTTTTTGTTATATGTCAAAATTTTATTTTGTTTTGTTGGATCAAGGACTTCAATATCACAGTTGCACTCATATTTTCATTTTTTTAAAATAATCTTCTATTTTTTCCACATGTGAAAAGAACAAAGAAATTCATTTTGATGAAAAACCTATGTTTAATAAACTTAAAAACAAATATAACAAAACCAAAACATATTAAAATTCATTGGATAGCTTGTTTTTGAGGAATACCATAATCATTTGAAATAAATTTTAAATGAATTCATTTGATCCCAAAAGCTAAATCAAAAAGTGATTTTTTATGACATTTTTGATAGGTGTAAAGGAGATGCATTTATAGGTATGGTTTAAAACTAACAAGGTTCTATCCAAGGGGGTTTGATCTAAAGGTGATTTGATCAAACCCTCTTCAATTGGAATCCTTAAAATGGAACTTTTTAAGGCTTAAATCGTTATATTTTCTAAAAATATGTGATTTCAGCTAAAGTTTGTTCCTCTTAGGAATTGTAAGCCACTATTATGACAACACCTGTAATGATATTCTTCTCACTGGTTGACACCAATGACAACACAAACTTGTTGACATCAATATGCCTAGTGCTCATATTTACGAAAAACTGGACAATCCTCTTTGGACCCTCCATCCATGACTGCATTAGTTTGCAAGTTGTGAGATGAAGGTAAAATTATAGAATGAAATATGTTCTTTGTTTTATTGTTTAAATAAGCTATAATGTGAGCATGGTATAGCATGGGGCCAAAAAGTGGGGTGGCCACTTTTTGGTCCCCCCATCTTTTTGCACATGCCCATATGAGTTTATTTATGATGTCATTTATTTAGGATGAGTTTAGGAGATGTTATTAGGCTTATTCCTATTTTTAGGACATGAATTTGAGATTGATCTTCCTTGCTTAGGGATGCTTACATCCATGTTGGATTTATGAGATGCATATGTTTTGTTTGATTTTGGAGATTAAGCAATTGGGCGTTGTTGATACTTTTCATTTGGGGTTGTGAAGGAGATCTTACTTTAAAAAACTTAGCGTTTTGGTGTGTTTTGAGAACATGTTATGGATATAATTTATAGGTTTTCTCTCTTTCTTCTATGGTTACTTTTTGGAGGTTCATGATTCACATGGTTTGTTGTGGTGGACTTGGGAGAGTTATTGTAACATATTGTGAGAGAACATGTATTGGTTTTTGTTGCATGTGGATCATTGTGATTGTTCTTTGATAGTACTCGATTTAATTATGAGCTACACCTTAGTATGAGTGTTGATTGGTAGAATTGGTATGCCTTGATATATTTTTATTGTTGGATTATCCATGTAATGGGAATTCCTAGATGTGTATGTTCTTCATAGATAGGTTTTATATGGGGAGCTTGTGATTTTAATTTATGGGTTGGATATGTTGTTGGCACAAGTTTACTTATTTAATACCTTTGAGGTGCAATGATTAGATGGATTAAATAAAATTAAGTTGATATTTCTAATCATGTGGGTTTTTCTTCGTTTGATAGTATCTTAGAACCTTTTTATCACTTGGATTTGATTCTTGTGTTCTTTGAATTAGTATATTTTTACCCTAGCTTGTTCCTTTTCTTCCATGGCATGTTGGAGGATGAGAGTATTTTTCTTGAGATGGTAGACATCTTAGATGTTATTGTAGGTATCTTGAGAAGCATGGGAGAATGCTAGAGATTCATGTGGCTACATGGATGACTATGATAATATTTTATCAATTGATCCTTATGAAATGTATACAAGTTAGAAAATATAAAGAAAAGTGTATTGTACACCTTGCACAAGAATGAAATATTTTAATTATATATAAAATAAATATTTATTTGTTGTGCATCTTAGGTTATGTGTTTAACCACATTAAATATTTATTTGAGTCCACTTATAAAGTTGTATGCAACATTGGTTAGATATTTTATGTGCAAGTCACACATGAGGAAAATATTTAATATCAAGAAACTTAGTACCAAAAAGTAAATGTGGGGTCAATAGTTTTGTGTACTCATGGTTTTGAGGTGCATGGTTTTACCTTATCACTTGGTTTTTTTTGTGTGATCTTGATTCTATAAAATAAAGGACATGTTTAGTGGTTGAGGTTGGATGGTTAGTGGTTTTTCTTGGTTGTCATTGTATTGAGCTCTTGTTTGAACAATGCATATGTGAAGCATGTCATGTGATGTGTGGATACATACTTTGACACATGGAGGATGCATTGAATGTTCTTGATGTTTCAAAAATATTCATGGAGACTCTATAATTTTTTTTATTGTAATATTCTTGTTACTAAATAAAACGTTGAGTGTAGATGCTTTTGAAGGTTGGGTTTTC
>VDFB02058242.1:115707825-115718075 GCA_007258455.2 Sequoia sempervirens | reverse complement strand
GTTGTTGGTTCTTGGTACTTGCTCGAATGTGATGTCAACAAAAGATTCCTTGAGATTTTCCACCAGCCTTTTGTATGGAGTTAGCTTATCATCCTTTGTTTGGTACTCATTATTCACTTGATTTATGATAAGCTGTGAATCTCCATATACCTTCAATGTCATAATGTTCCACTGTACTACTATCCTGAGACCTATAGTTAAAGCCTCATATTCTGCAATGTTGTTTATACAAGGGAATGCTAGTTTGTATGATCTTGGTATACAATCCCCTTGTGGAGTGATGAAGAAGATTCTAGCTCCTGACCCGTGTTGTGTGTAGGAGCCATCAAAGTATAGTTTCCAATGAGTAGCTATGTCAATGTTGAAAATGGATTCATCTGGAAATTCTGAAACAAGTGGGTTCTCCGCATAGATAGGTGCGTCTGCCAGTTGGTCTGCAATGACCTGTCCCTTGATTGCCTTACACTCCACATACTCAATGTCATATTTTGATAATATCATTACCCACTTAGCCATTCTGTAGCATTGGTTTTGAAAAGAAGATACCTTAAGGAGATCAATTTAGCTAAGGAGTTTGATCTTTTGTGTACAAATATGTAGTGTCCTCAATTTTAAACACCACTGCTAGGCAAGCTTTTTCAATGAATGTATAGTTTAACTCGTGGCCCACCATTGTACGGCTGATGTAGTATATGGCTCTTTCTATTCCATTTTCATCATGTTGTGCTAGGAGAGCACCAAGGGCTGCTGCAGTTGCTGAGATATAAAGGATCAATGGTTTGTTCTGAATTGGAGGCCTTAGTACTGGAGGTGTTAACAGATATTCCTTGATTTTGTTGAAGGCTTGTTCACATTTGTCATCCCATTTGTACGTTACCCCCTTGTGGAGTAAGTGAGAGTAAGGGATTTGTTTGTCTGCTAATTGTGCTATGAACCTACGAATTGACTGAAGCCTGCCTTGGAGACCTCTCAGTTGTTTCAATGTCCTAGGAGCTTCCATTTCAAGTATTGCTTTCACCTTTTCCGGATCAATCTCAATGCCTCTCATTGACACTATGTAGCCCAACAACTTTCCTGATTGTACGCCAAAGACACACTTCTTGGGATTCAAACGAACCTTGTATTCTTCTAGTCTGTCAAAGATAGCACTCAAGACCAATATATGATCCTTCCTCTTTTTGGATTTTCCCAGGATGTCATCGACATAGTCCTCAACTGTTTTGTGGATCATGTCATGGAATATTAGTGTCATGGCCCTTTGGTATGTGGCCCCGGCATTCTTTAAGCCGAATGGCATTACGTTCCAGCAGTATGTGCCCCAAGGACAAGTGAAAGATGTTTTATGTTGGTCTTCCTCTGCAATTCTTATCTGATTATAGCCTGAAAATCCATCCATCAAGGAAAGCATCTCATGCTCCGCGGTCATATCTACAATCATATCAATGTTAGGCAACGGAAAATCATCTTTTGGGCAAGCCTTGTTCAAGTCCCTAAAGTCCGTACAGATTCTTATGCCCCCAGTTGGTTTTGAAACCGGTACTAGATTGGAGACCCACTCAGGGTAGGCAATCGTTCGTATGAATCCCACATCTAGTAGTTTCTGGAGTTCCATCTTGACTAATAGAGCAATATGTGGGTGCATCTTTCTCAACTTCTGTTTTACAGGTTTAGCTTCAGGATAAACTGCTAAGTGATGAACCACTACCTTTGGATCCAATCCTGGCATATCAGCATAGGTCCATGCAAAGTTTATCTTCCTCTCCTTTAAGAAGGTAGCCAACTCCTCTTGTTCTTTGCATAATAATGACTCAGCGTAGAATGTAATATGAGGAGTTTCTTGTGTTCCCAGATTGATGGGGTTGCACTTTTCTGCTAGCATAGCTGACTTTTCTTGGTGTATAGCTGTAAGAGGAAGATTGAATCCCCCATCCTCAGGCGCCTCAGAGGGGTTTTCACCATTGGATGCATCCTTTCTTTTTACTTTTTTAGAGTCGGAGAGTGCCACAAGGTGGTTTTCACTCAAAGACTTGGAGATTATTCTCAATTTTTTATTTTTGCGACTGAGGGATTCAATCGTTTCTCCATAGTATGCATGTGTATCCAGCTCTATGATAAAACCTGCCTTATGATCCCCACATGGAATGTCATACCTAAGTCCCATGAATTCTGAGAGCACCTCATCGTTTTCAAACATGTCAAGAATTGGTGGTCCTCGTTGGTCGTAATCAATCAGTTGGGGATAGACTAATCGGATTTCATAGCTTTGGTTTTCAGACTCATAAGACAAGGTGCTAATCATAAGGACATTAGTATCCTCAAACAGCAAAGGTAATCCTATTTCTGGTGACTCAGTTAAATCAGTGGGCATTCCTAAAGTCATGGAGGATTTTGGAGTAGCTACAGATTCCTGAGGAGGCGTTCGGTTCCATCTATCCTGGGCACCTCGACCAAGTACAGTTACCTTAGGAGTAGGATGACCAATGCCAAGATTTTTTATTTGCTTCTCAGGTATAATGGGTATTACACGCCCGTTATTATCTTGGCCTAACCCTTGGTTCCGGTTATAGCCCATCAAGAGCATCATCTTCATACCTTTGTTTCGTTCATCCATAGGTAATTCAACTGTCGGTATATCATCTCGATAGAGGAGATGAGATAAGTCCCCCTCTAATGTTTCCTGACCAAGATCTCCTGCACTTGTGAAGGTAGGGTTTCGTTCATATGAGCCTTGAGATGTTGAAGCTTCTTGTGATTGTGGTCGTCCTCTTGATCTAGGAGATTGTGGTAGCTCTCCTACTACAAAAGCATTCTTAGGCATTGAATAGTTTCCACAACCATCATCTTGTATTATGACTTTGATATCAGAAAAGGCGGGGATGGCGGGGGTGGGGGGTGTCTCTGTCACAGAAGTGAGAGTGGCGGGATCCACGTAAGGTGTTGATGGGCCTTCACCATTCTTGGGTACTTGCGGGATCTTGTAGTATTTTGCCTCTAGATTTTGCAGTAGGCAAATGGCTCAGGATCTCCGTGGATAGTAACCTCTTGACCTTCATGTGTGAATTTCACACATTGATGAAAGGTTGAAGCTACAGCTTGCATTGCATGTATCCATGGTCGCCCTAGGAGAATGTTGTATGGTAAATCGAGGTCCAAGACCTGACAGTTGGTTTGCATGATGGCGGGGCCAACCTGGACAGGAAGCTGAATGGTGCCTTGGGATACCCTTTCCTGGTCATCGTATGCTCTTATTGTGATGCCTTTTCCTTTGTCAATTGAATCCTCTAAAATGTTCAAATTCTTTAGAAGCTTTAAGGAGCAAATATTTAAGCCCGCACCTCCATCCACCAAGACTCTCTTGACTTTCTTTTTATTTACGTACACCTCCAGATGAAGTGCACGGTTGTGAGATGGTTGTGTGGGGAAGTCTTGTTCAGAAAATGTAAGAATGTTAGGTGTGGTGATATTTGCGACCATAGCTTGGAATTGTTCTGTATCTAGATCTGCGGGGACAGTAGATGACGCCAAAGCTTCTTCTAGAATCTTTTTGTGTGCAGATGAGATTTTGAGTAACTCCATGATGGAGATATGTGCAGGGGTTCTTTTCAATTGATCCAAGACATTATAGCCACTAGGGTTAGACCTTGGATGGGATGTGGAATTTCTGCTTGGTTGGGATGGTGCTGCAATGGTAACCTTTCCACCTCTTGTGGTGACTCCACAATCGGCTTGGGCCCCTTTGATGGTGATGACTCCAAAAAACTCATCTAAACAAGTGACAACACCCTCGTATGTGTGGTTGACATTTTTATAAGCCCCTTTTCCTTTGTCTTGATCTTTGTTTCCTTTGTTGCCATGATTCGGCATCGGATTCGTGTAAATCTTGAGATCTTTGTTTCCTGATGGTGCTTCCACATCTATGATTTTGTCATCTATGAGGTCTTGAATTAAATTTTTGAGCCTCATGCAGTTGTTTGTCGTGTGTCCCTTGAGTTTATGGAAGTCGCAAAGATAATTCTCATTATACCATGGTGGCTTGACCGATGGTTCTTGATAATTATTATGTGTAGGGACCGTTATCAATTTTTCATCTACCAATCTTTTCATGATTGCTTCAGCAGGTTCCCCAAGGAGTGTGTATTTTCGCTTGGGAAAGAACTTGTTTCGCTGTGGTCTTCCCTGATTATCAATGTTGTTTGTGTTTTGGTTATGGGATGGTTGGACCACAGTATTGACTTGTCGATTGCTTTGATTGGTATTTTGGTGTTGTTGTTGTTGGGATGGTGGATTGTTCTTCCGTGGGGCACTAATGACAACTTTGGCGTCAACAACACCATCATTGGTTACATTACGATTCTTTGCCCATGTTCGTGGTTTTTCATGATAATTGGATGATGAGCGGCCTTCTTGATATGATGAAGTTTCTCCCTGCGTGGCAAGGGCTTGTTCGATATTGGGCGCCCTAGGTATCAATTGGTCGTAAGTGGTGATGTTTTGCATTTTGAGGTGGAAGGCCAAGGGCCCATCAAGATTCGCAATGATAGTTCCCACTTGTTGTTCTTCAGGCATGGACCACTTGCTTTGATTAGCTTTGGATCGCCATCGTTGTAAGAAAGCACCGAATGATTCATTTTTTCCTTGTTTGAGAGATGATAATTCCTGTAAGCTAACCTCCATGGGAGTGTTGAAGGAATAATTATGTATGAAGGCATCTATGATTTCCTAGAATTTTTTGATTCCCGAAAGTCGAGAAAACCAATCAATACGCTTCCAAACAAGCTCGGGAATAATCCCATCAAGCACGCTTCTAAGAAGCCACCTTACGTAATGTATCACCCCTGACAGATCTTCGTGGTTACCCGTCTGATATTTGTCAAATTTAGGATCTCAAACCTTGAATCCAGCCATTTCTACCCCATCAAATGGATAAGGCATAGGTTTTGTGGTTTTAGGTCCTCCGATTGAAGGTCAAGCACTTGCTGTGACATAAATCTATTTGTGCTAAGGACATCCAATCAGGATCGTGAGGTGGAAACGAAGGTGTCTGGGGGTGAGTGGGTGTTTGAACGTATGGAATGTTTCTTGTTGTGCCATGTATGCTTCAACAACGCTGTTGATCTTGTTGTTGCTACGAGCTTGTTGTTGTGTTTGCTATTCATTACCAACAATTTGCCAGCCGCTTGCCTTGGTTTCACTGCCACGATATGCAAGTTGTTACTGGTTTGTTGTTGTTAAGCATCATTGCCATTGCTTGGGCATCTGGCATCTTTCAGCTTGAGCAGCCTTGGTGCTGCTTTGTGCGACTTGGGAGCAGCCTTGTGCAGCCTGGAGCAGCTTTGTGCGGCTTGAGCGACTTGAGCGTACCTTGTGCGCCTTGATGTCTTCAGCACTTGAGCAGCGAAAGGTTTGTGCCTTGGTGTAAAGCCCATTGTTGTTACAACAAAGTTTGGGATTGTGCCACTTGTTGTTGCTGCAACTACGTTTGAGCTTGATTTTTCCGTGAAGCTTGAGAAGCGTGCGTGGCTATAGGTGCTTGCTGAATTGTTTGATATTGTTGGAGCAATTGTTGGTATGCTTTGAATGCAGCATTGTAATGGCTTACTCTTCATTTTGGTCGAATGGTGGTGGTGGGTGGGATTGGTGTTGGATGGAGGGTGAGAGTCTGGAGGATGCCAGAGCCATGGTGGTGGTGGGAGGTTGCGATGTAAGGGGTGTGATGGGGGTAGTGGAAGTTTGAGGTATAGTGCATGTAGTGGTTGGAGTGAATGTGGTGATAGGTGCATTTGGGATGGGTGAAGTGATAGGAATGGTGGGACTAGGTGAAGTGGTAGGAATGGTAGAGATGAGCGAAATAGTGGGTCTTTGAGAGACCGTATTTTGATTAGCTATCATGCGTTGGTTTGATGTGGATGGTGTGTTTGAAAGATGTGATGTACCCCCTTGGTTGGATGAATTGATTTGGATGGGGCGATTTATGTTAGGGAAAGGTGGAAATTTAGGTAAAGGGGAGATCCCTAAACCAAAATATGGTGTTGACGTGGTGGGAGGTGTGAATGGTTTGAATGGTGGAAAATTTTCTTGTGCAAATGAAGAGACAAATCCGTAAGGTCGCTCTATTTCGGACGAGCTTGCTTGTACCAAAGGTCTAGACACTTGCGTGTCAAGAGAAAATGATGAGGTGGTATGGTAAGGAACCTCAGATGTATCGATAAATCCAAGTGGGTTATAAAGTGGATTTTGATGCGTGTTGAAGAGGGTATCATCCTCATTGATAGTAGGTTCTATGGTGGTAATGGAAGTGGTTGATTGTGGAAGGGTGTTTTGGTCATTTGGTACAAGAAGCTCATCCTCAATAGTGTTGAGAATTGATGGATTTATTTTAGCCATTGCGCGAAGAAACTTTTGTAGTTTTGGTTGTTTGAGCATCTCAAGAACTTCTTCCTCACTTAGTTCTGTTGGTGTGATGTCTTCCACCAAGACCTCTTTTTGTGGATCGTGTGTAGTGATAGTGAGGTCTGGAAGTGGTGTGTTTTGGATTTCTGGAATGTTTTGGCTTAGATCACTTGTGGTTGATGTTTCTTGATTTAACTCCATGTTCCTCTTGTGTTGTGATCTTGTTTGAACCATAAAAGAGCAAACTAGGATGTGTAAAAGATCAAAGATGTGAAGATGAAAGGTGTATGATATATGGATGAGAATGGAAGTTTTGAATTTGTATTGAAAATCTTGATGTGATGCTAGGTACTTTGGGTTTGCTTTGATTGATGTTTGTTTGATGTTTAGACTTTGAATTCTATCTTTTGAATGTTGATGTTTGAGCAAGAGATATCCCCAAGATGTTTGGATGATGATCTAAAAAAGATAACTAATGCTCATAAAGGATAATTTGATTTAGGAGTGAGAATAGGATGTGTCTACTCACAAGCTAACCAAAAGATAATCCAAATTAGTGATGGGAGAAGGATGCATCTATCCACGATTAATTTGAACAAAGTGATAATTCAACTAAGCATGTGCAAAAGGATTCATTCACACACTTGAGTTGAACAAGTTTGATGTTTGATGTTTGAAGAATTCAAAGTCTCATGTTTGAAAGGTTTTGATGTCTACCAAAGGAGCCTAGCATAGTTGTGTCAAGATTTTCTCAAAATGTTGGTGAGATGTTTATGGTTGATGATGTTTTTGATGGATGAATGTTTGTTTTGATCTTAGAATGACCCTAGTTTAGACTTTTGTTTAACAAGACCAAGGTATTGAAGAACATGTTATGCCCTAAGCAAGGTATCCAATCCCTTGAAACAATCTTGGATTTCGTGTGTAGTAAAATGAATATAAAGTGGGGTTGTCTCTTGAAGCATGTCTATAGAAATTAGCCAACAACTTTTCTCTAAAATCATATAACCTTTTGAGTCTTTGTTGATGTTGTTTTGGGCTAAATTTCTTTTTCTTGGGTTTTTGTATTTTGACCTTGCGAGAAATCATTGAAAAGACATGTGTGGGGTTCAATTGCTTATCTTTTCTTTTAATGACTTCTTTTTACCAAATACACTTTCTTGATTATGTTTCAAACTAAAGATGTCCTATGTCAAAATTCCTTTTCTTCCCACAAAGTGTTGTGTGGGAGTTCCAAGAAATTGAGGCAAAGGGATTTCCTAGGCTAACCCTAGTTAGAGAAAATGATGATATAAATTCAAGTGTTGAGAAACCTCTAAGGACATAATCCCAAGGGCAAGCAACGGACTTAAACTGTCAAAGTTGCATTGCCTCTATCAAAAGGGGTTCAAAATTTGCATGATCATGTTTAAGTGTTTGTTTTCCAATGTTTACGAACAAGCATGTGTTTTTGTAACCCAAAAGCATGTACAATCCCAGCGGATGTAAGATAATATCGGTTGATTCCCACTTGACAAGTCCAGCTACGCTTATCTCTAGCGAGATGGTTACGTTTGACCCCACCGGCTCTCCATGCTCATTATCGCCAATCGTGGCAACCAAGCATCAACACCTACAGAAACTCCATGGCATGCTTTCCCATCTCTACTAGAAGACCATAAAGAGGTGGGTTGGCTTCGTAATCCACCGCTCTTTGCACCAACAAATAGATTAAGGATTTTGGAAAATTCTATACATGGGTTCTAGTAAGGACTTTCCATTCGTAGGAGTTGGATCTCAACGTGGCAAGAGTCCCTTTGGATCCATCTTGTCGGAGTCAACAACAAGTGGATATTGGTGTTTCTCCACATCCACATTTATATCCCAGCTAGAAATACTCTTGGCTTTAGAGCGTTACCCGCTGAGCCGGGCCTCCCTTGGGTGATTACTTTTCCCACAATTCCCTAAGAGGCAAACAAAAAACTAATGAAGAACAATATTCTCGTATCTCTGATCAACCTTGTAGGCAGCGAGAGAGAATGTACGCAACAAAGTCCCCACTCACACTCGCACAATAGTTTGTTCAATTTTAAGCCCAAATCGAAGTGTGGAGGTGATTGCTTTGTCTTAAGCCAAAGTCATGGAAAAGACCTTTTTATTCTCAAGATCGCTATAAAGCGAGAAGCTTATACCGCCATTTTCCAATGGCTTTAGCTCCAAGTAAGTCCTCACAAAACAAACAAAACTACACTTTTGTTCTTTTTAAACCCCTCAAAGCAATGATGCATTTCATTTTAAAGCAATCAAATGAAGTGTGAGAAATTGCCTCTTGTTCAATTGTTAATCCAATAAAACCAAATCTAGTGGTGCCAGGATCCTAAAGTTTATTTTAGCCTTTGCAAGAAATGAAAAAGGTTCTTTTTAAGCCCAATTGAAAACTAGTGTCCTAAGAAGGAGAAGGATGACAAATTCTTTGAAGAAGTGTTAAACAAACACTTAAGTGTTAAAAAACACTTGGATTAGACAAAATATCATCCTCATGCTCCTCTTTATTTTGATTTCGATTTCCAACCTACAAAAGTGATCAAAATGTTAGATGAGATCAAAAGAAATAAAAGGATATAGGGGTTAGACAAACCATTTACCAAAACACCCTAAAACTTAGCCAAGTTAGCATGTGCTTTTACTTTAAATGCAAATTTGAAAATTTTAACTAATTTATAGTTAAGAAACACTTACACCATTGGATAGATTACGAAATTCTACCCTATTTCAAAAAAAAAAGCATCAAAAAAGACCTTCATATGACCAAGATATGGTCATTTTAAAACTGACTCATGGGCGCTAAAACAGTGATCATGGGCACTGCAGGAATGATCATGGGCGCTACAGGAATGATCAAGAGCGCTGCAGGAATGATTAAATGCGCTGCAGGAATGATTAAATGCCCTAAAAGAGTGTTCACAAGCGCTATAACAGTGATTATGGGCGCTGGAAGAATGATTAAGAGCGCTATAACAGTGATCACGAGCGCTAAAATGTGGATTTATGAACAGAACTATAAAAAATGGCGAAAGTTTTAAAAACTTGTCAGAATTTGTCGATCAGCCCTCCTTCTAGTGCCAATATGTGAATCCCTAATTCGAAGTGCATTACAAAAACACAACAACAAACAATGTTAGAGAGTTATTTTGTAAGCATGAACAAGGATTCCCCATGAAATCCATTCACAAAGCTAAAATAGGAAATAGAACAAAGAAAACAATGAAGAACATAATGGAAATATGAAATCCTAATTTAGCATGCAAACATTTGATCCCATGGGGGAGTTGGTGCAAATAGGTGTGTGGAGATTTTCCCTTTCCCAACTCCTTGAATGAAAATGTTGATTGAAGATGATTGATCCACTTGATAAGTCCCTCAATGAGCTCCAAAATCTGCAATAAACTAGTTAAGATGGATGGAATTTGAGAGATATTTGTGCATAATAACTTTGCATAATTGTGGATGATCAAATGCATGGTGAAGCATTCTATTTATAGAATGTTGAAATGGAAACAAAGCCAAAATAGAGCAATGTGGGACAAAGATTTGGCCAATGGAAAAATGCCACTTGTCCAAATGTGATTGGATGAGGAATGAGCAAGTTTTGACAAATGTGCCAATAAATGCATTTTTGAATTTGAATTTTGAGAAAAGACATGTAAGAGGGGGAAAGAAAATTGCATTGAATGCCACTTGGCTCAAGGCAAGTACATGTAAGAAGAAGTAAATGCCTTGTTGGAAGGACTTTGTAAGAGAGAGTAAATGACATGTTGGAAGGGATATTCAATTTTGAATCTGAGTCAGGGTTGAATATTCCTCCCAAAGATGCTTGTTGG
>VDFB02058242.1:115678970-115707725 GCA_007258455.2 Sequoia sempervirens | reverse complement strand
AATTCCAATATATTTTGATCATCTTCAAACACCATCTCAACTATAAATCTCCTCAAATATTAAGCATCTAAAGGTTCTCAAGTACTAGCAGTAATGGCCAAAGCATCGAATCTTTGATTAAATCTTCTTAGAATGTGAGTAATATTGAATTCATCTAAATATTCTATTAGATCCCACACTCTATGTCAATAGTTAGACAATCGCTTGTAGTAGAAAACATATTGTTTTTGAACATTCTTAACTACTAATCCAGAATCACCAAACACTTTGATAATTTTAAATTTCTTCTTGATTGTGAGGATCAAACCATGTATAAGGGCTTCATATTCTACAATGTTGTTAGTGCACTGAAATTGCAATTGATAAGTAGCAAGAAAAGATTTACCTTTCGAGCTGATGAGTTCAACTCCAATTCCAATTCCTTGTTTCAATTTGGATCCAACAAACTTAAGAATCTAGGCTTGATCATTTTTATCTTGAACCTTGTCATTCTTAGGTATCGTTGAATTAGCCTTTTTGGTCTCTGTAACTTGAATTCTATCTCCATGCATTTCAAGTTCAGACCTCTTGATTTTGTCATGTTCTCAATAGTATTAGGTTTTTATTTTTTGAATTATTTCCAAGCACATCATGCAACTGTCTTTTGAATGTGTAGAATTGTGTAACCTACACCAATCCTACAATAAGAAACTTTTTAGTGAAATTTCAATTTTACTGCTCTTTCAAGCTTCTATAACAATATTTTTCCAAAATTTATCATAATGACTATTTTCTTCTTTGGAAGAATCACAATCTGATTCAATTAGAACATTTATTCTGAGAGTCATCTCATTATGTTTTTTAGTATTACATGTAAATACTTCATCTATTTTATCTCGTGAATTTCATATTTTATACACTCCTGGTTCTACATCAATGTATAGAACTTCATTCTTCTTATCGTAATTAGTGATAATGTATTTTATATGTGGCTCTCTCTCAATTCTAATTTGATTAGGAACACCTTTTCATGGTAACCACATATCTGAGAAAGTTGCAACCATATATCCATTCAATTTTTTTGACCAATCCCTTCTCAATAACATATTGTAAGTATTGGGTATCTCAATGACTCAAATTTCTATGTAATATTGAATCTTGGGATCTGATGCTAGTTGCGTATGAATATTAGTTAACTCCTCGACTACATTTACTTCAATTTTTTCAAATTGAGCAACTTTCTTTAAAAAACATGTTTTCCAGAGTTAATCCTAGCATTTGACATATAGACAAAAGCATCACATTAGTAGACACTTCAGAGTCTACTAAAAAATTATGAATATTTTACTAAATATTCTCAGTGTGAGTAGAAATGGTGGGGATTCTTATTTTCCTTTGTAAAAGGCTACTTGTGCATCTACCATGGGAACAATGTTTTTATCTTTTTCCTTATTGTAATTATCTTTCACCTGAGATTCTTTAAATTTGATTTCCTTTGGAATATTTTCTAAATTTTTTAAGAGAGCTTTCCTAATCACAAGTGTTTTGGGAAATTCTGATAAACACAGGCTATTTTTTACCTTTTTTTATTTCTTTCGCTAAATAATTAGTCAAGTTGTTTTGATCAGCGAAATCTACCTTTTCAATTCATGAAACATATGATGAATTATAATGAGAGGTTACCTTAGGTAACCCTAGAGTAATGCTTGATTTATCATCACGTGGAGTACTAAATTTGTTAGGCATAATTGACGTATTCAATGGCCCATTGAATTTATTTCCACCATTGGTGTTATTTCTCAGGTTGTAATTATATGTCCTCTCCGATATTGTTGAAAAGTGTGAATTTTGTCAATTTCTTCTTGAGGTTCATTTTCATCTTAATAAGGAAACATATATGTTTCTAAAGTCATGGTTGAATTGTCTCCTTCACATTTGTGAGTGTCACTTCTAACAACAGTAGGTGATTTGACATGTTCATAACTTTCAAGAACCAAAGCAGAATAATATCCTAATAGAATGAATTCATTTCCCTTGGGAGTGCACCATAGAAAAATGGACCCTTTTCATTTTCATGGTCTTTTAGGCCTTGCTTCATGTTGTTTGGCCCATTTTACTTTGATTTATTGATGTAATATGGCTTGAACATACATATTTAGGTACTAAAATTCAAATAATAATGTATTGTGAAGGTGTTGTGAAGTGTTGCAAAACATTTCTACACTTTTCTAGACTCTATTCATTACAATTCACCTAAAAATCACATTTTCATCACTTATTAGGTCCTATTTTGAAGTGTTGTAAAGTCTTGTAACATGATTTCATGCTTTTCTAGGCTTAACTTCACTATTTACATCTTTCTTATGCTTTATTTGACCCCTTTATGCCCTTATAAGCTTTAATTAAATATATTTTTTAATGTAAACCCGATAAATAATATTAAATGTGACTTAATTCCCGACACCCATTTTTAGGTCCTAGGTGGGACCCATTCACCATGGGTGGCGAATGAATCATTCTTGGCTCCAAATTCAAAATATTTCAAATTTTCTTTTAGGTATTTATTCAAAAACACTTCATCTCGGCCTATGATGATGTATTATTAACAGGTTAATAAGGCACAAGTGTGTATAAATAAGTGTTTTTAAATCCATTTCAACTGCCCCCCCATTCATCAAGTTCACTTATTCACTCATTCACTCAAGCATTCAAGCACTTTGCAACATCAAATCAAGCATAAATCAAGCACTTTGGAGCATCCATTGACAAAACTTCATATTTTCTTCAATAAGGGTTTGGTAAGTTGATACCATTTGCATGTTATTTTTTTATCATTCTCTTTCATTTCATTATTTCATTAAGGGTTTGATTACCAAAGTGGGGTTTGACCAAGGAAAACCCCTATTTGCTAACCCTCAACCATTTTTCCCCTCTTGGATGTGTGTTTGCAGACCCTTGTATGTAGATTTTACAAGAATTTTGGTGTTGAAGAGTGGTCAACAAGTCAACTAGGTGCTTCAAGTCAAATCAACCATATTTCAAGCTTGGAGAAGGTATTATGTTTGTTTCCTATAGAATTGACTTTGGCAACCTGACAAGCAGATATCCTTAGATTTGGTGTTGCAAAGTTGTCTCCTGATTTCTTAGAATTTCGGGAGAGGAATGATTCACCACCAGTGGTGAATGAGTCCCACTTTAAGGCTGGAAATCTATGTTTTGTTAGATTCTAGATCCCAACACTCAGAAACTGGTTCGTAATAGTTTTCATCAGAAGCATGACTAATTTTCCACCCTAGGTGAATGAGTCCCATTGGTGAATTTTTTTGATTCCAAACATCATCTAAAACATTCCAGAATCTTCATCAAGCCTCTAGGTGCAAAGTGATTCAGCTCATTTCTTTATGTTATGCATTTATTAATTCTTTACTCATTGTTTGCATATCACATTTTGTTTTCCAACATAGCATAAATCCTATGTTTTACATAAAAACCAGTCATTTAGATCACTTAATTGCATCTAGATCATTTCATTTAGGCATAATAACATCCTACATTGCATAATTTGAATGAACCTAGCTAGCATTTTTGGCCCTACTCTCTCCTTTTAGGTGAAAATCCCTAGAAGAGTTAGGGAGTTTTGTGGTGCCAAAAATCTATGGTTCAGGGAGGATGAGAGTCACGCTATTCATTGTGATGTGTATCAGTTTTAAACTGTGAATAGTTTACTTCAGCATGAGGGTGGGTACATGAAGTTGGGTTACACTTTTGTGGCCAATTCCAAAAAAAAATTGAAAATGACACAATGTGAGCATGTTATAACGCGCTCACGTTATGTCATTTTAAAAGAAAAAAAAAAGTGAAAGTGATTCATTTTCTATTGTCTATTTTTCTACTCTTCCCATGGCAAAAAACTCTAATTTTCATGCTCGTGTTCTAGGACTCAGAGGCATTCTACAAAATTCATTAACAATAGTTGCTCTTTCTTTGCAAAGATGGCGCCACGATGACGACGAGGTGTGGGAGGTAAGTATTGTTTGCTATTTGTTTTGAATTTCTTAGTTTCAAGTTGATTTTGTTTGTTTTAGGTTAGATTTGATTTTTTTTTTAATTTGTAGGAGATGCAAATGATCTTTCAAATCCTCAAAATCCTCAACAAGTAGAGTAGGAAAATCCTCAACAACAAAATCATCAACAAAATCAACCTCCCCCACCAATCACTCAACACCCTCCTGGCACTCAAAAAAATTTGAGGAGTGAAATTGAGAACAACAAAAAATAAATTGAGGATTTTATCAGTAGGTTGAGTGATCCAAATGCTTCAACCATAGAAAGAATGACACTAGAAAATTCATTGAAAGAGATGTTAAAAATGTGGATTCAATTACCCAACAAATAACTGGATGGAAAGATAGGAGGCAGGCGGCTAGGGCATATTATGCAGATAAAATATCATATAAACAAGTAAAAGATTTAAAAATTACTAAAGATGATTTGCACAGCTCTTTATTCACTGACCCTAGAACACATCAAAATATTAGCCTCAATGCGAAGAGGTTTCCTATTCATTGGTGCAACCACCAAGAGATTAGGAACCATTTTTATGATAGGTGGTACTTGGTCTTTGATTACCCATTGTGCAACAATTGTGAAGTCCTCCAATATTTTCTTAGGAAACTATACAATGAGTTCGTATTGAACCAAATCCCAAATTATTTTGATATGAGGGAGTTCCAAGGGAGAGGTGGGGGGTCAGCTCAGGATAGGCCTGGTGCAAAGCTGAATCCTGCATGGCAAGGGAGAGGACCTCTCGCTAGGCCACCTCGTGAGCACATTGTTATGCAAGTCATTGTGAAGGAGAGTGCCGACGTAGAGACATTGCAGGTGATTAGTACTTTGACCTAGACTATCATCCATCATACTAGCCCTATTGTACAGTGTCATCTAGGGGAGTTTTTGGGTGGTGGCTTTCGAACCCATGTGTGTTAATCTTGCAGGGAGACTTGTTCATATGACCCCACCAACACTCAGGAGGATGCTACGTAGGATCTATATGCTGCTACGTAGGATCCGTATGCATCTATGGGGATGGAGAGGATGGCTGACATTTTGCATCATGTGTATGGAATTGATACTCAGGTAAAAGTCAGCATGTTCATTAAATTTAATTTATTAAATTTTGATTCTAAAATGCAATATTAACTAATTTAGTTTTATTATTTTAATAAAATTGTAGGGTCATAGTGTTGAGACTGGATACACCGGTCCTCCACCTACTTATTTCTACAGTACACCTATTAGTGGGGTATTTAACTAGTAAACAATTATAAATTTATTACATGTTAATAGATTTTTTTTACAAATGGTATTTTAATATGTGATTTTGGATGTTGAACAAGCTAATATTGGAGGTTTCAAGCAAACACCTCCTAGTTCTAGTGGATTTACTCAAACGTACATAGAGGTAATAGAATAAAGAGAACTTAACTAATGAATTCTACTTAATAGATTTGTGTAGTTTATATTCATATTGTTGGTTACATTGCATTACACATCATTCAAACTCAAAGCATTACTTCAAATTCTATAACTAATAACTAGATGTTGATAGATGACAAAATTTCAATTATACAATATAGTTGTTTAGAAAGTCAACATAAGTAGCACGATGCAATTAATTCACATGGAGGCATGTTCTTGCAAAGTTGCACCAACACGACAAACTATGGATGCTTGGAAAAAATTTATGAAACCATAATGGTAAGCAATAGCATAGACAAGGAAGTTAGTAGTTTGAAAAAATGCCTCAAAGAAATGTGGTCTCATGGTGATGGAATTCCATTCCATCACCACATAAGACCACATTTCTTCAAACTGCTCACCACCTTTCCTATGATACGACAATTTTGATGCATGTTCACCAAATCATTTTATCAAACTACTCACTTCCTTGCAGTTGTTGCTATGGCTAAAAGCCTAAAATAGGTGCTTTCCAACAAACTATATGGATTCTTGGAAAAATATCTATCAAAGAATAATAGTAAGCAATAATACCATAGAGAAGGCAATGAACTTTTTGAAAAAATGCCTCGAAGAAATGCGGTCTTATGGTGATGGAATTCCATGACGTGCATTTTTTTGTAATGGCATGCCATCACCACGAGACCCCATTTCTTTTGAGGCATTTTTTCAAATAGTTCACTGCCTTCTCTATGCCACCATAGTTATCGTACATGTCTACAAAATCATTTAATCAAAGGGTTCAGTGGCTTGCTGCTATGGATAAAAGCCTAAAAACACATCCTTTCAAACAAGATATGGATAGGGAAAATAGTAAGCATGATAATCATAAATATATAGTTTAATACTTGTACTCAAATTTTTTTTCTTTAGATCTCATACATTATAAGTCATGACGTGGATCACTATTGTAACTTTTTTGTGATTGAATAATTTGTTGTTTTATTTTCAAATTTTGGTTGTGGAAACACCTCCAAATGTTACAAGGGCAATGGATATCAGTGTTTCATCTACTATACAATCCTTGATGGATCTGATAGGGGAGGTATAAGGAAAATTACTAAATTTCAATTTACATTTGTTGTTATAGATATTAGTTCTGGTGAAAAATCAAACCATTATTGATTCATAGTTAAATTCTTATTTGGATGGTTTATATAGGGTTTGAGCATTCCTCAGCATCGGCATGCAAATATTTCCATCATGGAGAGTGATCATAAGATGGCCGTAAGTGATTATTTTATTAAATATATAGTTTTTTATAATGTAATTTCTATATATTAATGTCTTTACTTCTTATTGTAACAATTAAAACTTCACCAAGACCTAAACTGTAGGAGGAGTAGTAGGAGCACTCCTCGAGCACAACAGAAATGAGTGACAGAATTATCGCCATCAGATCGCCAAAAAAAGGGAAATAATTTATTTCAAGAGCATGGAGAAAAATGAATTTTCATTCCAGAGCCCTTTGCTGTATGCCTAGACATGGCAATATTGTACATATTTTGTATTGGATATATTTGACATTGTATGCCTATATGGCATTCTCGTAAGCCTATATGGATATTTTGTAACTATATTTTATACTTATATCGACATATATTGTTGTATGTGTACATGGCTATTTGGTTAATACAAATCTTTTTTATCAATGATGTCCATATTTGCATTATAAATTCATGGTTCAATAGATATGAGTTATGTGTATTCAAGTGTATACTTTACAATTTACGTGCATGCTTTTTGACTTACATGTGTTCCAATTTATACTTTGTGACTTACGTGTTTTCATGTGTATACCTTGTATTCATGCATATACTTTGTATTCAGTTGTGTATACCATGTATTCATGTGTATACTTCAAGGCATACATGTTTGTGACTACTTGTGTTTCCCTTATACATGTACATGCTTAAATTATTCACATGTATACTTATTAATTGGTTAGCCCTAGAATTGATCATTGCTTTCCTTCATGGTTTGTCTTGAATAAATTAATTGATTGATAGTAAACAACTAAGTATCTAAAAGCAAAAAACACATTTTCAATTGGTATTCCATGAAATGATTGATAAAAATATTCCAATTTATATTTAATCCTTTGATTGGAACAACTGAATTAAGCAAATGATACATAATATTCATGTAACACTTGCAAAACATAATATTCAGAGTGGATGAAGTAGTCAACTTCTTGACACATTATCTATTTTACCGAGTTCTTCTATTTTAGCCCTGGTTCTAGTTCCGGTTCACTCAGGTGGTGCGGGTCCTAGTTCGGTTCGCCTATGGGTTCAACTAGGGTCCTTCATTTTTGGGTCTGGTTCACCCAAGTAGAACCCAAGAGAACCCGGGAAAAACCAAGATAGAACCCAGGAAAACCAAGACAAAACCTGCATGCCTAGGCATCCAAAAAAGTCTTTTTTTAAACATTTTTTTAATGTTTTATGGAATTTGACTTTGACCCACACCCAAAGGAACCCTAAAAGTGACGTCTAAATCACTTCAAACACCTTAACTACCTCATTCTTATTCATTTTTTTTGCAAAAAACAATTTTATTTCCAAGAGGTTGAGCTTTCATTTTTGCTTGCTAGATTGAAAGCGGATTGTGACATAACTTTCTTTTTTCAAAAATTGTTCTGCATCATTGAACTGAGAATTTATCACACATCTGTAGAGAAACAGAGGAATACTACAAACTAAAACACATTACACTTTTTTTCACACTAACTTGATGTACTCTCCAACATCTCGCTTCTCTCATGTGAAGAGTTAGAACTGCTTGGCCATGCCTTTGCATCATTCAGGAAGTTTTGCTCTTTTTAACAATGTCAAAAGCATGGTTGCATATAGATTAGGCAAAAGAATTTTCCTTTTAGATTAGAAATGCATGGAAGTTTCAAAAAGTATCCTTGATGTTACGAAAAGATATGTGTTTATACCATAGCAATAAAAATCTTTTGGGGAAAAAATCGGCAAACCAAAAGTATAAGATTTTTTGAAAAAATTGGGAAAATGTCTAAAAAAATTGGAAAAAAATCAGATTTAAAAAAAAGGTAAAAAAAAGTAGAACAAGAGACAAACTTTTTTAAAAAAATTTAAAGGAATTTCCATATCATAGAGATATAGAGAGAGCAAATAAAATCAAGATTTTAACTAATAAATTGTAAAAACTAGATTTTTGTAGTTTATATTCATATCGTTGATTACATTGCATTGCACATCTTTCAAACTCAAAGAATTGCTTCACATTGCATAACTAATAACTAGATGCTGATAGATGAAAAAAATTCAATTACAATATATTTTTTACAAAGTCAACCTAAGCAGTTATGCAATTACTTCACATTGCATAACTAATAACTAGGAGTAGCTACCAATTGCATTTGCTTGTTATGGCATTCTATGAGACCACATTTCTTTGAGGCATTTTTTCAAATAGTTCACTACCTTGTCTATACTACCACATTTTTTATACATGTCTACCAAAGCATTTTTTTAAATAATTCACTACCTTGTTGCTATGGCTGAAAGCCTAAAACAAGTGCTTTTGAACAAGCTATGGATGCTTGGAAAAAATATAACAAAAGCATAATAGTAAGCAATGTCATAGACAAGGCAGTGAACTCTTTGAAAAAATACCCCAAAGAAATGAGGTCTCATGGTCATGGAATGCCATGACAATCAAAATAATTTGATTGTAATGGAATTCCATCACCATTAGACCTTATTTCTTTGAGTCATTTTTTCAAAGAGTTCACTACCTTATCTATGCTAACACATTTTCCATACATGTCTATCAAAGCATTTTATCAAGTAGTTCATTGCCTTGCTATTATGGCTAAAAGCCTAAAACAGGTGCTTTCGAATAAGCTATGGATGCTTGGAAAAAATATATAATAGCATAATAGTAAGCAATAGCATAGACAAGGCAATGAACTGTTTGAAAAAAATTCCTCAAAGAAATGTGGTCTCATGGTGATAGAATGCCATGACAATCAAATTGCTATGGATTTTCATGGCATTCCATTACCATGAGACCACATTTCTTTGAGGCATTTTTTCAAATACTTCACTACCTTGTCTATGCTACCACATTTTTCATACATGTTTACCAAAGCATTTTATCAAACAATTCACTTCTTTGCTGCTATGTGTGAACCATTTGAATCTAGACCTTGCACAAACACAATAAATATGCAAACAATTAGATCAAACTCAAGGTTAGAAACAAATGACCTTTTTCCCCAACCACCGAAATTCCAAGAAACGACGCAATCACCAAACGAAACACCAAATCCCATTCAAGCAAACCTGACCCTGAGCCGCGCCACGGTACCCGCCCTTCCCCAACCCTGCTTCGATGACAAACAGAGGACCCACTTGATGAAGACTCTTTGAATGCTCTGTTAAAATTCTGCAAAAAAACCTAGCTATGATTCAACGGGAGAGCTGGGATGGAATTGCTGGGCATTTTAGCATGGTAACTTTGCTTGAGATGTGGATGATGAAATAAGGATTTAAGCTCTTTATTTATAGATTGATAAGTTGAAGAGATGTCCAAATTTGATCAATGTGGGACAAAGATTCAACCAATGATATGATGCCACTTGTCAACATGTGAGAGGATGAAGGTTGAGCAAGTTTTGATCCATGTGCAAGTTTGAAATTTGAATTTGATGAGATGACATGTTTAGGGGGGATGAAAAAATGAGTTAAATGCCAAGTGGGAGACATGTAAGAGACAATGTAAGAGCTTTAAATGCTTTGTTGGATGGACAAGTCCTTTTGGGGGGGAGATTTCAAATTTGAGGAATATTCCCACTTAGATGCCTTTTTGAATGAAAATAGATAATTTATAAATCAAATAAATGATTTTCATGTGCGCTGCAAAATCTAGAGGATTTGGAGTGATTAGATTAATACTGACTCATGATTTGATTAATTCTAAGGACATTTAGCCGATTTGGACAATTTGATTTGATTTTGATCAATCTAAATCAAAAGAGAGGAATATGATAAGAGGCCACCAAACAGCATTCTTTGACTATCGACCTTAAAAGGATGGAAAAGCATTAAAACCAAATAAGGTTTTAATTTATTTAATTTTAATAGATAGATTCTTTAGAGATTTAATCAAACAAACTGGATTATTTAATTAAATAGGATAATTAGATCAGATGAATCTCGGATTTAATTAACATGGAAAGTGACTTAATTAGACAAAATAATTTATTTAATTAAGAGACGAATATTGATGAATTTAATCAGATAAGGGAATTTGATTAAACAGTTAGACTGAGGGATGATTTAGGAAGAAACAATGTTAGTAGATCAAAGTGTGATATCAATCTGTATATTTTCGATGTCTACATTTTTCCCCTCTTTGAAGTGATGCACTTGTTGCGTTGGTTCAAAGAATAATCTTGTTGATATCAAAGTTCAAAATTATTTGATTTTATGATGCCCCACTGTTGCCCTAGCAAGAAAAATTATGCTAGTATACTGCCCCCTTGAGAGATCGGGCGAAGAGGTTCGATTTGAGGGTCGATCTCTCGACAAAGAGGTTCAAGATCATCAACTCATGTGTTTGATGTAGACAAATTTGATGATGTAGACAATCATCAACCATGGGTAGTCTCATGCCTATTTTGATATATTACACACACTTGATCCTGATTTGTACCATGAAATTGACATTATTGATGATGAGATGATTATGATGTTTATATGTAATGGATGATATGATGATGTATGGATGGTATGGATGCACATGATTTGATATGATGATGCTTTAATGATTATGCAAATAGATGATAAATGCATGGTTTATGAGATGTTTAGAATAACCAATCTATATTATGCAATGATGGGTATGAATGCATGTGGTATGATTAATGTTTTCTATATGGTATTATATGCATTATACAATATGCTGATAGTTTGTGGATGCATGATGGATGCAATGGTGATGATTTATGATTAACTGTCATGGTACCATGTTAGCATGATTAGCAAGAGATAGAAGAAAATAAGAGATTCCAACAAGACATGAGATGATGATGATGATGATGATGATGATGATTTCTTGCCGAGGAGTTGGGATTTTCAAAGGGCCAATTATCTTATGTTTGATAACACATGTGGTACGATGCATCAAGGTATAGACAACCAGGATGGCGTGGTACTTAGTGTGATGGAATTTGACTCAACAAGCAGATAGGAGTATTCCTGTTCACACTTGACATACAGAAACCTTGCTAGGGCGTACCTAACAAAGGAAGTATTCGCCAAGTTATATTACAAGAACGTCCAACAAGCACAGCAAACAAAAGATAATGATCATTGCCCCATTCCTATCTCTCTAAATCCTTCGTTCGGATATCATCGAGAGGTCCTTGGATTGAGCGCAATAAGATAAGTCAAAAGAAAAAGACCAAGTACGCAAACAAGCCAATGTTCTTCATACCTCTAGCCAAAGGGATTTGTTTTTATAGTATAAGAATCCAAGGTGATATCCATAAATGATGCCCATTGTTGTAACGATATATCCTAGGACATGCATTGTATAGGATGATGATGGTTTGATAAGTTGATTGATAGGCTATCGATATAAGGTTGACTGACATGTTTGAAAATGATCGAGACTTTGATTTTGTGTTCAATGGTTCATTGTTTTGATTTTGATTTTACGATTGAAGCTTGATTTTGCTGACTGCTATGATTGTTTCTGTTTGCGTTGCCAAAGGATGAAGGTGATGATCAATTTATTATGGATGATTGATTATTTCGGTTTTAGTTTAAACGGATGGGTGGATTTTTTCAAATATTTGGATGTTTTTGACATTTTGAATGTTTTGAGGCTATTTTGGTATTTTTGATTTTGTGGATGTTTTTGATTTTTTCAATTTTTGATGTTTTTGGATTTTGATATTTTTTGAATGTTTTTGGATTTTGATGTTTTTCGAATGTTTTTGGATTTTGATGTCTTGGGGGCTGATCAAAGATTAGCCTTGCCTACGTTTAAGCTCAGAGATGACGTAGTTCGGATTTCAATGTTTTTGATGTTTTCTATTTTTGATTTTTTTGGATTTTCGCATGATTTTGATGATTTTGATATGGATATGTGATGATATCAGTGCTCTATTTTGGATTTTGTTGAAGACCAAGCTAAGGTTGACTAATCGAATCGATGGATTGATGATGATGATAACATTGTTGAGGATGCACAACAATGCAAGGATTGATTGATTAAGATTGATGACGATAACATTATTGAGGATGCACAACAATGCAAGGATTGATTGATCAGGATTGGTGATGATAACATTGTTGAGGATGCACAACACTACAAGGATAGTGTTAAGCAACATAATGGTTGGGAAGGATATCCCAAGATGATGATGTTTTGATTGGATTTGATTGATCATGTTTAATGAAGCTTGGTTTCGAAAAAAAGATGTTTGGATGATTTGATGTTGACGTTTGAAGTGCAACCTAGATGCGACTGATATCGATTGATGTTTGATGAAAGATGAAGACTGATAAGGAATGTCTTCTCATCAAAATATGCCATGGGCTAGTGATTCGGATCACAAATGCTTTGACCAGTTTGGTTTCACATTTTCCAATGTTCGGATCGCCACATAAGGTGAAGGATATAGATCAAGATTTATTCTCGAAGCAAGATGTACATATCTACCCCCAATGTCTAGCAATGTATGGAATGCAATGGATGGATGCTCGGATAAGTGTATGGATGGATGGATATGGTAAGCATGCAAAGTATGCCAAGGATTTATCTTGCGATAAGATAAGGTGCTCAAATAACGAATGCTCATTTGGATAATGCTTCATGGCTCAGATAATACTGCATAGGATAGGGTCAATGAAATTAACCCATGTTGAGATGTTTACCATAAGCTATTTAAAGTGTGCCCCAAAATTTCATCAAGATCAAGATAACTTGCATGATGGACGCAGATAGATGTAAATGGATTGGATCAATAGTTTATGGATGGATGGATTTATTATGGATAAGACGGATGGAATGCTTGATTTATTATGGATGGGATGAGATGATTTCTCCCGAAGTGGCACACGTAGATACTCAATTCTACTCATGATGCCTGTTTGCCAGGTTTTTGTCATGGTCTTGCCCAAAGTGCCACCGTAGTGGTTTTCACTAGAGGATGATTTTTTTCTTTACTATTTTCAATCCTTTTTCTGATTTTTTTGGATTTTCATTATTTTTTGATTTTTTTTTATTTTTTCTAAAAGATTCATGCTAAACCACCTGGTGGTGTTGACGTAGATGCCCTTGTCATAATGTTCCATTGATATCCTGCTTGAAGGAGTTGCTTTGCTAAGATACGTGCACTTGAATGCAACTTTTGAGATTCTTGATCTGCTTTATTGATACCAAGGTTAACTCTGTCTCTGTGCATACATCACGATAGATTGCCTTCTGAATCCTTATGATGAAGGGTTGTCGCCAATACACGGTCAATGTGAGAATTGGATATCATGCGTGGAGGCGTGGATGGAGTGCGTTTAGGGATAAGAGATGGATTGGTTGATAGTTTGGAACCTTTGACTCTCCAAACTTGGGAAGATGAACAATGATGGGTGGATACAGAAGTGTGTGTGGAATTAGGACCAACTGCTTGATACACTTTTTACACTGCTTGAGAAGCCTGTTTTTGCTTTTGCAGACATCTTTAATGGATACTTTTCCCTTTTTTATTTTGCCCCATAGTTTCTTTGACTGATGGAGTTTGATAGGGATGATCTTTCTTTGTATTCTTTGGTATCCATATGTATTTGATATGTCCATTATGCTTCTTAGCTTCTTTTGATTTGATAACTTTCTTCATACTTTTATTCAAATATTTTCTTTGATGTTGGTCCCAACTTGTGGATGGGGTAATGGGTGGATGAAGATTCATGGCGTGGCTGGTTGTAGTATTGACACTAGCTTCATCATAAGGACTCTTCATGCTCCCTATGTTGACGTTTGCTTGAGATGAAGTTTCCCCCAGTATTGTGGAAGTAGTACCTTCATGCTTTGATTCTGCCTGTTCTAAGATCTCTTGTAGAGAATGCACTCTCTGATAAATGACCACCGTAGGTGACGTTGTTTCAATTTGCTGCTTTGCTAACTCTGGATGTTTTATCTGACTTGTTTCCTTGGGTGGATAATGATGGATATCTTTATTCATGATGTCCTCAATCTGAGTTTGGGACATATTTGATCCTAATGTTGACAACTCCTTTTGATTGTAGGAGTTAAGAATCTGCTCTTTTTGTGTAGCACAATCTTGTTCTAGCTGAAGATCATCTACGTGTCCATCCATAGAAATCATCTCATGGGTAGATGGAGGAGTAAGTGCTATGTGGATGTGATCATCTTGCGTGGATAGGAGAATATCCATTAGATCATTGTAGTATCTTGGAGATACAAATTTTTGATCTTGATTTATTTTGGGATTGCTTTCGACATGCTTTGGATCAAGCTCTTGAAATGGGTCAGTTTTAAAGGATGGATTTCTTACAAATGGTGCTTGGATATCTTTATTAGGCATGTGAAGTGGTTCAATATCTTCAAGTGTCGAGTCTAGGGTTCTTTTAGTATCTGTAACCATGTGGTCAAAGGGGATCAACATGTTTTGGAAGGGACCATTGCTAGACCTTGGTGAAAGATTTTGATCATGCTTTGGAATAAATTCTTGAGATATGTCCTCTACCTCATAAGGTGATGTAGAGACATTTTCAACATGATCATAGGTCGATGGATTGTGCATTATGTCAATAGGATCAAATAACCCTAACGCTCCTTGAAATAGATCACTAAAGAGTGGCTCTTGATGTATGGCGAGTTGATCATCCGATTGTGTAGATACATCCTCAATGTGCTCCTTGATGGAGAGATTTTGATCATTGTTTTCAACAATTGCAGTGGAGAGATTTCCAATGTCTTTGACCATAGGGTCAAACGATGTTGACATTTCTTGAATTGGCTCATTGTCGATTTTTGTTGGTGGATTTTGATTGTGATTCAAAAGTGACTCTTGACATATGTCGATTTGATCTTCGAATGAGATAAAAACATCTCCAATGTGTTCTTTGATGGATAGATCTTGAACAATGCTTTCATCAATTGTGGTGGGGAGATTGTCAATGCTATCACCAATGGTTGAATGCCCATTGTTATCCCCAATCATTTTTCTTGTTTGTGCTTGTGTTTGTTGGGTAGCTTGAGAGGTTTGGGCAACTTGAGAGGATTGTTGCACTTTTTGAGCTTGTTTTGCTTGTTGCATAGCTAGATATCATTGTAATCCCTTTTCAAAAGCAGCTTGTAATGTTGCGTTGTATTGGATTGATGTGGTGGAAGTTGGTGGTGGTGGGGGTGGTGGTGGATTTAGAATCATGTTGGATGTAGTGACAAGTGTTTGAGATATGCTCGGAGCGATCATGGTAGTGAGGGGTTGAGATGTGATGGGTGTGATAGTGGTGGTTGGAGTGATCGAAGTGATAGAGATGGTTGGATTGAATGAGGTAATAGATCCTTGGGAGACCAAATTTTGATTTGGGATCAATGTTGTTTGATTAGATACCATCCATTGGTGTGATGTCGAAGGTATATTCGAAGGATTTGACGTGATGGTTTGATTGATGTTAGGTGGATTGATTTGGGTGGATTGATTGGTGTTAGGTAAAGGGGAAACCTAAACCAAGGAATGATGTAGGTAATGGTGGTGGAGATTTCCTTAGCGCCAATGCCTCAACTATTTTGGAAAGTTCTAATTTGATCTTCAAATTTGTTCTTGATTTTGATCTTGACTCACTTGAGATAGTTGATTTGGCTTGTGTTCAAGTGGTTTTGCATGCATGCTTCGGTTTTGAATGGGATTATGGGAAAATTGACTTTGGATAATGTTCTGATTTGGGATGATGTTCAGATTTGGCATGATAGGATGAACATTGTTGGTATTGGGAATCATTTTTCCAAAGTTTTCCAAGTTAGGATTCATGTTTTGAAAACTCGTTCTTGGTACATTCTCATTTGGCTTGTAGGGATTTGGTGGAATGACATTGTTCATTTCAAGGCTCATGCATTGATTATTCGATTGATAGACTTGTAGGTTTGGGCTTGGATTTACCATTGGGAATTGCGTTCCAATCTTTGACTTGGGCATACTCATACTTGTTGTACCATTGACATTTGTCGAAGGCAATGATCCCATGCATGGACTTTGATAATTGATAGGCATTGCAAGGCTTTAAAGATTCAACTGATTTGGATTACCCAAGATGTATGGATCAAGTTTATATTCCATGTTCTTCTTGTGTTTTGACTTTGTAGCAAAAGAGACCTCTAAGGTTCTTAGGACCAATGACGATATGGAGGATGAAAGGTGGATGATATGAGTGATGAAAGTTTTAGGAACTTTGGATCAAAGCTAGGCTTAGGGTTTGATTTTGATTGTTTGACTTAGATGATGAACTTGTAAACCCTAAGATGTTGGATGTGATCTTAGGATGAATTTGTTCAAAGGATTTTCTAATTTAATTAAATGTATGAAAAAGGATGCATTCCCATACATCTAACTAAGCAAATGGTTTTGATTTGATTTGAGGATGATTTACCCAAGTCTAGAATGATGTTTCCAAAGTTCTAAAGTTGTTTGGATGGATGAATTTTGATAAATGTTTGGATGGATGAAGGGTTTGATTTTGATCCTAAGAGACTTAGAGAGACTTATGTTTACTAGGCCAAGGTATTGAAGAACACACTTTTCTCTAAGAGCAATCAAAAGACCAATATGACCAAGAGATAACAAGCACATGTGTGGGGTCCAATTTGTTATCTTTTCTTAATGAGTACTTTTTACCACAAACACATTCTTTGATTAAAGTTTCAAACTAAGATGTCCAATGTCTTAATTTCTTTAAACCCCACAAGATTTTTTATGTGGAAATTCAATGAACTTAAGGCAAGGGTTTTCCTATTGTTTACTCAAGAAGACAAATTGAGGTATAATCCAATGCTTATGAACCTCTACAAACATGAATCCGCAGGGAAAGCAGTAACATATGGATTGAGTCAATGATATTTTTCTTCAAGAGGGTTTGAAATTTTGAGAATCATGTTGAATGTTTGTTTGCAAAATGTTTTTGAGTACAACACTGTGTTTTCAAACGAAGAACAATTACAAGCCCTATGGATGTGTAAGACAATATTTGTTGGATTCCCACTTGGACAAGTCTAGCTACGCTTATCTCTAGTAGATGGTTAGTTGCTTGACCCCACTGGCTCCCCTCCATGGCTCATTAACGTCAATCGGGGCAGCCAAGCACCAACACCCATGAAACTCCCATGGCGTGCTTTCCATCTCTACTAGAAGACCGTAAGAGTGTGGGGTGGCTTCAGAACGACCGTTCTTGCACCAACAAATAGATTAAGGATTTTGGAAAATTCTAGCACATGGGTTCTAGTAAGGACTTTCCGTTCATGGAGATTGACCCATACGGCAAGAGTCCCCTTTCGGATCCATCTTGTCAGAGCCAACCGCGTGATTATGGCATTTAACCAAAACCCTCATTTATATCCTGGCTAGAAATACTCTTGGCTTTAGATTGTTACCGGTAGATTCGTCCCTTGGGTGAGTACTTTTTCCCCAAGGCATGCCCTCTAAGATAAACAAAAGCGAATGAAGAACAATATTCGTAACTCGATCAATCCTTGTAGGCAACAAGGAAAGAGAATGTACGCAACAAAGTCCCCACTCACACTCGCACAATAGTTTGTTCAATTTTTAAGCCCAAATTGAAGTGTTTCAAAGCAATAAAATGTAATTTGAGTGTTTCTCTTCCACCCTAGATTGCACGAAGCGCAAGGGGAGAGGATACGTACTCAAAAGACAAAATCACACAAATAAAGCACTTGTTCGTTTTATACCCTTCAAAGCAATTATGAGTTCATTTTAAAGCACCAAATGAAGTGTGAGAAATTGCCTTGTTCAATTGTTAATCCAATAAACCAAATCTAGTAAGTTGTGATCCTAAAGTTTATTTTAGCCTTTGCAAGAAATGAAAAAGGTTCTTTTTAAGCCCAATTGAAAACTAGTGTCCTAAGAAGGAGAAGGATGACAAATTCTTTGAAGAAGTGTTAAACAAACACTTAAGTGTTAAAAAACACTTGGATTAGACAAAATATCATCCTCATGCTCCTCTTTATTTTGATTTCGATTTCCAACCTACAAAAGTGATCAAAATGTTAGATGAGATCAAAAGAAACAAAAGGATATAGGGGTTAGACAAACCATTTACCAAAACACCCTAAAACTTAGCCAAGTTATCATGTGTTTTTACTTTAAATGCAAATTTGAAAATTTTAACTAATTTATAGTTAAGAAACACTTACACCATTGGATAGATTACGAAATTCTACCCTATTTCAAAAAAAAAAAGCATGAAAAAAGACCTTCGTATGACCAAGATATGGTCATTTTAAAACTGACTCATAGGTGCTAAAATAGTGATCATAGGTGCTGTAGAAATGATCATGGGCGCTGCATGAATGATTATAGGCGCTGCAGGAATGCTTAAGGGCGTTGCAAGAATGCTCAAGGGTGCTGCAGGAAGGATTAAGAGCGCTAAAATAGTGATTAAGAGCGTTGTAATAATGATTAAGGGCGCTAAAACAGTGATCACGGGCGCTAAAACGCGGATTTATGAACAAAACTGTAAAAAAATGGCAAAATTTTTAAAAACTTGTTAGAATCTGTCGATCAGCCCTCCTTCTAGTGCCAATATGTGAACTATTTGAATCTAGAACTTGCACAAACACAATAAATATGCAAACAATTAGATCAAACACAAGGTTAGAAACAAATGATTCCTCAAGAAATCCATTTGAAATTTGCAAAAGATAAGAAATGAAAATGACGAACACAAATGAAACAATTAAATCCTATCTAATGCAAGCAAACTTTTGATCTCTTGAGGGAGTTGGTTCCAATTTGATATGGAAATTGGCCCTTTCCCAACTCCTTTTGCAAGCTTGATGATGAACGAATGAAGAAGAATGAGAAGAGAGTGATCCACTTGATGAAGACTTTGAATATATGCTCCAAGCTAAAATCTGCAAAAAACCTAGCTATGATTCAATGAGATGGATGAGAATTGCTAAGTATTTTAGCATGGTAACTTTGCTTGAGATGTGGATGACGAAATAAGGATATAAGCTCTTTATTTATAGATTGATAAGTTGAAGAGATTTCCAAATTTGATCAATGTGGGACAAAGATTCAACCAATGATATGATGCCACTTGTCAACATGTGAGAGGATGAAGGTTGAGCAAGTTTTGATCCATGTGCAAGTTTGAAATTTGAATTTGATGAGATGACATGTTTAGGGGGGATGAAAAATGAGTTAAATGCCAAGTGGGAGACATGTAAGAGACAATGTAAGAGCTTTAAATGCTTTGTTGGATGGACAAGTCCTTTTGGGGGGAGATTTCAAATTTGAGGAATATTCCCACTTAGATGCCTTTTTGAATGAAAATAGATGATTTATAAATCAATTAAATTGATTTTCATGTGCAAGTTGCAAAATCTAGAGGATTTGAGTGATTAGGATTATCATTGATCATGATTTGATTAATTTAAGGGGATATTTAGCTGATTTGACAATTTGATTTAGATTTTGGATTAATTTAAATCAAAAAGAGAGGAATATGATAGAGGCTAACTAAATAAATATTTTGATTTATTTAATTAAAAGGGATGGTGTTAGATTAAATCAAATAAGGTTTTAATTTATTTAATTTAATAGATAGACTTTAGAGATTTAATCAAATAAATTAATTATTTAATTAAATAGGGATAATTAGATCATATGAATTGATTTAATTAACAAAGGAAAGTGACTTAATTAGACAAAATAATTTATTTAATTAAGAGATGAATATTGATGAATTTAATCAGATAAGGGAATTTGATTAAACAGTTAGACTGGGGGATGATTTAGGAAGAAACAATGTTAGTAGATCAGAGTGTGATATCAATCTGTATATTTTCGATGTCTACACTATGGCTAAAATCCTAAAATAGGTGCTTCCAAACAAGCTATGGATGCTTGGAAAAAATATGTCAAAGCATAATAATAAGCAATAGCATAGACAAGGTAGCAAACTATTTGAAAGAAAGCCTCAAAGAAATGTGGTCTCAATGGTGATGGAATGCCATGACAATCCATAGCAATTTTATTTTCATGGCATTTGTCATGCCATTCCATCACCATGAAACCACATTTCTTTGAGGCATTTTTTCAAACAGTTCACTGCCTTGTCTATGCTACCACATTTTTCATACATGTCTACCAAAGCATTTTATCAAACAATTCACTACCTTGCTGCTATGGCTAAAAGCCTAAAAAAGTTACTTTCAAACAAGATATGGATGCTTGGAAAATATCTATCAAAGCATAATACTAAGCAACAAGCCATGGTCTTATGGTTTTTTTCACAAGAAAATCAGCGTGATTTTATTCACATTTTTTTGCAGGTTATAAACACATTTTTTTGGAAATTTTGTTGTTTTAAATGACATTAAAGTTTACGGTGGTTTTGTTGTTTATATGAGGATATGTGATATTTTAATCCTAATTCATGCTTCTAGGTTGCCTAGATATATATATATATATATAATATATATATATATTTACATGTTTTTTGTACCAACGAACCCAAAATGACCTGAACCCCCCTCCAAAAAATTTTGGCCAAACCAACAAACTGAACCCCCAAACTTGAACCTCAAAACCTATTCCAACACTCTTCATTCTACCTGCACAAACTTAATTGACCACCAAACTATGTTGCCCCTTGACTTTACCCACGTTTACTCTCTCAAACCTCTCTTTTTCATTCAAAACCCCTATTTTCCCAGCTAGGGCATGTCATGCCATAACATGCTTTTGACCTCCCCTATCCTTGTATACCTTTTGAACACATCAAACTCCGCAATATCACCCTATTTCCAACCTATTCTAACTTATTTTCAAGCAATTTCTTCTTTTCACCTCTTCTAGCCTTACTTTTAAGGGGACTCAATTTTGAATTTTCAACAGGGGCAGCATTAGTAATCTCTTCCAATGCCCTTAATAATTATATTTTCTTATTCCTACTCTTGATCCTACTTACATCAACCCCATATCACTGAGACACAATTTGAACAATAGGTGGAATGGCCTATTTCAATATACTGCACTCAAACCCTTAAGGGATCGATCTGGTTGAATGTAGCTCATAACGATTTCACATGTTTGGGTGCAAAAGAGGACCATGCCTAGCATAAACATGCCTATTCAGATGCATTGGAATAGTTTGTTTGGTCACACGAGTTGCAGAACAAAAGTTGCACCAAAAACTGGACACCACGGGAAAACCACTCTAAGATAACAAAAACTGAGAGAGGTTATTGTAGAGAGCCCCAACACAATCCCATTGGATTAGACAAGAATTTTCTAAGCACCACGGTGTTCGAGTAACCTCATGCTGAAGTTTGCAGCCATTTTTCCCTTTGGACTCTCAAGGGATCAATCTGATTGAACATAGCTCAAAGTGATTCCACATGTTTGGGTGTAAAATAGGACCATTCCTAGCATAAAAATTCATATTTGGACACGTTGAAACATTCTATTTGGTCACATGAGTTGCAGAACAAAAGTTGCACCACTTTGCAACTTTCCACTGCTTACATTTGACACTTTTTCCATCAACTAAAAACTGGATACCACGGTAAAACCACTCTAAGATAACAAAAAATGAGAGAGGTTATTGTAGAGCAACCCAACACAATCCCATAGGATTAGATGAGAAGTTTTTAAGCATCGCGGTGTCCAAGTAACCTCATATTGAAGTTTGCAGCCATTTTTCCCTTTGGACCCTTAAGGGATCGATCCTATTGAACATAGCTTGGAGTGATTCCACATGATTGGGTGAAAAAGAGTACTATTCCTAGCGTAAACATGCCTATTCAAATGCGTTGGAACAGTTTGTTTGGTCACACGAGTTGTAAAATGAAAGTTGCACCACCTTGCAACTTTCCACTGCTTGCATTTGACACTTTTTCCATCAACTAAAAATTGGACACCATGAGAAAACCACTCTGAGATAACAAAAACTAAGAGAGGTTGTTGTAGAGAGGCCAAACAAAATCCCATAGGATCAAACAAGAAGTTTCT
Organism: Sequoia sempervirens; assembly: GCA_007258455.2. Lineage (NCBI taxonomy): Eukaryota > Viridiplantae > Streptophyta > Pinopsida > Cupressales > Cupressaceae > Sequoia > Sequoia sempervirens. Next base: position 115,684,975 of record VDFB02058242.1, on the reverse strand, counting down.
AAGCATCACGGTGTCCGACTAACCTCATGCTGAAGTTTGTAGCTATTTTTCCCTTTGGACCCTTAAGGGATCATTCCAATTGAATGTAGCTCATAGTGATTCCGTATGTTTGGGTGCAAAAGAGGACCATTCTTAGCATAAAAATGCATACTTATATGTGTTGGAACAGTCTGTTTAGTCACACGAGTTGTAGAATGAAAGTTGCACCACCTTGCAACTTTCCACTGCTTGCATTTGATATTTTTTCCATCAACTAAAAACTAGACACCAAGGAAAAACCACTCTAAGATAATGAAAATAGAGAGAGGTTATTGTATAGAGGCCCAACTTAATCCCATAGGATCAAATGAGAAGTTTCTAAGCATCACGGTGTCTAAGTAACCTCATGCTGAAGTTTGCAGCCATTTTTCCCTTTGGACCCTTAGGGGATCGATTTGGTTGAACATAGTTTGGAGTGATTCTGCATGTTTGGTTATGAAAGAGTACCATGCCTAGTGTAAACATGCCTATTTGGATGCGTTGGAATAGTCCATTTGGTCACATGAGTTGCAGAATGAAAGATGCACCACCTTGCAACTTTTCGCTGCTTGCATTTGACACATTTCATCAACTGAAAACTAGACACCATGAGAAAACCACTCCAAGATAATGAAAACTAAGATAGGTTATTTTAGAGGGGCCCAACACAATCTCATAGGATCAGATGAGAATTTTTTAAGTATCATGGTATTTGAGTAACCTCATGCTAAAGTTTACAGCCATTTTTCCCTTTGGACCCTTAAGGAATCGTTCTAGTTGAACATAGCTCGAAGCAATTCCACGTGTTTGAGGATAAGCATTTTGAAATTTATGAAAAAATTGGGTTTGAGTCATATCCAAAAAATGCTTTGGATGTGGCTCGTGGTTTTGACTACCGATTCTCCTTCTTATGAAATCCTTTTGATTCGGAGATGGCCTTGTATTATTCTTCCAATAATCTTCAATTACTATTCTCAATGCTTCAACAATTTTTTTATCTTTATGTGGCATTCTTCCCGAGAATGTTGATATTTTTTTTGAATTGGTGTCATCAATTCCTTGCCACCTTTGAATGGATTTGATAAAAAAATTCTACTAATTCCCATTTGTTCACTTGTCTTTTTAATGAGACAAGATCTCTTTGTTTGATAGCTTACAAAAGTTGATGTAATGAAATGTCAGGTGACATTACTATCCTTTGACCATGAGGTCTTACCCACACTCTCATAAACATCCATTAGATTTTTCACAATAGTGTTTTCACTTGATGCATTCGATGTTCTCAACCCAAGAGTTTTCATGATGTTTTTGTGCTTTAAACCCCACATAATTTGAACTAATAGTGGACATCTTACGGTCTCATTTAGCCTTTCAAAGAAAATTTGCCAAATATTATCAGCATATCTTCTACAAGTCCATTCTGGAATCTTACCTTCCATGTGCTACAAAATATCCTCATCAATATTAATCAAAAACTTTGGCTTTCTTCACAAAATTCTAGGTGGTGTCCTCTTAGGTACATACATCTCAACATTATAAATTTCATTAATATTTAATTGAGGTGGGCTAGACTGCGTACTTCAGATGTGGTGGATGGTGTCCAACTATACTCACTTGTGGTAGATGGTGTCCCTCCATATTCACTCGTGCTTAATGGTGTCCCTTTGTATTCACTTGCGGTAGAGGGTGTGTCTCCAACTATAGTATCTACATCTCCCCTAGCATGACTCTTTCGCATTCGTGCCCTTTGCGTTGCCAATTCCATTTCTCTTTTTGACGGTTGAGGTTCCTCTTCAACTCGCTTGTTTTCGTCAATCGTTCCCAATTTCTGCTTTTCACGATATTCCCTCATCCATTTTTTATCTTTATCTCTGAAGGCTTGGAGCTAATCATCTATTATTTTTTTCATTTTAATATTTTATTTCTTCGGCATGACATGAATAATTTTACCTGTGCAAAAAGTGCTAAGTCAAGTCAAATTAACTAATAATGAAGGGTTGTAAAAGTCTATTAAAGAGGGAGACCAAAGGTCACCTCTTTCAAATGTTAGTTTTTGAAGTTGAAGAGGTTTTTTTTAGGAGGGAAATATTATAAAAGGCCATGATAAACTTGGATGGAGGATTATCCTTGGATTGGGCGTCAAACCAAATGAGAAAATGTTGAGTTTTCCTTAACAAAATTGAGCGTTTGGTGATTGAAATTGAGTTTCTAAATTGGGAAATGTTATTTTATGTTATATTGTGCATGAGAAGGGTATATTAGGCTTGTTTCAATAGTTGTCAAGTTTTGGAGTGTTTGGCAACTGCTACTTTCAATAAAACATAGGGTTTTTAAGCCTAGGGAGAGGGTTTTATGGTTTGGGTGGTAAATGATTGAATCTCTGCAATCTAATGCTATAATTTGAAGTTTTGATAGATATAAAATGCTTCCCCAAGGTTTTAGGATATTTTTACAAGTTTTGAAGGTGGTCCCTTTGTAAAAGTGGGCTAATTTGGGCCCTTAAAAGTATAGAAAACCTGATAATTTGTGCAATTTGGTAAAAAACAAGCATTGGTGATTGTTGGATATGTTGAAAGGATTTGTAATGGGTAAAATAAAGGTGTCTAAATGGTCCTAGGTCTGTAGAACAAAAAAAATGCATAATGAAGCTTATTAAGCAAACCATTGCTAATACTAGTACTTTTACGCTCAATGAAGGTTTGGTGGTTCAAGGGTGGTTATGGGCATTGAAGGAAGTTGGGACTCCTTATTTGAAAATGTATAAAAACTACATACAAGTCCAAATAAATGGTTCAATGAATTTCTTTTAAGGATTTGGTGCTCTACTCAACACCTCAACTGTGGAGTTTCAAGTATTTTTTCTGTGTTTTTAGTTTCTTTTTCCTGTGTACAACCCAGTATAGGCCTGCCATGATTAGAAATTCATAAATCATTGTGGTGGCAGGTCTTAACTTGGAATTCAATCTATTTTGAGACTCCTTTGGTTGTTTCGGTGAAAGAAAAACTCCATTCTTCATGATCAGCCTGTACAGACCAGTAGGGTATGAGTTTTACTTTAATTTAAAGATGGAGCCTTTCCTCCTACTGTGGTGACTTGTGATTCAAAGGAAAGGCTTGTAATATGTTTTTTTTCAAGTTTCATGTTTCTTTTAATAGTGGTATGCCATCTATAGGGCTAGTGATGTTATCTTAGGCTGAGAATGTGAGTTTTTGGAATGAAAAGGAGGAACCAAAGTGATGTTTTTGATATCTAATGAGGCTAAAGGCCTAGTAAAGGTTTATTTTGTTTTTGTAGACCCTGAAAAACTTGTTTGATGCTTTGGTGAGGCTTGGAAGGCCTTGGAGTTATGGGTATGTGTAGGATCATCATGGAAAAAATAGGCCCTTAAGTGGCAAAAATTTCATAAAAAATCAGAGTTAGGCAACTTGAGAGAAAAATTTGAATAAGTTATCTATATTATTTCAAAAATATGTAACAATAGAATCTATAGAAAATTTAATGTAGTTTCTAAACTACTAGGTTTGTTTAAAAAAAAAATCTATTTGTTGAAAATTTGAAATTTCAATGCAATGGTACTTAAATTTCAAGGAAAAAATAAGAAGTATGTGTCTGTCTAACAACCCTAACCACAATAAAATGATAATATTTTTTATAATATTTTAGATATAAGTAGAGGACTCATATCCCAATGTGATGTATTTTTTTTTGTAATTTTTTTCCAAGTAATTATGATTTTTTTATTACAACTTTAAAAAAATATAAAAACTCGTATGTTTGACCACCTTAACTTGGCCAAAACTTTATGAAATTCAATTTTTCTTTTTTTAATATTATATTATTCGAAGCATAGAATGTGACACATGTTTTGAATTCAAAAAATATGACACCGTTTAAAAGTTATAGATGTTTTTCAATCGGCCTATCAATCAGGACTTTAGTCGTAATTCGAATAGAAAATGAATAATAATTACTTATTAAATTCAAAGTAAAGAATAATTTATATTGGTGGAAAGCTAATAATCTCCTTTAAAAACCATTTGTGTCTCATAAATTTTGGGTAAAAAAAGGTCATCAGCCACATACCCATCATATTGCCACTTTTTGGCCCATTATGATCCTGCACATACCCTTGTGAAATATAGAAAACCCTAGATATTTATGAACAAATTGAGGGTTTTTGTATTGGAAGCCTATTTGAGCATGCAAGGTCCTAAAACCTGGAAAATATTTTGAATATTGTTTTTGGATTTGGGGGTTTGTTGAGAAGTGAGAAGGTTGTGTGGGGAATTATACCCGATTGAGTGACTTTGATATGCTACAACCTTAACAATGTGAATTTGTTGAAAGAAGAGGTCCTGATGAAATTGTAAATTGAAAATTTCTTTGTAAATTGGAGTTGTGTGTTTTTGTGTTACAAGCCTCCCCCTACTACATTATGAGTACATTCCATTTTTTTAGAGACATGCATGGATAATTTGGTAGCATAGACAAGGTAATCAACTAGTTTGTATAATTGTTTGACAAAATACCTCAATGAAAGATTTGGAAGCATACATAAAGAAAGTCAATTGTTAAATTTAACAAAATGCCTCAAAGAGATGTGGTTTAAAAATGTAATAGGAAAGTGTATAGAATTGTGTAATTTAAAATGTCCATTGACAACCTAAGGTTGTAACATGACAAACAAACAATTTGATAAACATGGAATAAGTAAAACAACAAAAATGAAAGCAAGCCATAATAGAATGAAAGAAAATATACAAAGACTTCACATACCTAAAATACCAAAGTTTCAAATGGAGGAGTTCTACCCAATTATGTAGCATTTGCTTCTTCTTTCCTAAAACTCCTCAAAACCTTGACTTTTTTGAAAGCTTGTTCCCCTCCAAACTTCACTTGTATAGCAGTTATCACTGTAATTCAAACTTAAATTTATATTATATGCCTTACAACATGAAAAATCTGCTATTTCATGCAAAGATGATGGAAAGATCATGAAAAAGGTGGTGGAATCTAAAAATCATGCATTCACACTTCACTCGATCGCCAAAAAGCTACTTCTTGTCAGAGTACATGCAGAACCAATAGAATATGCAGAATGTGGGCTGACATCACGAGTATATTGTGCTTTTTTACCATTTTTAGTGCAATAAAAAATGTGCTCGCATTATAATGCCCTCTCGTTATAATGCAATTGCATTATAATGTGCTCTCATTATAACACACTCTCATTATTTCTTTCTAAAACATTCATATCTCTACTTATTCATAACACACTCATGTGTATAATAAAAGTGTTTTTTTTAAAGATTTATAGGGTAGATTTATAGTGTAGAAGGTTAAGGCTAGAGGGGAGAGAGATAGAGGGAGTGAGTGAGAGAGAGAGAGATACCTAAGAGAGGGAGAGACTTGAGAGAGAGAGAGAGAGAAAGGGAGTAGGAGAGAGATAGAGGAGGGAAGGGCCAAGGGTAGAGGGTAGAGGATTTAAGGATTTAGGGTTTAAGAGTTGAGTTAAAGGTTTATGATTAAGGGTAGAGGGGAGAGAGAAAGAGGGAGTGACTAAGAGAGAGAGACCTAAGAGAGGGAGAGGGGGTAGAAGGGAGAGGGTTGAGAGAGAGAGGGAGGGAGTGGGAGAGAGATCGAGGGAGAGAAGGTTAAGGGTAGAGGGGAGAGAGATAAAGGGAGTGAGTGAGTGAGAGAGAGACCTGAACCCACTCTCTCCCACCCTCTCCCATGCTCTCTGACTCTCTCCCACTCTCTCACACTCTCTCTCCCACACTCTCTGACCCTCTCCAACCCACTTCCACCCTCTCCCACTCTCTCCCACCCTCTCTACCACTCACCCACTCTCTCCAACTCTCTCCCACTCTCTCAAACTCTCTCCCACCCTCTCCCATGCTCTGTTAATCTCTCCAACTCTCTCTCCCACTCTCCCACTCTCTCCCACCATCTTCGACCCTCTCTCCCACTCACCCACTCTCTCCAA
>VDFB02058242.1:115534370-115675571 GCA_007258455.2 Sequoia sempervirens | reverse complement strand
CTCCCACTCCCACCCTCTCTCACCCTCTCTCCCACTCTCTCCCACAAGCATACATACATACATACATATAGGAAGACATACAAGCATGCATACATAGATATATACATGACACACCATCATACATATACATACAAATATATCAACAAACATTCAATAAAGTGGCATTTAACTAAAGGAAGACATAACGCAAGCATGTTATGTGTTGCTAGACATGTTCCCCAGAGAAGGAAAAAATGTCAATACTAACACATAACGCACTCGCATTATATTTTGAATTGGGAATCCCCAAGCCTTGGCATTGATATTTTCCTTGGAATACCAACCCAAAGGCTTGGAGGGAATTCCCAATGACCAGAGACGTGTTTTTTCAAATTCTACAATTTTTCACATAATCAGGTTCGTGCTCACCATCAAGATTGCATCTAGTTCAATATCGACAAAATTGAACACATGGGTAATGTTAGGTTCTCTCTTAGCTTTCCAACGATGTAATTTTTTTCACTTTTTGACAATGTTAAGCCTTTTATCCATAATTTGTTTTGTTTGTATGTTCATTTTTGGTCAAAAAGTAGTGTTTGGTGTTTTTCTCATTATAAAGTAACCGTTCATTGAAATTTTAAATAAATTACCTTTTTAGAAACTAGACTCCATTCTATAAATTTTAAAAAATAAAAATAAAAATAAATCTATTAATTTCCAAATTTTGTAGGGGGAGCACGGCCAAAATTCTACTTTTTAGGAAGTGCCCACTTAGAAAATTTCTTTAAAAATCAAATATTCATTAAAAAATTATCAGAAAAATCATGCATCAACTAGATACTATTAGCTAACTTCTGCCTATAGTGATTTTCAAAATACTACAAAAAATTTCACCATGCTAGGGTTGTACAATAGTTGCTATGCTATGTTTTTCTAACAAAAACAATAGAAATTTGTGCACATCCCTCTTTTGAACCCCTTAATCTCAACCATTTTCAAAATAAATTAGTAGTTTAGAAAGTACACTCAGAGCACTTCGATCCTTGTTTTTGTTCCATCTCAAAATTTTGAGTGTAGCTATCCTCAATTTCACATCCAAGGTCAATATTTCATGATTTTAGAAAAAAAGTGGCCACTTGAGCCCCCTTTTTGGGAACCATCTTGGTGCACTTACCCATGAGCATTTGTATTATGAATTCTACACCAATTATTCATTGCAAGATCAACTAAACTCACCTTTGACATAGATCTATCATCTGAAGGATTAGTGTTATCTAAAGGGGTGGTTATCCCTCCATTGTTTGGTCATTTGTTCCAAGGTCTAGGTGGTCTCGGAATGTTATGCACTTGATTTTGTGAATTTTTGTTGTTATTTTGAGCATAAATGTTTTGATTTATTAATTGCATAACCTCTATTATTAACCTTTTGAGTTGAGTTGTGATTTCTCTAATTTCTTCCTTATCATCTAGAATTTTAAAATTATGATGTTCCTGACTTTGTGAAAAGAAATAATTTCTATTAGGATGTAGCTCTATAATAGTTGGACCAAGTTGAGGGACTAAAGCTTGACTATTTCTTGGTTGAAAGAAAGTATTCTGAGGAAACTTCCCATTTTGGACCACTAAAGGAAAAGTATTAGGAGTCATAGGATGGTTTAAAGGGACTCCATTCACACTTGAGACAGGATAATTATTCAATCCATTTTTTCCATTTGTAGATGATCCATTTCTGAGGTGTTTCATTTCTAAACTTACACTTACGTCTTCAACATAGGCTTCAGGTAAAGTAGTAGGAGGATTTTCCCTTTTCTTGAAAAACATAGTAGTTAAAGGATCTACAACTATATAATAAACTACAATAGTACACAAATTATCCACTACATAAGGTGCCTATAGCCTATAATAAGCCTTATGGAACCTATCACTAAAAGCAATTATAGGTTCTCCCTCAAACCTCTTGATTTAAGAAAATTGATGATACAACAAAGCAGGGTCAATTAGTGTTCTAAATTTGGCCAAAAATTGGCTTTCCATGTCTTTCCATGATCTAATTGAGTTATGAGGTAGGTTGATATACCACTAGTAAACTTCATTGCTTGAGGTATATAGAAACAACCTACATATCACATCTTCATGTTAAATCCTTCCTATAAAAAATGTATCCTTGAAGATACTAATTCTCTCTTCTACATCTTTGCAAAGGTAATATTTAGGACACAACTTATCAAGATTTTTTGATAAACCATTGTACATGTAAAATTGAATTGGCGACTCTACGTTGAAGAAATCCATCACTATGGGAGGTGGTGGTAGTATAACAACAGTCAGGTTTTGTGAATTTGCACTTACACTTCCATAATTTTGAGGTCTAGATGATGTTCGACCACTAAGCTTGACTAAAGTCATAGGAGGATCACCAAAATAAGATCTAGTGACTCTATTGAAATCCAATTTAAAACCTAATGAAACCAAAAGAAAAACAATGAGGTCCTCCTTCTAATGCTAGTTCTTGTTGTTGGTGATGTCACTTGCAACAATAGTGCAAATAAAAGCCTCACAAGAAAATCATGAAGAACCTATCTTTACTTGAAAGACCAAACTAGGGCAACCTAAGGTGTCCATATTATAGAAAAATGTTGACTTAGCTTAATCCCAAGGCTCTGGTAGTCAAATCTTGACCATACTAGGTTCACTTCATGGTATGATGCGATATTGCTATTAATCCCAAGGGGTTGATGGTTAATTTCAATTTCATTCAGAATCATAAGCATTTGAAACAAGATTTCTCATTCAATAATAAAATAATATCATGAAATCCAAAAATTTACAGTAATATTTCATGAATTTAAACATCTAATCTAAAATAAAGCATAAAAAATATGAAAAATTAAAATTTCTCCCAGTCATTCTCCATGCATGTCACAAGAGTTAATCAAATCAAAGAAAATTATTTTATACTTCACCATATTACTCCAGAGCTACCTATAAAATGGTGTGCACTTTTAAAGAAAGGGGTTTTAGTTTGCACACAGAGTAGGTTCTGCATGCACCCTTAAATGATGCAACATGCAATGTTATTCAGCTGAACTAACAAAACTAGCTACAATGATACATGAGATAGGTTACTATCAAATTAGCTTTGATATTGATTAAATTCTATGTGCATAAAAGTTTTTAGTCTAGAATGATTCAAAAATTAGCAAAAAAGAACAAAACTTAGATAATTTTTTACTAGCTTCTGACATTCACAAATTCCAAAATTAAAAATAAAAGTAAAGAAATAAACAACCTTTTATAGGAACAAGGCCTCAAGAGTTCAAACTTAAAGTTTATCAAGATAATCAGAAATAGAAAATCAAAATGTAGCATGTGGCATTCTCCAACTATCATCATAATTTTCTAGGTGAAGTCAAAGCTTTGACTTCTTTAGTAGCAACAATCTTCACTTTTGAACTCTTGTGCACAATACTTCACATAAAACAAGGCTATCGACATTCACTAGGTCTAGGAACAACCTGCAAAAATCAATTTCAACAAAATATTGCTATGACACCTCTGATATCCGATATCCAAAACTTCCTTCTATCACTTAGGGCTCAGGTTCCAGGATCCTTTCTTCACTTTTCTTCAACTAATATTCTAAAAAAAACTCAATATTTGGGTATGTGCAAGATCATCATGGAAAAAATAGGCCCTTAATTGGCGATAAAATTCAAAAAAAAAAGAGTTAGGCAACTTAGAGTAAAAATTTGAATACGTTATCTATATTATTTCAAAAATATGTAAGAATAGAATTTGTAGAAAATTTAATGTAGTTTCTAAACTACTAGGTTTATTTAAAAAAATAAAAATCTATTTCATGAAAATTTGAAATTTCAATGCAATAGCACTTAAATTTTAGGGAAAAAATAAGAAGTAGGTATCTGTCTAACCACCCTAACCACAATAAAATGATAATTTTTTTTATAAGATTTTATATGTAAGTAGAGGACTTATGTCTCGATGTGATGCATATTTTTTTGTAATTTGTTTCCATGTAAATAATTAATTATTATTTTTTTATTACAACTTAAAAAAATATAAAAAACTCATATGTCTGACCACCTTAACTTGGTCAAAACTCTATGAAATTCAATTCTTTTTTTTTAATACTATAGTATGTGAAGCATAAAATGTGACACATCTTTCATATTCAAAAAATGTGATATAGTTTGAAAGTTGTAGATGTTTTTCCATCAGTCTATCAATCAAGACTTTCGTCATAATTCAAATAGAAAATGGATAATAATTATTTATTGAATTCAAATCAAAGTATAATTTATATTGGTGGAAAACTAATAATCCCCTTTAAAAACCCTTTTTGTTTCATCAATTTTGGATAAAACAAAAGTCGTCAGCCACATACCCATCATATCACCACTTTTTGGCTCATCATGATCCTGCATATACCCATCTGGTGCATACACTCTTTTGAAACTACCTGTATAGCCTTCCAACTAAACTTGAGCCTATCGTATTCTTTTGATATTTGGAGTATACTAGCATTCCTTTGCACTTTCTATGTTTCATATCTAACTATAGTGTTTCTGCAATGCATGATCTCATCAATGACTTCCTGGGTTAACAACTTAATAGGGTCTTTATTTATTCTCTCAATCCATTACTTGAAATATTTTGCTTCTTTACCCTCCTTTCCTAGTGTCTAGGTATCACAATCTTGATGTGCTAACACTTCAATAAAATATTTATCATTTTCAAGCAACTTACTACATTTCTTGGTGACCTTTTCAAATCCTTCTATACATTTTATTAATGTGTCATCTTCCCATTTAAACTGTTTCTTCCATTTTTTAGGAAATGGAACCTCTTATTCTAAAATTATTTTTTCTCTTATCAATTCTTAGACATCCACTTGCATGAGAGTTTCTACATTTCACCTTTCAACATGAACCTGCTCCTAGCAAAACCTACATTCTCCTCCAAATCTTCTAGATTTTTCAAACCAACAATATGCTTCCTTGTATTTCCCTATTTCATCTATAATAAATTTTTCCCCTTGCCTTACCCAATATTACACAATCCATTCTTCAAATACATTCATTCTATGTTGAACTGCTACAATTGCATACACCTATTCTTGTGACATAAGTGCTGGATTCTAGGGAAATTCAGTCTATGCTTGATTAGATAGGGATAATAACTTTATAAAATTTTCTAGGCTAGCAACTCATTTGTTCAACTCTCTTTTCTTTTCTTTATTCTTTTGTACCTTGGCAATAGTTACATCCTAATTCATCTTCATTTCTTCTAACTCTTGTTTCCAAGATTATTGTCCAACATTGATACTTGTTATTTTATACTCCTTAGGCATTATCTCATGTCCATTTTTATCAACTATTAGGGTAGCTATATGGATTTTCCTGCCTCCATCTGCATTCTTCTGTATGACATGTTTCATTTTAGCTCTTCACCTAGGCTTAGGAGTCTCCACTTCTTGTATAAATTTTTTAAGATCCAAAGGTACTAATTATACTTCCATTAGGGAAGTCAATTCTATGATGAATTAATCAGGTGCATCTTCATCATACTCTACCTCTATAACATTCCTTTGTTCCTGGTTTCCAGTTGATTTAGGAACTTCTTCTCTTACTTCTTTGAATTTAGTTGTTGTATCATTTGAAATAGGAATCTCTTCAATAATCTTTGGCATAGATTCTAGATTACTAGGATTTGACACTATCTCTTCAATTTCAAGACCTATATTTTCTTGTCTAGCTAGATGTTCAATATAAGCTTCTTGTACGCCACCTTCTTTGTATCATGTCACATTAGTATTTTCCTCATTTCCAACCTTATTACCTGAAACTCATGAAGGTTCTTCATTCTCAATTTCAACCTGGCCTTCCTTTGATTTTTCAAAGACTTATGGTTGTTTATTATCATTTTGATCATTCCAAATCGAAGGCTTGGAATCAAAGGTATCTTCAATAACCATTTCATCAGTAGGATTTTTCCCTACAGTCTCCCATGTTTCCATTTTAAGAACATTAGGGTTTCCCAATCTAAAGTGAGTGTTCCTTGTATGAATTATTCTTCTTGAACATTTATAGGAATAGACCCTGTGTCTAGAATTTCTTGTACCATTTTTTCTTACCATGGGTTTATCTTTAGAATTCTTTTATTTTACTTTTTCCAACATGGCGCCCCACTTACCCATCTATTCCTTAATCTTTGCTTCATCAGCCTTAGAAACTTCATCCAAAATTGCAAGTTTCTGCTAGTGCCATTTTTACACTAGCCATATTAACTAAGGGGGGAGAAGTGAATAATGTTGTAGCTCTTTGAGATGCAGACATTTTCTATGTACTATTATTTTTTATTACCCATGCCTTTTCATTAATAGTACTCTTAGTCCCCATTTTTGTTGTGGAAGAAGATGCCACGTTTGGTTTTACTTTTGATTTAACTTTTCCTAACTTAACATCTTTTTTCTTACTAGCTAGATTTAATGAAAATCCTTGACTTGGAGCCTTAGGGGTTCTCTCTTCAATTCGTATACTAGTGCTAGCTACCTTACCATATTTTCTCTTCTTCTTAGCAGGCTCCACACACTCAAACTCATTTTTCTCTATCTTTTATCTTGTGATTATGTGGGTTCAATTCCTTTTTCTCTTAAAACTTTACCAAAATCATTTATCCAATGTTGAGTATTTAATATAATTGGTGCAGATAATTCCTTAATTGATGTCATTTCTTCACCTTTGTAATTTGAGTCTAGAATAGGTTCATCATACACTTTGTCTTCATTGTAAACCTTATTGAACACTTCACTGTCATCTTTCTCCAACTGATCTAGAATATCATTAATCATGAGAATCTGTGTTGTTTCTAATGACAATCTTTCATATCTTCTTTTTCTTACTCTATGCTCATCTTCATAATTTAGCCAATAATCTTCTAGTTTCTTGACATGAGCACAATAACCGGCTATGTTCTTGGAAATATTTCCTTATGGGTCATAATACATCCTTCAGAGTGGAAAGTATTCCAAATTATGTTTTCAATTCTTCTTCACACAAGTTAGCTCTTTTGATTGCACTACATTTATAATTTCCTATGACAATAGGAAATATGAAGGAAGCCTTTTTATGAGCATTTCTATAAAGAGCTTGAGACGGCTTTAACTATCTCACCAATTCTAATAACAAAATTTTATTTGTAGTATACATGTGTATCATGTAATGATTTCCATCAATCACTTCCACTCTAATGTAAGAGAAAGTGGGAAACTAAATGTACCATCCTCCAATTGGTTTAATGACACTTTGTGCTTCCAAAGGAAATCTTTTAGCTTTATTGCCTTCCATTGTTCTCACTAGCTTCATGGAAAACACATCATTAACTTTTTTGTAATGCTCTTTCTATCCATGGATAGTAATTTGGGGTAAATTAGCATATATTAAACTGTTTCCTACTTCTCTACCTAGATTACCAATCCTTTTCAACCCTTGCTTACTTTTCCTTAAGGCACATGAACAGATCACATATGATGACATATAAAAACATCTAGTTTTTGGAAATTCCTTTATCTATTAATACAATTTGTCACTAATAAACTTTTCCAATGCATTTGCACAGGACTTTCCATCAATTTAGATATGATCACAAACATCCATGGTTTGAATTTACTAGCATCTCACAACCCAGCTATCCTGCTTAGCATAGTTATAGCATCTTGAATGTCTAGGCTAAACATACACCTTAGAATTTTTTTTTTGTGTTTTGTAATTTTCTCTTGGCACTATTATGTATTCATAATTTCTCTATTGTGTTCTTCGATACTCTAGTAGGTTCTAGCTTTCACCTTCATATCAATATGGTACATATGAGTAAATGTAGGAAGCCTAAATGTGTATATAATTCCTTTCACAGAGAGATCTACATAAGTTCTTCCATCCTTCTCAATGATTATTTTGTCTAGGTAATAGCGGTTTAAACATTCCATGACTAGTTCAAGGGCCTCCCTTTCTGGCAGAAAGCCTCCTGCTAAAAGTACCCACTTGCTATAACATTCCTGGTACATTGAGAAGCATTTTCTTAATGTGCCTGTGTGTGAAATTTAATATCAAAAGACCACCCCATATGAGTATCAATAGCTATTGTACCAGTCAGTATAGACTGTTAACTATAGTATTTAAACTCATCTTCTAATATGTTTTCAAAAGTACTCATTTTTGTTGGTATGTTCTACATTTCCAAATATGTGTCTTGTGTACGAGTTAGGGTTAAATTTAACTAGTTTTTATAAAAAGATTATAAAACTTTAATTTTTTAATCATGTGTGAAAATGATAGTATTTTTGTTATTTGAGGCATACCTAGTTTTGGCTAATGATGACAATCTTTTAATAATGCAACCTTGAAACCCGTGGTATCTGTGTTCTTAGTTTCTCAAAGTTTACCTTTCCTTGTACGCCATAGTATTATTTTCATCCATTTTATATGTCCTTTGAAAATTTGTAGCATGATGCGAAGTAGAGTGTGATAAAATAAATTGCATTCTTGAGGTGATTCCAAGTACATGAGTAGTTTGTAACCTTCATTAATTACCTATTACAATGTATTAATTTCTTGAATAAAGGTGTAATCGTGATGGACTAGGGTTCAAATTACAAACACCTAGGTTTATGCACGGGTTCACTACTAGAGGAGAAAGATGGCGTAGAGATCTTATGTGGAACTCTTGTGTCACTTTGAATTTTGCAAGGAAAAATCCTTTAAGATACATGATCAATTACGATGACTTGGATTGACAACTTCCAGTACTTAATCTTGAAAAGATTATTGGGCATCAGGACACTTACCTTGAAGCTTTAAAGAAAACTAGAATAAAAGAAAGGACTAGGAACTAGGTTCAAGAGAGATCAAAAGTAATTCACACATTTTATAACAAAACCTCTAGTTTCCAAATTTTGACTAAAGAAAATGAAAATCATTTATTAGACTCCAATACAAGAAAGCGAGACCACCGGGATTAACAACTTCTAGGTGATGACTTACCAAGTGGGACTATGACCAATCAAAGATACAACTTCTTTGATGCAACCACAACAACTCCAAGATTCTAGTTGCTGGTAAACTAATAAAACTTCATGAAAAGGCCAAAACACCAAATCCAAGAAAGAACAGTGAACTAAAGCAAAGACCAAGAAAATTGAGAATGAAACTTGCATTGTACCAACCCCTAAAACGATGCCAAAGCAATTGAAAACGAGAGGAAAGAAAAGAAAAAAAATGGGTCCACATTTTTCCAAGGGGGAAAATGGGGCATGTTGTAAGACCACACAACTAGAGGAATATGAGAAATTAAAGACCATGATATGTACACATGACAGAATCTTGGTCCCTCCCCTCGGTTCCATCACCCTTTTAGTTTTGGTAGGGCACAAGGCCGTAAATACCCTTTTTTATATCATCTCGGAGTTAGATCTATTTAGAGTGAATCCCATGGCTAGTTTCCATGAATGAAATCACTTCAGTTATTCATAAGTGTCTTAAGTTTTCTCACAAGGGATCTTTTTACATTGTACATGACACCAAATATAAATCATTGGTGTCACGTGGGGGCTACTCATTAGATCACTTTTGGCCCCCCTATCAGTTTGCTTCTCCTAGGAATGAACTTTTTGTATAGTACCTATGTTAAGTACAAGACAGAGGACATAATATGGAAGGTGACCTACCCTACATCCCCTATGCCCTCTCTGTCAAGGGTTGCATGATCATGTATCAGCAAGCTACCTCCTCCTCTCCACCAATGGGGAAGGGGAAGCTTACTTGTTCCCAAGAGCCTTCATGTTCTTCTTCTATTTCATCTACATCTTCCTATTGCTTTATTGTGGCATCTTTAGCCTCTACTCCCATGCCTCATGTGGGGATTCTGATGGTGCCCTCTTGGAAAAAGGCAAAGAATCAAGTATGTGAACTTCCCATCTTGCCCAGTTTTGAGGCTTGTTTTTAATGGTAAGGGGAAGGGCCCTTGTTGATTTATCCTTTTATCTCAACCTCCATAGCCTCCTACTACTCTTACCCCTCAAGTAGTGAATGGGAAGAGGCCCACTATTTGTGAGGAAGCTAAGGTAGCAAAACAACTTCCTACACTAATCTTGAGAGGAGAAAAAAGAGAAACATTTAAAATATTTACTAGTTAAAAAAACATAAATAGAAATTAGCACAAATATCATGCATACCACAATGCAATGATTTACATGGGGAAAACCATTTCAGGAGAAAAACCTAACACTCTAAAAGCCACCCAATATATTATTCAAAAATCAAAGGATTACAATATACTTACAGAGCAAGCTTCTCACAAGATTCTCACCACCACAGATCAAGAGACAACACAACCACTAGCAGACTCTCAGAATACACACCTGTCTATGTATACATCCTAGCCACGTCTAGAATAAGGGTTTTACAAGGCCATTTTTCATTTGAAATGTTAACAGAAAAATCATGACGTGTCAATGGGGAAAAAGCTTGATGTGTCAGTAAGAAAAAAAACCTTGATGTGTCAACAAAAAACAATTTTCACTGCAAGTGTACAACATTTGCATGGTTATTCATCAATTATACAAACATATATCCAATCAACAATAAATTGTATATAATCACAAGGTTGAGACACATTTTCCCAATAAATCTCCCACTTTTCAAACACCTTGCAAGAGCATTGTGAGGGTGTAATCATTGTCTCTTTAATTGCTAGGGGCCAAAAGGCCCATAGTCTCTTAACACCATATGAACTTCTCTATGCTCATAGGCTTAGTTAAAGAGTCAACGACATTCATCAAAGTCTCTACCTTAACTAGCTTCACCCTACCATCTTCAACTAAATATCTAATAAAATGATATTGTACATAAATGTGCTTGGTCCTCGCATGAAATGTCAGGTTCTTGGCTAGACATATCACACTCTAACTATCACAATAAATTGTCACTGCACCTTGTTTTATTCCAATATTTGAAAATAGTCTCTTAAGCCAAATGGCTTCTTTACAAGCATAAGTAGCTACCATATACTCTACTTCAGTAGTGGACAAAGCAACAACATCCTATTGATTACTCATCCAATTAATTGCACCACCAAACAAAGTAAAAACATAAGCACTAGTGTATTTTCTACTATCAACATCACCTTCCTAGTTTGAATCCACATAACCATGAATATCAAGGGAAATCTCATCTTCAGTCATATTACTATGATAACATAAGGAATAATATGAGGTACCCCACAAATATTTGAAGACTCTTTTAAATGCATCCCAATGAATTCTACCAAGATCAAACGTATATCTAGAAAGAACTCCCACCGATTGAGAAATTTTTGGTCTAGTAAAAACCATAGCATACATCAAACTTCCAACTGCACTCTGGTAAGGCACTTTTTTCATGTCTTCCATCTCTGTTGGAGATGTTGGAAAATCTGAAATAGATAACTTTGTTTTGACTGAAATAGGAACACACAATGGTAAATTTGTGTTGACATACTTGCTTTGTCCAAGCCATAACTTTCTATTCACTCTATCTCTTTTAATTTCCATCCCAAGAACATGTTTAGTTACACCAAGATCTTTCATTTCAACTTTACCAACAAGTTGAGATTTTAGTTCTGAAATCGTACCTTTCCCTCTACCAATAAATAACATGTCATCAACATATAATGCAATAAACAGGAACTGATCACCATCAATTTTATAATAAATACAATGATCTAATTTAGAACTCTCAAATCCCAAACTCAACAAATATGTATCAAATTTTTGGTACCACATCCTAAGACTCTATTTTAAGCCATACAAAAATTGCTTCATTTTGCAAACCAACTTACTTTTACCTCTTACCACATAGTGCTCTAGTCATGTCATATAAATATCCTCCTCCCAATCACCATGAAGGAAAGAAGTTTTCACATCCATTTTCTCAACCTCTAAATCATAAGTAACAACAATAGAAAGAAAAATGTAATGGATTTCAATAGGAGAAAATATCTCACCATAATTAACACCCTCAAATTGAGAGTAACCCATCGCAACCAACCTTTCTTTGTACTTCTCAATACCTCCATTTGAACCAATATTTTTGTTGAACACCAATTTACAACCAATAGGTTTTCATCCTTTAGGAAATGGTGCAAGATCCTATGTATCATTCTTTTTCAAAGATGACATTTCTTCATCCATAGCAATCTTCCAAGATTCTTCATCATTCATACCTAGTGCCTCTTCTATAGATCTAGGTTCATCCATGTTAGTTTTCAAAGAAAAAATACATCTCCAATCATCAGGAGAATACATATTAGGTGGTTGTCTATGCCTTGTAGACCTATGAACAAGATGAGTTGGAGGTTCTTCCTCCTCTTTTTAAGATCTAGAGCTAGATGAGCTCTCCTCAACTTCTTTTCTATCCTTGGGCCTTGATTTAGCTTTCTCAAGTGTAGAAGGAAATTGAATCACATCTTCTTGTTTACTTTGTTTTGGATGCAATGTAACAAAATAAGGCTTAATTTCTCTAAAAATAACACTTCTACTATGTATTACCTTTTGTTCAACAGGATCCCAAAGCTTGTATCCTTTCACACCATAACTATATCCAATGAAGATATATTTCATAGCCTTGTTATCCAACTTTGTTTGCTTCTCCTTTGGAACATGTGCATATGCCTCGCAACCAAAAATCAAATATTTCTTAATGAAGGCTTTCAATCCAACCCTGCCTCTATAGGCATCTTATCAACAAGAGCTGATGTAGGAAAGTTGTTAATCTAGTAATAGGTAGTGGCAATAGCTTCAGCCCAAAACCTTTGTTCTAGGCCAACACCACTCAACATAGTCCTAGCCTTCTCCATCCATGTCCCATTCATTATTTATGCAACTCCACTCTGTTGTGGAGAATATGGAGTTTTCTTATGTCTATGAATACCACAATCTTTATAGAATATATCAAAATCATTAGATAAAAATTCACCACCATTATCAGTCCTCAAACATTTTGTTTTCTTTCTAGTCTACAACTCAACCATTGCTTTAAATTCTTTAAATCAATTGAAAACTTCAGGTTTACTCTTTACAAAATATACCTATTTCCTTCTACTATAATCATCAATAAATGAAACATAATATGTGGATTTATGAATTGAAGGAACATATACAGGACCAAATACATCAAAATGAATGAGATCCAATACACTACAAGATTTATGAGAACTCAAGTAAAATTAAATGCAGTTTTGTTTTCCATAAATGCAATGCTCACAAAAATTAAATTCAAGATTACAATCAGAAAAACCTTCAACAATGTTTTTAGTTTTGAAGGTCCTTAGACCCTTTTCTCTAATGTGGCCAAGGATCTTGTGTCATAACATAGTTTTCTCTATAGTTAACTTTTTCTTAGAATAAAGAGAACCCTTGGGTACCCAAAATCCATCACCATTTGTTGAAGGTGAAACCCTCACTTCTTCTATAGAATTTCTTTTCATAGAAGTACTATTACACTCAATGGTGCATGAAACAAGCTTATACAATGTCACATATATGAAACCTCTAACAATTTCCATAGCACCTCTAACCATCTTGCATCCTGCATCATAAAATAGTACCTGTGCACTTGCATCTATTAGTTTTCTCACAAATAACAAATTTTGTGATAATCCAGAGATATGCAATACACCATTGATATTTTTTTATTCTACCTTAAGGAAACCTAATTTTAACTTTACCATGGCCAATAATGTCTAAATGAGAATCATCACCCAAGTATATCTTACCTCTATCAAATTCTTTGTATTCACAAAACCAAACTCTATTAAAGGTCATATGAAAATATGCACCTGAGTCAATTAACCATGCATCATTACTTGCATGAGTTTCCAAAGATGCAATGAATGCATCACCATCTTTCTTCTCAGACTCGGTATCAAAATCAATTTTCTTCTTTTTCTTCTTGTTTTCTTCTTTGCATTCCTTACAAACATGTCTAGGCTTACTGTAGTTCCAACAAATAACTCTTGACTTTCTAGGAGATTTAGATCTCCCCTTGGACTTGTATTCTTCACACTTCTCATTCTTCTTTCCTTTTTCCTTAGGACTTCCATGAATATTTAGGGCCTCCTTGGCAGTGATGGATACCTTCCTCCTCAGCTCTTCAAAAAGAAAAGAACCCACCACATCTTCAATCTTCAATATAACATAAGTACTCCCAATAGACATAATTAGAGAATCCCATGAATCAGGCAAAGAACAAAGCAAGATATGGCATATCTCCTCCTCATCCATTTTGACACCAAATGATACCAATTGAGCCACCAACATATTGAATGCTTCTAGGTGGTATGTGATTCGTCCACCCTCTTCCATTCTCAAGGAATATAACTTCTTCCTCAAGAAAATATTGTTCACTAAATATTTGGCCTAATACATCTCACCAATCTTCTTCCATGGTTTTTGTGCAAAGGTGTCTTCACGGACATTAATTAAAATAGATTCTGACAAGAACAATTTGATTAGACCCTTGGCTTTACAGTCCATAACATCATATTGAGAAGTTGGAGTAATATCTATAGGCCTTTAAATATTCTCATCAACAACAACCCACATATCTCAATCTATCAACAGATCCTCCATCTTTAGCTTTCACATCTCAAAATTATTTCCAAAAAATTTCTCCACCTCTATCCTCCTAGATGAACTTTCCATTAGAAAATTCTTGCAACAATATCACAAAGTGTCTTCTACAAAAGATCCCACTCAAATCTAGATTAGTTAAAAAACCCAACAAACCACAACTGAAACCAAAGGTGATCAAGCTTTGATACCACTTGTAAGGAAGCTAAGGTAGCAAAACAAATTCCTACACTAATCTTTAGAGGAGGAAAATGCAAAAAATTACAAATATTTAACAATTACAAAAAAATAAACAAAAATAAACAAAAATATCATGCATACCATAACATCATGATATATGTGGGGAAAATTCTTTTAGGAGAAAAACCCCACACTCCAAAAGCCGCCCAATATATCATTGAGAAATAAAAGGATTACAAGATACTTATAGAGCAAGCTTCTCATAGGAGTATCACCACTAGAGATCAAGAGACCTCACAACCACTATCAGACTCTCAGAATACACACTCATCTACATATATCCTAGCCGCTTATAACAAGATTTTTGGAACCTTCTAGAATTAGGGTTTTACAAGGTCATTTTTCATTTGACATGTTAATGGAAAAACCTTAACATGTCAATGGGAAAAAACCTTGTCGTGTTAGCGGGAAAAAAAAAATCCTTGACATCTCAATAAGAAAAAACCTTGATGTGTCAATGAGAAAAGAAAAACCTTGACGTGTCAATGAGAAAAAGTCTTGACGTGTCAAGAAAAAAATGACATCTTGGTACAAGTGTATAATATTTGCATGATTGGTCACCACGTACGAACATACATCCTATCAACAATAAAATGTATATAATTGCAAGGTTGAGACACATTTTCCAAACACTATTGAGGTGCATGTGTCTACTTCTTCACCTAGCATCATTTTCACTCCTCTGCTTCCTACTCTTTCTCCCATCTAGGAGGTTTCCCTCCAACCAACAATAGTTGTGGATGACACATCTATGGTAGAATACAATCCTCCCACACTTTCTCAAGCAGTGACTTCTAGTTCCTAGATCCAATGAAACCATCTTGCATATGATCATAAGCATTGGAGAAAGGCTCTGGCTGTTGAAAAAACTACCTTCCAAAAGGAAAAAAGGTAGTTGATAGCTCCTATTTCAAGATCTCCAATTGTGCCTCCTTTTGATGCTCCTTCTGCTTCAGTTCCCCTCGTGAATGTTGATTACCCTCACCCTAAAAGGGTGTAGGTGTCCATCACTCCCTTAGTGGAGCCCTATCTTTTAATGTCTATTTTTAACATCCATTCATTTTCTCAACTCATGGACATGCCAAACACCATAGTGGTCTTTGTTACAATCCTGTCCTCTTCCTCCTTTCCTTCAACTTCTTCTATGGTGATTTCACACCCTCCACTGAAGTGTAAGTCAAAGGATGACCTTGCTACCAAAGGAGGTCAGATGAAGGGATCACCTTCTTCAAAGGGGAATTTTTCTTTGGCTTGTGTCATCCTTGTGACAGAGGTGGCCTTGATGTCTCCTAAGTTTTTCACTATCCCTCTTGATGAGGTCAATGGTGGATCTCGATCGTTTGCTTCCTCTCCTACCCAATTAACACATCACACTCTTGTTAAGTGCATGTTTAACTCGGTGGATGATGTACCAGCCTTGTCAATGATCTTTATGAAGTTGATTACTTTTACCTCATAAGAATTGAGTGAAGGATACTTTGAGGGGCCTTCTTCCTTAGTTCTTATTGTAGGAGAGTGAGAGGATTCTCCCCCCACTATCTCACCCTTGCAGGTTCTTTTGCACTCCCCAAATGATGATCTAGATTGGGAGAACGACATGACCTCATGGTTGATGAGGACTAGGGTAGTACCTCTTCTTTATTTGTAGATTAGATTTTTTTGTGTGTTGTGATCCCCTATACTTATTTTTATGTGTTCTTAGATGAACCTTGTCACCCTTGTAGGTACTTGGGGTGCTATCATAATAGTGGTTTACAATTCCTGAGAGGAATGAATTTTAGTTGAAATCACATATTTTTAGAAAATATAATGATTTAAGCCTTAAAAAGTTCCATTTTAAGGATTCTAATTGAAGATGGTTTGATCAAATCACCTTAGATCAAACCCCCTTGGATAGAACCTCACTAGTTTTAAACCATACCTATAAATTCGTCTCCTTTACACCTATCAAAATGTTGATAAAAAAACACTTTTGATTTAGATTTTAGGGGATCAAATGAATTAATTTAAAATTTATTTCAAATGATTATGGTATTCCTCAGAACAAGCTATCCAATGAATATAATTTTAATATGTTTTGGTTTTGTTATGTATTTGTTTTTAAAGTTTTATTAAACATAGGTTTTTCATCGAAAATGAATTTCTTTGTTCTTCACATGTGGAAAAATAGAAGATTATCAAAAAAAAATTTGAAAAATATGAGTGCACCAGACATTGAAGTCCTTGATCCAACAAAAAAAATAAAATAAAATTTTGACATATACAAAAAATGTTAGCGTTATACCGCGTTGTGTCTGAATTATAATTTGTTTGAATTTGAAACTTGATTAAGGAAAAAATATTTAATAAAAACTATCTAACTAAGTGTAAGCACTAGATATCATAGTTACAAATCTAAATTTGAAAGAATTAGAATTTTATCCTTCACGGAAAAAGTTATTATTTGTCGTCACTTTTCAAAAATGTTGTTTAAGAAAAAAAATTCGTGGGAGATGGAAAAAGAAGTGCAATTTGATTCCAAAAATTTTGAAAAAAAATATTTTTAGAATCTACAGACAAAATTTGATGAGACTCTAGTTTGCACCATCTTCAAATTCCTCACAGTTTAGCCGCTATAGGTGCCCAAATGTGAAGATTTAGTTAAAAATAATAATTTCAGTGTCCAGTTTGGCCAAAAATTGTAAACCACTATTATGGGATCACCCCTTGGATACAAGAGATATTTTTTCGTAAACTTCCTCTATGTGTTTTATCATTCTTCTATAAGTTGCAACTTTATTTTAGCCTATTGGGGATGATGCAAAGTGTTGGGGGCATTTACGCCTCCCTTCCATGTTGACCCTATTTTTTATTTCATTTTGTCTTCATGTTCACTCTTCTTCAAATCTAGGAATGTCGAGGATTGATAATCATTCGTTTACACATATATATTACAGTTTACCTATAAGAATTGATCTGAACCTGAATTGAAGTACTACATAGTTACATATTTGAATTTGAGAATGAGGATAAAAAAATTTAAATAAATGATTGGATAACAACAATTGAACTTCAACTAAGGTGGAGCTAGTGGATTTGGTTGAAAGTAGTGTTCTCATTCTGTTGGCCCCCTCTATGGCTTCTCCTATTGAGGTGGAGCTCTCTCCTATCAAGGTGGAGAGTAGTTGGGCTAAAAGGGTGTGGTTGTGTTATAGTCAAGTATTGATTTACTTTACCATTGTTTTCTTACCCAATAATGTTGCAATGCTTGTTAGTAGTTATTTTCCTTGGCTTATACTTTCTTTCTTTCTCCTTTTGTGTTGGAGACTTGATGGTGTTGAGTTACTATTCCAACTCTCTTTAGTTGGGATTGCTTGTTTTATCAAGTCTTTGGTTTCTTCTTTTCTGGAAGTTGTTTTCTTTAGTTGGATAAAATGTGGAAAGGTGTAGTGTGATTCATTGGAGGTGACAAGGTGGGTGTGCTTGGGGAAAGGGATCTCCTATTTCCTTTGGTCTATTTTGTGTTCGGTGTCGAATTCTCATGAGTTGTTGCATGATGGTTGCAACCTTTGGTTCAACATTTTAAGTGGTTGGCTAGTTCTAGTTTTTCACCTACTATAGAGTGGTGATCTCTAGTCTAGTCTCTTGGATTTAAATTGGGGTTTTCCATTCTAGTTGTTCTTTGGGGTGATATATCATTGTTGCAGTTCCTCTTCTCTGCAATTTATTTGTAACCGGTTCTTTGCTCTAACCAAAAGCTTTGGTTTTTTTTGAGGCCTACTCTGCATCATTCCTCATGAGTCTTGCTTTTAGAGGTCTCTCTTTTTGGGAGCCTCCTCTCATCTGACTCAATGACTACTTTGTAATGGGTATTGGCTCTTCTAGTTTTATCATAATCAAAACAGTTGAACTTTAACTAAACAAGAATCGGATTAGGTTGTACCTTTCCTCTTTTCCAAGAAATTTCAACTATATTATTTTGATTATGGGAATTCTAAAAATACAAATTATAAATGGGTCAAGCATGAGAATGATGAATTACCTAAGCTACTAATAGTTAGGGTTTATTCCATTGAATATGAGAATAATAGGAAAGAAACTTATTTTTTAGTGTACATAGATAAATTTTCCAAACTAAGAATCCTAACTGTTGTGTTAATTATCTTGCACACTTTTTCTAAAAGTGTAAATTTGGGTGAAAATATGTGTTATAAAATTCATGTCCATCTAGGTAGTTTTCTTATATATACAATTAGGTTAATAAGTTTTCTTAGGTTTTTTCTACTTTCATCATTTGGATTTTGCTTTGTTTTTTGAGTTTTTTTTCTTGGGGGGTTCTAGTTGTTTTTATTTTCCTCTTTGTGGTTCTTGTTTTGAGGATTTTTATTTTTGTGAAATGTATAAATGGGGAAACTTGTAACTTTTTAAAACTACATGATTTCTTTAATTCTAGAAATAAGGGTAAATTTTTGTATAGGATAGTAATTTTAGTAAATCTAGTTTGTTTTATATGCCTCATGAAGGTCTACTTAAACATGAAACATTCAAGGAATTACATAAATTCACACTTTAAAAAATTCATTGAGCTAGTTGGGGGTAGTGGATGTTTGTAATAAGTGAAAATCTAAAGGTTTTCCTTTTCTACCATTATAATTCCAAACCTAATAGTAGGATTCAATGCCATCAAATTGAAAGAAAAGAACTTTGGAGGAATATCAAAAGAGAAAATGTAAAAAATTTATAGTTGGTAGTAGATCTATGTTTGGGGGAATTATAGAGATAACCTTGTTGGGGTTATAGACACTTGAATGACAACAAGGCTCTATCCAAGGTTGGCTTAAAAGGTTAAACAAAACTATGTATCTTAATACAAGCATTTTATATCTTCTTACTTTTCAAGGAAAGGGATGAATCATATGCACACATAAGTTCCTTTGAAAATATTTTATTTTTGTTAATTATACTATTTTGTAGCTAGATATCAAGTTGTGATTTACTAAAATTAGAAATTCTATGTTTAATTTTTTATTTATTTCCTAGAATTTTTTTTAAAAAAATTTGGTTGCTAGTTGTTATGTAGTCACACAACACGTCCCAAGTCACCTTTGGTAATATGGGGATTCTACATTTTAAAAATCCCTATTGGCTAAGTGAAGTGCAAAATATATAATTATGTCGCATGTGAAGTGAAAATCTGAAGGGGTTAGTGTGGTGTCAGGTGTCAGATAAACTTTGGGCTAGGTTGAGTGTTTTGAATAAATTGGTCATATCAAATTCCAATGGGTAAGTTTTCTTAGGTCAAAATGCTAGGGTGTACTTGAAAATTTTCCACAATTAGGTTGACAATCTTCCATGGTATGAATTGGAAACAACATTAAATATGTGAAATAGGAGGGTTGAGATTTGACCACCCAATCAATTAGGGCATGTAGGATATTGACACTCAATACAGTATTATCTAGAAAAGTTGGTAATTAAGGTTTCGGGGAAATATTGTGGCAAGGGATAGGTCTGGTATCCTCCCACAAGGTTATTAAGTTTCAATTTTTCCTATTAGGCTTATCTTCCAAAAAGACAAAAAAAAATGAAAACCCTAAGAGGCTAAGTAAATCATTGTTATAATTGTAATCATGCTTTACAAAAGGATTAAGTGGATAAATGCATGCTTTAATAAAACAAATTGTTAATGAATTGGTTAAATGTGTAGTTTTTAATTAGTGAAGTATTTCCAAATGGTGTAGGTCAATATTTTGAAGCCGGATAGTAGGAACCAAAATAAAAGAGGACTTGTTTTTGTATGCTAGAAGAGACAAGTTTTTCTTGATTTCCACTTGTAGGTATGTTTCCCTAAAGCAGACACCATCATTTTAATCAGGAGTCTTAAAGAATAATTCTGGCATTTTTTCTCCCACATATTGATTACTAAAAGAATCCCGATGGATTTTATTTGAAACTTTGGAAGGTAATCACCAGAAGTCAAAGGGTCAACTTTGGTTGTATCTTAAATGACTACAGAAAATATCTACTAGTTTTCCACCTATTCTCTTTGGCCATATTTTTTTATCTTGATTGGCTTATTCTTTCTAAAGCCATGTAATTTTTTAATCAGCTACAACCTTGTGTTCTATAAAAGGTAGGGATTTTCTCTTTTCCAAGCATCATAAATTATTGAGTTGATTAGGCTAAGAATTGGAACGCCACTAATTTTATTTGTATGCCATTTTTTTTGTTCAATTCTAGTATAAAAACTTGTATTTATAGTAGAGGTCATTAATACTAAAGTAATTTGAAGTTTATTCTAAATTGTAAATCTTGCATATATGTATGTTGTTTACTCTTACCAGAAGAGTCAATTTGTTGCACCAGATTTGGTTACATTTTTATGCTATTTTAGTGGTGAATAGTTCTTTTATTCAAACTCTTTCCACTATTTTGTATTTAGTTGTCACGCAATATGGTGAAATACAAAACAGTTGATTCTTTGGTTTAATTTTTTCTTTGTAAATGTGTGGATAATAGCTAGGAGCTATTAATTTTTTAGGCCCTTTTCCTCTTAATTCTAAACTTCTCATAGTTAGTTTGAATGACTTGGACTGATGAAATGTGAAAATTAATGCATGTCATATTTGTGAAATATTTATATTTCTTGATTATTTGAAATTTTAAATACTTACCAAAAATCCCCTTATGTTTAACAAAAAATACAAAATGAACCTTGAGTAAACCTAGTTAGGAAAGACCTAATATTCCCAAGGCTTTTGATAGCTAAGATTCCCTTTGACCATGAAATTCTAGTGATTCTTTCAATAAATTCGAGCTCTCTTGTGCGAGTATCAAGGATTATCTGCATGTTTTTGTGTGCATAACAGCCACATCAACAAGCCCCACTACTAGGGACCCTATGGTACAAAGTTAGCAAGTGATTTTATTTTATTGAAAAATAAAATTTAACAAAATTGTTTGTCCATGTATCAAGATATTCATAGGAGGAGTTATATTCCATACTAGTAGAAAAAATATGAAAAGCTTCCTCCTCTCTCCTAAAGACTAGGTATTAAAAATTTGAGTTCAAGCAATTTCCACATAGTTTCAATGTGTGATTTGTATCTAATGATAGATCATGATGGTGTTTATGTCAAAATATTGTGAGATTCATGCAAAAGAATCAAACTAGTGAGAATATTGAATAATATATTGCCCTTGGAGAGAAATAGAATCAATAGTATGGGAAACTATTAGTGATCTTCCTTGAATATGAATTTGATATTGAAGAAGAATCATTGCAATATAAATAATTATTCTTGAAATATTTTTACAAGGAATCAATGCCTTAGATAAGAAGATAAATCCAAAGTGAATGATGATGCCTCTTATAAGGTTGTTGATGTCACACCTAAACATATTCATGCAAGAAAATAGAACTAGGATGATCTTACGTCATTTGATAAGGATTTAAAAAGTACCAAAATCATTGACTCTATCTTGGTTCCTTCTGATGACTCCTTTGATTCCATTAAAATTTGTAAAAATACAAAGATCCAAATTTCTTAGATGGAGTATCTTAAAAATAATGCTCATTAATTGGAGAAATTGGTTCATTATACTAAAGAAGTTTCTCAATATCCTAAATCTACCATTCATCAAGAATTAGATGAACTTGAGAGTAATGACAATCCAATAGAACCAATTCCAAATGATGCCCCTCTTATAGTTGTAGCTGTTTCAGACAAGATTTTATCAATTTTACATTTCTTTGTACATAGTTGGTTGTAATATTAGAAACTACATTATTGATTCTAGTGTTTTAGATAATGTCATGCCCTCTAGTGTAGCTCACTCCTTAGAGATGTCATTAAACACGAATTTTGGGAAGGTTTACTCTATGGAATCAAAGAAAGTTGATCTAGTAGGTCTAATAAAATTTGTTCAAGTTTCCTTGATACTTATCCATGGAAGAAGTTAAAGCACAACATTTTGGTGGTTGATATCCAAGCCAACTATGGCATGTTGCTAACCAGGAGTTTTTGTAAATACTTGGGTGATGCAATCCAATTGAACTATTATAATTCTCTCATTCCTCTTGGTGACAAGAAAGTTGAGCTTAATCCCGAACCGAAGGTGAAATGCATAGTCCTAAAATCATATGATACTAGATCTAGAATTTTATATGTGGAGATGTGTTCTAGTACTTATATGCTTACCTTAAGGAAAGAATATATGCTTTTTTTTTTTTCTCTTGATATATAAACTAAAAAATTTATGATGTAATTTTATAGAAGCTATTCTTATTTAGGTTGAGGAGAAAGGGTAGTGGTTATATCCCAGTAGGATAAAATGTTCCTAAAGCCTATAAATTGGCCTTTGAAACATCTAACAATAGGGTTTGGTATGAAGCCTTGGTTTTGGGTTTGTAGTTTGTGAAAGAAAAATGAATCAAGAATATCAAAGTGACCAATGATGTAGAGTTAGTAGTCAACCAAGTTAGATTTTTTTTCCAAACTAAGAATAAAATACTTAGAAATTATTGAAATAAAGTATGGGATGAAATTGAAGATTTTGATTCCTTCAAAATATAGGATATTCCAAGAGAAGAAAACCCTAAATATTATTATTTGATAGTATCTTATTCTCTTTTGATTCAACATCCCACATTTGAAAGGTAAATATATTTGATCGACTAGATCTACAAACCAAGTGTGTTAGATAATGATAAAAATTGGTAAGTCTTTGGTGATGACAAGCATATCATTTCCTTTCTTGAGGGATGTGGTATTTTTTCTAATTTTTTATTTGAAGGTTCTCAAGATCTTAAGAAAAGTGATACAATAGAAAATTCAAAAACAAGCCTTGAAGTGCTGCAATTGGAAGGAAATATCATTCAGTTTGGTTTCATTAGAAGAGTTGTTCAAAAAACATGATCATGCTATAAAAAGTAAAGTCAATTAATACATAGGTAGTTATTTTGAATGTGTAAAAATCAATGTTTGTTCTAAGAGTGATCCCAATTTTTTTCTTATTAGGAAATTTTGTTCTAAAGAGAAGAGATAAAGGATCATTAATTTAATTAAAGAATAAAAATATGTATTTGTGTTGTGTTATGATTACCTTAAAGATTTCAGGGTTGGTAAATTCAAACACCATATTTCTTTGAAACCCAGAGGTACCCCATATAGATAAAAGAAGAGATAACTCAATTGAAAGGTAGAAAATTCCATTTTATAGAAGTTGAAAAGATGCTAAAAGTTGGAATTATTTACCCTATTCATCATTCAACATGGGTAGCTAATATTATACTTGTAAGGAAGAAGAATGGTCAAATAAGGATTTTTGCTGAGTTTCATAATATAAATCAAGGTTCTTTAAAACATAATTATCCACTCCCTTGTATGGATCATATTATGTAGATGGTCTCAGGATCTAAGATGATGTCAATGTTATATGGATTTTTAGGTTATAACCAAGTTAATTTAACTCCTACAAACCAATGGAAAACTACATTCACAACACCGTGAGGTACTTTTTCCTATAGCAAAATACCTTTTGGATTAATGAATGTAGGAGAAAATTTCTAGAGGGTGATGGAACTTTGTTTTAGTGATTTGCTAAATAAGATCATTGTTATCTATTTGGATTACTTGATGGTTTTCTCAAGAAAACATGAAGATCATGCCTATCATTTAGAATGTGTGTTGAAAAGGTGTCAATGATAGGGTATTTATCTTAATTTGAGGAAGCCAATTTTTAGTGTCATAGTGGGTGAGTTACTTAGACACATCATACCTAAGGAAGTTATTCTCATTGATCTAGAGTGGGTTAAGAAAATTCTACAATTATCTTTATCCTCTAGCAAGCTGGGTGTAAGGTCATTCTTTGGTAAGATAAACTTCTTAAGAGAATTTGTGCTTGATTTATCAAAAATAACTAAGTCTATTGTTGAAATGATGAAAAGAAATGTTGTCTCTAAGTTGATAAACAAAAGAAAGAAAGTGTCCAATATGATAAATTTAGTGATAACAGATGCTCCATTTTTTTCTTATCCTGATTTTTCTAAGGAATTTAATATATATTGTTATGCCTTTGAAACCACTGTTTCTTCCATCTTGGCACAACATAATGTAAAGAAAGTGGAAGAACCCATCACCTTTATGAGCATTTTGTTATGCCTTGCATAACCACCCCATTTCTTTTTGGATCAAAATGGGTCCCCCTTTGTTTTTGGTTGTCTTTGGTGTTTTTGTTTGGGTATTAGGAGTTGTTCTTTGTTTCTCCTAAGTCCTTGTTTCTTTTTGGTCTAGCATAAGTAGATCCAGGATGGAAACTGGACTTAGAACTTTGTGAGGGTTCCAAGTCTGAGTTCGGATCCAGTTTCAGTCTTGCCTTTGCCTTGTTTTTTTTCCTTTGTGTTTTTGGTTTTTCTTGTGCTCTTGCATCTGTTTCTTCCTTGAGTTGTCTTTTTGTTTGCTTGTGTTTTATTTTATTCTCTAGCAGAAGTGGAAGTGGAAACAAAAATGAACTTGGAACATTGCAAAAGTTTCAGATTCTATTTTGGTTCTAATCTCACTCCTGCTCGCTTGCTTTGCGTTTTTCTCTTTGTTGGTGTCTTGGTTGAGTCTGGTTCCATTCTGGTCCTACTTCTTGTCATTTATTTTGTCATTTCCTTTTTGTTGGTTTTTGTTCCTTTGTCAAGAGCAGAACTGGAATCAAAACAAAACTTGGAACTTTGTAAAATTCCCATGTCCAATTTTGGTTCCAATTCCACCCCCATTTCCCTTTCTTGTCTTTTCCCTACCACGAGACTAGAACCGGATGTGAAATTTGATTAAGATACTTGGGTAAAGTTTCTTGTTTTGTTTCGACTCCATTTGTGCATCTGCCCTTCCTTTAGTTTTCACATTGGTTGTTTAATCATTTACATTTTTGGTTCCACACCTAACCAACCGCATTTATTGCATTACTTACAACCTCCTCACATGTGTGAAATGAATTTTAAGTCTTAATCAAGGTTAACTGGCTCATTATCTTTATTGCTTAAGTTGTTTTAGTGAACCAGATCCTGAGTAACCTTGAGAGGAGCATGAATTGATTTTGGAGGCATGTTCGTGAGCGGATTCTTAATGAGTTTCAACCTTTCTTTGTGGCATTTCAAGGTAGGGTCATTTTCCCATCCTGTTGGTGTTTTTCATTTTCCCATTTTGTTGGCATTTTTGTTTTCCTATTTGTGGTGTTCTTGCGCATTCATGAGACTAGAGTGGGAAATGAATTTGGAACTATCAATTTGTTCCAGGTTCATTTTTTGTTCTGATTCCACCTATGTTAAAGGCTTTCTATTCCTAATTCTTTCCTAACTCCACTTCTAGTGGATATAAAATTTGACTATGGAGAGTTATCGTAAGGGAATAGACAATGGTATGAGAGGTAATGTGTGATGTAATGATTTTCATACCCTTGTTCATCTAATCCAGTGTTGTATTACAAGAATAGAGGATGTCAAGAGCATCAGAGGAAGCTTCTCAAAGGCTCCAAGCTGCAAAGTGTTCAAGACAAAGGACCAATCCTAAAAATATAAAATTGGAATAGCTCCCTTACACCTTGAGGTATAAGCACCAAAGTCCCACTATTATTGCCAACAAGGTGGATTTGGATTGGGTAGAAATCATAGATACAAACATAGGCCCATTCAGTTATGAGGAGTTACTTGAAGAACATTCACAAAAGGTGCAATAGGGAGAACAAAGAGAATTTTCCAATCTGGGTTAGCACATGTTGCTCTCTTTTCTTTATTAGTCCAATGTCTAGAACTCATACTTATCACAACTCAAGCTTACAATCCTACAACCAGACAATGTTTAGACTTGCAAGGGAACATCATCATTGATCTTACTCCATAGATGATGAGGTTTATGTTTAATTCACCTACACCACAAAACCCCAGGAAACTCAATGAGGTAGAAGCACTGCAATTATATAGTAACAAAAAGGAAGCCAACATGACTCACATGAGCAAAAAGTGGATGAGAGTTGAAAATAAATCCTTGATGAAGCTTCCTGATCAACCTAAGAGATCAAATTTTAGCAAGGAGATCAGTGGTATTATCATGACGCTTTCTAGAGTGTTTGGGAAGAGAGATTCTTCACAATTCAAGGAATGGATGTTCCATTCATTCAAACCATTTTGCATGGCAGACAACAATTTGATTGGAAAATGATTTTATCAGAGTGCCTACATAGCCATATGCTCAGAGTGAGGGAGACAAATAGCTTCTTCATGACTTCCTATGTGATATATGTAGTTGTAAGGAGGGGAATTTTTCCTTGTTTGAATGCAATTGGATTATTGGGAGAGGACCCTGGATAGAAGAAGGTGTGGGATCATTATGATCAGTTGACTTTGCAAAATTTTGAGTTGCATTATATAAGAGTTAATGATGCATTCTTGTATGTCATAATTAATCAGTTAACAGGAGATGTAGGGTATAGATTGAGCAGGGATGCCATGAAATTCATTATAGAATGCAAACATTAGTACATCCAATACCCCAAGTTCACCTACTTTAGGTTGGATGGTTTTGATGGCCATCCTCATTTCCTACCTAGACATTGCAACAACAAAATTGTTCTAATGGAATTCATCTATCAAGCTATAGGGGTTAACACCAAATTTTCCAATAAACATATGCATGGTTGCCACAAATTTATCGTGAAGTTAGGAGAGTATAGTTGTGATCACAATGTGGCAACAAAGGTGATTTGTGATGAATTGATCCATTTGAAATTGGGTTTATATACATCTAGGAAAATTTTTGATCCTAAACACAAGATGCAAGGTTTACTTCCTATAATTTTTGACAAGTATTTCAATTTTCTAGAGGATTTTTGGATGGGATTACAAGATGAGTATTATTTGAGAAGAAGGAATTATGAAAGGTTTCCCATAGTATTAATGATTGAGTATGAGGTGAAGGAATATATTCTTGACACATTTTCAGATGATGGTGTAAGCTTGGATCCCCAGTATGATTCTGATAATATAAGTACCAAAGAATTGGATCTAATGAATTGGGATGAAGAGATGTCCATTGACATCAAGTAAATTGCAAGGCTAGTCCTAGATAGAAGTATCCATTAGGTGGTAATGAGAATTAAGGAGCCTGAGGCTCAACCTTCTAAAAAGAGAAAAGCTATAGGTACCACCCAGGGATATAGAAGAACAAAAAGGACAAGTCCTAAGGAGCCATTAGATTTTTTCTGTCCCAATTTTGGAGAGGAGCTTGATCCAACAATTCCTTCTCAATATATTCATGAATCACAAGGAGAGGAGGCCACAATAGAGGTTGGAGGGGAGGACTCATCTCAACCTAGTGTTTCAACAACAGCTAGAGGAGAAATATCAAGTCAACCTCCTCTTATGGAGCAACCAATTGAGGGGATGCCCACTAGAACACTTCATAAGGAAGTTGAATCCTTAAAAGGGAAAGAACATGAGATTGAGATCCATGGTATTGATATAGATTCTAAAGCCACCCAATTTGACAAGGAAACTCATGTGTTTGCATCCAATGAAGAAACTAAAGATGTGGGAACTAAACATATCCCTAGTCCTGAGGATAGTGTAAATTGTTTGAAGATGCCTAAAGGGAAGAAAAGGCCAAATTACTAGTTGAGGAACTTGCTAAGAAACAATAATCCAAAGCTAAGGCTAAGGAAGAGGAGTTAGCAAAGAAACAAAAAGAGAAGGAGGACTTGAAAGAAAAACAAAGAGAGTAAGACTTGAAGACCAAAGAAGAGGGACAAATTGGCTATGTTGCAGAAGATTCATGAGCTTGAGGAGGAGAAAACTCAACAAAGGAGAGAAAGAGAATCCCTTGAAGCTAAATTTAAGGATGTTGAGGAAGATCATACAAGGAAAGAAGAGGAAGAATTCCTATCGAGACAAAAGGAGGCAGAAGAACTGGCTAAACATGAACAAAGGTCTAAAGAAGCATGGGATAGAGTTAAAGATCTTGAAAGACAAAGGGGTCAAATGTATGAGAAGAGGAGGCTTGAAGAATTTTTTCAAAAGGAACTAGAATCTAAAGGAGTGCAAGTGCAAAAATATAATGTTGAAGTTGAAAGGCTTGCAAAAGAAGCTATAGAAAGAGAACAACAATAGGTACAAGAGGTTGATTCTCAACATAAGACCACCATTCAACAACCTCTTTCCTCTGCCACTGTTTCTTCTTCTTCCACACAAGTTGTTACCACTCCTATTCCTCCAACATGGCTGAAATTAGACCTTGAGAGGAAATAAATAGTCCAACCTCTGCCCCCTTAACTGGGAAGAAATGATGAAGGAAATAGAAAAAGAAAGGCCCAAGAAAAGGGCTAGAGTCCTCCATTCAACAAAGCTCACAGATGCAGGAGAAATCATAGATGAATGTGCAATCCCTATGGTGGATAAGGACATAAAAGATATGCAATTGACTGAATACCAGCTGGGTATTTTTAATTTGGGGAGACCCACGAGGAATCAACAAATGAACATTATTGACATTGTGGCATCCTCCACCAAATCTAGGATGATTAAGGATAAACAAAGGAAGGATGAACTTAAAGCCTAATTGGATAAGTTGCACAAGTTCTTGAAGGATGTCTCTACTCCCATTTCTCAACAAGCTATTGCTCAAGAGACCCCAATCTTACTAAGCAAGAAAGAGGCTGATGATTTGGTAAAAATGACAAGGTTGGAATTCTTGATAGATGGGTTGATCAGCTTAATCAAGAGGTTGATGATCTACTTGTTGATGGTTTTAAAGTTCATGAAGGTGCATTGGAGTTGGTGGAAGATATGAATCAACATGTTGAAGTATTGGAGAAAAAATAAGAAGAGTATAGAGAGCATACTGAGAAACTAAAGGATGTTAGCAAGGTGCCAAAATAAACTCTCTTGGAGCAATCTATTCTTGATGAGGAAAATGTAGACTTCATTGAGAAGACAATGAGCATAATCAGGTTCAAATCTAAATTCATTTATGGACATAAAAATGAAGTTCAAGAATCTCGCAAATATTTGAATGAACAAATTGATGAATTAGAAGCAATGATTTCTATTTTGGTTAATGTGGATATCCCTGTGAAGGAAGGTCTTCCTCTTGATAAATTAAAGGAAAAATGGAATAATAGATTTGAGGAAGTGATGCAAAAATAGGATGATGGTGAAGAATTGTTGCTACATAGGCTCATGTACATCAAAGATGAAGTAAAGGTTGCTAGGAGGGAGTTGATTAAATTAAAAGATATGCAAGAGTTTGGATCTGCAGAGTTAAAAAGAATCAAAATTGAAGATGATTGGGTAGATGGACCTGATGCAGATATACTCCAACAAGTATTCACTAGCTATGATGAATACCTTCTTGAGTAAACTATATAGGAGTGAGTTGGAAATCAAACATTTTGTTCCTGGTGGACAACTTTCTCTTCTCTCCTATTTTACAATATTATAACATGAGTTTAATTGCAGATCTCATCCAACAATTCTACCTTCCTCCTTTTGGCATCATATTTTGGAAATAGGGCCATCAACCATTGAACTGAAGATCAGCCAATGTAGTCATTTCATGTCATTCTAGTTCCTTGATTGGTGGATCTCTAATGCAAAGTGGCAAGGAAAGAAAACAACTTCTCTCAAATACTCTATGTGGACACACACAGTTCACTATTTACTCATAAGGAACCTAATAATCCCAACTTAACATCTTACAACCAAAAGCAACCAGAAGGATTGGAGAGGGCTCAAGCACCATTAACCTAGTCAAACAATACCATCTAAAAAGATTTGACACCTAGAACCCTCCATTCTTCCATCATTGCAATATTCACCCATGCATTCCTTGTAGTAGTAGGAACATGGTTTCTAAGACATTTCATAAAAAAATTCCAAAAAACCTATCAAACTAATTATGGATTAAGATATTGTTTTCCCTGTTACATAAAATATATCAAAACCGGGGGTGACTCCTTTGGAACAATATTGATTTTCAACAGACTCACCTTCAGAAAGGCTACTCAATTAGCTTACTTTTACAAAAAAAGTACCTTCAAATCCTTTTTTTTTACAAAACCTCCTCGGATAGAGTTGTATTATGATTCCTAACCATAGATTTCATAATATTTACTCAGGTTTGAGGCCTCTAGCTTGTTGTTCAACCAAAACCTTGATCTCCTTACATAATACTAGGGTTTTATTCAAACACAAAACCACTAGGCTTGTAGAACCCCACAATTACAACTGACATCTTGCATTTTCCCTTCATAAACTCACAAATTCATCAAAAAGTCAATTCCCACATAGATTTGTCAAAACTCCACTTTGGCACCACCATTTTACTAGTCCTAGGACTTCACTTTATACCAAAAGAACTCGACTCCAAAACCTACCAGACCATTTAGGAAACTAATCTACCATTAAATATGTCATCCCATTGAAACATAGATGTATACAGTAGGTGGGATGACTATTTTGTCATTTTTCCTTCAAAATAGGCTCTTCATTGTTTTTAACAGGCATTAGTTGAAAACTTCTGAGATCTTCCTTTAAAATGAATAAGAAGCATAAAAAATGAGTTCTAATGGAACTTAAAACATGTTAATATAATATCCAATGAAATTCAGGGCACTCCAAACCTATACAGGTTTTTACAAAGTGAACAAAGATCAACAAACACAGAAATATGCAAAGAAATCTTGTATTTTGTTTTTTAAATTACTTCAATGAATCCACCAACCTTTATCTTCAAGCCTTTTAAGGATTTATAGAGAAATTACAATTGGTTCTCCAACTTCCCAATGTTTCTAACTGCCTTTTGAAACATTGACCCATCCCATTCCCTCAAAATTGCATTTGAACAATATTACATTGTCAACTTTACACCTTAATGCAAGTTTTACATTTTGAACTCCAATGTTTCTAAAACCCCTAAATACATTTCAAATGGTCTTTTAGACCTTATTTGACATCAAAAAAACTCTCAACACTCCCTCAAATGATCTAGACACCCAAAAATTCACCTTATTACATATCACCATATCAAATTTTGAAACATGGTTGTAGGTGCCCCTGCACCATACAACCCCCCTAAAAGAAACTCATGCCCCATGAGTTGGGGTTGATACCACCATGCCCAAGCTTGAGTAGGACACCACCCATGCCTTATTCTCCATGTTGCTATGTTCTTATGCTCCACCTTGCATTTTTTACTGTGTTTGTCATTGGATGTGTCTTCTCTTCCACATTCAAACCTGTCAATGGTCTCTTCCCTACTTCCACCTTCCTTCCTTCACCTATTCCTACAGACAAACAAATGTTAGTATGCCTCAGAACTAGTTTCAACTTGATCTCATCTCCACAAGGGTGACTATCTCCAATTCTTTGTCCACATTATCCTTGCACCTTTTTCATCAGTCCCTTGCATCTGTCAGACCTTTGTACTCCTATACCTAAAAATTTCACTTGTCCCTCAACCTTGTATTTATTTATAGGACATTCTATCATCCCCACAATAACACATTCATGCAAAATCACTATCAAATCACCTTTCAACCCTATGTTTACCTTCACACCTATTGTCCCTGCATTACTAAACCTAGGATAGATTGCTACATCAAAATTTTTGGTTTCTCTTACAACATTGACAAGTTCTCTTCTCCCACACATTATCACCTTACCTTTACCTTTCACATCTTCTACAAGGGAAGTTAGAACAAAAGAACAACCATTCTTGACAATAGTGTATTCATTCTCTCTACCATTATACAATGCTTGCATATCATATTGCTAAGGCCTACCTAGGAGTAGGTGACAATAGTCCATAGGTAAGATATCACAAACAACACTGTCACTATTGACCCCAATCTAAAAATCTACAATATCCTTTTCATTCACCAATAAGGTTTTTTCATCACTTAACCATGAGATTTTATAAGGAAATTCATGAGGAATGCTTTGCAAGTTTAACTTGTTCACCATTTCACATGACACCATATTTTTAGTTGAGCCAGAATCAATCATAATTTTACACACCTTTCCTTGCTCTTGCAAGTGGTTTTGAAAAGGCTCTTCGTATGCAATTGTTCTACTTCTTTGAAATTCTTCAAAAGTTAATTTTGTAGCATCAAAGCTTCTCCAACTTTAGGGTTTGTAGGATAGATTGATGAACTAATGATGTCCTCTTCATCCTCTTGCACAAGTTGAACCCTTTTCTCACATTTACTTCCACTTGATGAAGCACCAAACTTCTCAAGAAACTTGTAGGATGGATGGCTAGATTCATTGCAAGTGTAACATCTACCTGAAAACACATTGTAGCTTCTACCTCCTCCAAATCTTCCCCTTGTGCATCTCCATCCACCTTTGAAATTAGATTTCTCTTGTCCTTTCATGGAATCTTCTTGATTGTCATTGTTTGTCTTTGTATTAGTCATAGATCCTCTACCTCTTGATGCATTACCTCTGCCCCTAATTGCTTTGTCTTGTCTTCTCTTCATTTTCTCCTCCGCCCTGATTTCCATTTGGTAACATTCCTCTACATTCCAAGGGTTAGCCAAAACCAATTCATCTTGTATGTTAAACCTCAAACCACCTATATATCTAGAAAAATTTTCATCTTCATTCTCATGATGAGCAAACCTCAAACTTAGTTTATAAAATTCCTCAGTATAAGACTTAATGTCCATTTCTTTTTGCCATAAGCCTTGAAATTTCTTAAACATTTTAACTTGATGATCCTTGGGTAATAATTTATGTTTGAGTTTTAATACCATCTTGTCCCATGAGGTGATTTTAGACTTTCCTTTCTTTCTCCTCTCTGATTGAAAGTAGTCCCACCATACCAAAGCAAGGCCCTGCAACTTTGTCTTTGCAATCTTTACCCTTTGCTCCTTAGGAAGCTCATCACATTCAAAATGGTTATCTAATGCATAAATCCAATCAAGTAAATCTTCATCATTTAGACTCCCACCATACTTTGGAACATCAATCTTTACTTCTTGCTTGTCATTCTTAACTGCCTTCAACAAATTTGCAATTCTTTGATCCTTTGGGTCAAGCTCTTCTTCCATATCTTCAAAATTATCGTCTTCCTCTTCATCTGACTCACTCTCTTCCACATCCATTCTTTTTTTGTCTCCAAGGCTATAATTATTTCCTCCAACTCTTTTATTTCTCTAGCATTCATGTATTTCATCTCCTTCATCTCTTTAGCCATGTCTTTGTTCTTTGGAGGCATCTTTGAATACTAAAATCTTCACTTCTTCCTTGCTCTTCACAAATTGCAAAATGCAAACAAAACTACTCCCTAATGCTCTGGTACCACTTTGATGTAGAGTGGCAGGGAAAGCAACTCCTTTTTAGCAGCTTCTCTCAAATACTCTATGTGGATACACATAGTTCACTGTTTACACATAAGGAACCTAATAACCCCAAATTAACATCTTAAAACCATAAGTAACCAAAAGGATTGTAAAGGGCCTAAACACCATTAACCTAGTCAAACAAGACCATCTAACAAGATTTGAAACCTAGAACCCTCAATTCTTCCATCGCTGCAACATTCACCCATGCATTCCTTATAGTAGCAGGAACCCAATTTATGAGACTTTTCATAAAAATTTTCCAAAACACCTATCAAACCAATTGTGGATTAACATACCCTTTTCCCTGTGACATAACATATATCAAAACCAAGGATGACTCCTTTGAATCAATATTTATTTCAATAGACCCACCTTGAGAAAGGCTATTCAATTAGCCTACTTTTACAAACAAAGTACCTTCAGATCCTTTTTCTTTTATAAAACCTCCTTGGATAGAGTTGTATTATGATGCCTAACCACAAATTTCACAATCTTTACTTAGGTTTGAGGCCTCTAGCATGTTGTTAAACCAAACCCTTCAATTCCTTACATAATACTAGGGTTTTATTCAAGCACACAACCCCTGGACTTGTAGAAACCCACAATTACAACTAACATCTAACATTTTCCTTCCATAAACTCACAAATTCATCAAAAGTTTGATTCTTGCATAGATTTGTCAAAACTCCACTTTGACACCACTATTTACATGAAAGAAACCATTTTACCAATCCTAGGACTTTACTTTATACCAAAAGAACTCAAATCCAAAACCTACCAGACCATTTAGGAAACTAATCTACCATTAAAGATGTCATCCCACTAAAAAACAGATGTATACAGTAGGAGGAATGACTATTCTGTCATTTTTCCTTCAAAATAGGGTCTTCACTATTTTTAACATACAGTAGTTGAAAACTTCTAAAATCTTCCTTTAAAATGAAAAAGAGGCAATCAAAATGAGTTCTAATGGAACTTAAAACATGTTAATATTATATACAATGAAATTCAAGGCACTCCAAACTTGTACAGGTCTATACAGAGTGAACAAATATCAACAAACACAAAAATATGCAAAGAAACATTATATTTTGTTTTTTAAATTACTTCAATGAATCCACCAACCTTTATCTTCAAGCCCTTTAAGGATTTATAGAGAAATTAAAATTGATTCTCCAACTTCCTAATGTTTCTAACCTCCTTTTAAAACATTGACCCATCCTATTCCCTCAAAATTGCATTTGAACAATATTACATTGTCAACTTTACACCTTAATTCAAGTTTTACATTTTGAACTCCAATGTTTCTAAGACCCCTAAATACATTTCAAATGGCCTTTTAGACCTTATTTCACATCAAAAAAGTTTTAACACTCCCTCAAATGACCTAGACACCCAAAAATTCACCTTATTACATATCACCATATCAAATTTTGAAACATGGTTGTAGGTGCCCCTGCACCAATCTTAATTTGTTATTGAGAGAGATTAGTGCATAGCTTTCCTATATGTAATTTTGGGCTCCATTTTGTAAATTAGGTTGGTTGATTGAAGAAGGATGAGCCACCTGATGAGATAGAAGAATAGTGTTGTCATAGTTTTAGGATTTTATAAGTTTTCAAGCAATATACTTTGATAAACTCTGTTTTACAACTTTTATGTAAGGATACTTAAATACTTTTAGAAGTTCTCAATGCAGTTTCATGTTACTTTCAAGTTTAGTGGTTTAAGGATGATGTTAATGAATCATATTCATTCATATGCAAGTGAATTTTGTGCATAATTGTTTCTTAGTTGATGTAAATCAATAGAAGAATCCAGATTTGATACTATTTCATTGAATTATCTATGAATGAAATTTATTTATATCTATTGATCTATGAATTTTAGTGACGAGTTGGTGATTTTTTTTTTGCGAATGAAGTTTTGATGAATTAATATGGTTATTGAATTTTTCATTGTGAATGTATGCAATAGTATAG
The DNA here is from genome assembly GCA_007258455.2 of Sequoia sempervirens. Lineage (NCBI taxonomy): Eukaryota > Viridiplantae > Streptophyta > Pinopsida > Cupressales > Cupressaceae > Sequoia > Sequoia sempervirens. The sequence goes on along the minus strand of VDFB02058242.1, from coordinate 115,639,322 downwards.
GTAAAGCTATAGATTGCGTCATTTTATAGTTTTGGTTACTTGAGAAAACACTCCTTGTTAAGGTACATGTCTAGATGTGAAGAAATTTATATTCATATTTTACTATTCTAAAGCCTTGTTCTATCTTTTTTTGTTTATTTATACCCCCCCAAAGTAGATTAGTTCACATGATGTAGTTTGTATTCCTTTCTACCAACAGGCCCCTTGAATATTACAGTTGCATTGGCCACTGAATTACACTAGCACAGTTGAGAACCAACTACCAGGACCTTGGAAGATAGGTGGTTTTAGATCAATTATATTTTTTGGGAGAAATATGATAGAAATATTTGTTTAATGTTGTTGTACTATTTTGACCATTAACAAATTTGGCACTAGAAGGAGGGCCTGAGGAACAAACTGGCTTGAATTGGGTCATTCTCACTAGAAAGGTTTGAAAGAGTTTTGAGATCTTAGAATCTGGAACTAGTTGTTGAACTTCAAACCCTTGTTAGACCCAAATCCCATAGAGTTTTTATCCCATTGTTGTTACGACCGCTTACTCCACCTGAGTTTCCACCAAGTCCACCTATACCACCTGAGTAGCTCGATCCACCTATTCCACAACTAGCTCAACTAGTCCCACCAACACCCATGGCTTTCTTCGTGAATAACCCCTCTCCATTGGGGACTATCCCTAGTGGTATACATGATCTTCCCAAGAATCCATAGAGATTTTGTCCCAAATATATCCATGGAGAGTCAAGGAGTGTTGAAGAGCACACACATGCATTTAAATATGCATGTACTCGTGCTCAAGTAGCCCACCATGATGTTGTATGTAGGTTATTCCCCTACTCTTTAGGTTACATGGCATACAACTGGTATCTGAATCTTCCCCAGGGATCTATTATGAGTTGGACAGACTTAGAAAATTCCTTCATTAATCAGTTCCAGGTCTATGTAGACCTTGCCATTTTGTATCAACAATTTGATACCATAATAAAGGAACCCCATGAACCATTACCATTGTTTAACACAAGATTCTAGAGGATGTACTAAAGGTTATAAGATCCTTACTTTCTTACTGAAAATATTGCCATTTTGGAATATTTAAGGGCCATAGATCCCTTGATTGGCCTATTTCTGCAAAGAATGTATATTATCATTGACATGAATTATCTATCTAAAGTTTATCACCTGGCCATTAAATTACAACAAAAAATAATTTTACAATTGAGGAGATTAGGAGTTCTTCCTCCCATAGGATATCAAATTCCTAATCTAACTCGTTTGTTCAATATGGTCCTAGGGATGTCTTATTCCCAATATGGACCGATTGTTGAGTTACAAACTCCACCTCCTCTACCATTCTTCACTAGTGGGGATCCGGATTCCCTCCAACAATCAAAAAATTACTATAATCAAGTTGGAGGGTCAAATCCTATTAGTCAACCATTTGTTACAAAGACTATAGAAAGTGAACAAAATCTTCATTTGACTAATATAATGGAAACTCTGAAGAATACTTTATCTCAGATGTCTAATGATATGGCCCAACTTAGATACAACCCTCATCAGAATCAAAACCAAAATCAAAACTACCAAAATCAAGGAGGGTATTCCAATCAGGGTGGTTACTCTAATCAAAATTCCAATTAAAACACCAATAGGAACTTTCAAAACCAGAATTACCCTAACCAAAATTATCAAAATCAAAATAAGGGATACAACCAGAGGTCCAACAACAATAGAGAATGGAATACTAGTCCAAACAATGAGGGAGTTTCCCATAATTACCAAGCTGGTGATAACAAGCCACATACTGCAAATATTGCAAATCTCAACTTTATGACAAATTAGTGTAGGTTGCACAACACTACATCACATTTTGAGGTCAACTACCTAGAAATGGATAAGATGGTCAAGATTGCACAGGATGATGCTCCATTGCAAGGTGTTCCCAACAAGTTTGATGGATCCACAGATACTACCATGGCTTATGACATCTTCAATGAAGAAATTTCATTCCCTAGCCAAAAAAAAAATGAACTAGTAGACGTATATGGTGCTCAGGCCTTCCAATCCAAAGGAGGTCATTTCTTGAGGAATCCGAATAAAGGCCCATTCACCACATATAACCCTCCAAACACCATGGTTCCACCCAATTAGAATGCAGATAACAACTAGCCACCACCAAAAGGCCCACCCGAATCCCAAAATAAAGGTAACTCATCTTTTGTTCCCAAATATTAGGTGAAAAATGACACGAAGTTTGATTTTATTGTAGAGATGTAGAAAAAAATAATGTACTGTCATTCTTTGAAACTATGAAGTGGTGCCCTACCCAATGGGACATTGTGTATTGAGCCCCGAAGGAGGTAGATCGGTCAAAAGGAAAAAAATAAGGTGACTCCAACGAATGAAATGAATGCAGCCCTGTACAAAGGTAAGACAAGGACCCCACCTTTCCTTTTAAGCTTAAGGATATTTGGGAAGAATCTGCACAACTTCCTTTTGGATTCTAGAGCATCAGGTAATGCCATGCACTTCTCCATTTATAGAATTTAGGTTTGAATCTACTTCAAACTAACAAAAAGGTGATTCAATTAGACAAAACTAAGGTCAATGTGGTAGGAGAAATGAAAAATATTCATGTACAAGTTGGATCTGACCCAAGGATCCAAACTTATATGGATATCCAATTGGCTAATATCCTAGAAACATATGGTATGCTTCTAAGTTGAGACCTAATGAAAAGCATTGGGGAATATCTATCCTTAGACTTCTCACATATTTGGCTACCATGGAAAGGGGTAACAACACAAATCAAGATTGAGAGTGAGCCTAGGCTCAAACACATCATCACTGAATATGATTCTCCTAAAGAGGTAGCTTACTTCAAAATCAAGATAGGAGTTTACAAGAGGGAGGAAATCATGACCTTCTCAATGCTCAATCTAATGATTCACTGCCTTTAGAACATAGTGACCCAATGACCACAGTAAACTAGCAAGTTCTAATTAGAAAGTTACAAAAAGATAGGCTAGTTCTGGGAGAAAAGTTTGATCTATGAAATTTGCTACTCCCCAATTGGTGCAAAATTCATTACCAAAGTCATTCTGAATTGACATGTCAACCTTGTGTAGATATTTTGAACCATGTCTATCAGGCTGAGGAAAATTGTGAATTCCAACCTGAAACACCCACCAATCAATTTTCATTTGAAGCTAGGGATGTCACCATCTTGACAAGAACCAGTCTCACTCAAGTGGAAGATCCTTCCCAACTTGACCAGACTCAGGTTCTATGTTCTAATCTTTAGACCAAGACTGAGAAATATCAATCTTTGTTTGTCACACCTGCCCTGGATAATCTTCCAATGCCTAAGGCATTGATGAAAAACATACCAAATTGTAAAGTAATCGAAGAAGAGTTTTAGGAAGTAGTTACTGAACAAGTTTTGAATCTAGGTGAATCTTTTGATAAACACCTTTCTCATCATCCTTTAAATCAAGATAGCCAACACCAGTCCAAGTTGCCACCCACTTCTAGCAAGAAATCACCTTGAGTCCCCAAAAAGAAAGAAGTACTAGCTTGGATCAACTGTGGAGTCTCAAATTTGATGGCTCTAAATCTACATCAAGGAGTGGGGTTGGGGTTGAACTAACCAACCCAAAAAGGAAAATGTATTTTTCTTCTTATAGGTTGCAGTGTGGCTACATGAATAATGTGGTAGAATATGAAGCATTAGCTCAAGGAATAATGTTTTCTCATCAGAAGAAGGTTACAAGTCTCATAGTTATGGGAGATTCAGAAGTTATTGTCAAGCAAGTTTGCAGTCAATACACCTACCACAAAAAAATATTGGCTGCATATAGGAACAAATTTTGGAACTTAATAGAATATTTTGACGCTTTTGGTATAAACTTGATGCCTCGAGAGGACAATTAGATTGCCAATGCCCTTTTTTTTGTTGCTAGCACTTTGGAACCTATGAAAGACTCCAAGTTGAAGAGATTCTCGATGGAGTTAGTCTTGGTCCCAGTTGTCCTGGATAATGTTTGGAATTTTTAGGTCTTTGATGATGACCAGTGATGAGCCTAGTTTTTGGTCAAATTTTGAGGAGAATCTATAGTCCATTTGTTGGCAATGTAATGAACTTTAGCAGTTGAGTGTCAATATTTTCATAATGTTTCCCTCAAACCATCAACATTGGGTTTAACCCTATCTCTATGAAGTTTTAATGACATTGGCATATTATGTGGATTATCTATACTGATTTTGCATATGGTTGATGAATATTATTTAAGGTGATTATAGATTTTCAATTATTATGCATACTAACATTTCCATGCAGGACACAATTTGTGAATGCTAAGTTGAGAAAGTAGGCCAATAGATGGTCATGTAGGGGAATCATTCAAAGGAGTCAACTGAAGGACAATGGCAACAAATTCCCCACAATAGTCAATTGTAACCACCTTGTATTTATGGAATTGAGAAATCATGGGAATTATTGCAATGTCGAGTCAATGTTTAGGTATGCATGTTTGACTAGATTCTGACTTAACTACTTTGCCACTCTTTTCCTAGTTTTCCCTAAATAGCGTTCTCTCAGTTTGTGGGAGTTGACTGCCCTATTTAGCTGGTAGTATAAATAAGGATTTGAATCTTCTTCTTGGTTGTTCTTAGTTCTTGATTGTTGTTGTTAGATGATATTGATGATAGTCTAAGTTTAAGCATTTGAGTTTCTATTAGTCTTAGTGGATACTCATCCAAGGGGGGCCACTTGGTGAGTAATCTATTCTTTAGAGTAATTAGTTTTGTTATTATTTCCTACTGTGTACTTAGTTCAAAATATGTCATCGACTGTTCCTGTAGCCACTAGAATTCTATTATGTGACTGTTTCTACATCCAAAGTAGACAAAGTAGTTTCATGTTTGTTCACCTAGATCTTTATTCTTGTTAAGAATTTCAGCCTAGCATAATTGTTAATTGATGCTCAATATTTCTTTATTTCATTCCAAGCAGTTTACTTTCCAATATTACATTCCCCTTAGTTGTAATGTGGACATGGCTACTTTCAGTTCCCAGTGCACATATAGTGCTAACCAATTTCAAGTTTATGTCCCTTGGTTGACAAGTTAAATGCACCTTCTTGATGATTGAGATAGATATTCAGGTTAGATGCCCAATCTCTAAATCATGGTTGTAAAGGCCTAGTTATTGAATCATTGTAGAGGCTAATATTTTTGGTGTCATTGCTAGGGATGGTGTCAAGCTAGGAAGTTATTTGGAGTCATTGATAGTTTCTCTACCATAGCACTTCTCTTGATTTTTTCTTAGAATACCCCTTACTTAGATAAGTAATGATCTACTATTCTTTTGCTCATTCGTTGTGTGAGTTAGTTGATGCTGAGTTGATATCGCATGCATAGAAGAAGAAGAGGAACCATTTCGCTTTTGCTAATGCATATCTTGATCTAACTAATTCTGAAACCTCCACTAAAGATCAAAACTAGATTGATAACCCCTTTTCCTTTGGAATTCATCAAGAAGACATGGGTGATACCTTCTTGTTTGAGTTTGACATACTTTGCAAGACTTATGACTATACCACTGATGCTCCTAGGCTTAAGCTATTTCCTACCACTTTAAAAGAAGTTGCACTAAGCTGGCTTATGGTTTTAGGCATAGACAATATGGAGACTTGGGAGGACATGAAGACAAAGTTCCTTGAAAAATAAAAGGAATATTGTAGGGGTAGTGATACGAGAGAAGGTGATATCTTTAGGATACAACAGAAGGAAGATGAGAGCTTGGAAGATTATATTTCAAGGTTTTTGTTGTGCTTGCAGAAATCTCCACGCCATACACTCAATGATGAATCACAAGAGTTTCTTTTCTTGAAAGGAATAAATGCAACTTGCACTAATGCTTTGGACCTGATGATAGGAGGATACATCACTCAAATCCCTTGGGAAGATATCAAGAAAATATGTCAGAACTACTCTAGAGCAGCTTCAAAGAAAGGGAGAGGTTACCAATATTTTGTGGGAAAGTCATCTACCAGTGGAGTTTTAAGGAAGGAGATTACTAATTTTTTGGTATATTTCAACTAGGATATTGTAAAAAATCTGGCTACTCAATTGGATACACTTTAGGCCAAAAGGAAACATGAGGAGGTAGAGGCAATGTTTAAAGAATACTGCGCTCATTGTAGACAAAAGAAGATGGACTATAGAAGCAAGATGGTAGCTAACATTGACAACAAGATTCCACCAAAGTTCAACCTAATTCGGACTGAGGAAGATCAAGTCTACTTTGTTGCACAAAGGAAGTCATGGGCTCCAAGACAAGGTATGCCACCAGATCCACTATCTTTTTTTGGGCCAAACCAGACAACCAGTTGCATGAAACCATCTTGTCAACCCCAATAGCCTATTGTAACACCTCCACCTACTAATTCAATCTCTAATGCACCTGAACCTACTCAACTCCTAGCTTAGCCTACAACTAACACAAATAACAAACCATAGTAGCAGCCAGTATATTTTATTGATTCAAATCAATTCCCTACATATGGTGTGAGTGTAACTAACATCCACTTGCATTCAAGAACCAATTTACCAACTCCCTCCACACCCATCATCACTAAACTACCTGTGGAAGGGGAAGAGGAACCTCTGAATAATCCTATTCAGCCAATTGTACCTAAAAATGTTGAACCAATTCTATCCATGAATACTACATAAGAGCCACCATTTCCTCAGAGATTGGAAGTTTCCAAGCCTAAGAAAAGGAAGATACCAATTTTGACATCGTGGATCAGCTAAAGCATACATGTGTTCAGATACCCCTATTTTAGGCCATAAAAGATGTTCCTATATATGGAAAGGTGATCAGGGAAGCGTGCCTCAAGAAGCCAGGTAGAGAAAAGAAAGACCTGACTATAGTCCATGTGATGGGGTAGCTCACTAACATCATGTGTGGAAAAGTAACTATTCCCAAGTATAATGACCCAGACAATCCTATGGTAACAGTTGTCATCAACAAAATTCAAATGAAGTATGCCCTAATTTATTTGGGGGTAGCAATCAATGCAATTACTAAAGACAACCTACAACAACTAAATGTTGCAAGCATGAGATCTACTCCTACTATCTTGTAGCTTGCTAATAATCCTACTATGAAGCCTAATAATATAGTAGAAGACCTTGTGGTAATTCTAGATTCTTGGGAGTATCCATTAGACCTCATAACTCTCTCTCCTAAGGCCACCCTAGGAGGATATCCTTTCATTCTTTAAAGGCCATGGTTAGCAGCAATAGATGCTTATATTGGGTGTCAATGAAGTGACAAGACTATTTCTGATGGCAGAAATACTAAAAGCTTATTCTTTATCCTCCTGCTTAGTTGACCCATAATGAAGAGGATACTGTATGGCCACATGTTGGTGAGGAAGCCAAGGAAGTTAACTCAGTGGTACAACTCATGATGTTAGGTAGAAGCCATTTCTTATAGCCTCAAGACAAAGATGAAGTGTTATCTAGTATAATTCAGAACCATTATGAAGTGGAGGAAGCATCATCTACTTTGGTCAGGACACTTCTGCCTACTCTTCCTACAACCACTATTCCTATAGACATTCTTCCTATAGATGATCTTCCTGAAACCACTATTCCTATAGCCTCTCTTCCTGTAGCCACTATGTCTACAAATAAACCTCCTACAGTGACATGCATGTTCCATACCATGCTGCCATATGAACTCAAGGTACCATGTGTTAATAAAGCAACTATTATAGAATTGACTATTCAAGTGCAGGTGTCTGAAGGAAGATATTTGAATATTACCAACAAGTTAAGGGAAGAACAACAATTACAATTGGTAGAATTAGTGAAGTCTCATCAGCATACATTTGCATGGGACTATCATGATATGAAAGAATTGGATCCTAAGCTTTGCACTCATAAGATCTAAATTAGAGAAGATTGTCAATCAGTAAGGCAACCTCAATGAAGAACCAACCTTGCATTGAGAGAAATTATTAAAACAAAACTACAAAAATTGTTAGATGATCCTATTTTAGATAGCTAGTGGGTGTCTCCATTAGTAATCATGCTAAAGAAGGGAGGAAAAGGGTGAGTTTGTGCTGATTACAGAGAACTTAATGCTGCCACCAAGAAGGATCACTTTCCTTTACCCTTCATTAATCAAGTTTTGGACTCACTTGTAGGAAAATAGTACTTTTCTTTCCTGGAGTACAACTAGATTCAAAGTGTACCTGAGGACAAGGATAAGATGACCTTCACCTACCCATGGGGAATGTATGCCTATTCGGAAGGTGTTGGCTACTACATTTCTCACAAAGGAATCCAAGTTGACCCTACAAAAATTGAGGTAGAGTTCCTACAACAATTCACCCAATGTTCAACATATGAGCTTCCTATAAGTGAAAGTGGTGAACCTAGCATCCAACCTTTCAACTAAATTAAGGTACACACTTTTCATAATAAATATTTCCACTTTAGTGGAAATCCATTTCTTCACCCATCCGTCCATTCATCCATCCCTATCACCTTTCTCTCTCTTCCATCATTTCATTCAGCCTCACTTCACTTCGATTCACTTTCATTTATTTCTCAATTATTTCTAAAAAGGTGAAATGGTACTTTCTCTCCATGATCTTTGCAATGCATCCTTCGCATGCTCAGGTATGTACATAGTAATTCTCATCTTTTAATTACCTTTTAAGTGCATTTATTTAATCATGACACATTACAATAGGTGATTACATAATATGTCATTACTTCCTGTCAATTCACCACTCCCTTCTCACATGTGTGGACACATGTCCAAATTTAGGTTGGGGGGAATAAAAAAATGCAAATATACTGCTCATGTGTCCAATCATAATTTGGCTATGTCAAAAAAATTAAATAAGCTGATTTGAAAATATGGCTCGCATGTGTGAGAGACAAAGATGAAAATTCAGTCGACACTGGTAGTGTATATTTAGTAGAAAGGAATTGGCTTTTAGATAGGAATTGCAAAGGAAAGAAATTTTGTAGAGTGATAGTTATTTTAGAAATTGGGAGGTGGCTCAATTCAGAATGAGCCCTCAATTCATGATGTTTTGTTGCAAGATGCACAATGCCTAGAAAAATTTCAACATTGTGGATGATTCGATTATTTTATGAAGCTAGATGGCTTTGATGAGGGAATTGCACTTGAATTCGCTCAAACATTCTCTGAAGGTAGAGCCACAATAAAAGGGTTAGAAGTTGTGGCAACCATGGAGAGAATTGTGGAAGTTTCAAGTTTACCTACTAATGGCAAACATTACCCTGCCTCTACGGATGCCAAGTCGGTCAGAGCAGAATTTACAGTACATGGCAATCCACCAATTAGCATAGATAAATAGGGTGCAAAGATGACATCTCTTCCTGAACCATGGAAGTAGGCAGTTGTCTACATTACAAGGTACATCACCTATCAGGGAAATTTGTCAAATCTTCATTCAATGCATTTCAAGCTATTGAGCCACATGAGGAATGGAAGGAGGATGAATGTGCCCAATGTTCTATATAGTCTTCTCTCCATCATGGTAGTTGGAACACAAAAAGGTAGGGACAACTCCATCTCCCACCATTGCTTGATAAAATTATTGGATAAGAAATCTTTGCATAATGTATCTGAGATGTCCTGGGAATTATTTTTAAATTTTGATCAATTTATACTTGAGGAACTGCAACCTAGGGTTTTACCCCAACCCCATAGGATTAGGTGAAGATTAAGCATAGCTAAAGCCACTCCTAGTGCTTCAACTTCTGGGGCTAGTTCTAGTATGAATCCTCTTGCAGCAATAGAGGAAGCCATAAACATTAGTTCCTCTGAAATAGAGCATTCATAAAAAGAAAGCTCTTCATCTAATTCTGATGATGATGTCCCCCTACAAACCCTAATAAGAACTAGGGCATGGAAGAAAGAGGCTGAAAATAGAAAAGAAAAAGAAAATCTCGAACACAGCCTATAGAGAAAGAGGTGTCAAGTGCTAGGAAGAGAAAGGCTTACCCTATTCATCCTACAGCTAAAAGAAAATGTAAGAGCACCCTTAGGAATTCAAAACCAGCTGGAACAAATTTTTATATGCCTTTGTAAGAAAGCCCTAGGCATGGTGAGACACCACATGGGGACACTGAAGCTCCAATGGAACAAGAGCATGTCGAAGAAAAAGAAGAGGATATATTTGAGAGATCAACAAAAAAAACACTAGAAGACCTTGCTAATATCACAAAGGAGTTTGAGGATGAGCAGGGGTTCCTACAGTAAAACTAAGAACAAGAGCAAGAGTTCCTACAGCCACAACAAGAAGTACAACAAGAGCCATAACAAAACTAGGAACATGAACAATAGGTCCTGTATCAAGAATGGGGCAAAGAAATAGTACCCCCATAGCCAAAGACAAATGGACAGCACGAGCTCATGCAGATAGTACCATATGGGCCTGAGCAGCCATCAACAAAAAAACTAGTAGGAATTCATGATAACCCTTCTGATTTTATGGTTCATGCAACAATTTTAAATTTATGGAAATAAATAGAAAGGAGGGAGGAAGAATGGAAATAGGAGAGGAAGAGACTGAAAAAGGAAATCTAAGAAAGGGATGGGGTTATTGAGGAGAAAAATGAGGAGATTGCTTCTTTGAAGAAGAAAGTAGATAACATTGTGATCCTGATGCCATAAATTATGGAATGTAGAGATCCTCCAAGGGTTTATGCTCTGCACTTGAGAGAGAAATATCTTTCTTTCAAGTTGTTAAAAATTGTTTTAGATTTAAACCCCTCCATTGAAACTCCTACCAAATTCTTCAATGCCTATAAGATTGCTTCCCCTGAGATGAAAAATTTGTTATGTGAATTCTATTTGCACAATTATGTTGTCACACAGGATCATGATTGGAGCCCGTTGCTATATGTTGGGGATATTTAGCTACGAGAATTTATATCTTGGGTACAAAATGAGATTAATTGGGGTGAGCATAACAATGCTTATAAGAAAATAGAATCCAACATTCCCTTAGCCATCAAGACTGAGTCAAGCCACCCAAGGGATATTCACAGAAAATGGCTCAGGATACTTCTCATACCAAGCTATGGTGACAGAATCATGCCTTGGATTAAAGCTATCTACACTGAATATGAGGTCAAACAGCAACAAAAAAGGATCTTCTAAGAGGATACCTGGCCCAACAATGGAATAGTTTAATAGATGAGATAAAGCAAGTTGATCCCCATTTTATTCACAATTACACTGCAACATTGAAGCGAATTGATAGGTATATCCAGATTGGTAGAACAAAGGGGATATTTTGGCTTCCCCCGACTTTCTAGCCACCCATTCTAATGTTGCCAATACCAAACTACAGATTCTACCAATATGATATTGCTACAAAAAGGAAAAGGTGGAACAAATTTGACAAATTGGGAGGATTTTATTAGGATCCAAACTCACGCTCTACTGAGACAAATGTTGGCTAGCTAGCAATTGCAAACTTCAGAGCTTTGACCAAATAAAAGAACCCTTCCATTACTGGACGACCAACAAGACGTTAGGTTGGGAGGGGATGATGAGCCTAGTTTTTGGTCAAATTTTGGATAGAATCTATAGTCCATTTGCTAGCAATGTCATGAAATTTAGCAATTGAATGTCAATATTTGAATATTGTTCCCCTCAAACCATCGACATTGGGTTTAACCCTATCTCTATGAAGTTTTAATGAAATTGGCATATTATGTGAATTATCTATATTGATTTTTTGTATGGTTGATGAATGTCCTTTAAGGTGATTATAGATGTGCAATTATTATGTGTACTGACATTGCTATGTAGGACACAATTTGTGGATGCTAAGTTGAGAAAGGAGACCGATAGATGGTCATGTAGGGGAGTCATTCAAAGGAGTCAACTAAAGGACGACGACAATGGATTCCCTATGATAGTCAATTTTAACTACTTTATATTTATGGCATTGAGCAATCACGAGTGTTACTGTAGCACTGAGTCCACGTTTGGGCATGCATGTCTGATTGGATTCCCTACAGACGTAACTGATCTGTCACTCTTTTCCTCATTTTTCCTAAATGGCATCCTCTCAGTTTGTGGGAGTTGAATGCATTGTTTAGCTGGTAGTATAAATAAGTATTTTAATCTTCTTCTTGGGGGTTCTTGGTTCTTGATTGTTGTTATTAGATGATATTGATGATGTATTAAGCATTCTCCACTTTCAATACAACCACTCTACTACTTAGTTTAAACATTTTTCAATGAATGAGATGATAGTTTGAGTTTAAGCATTTGAGTTTGTATTAGTCTTAGTGGATACTCATCCAAAGAGGCCCACTTGGTGAGTATTTCGTACTTTAGAGTAATTAGTATAGTTATTATTTCATGTTATGTACTTAGTTCAAAATTTGGCATCGACTATTCCTACAACCACTATAATTCTATTTTGTGATTATTCCTATAGCCAAAGCAAATAGACTAGTTTCTTGTTTGTTCACCCTGGTCTTTATTCTTGTTAAGCATTTCAGCTTAGCATAGTTTTTAATTGATACTCATTCTTGCTTTATTTCTTTCCAAGCAATTTACTTTCCAATATTACATTTCCCTTAGTTGTAATGTGGAAATGGCTACTTTGAGTTCCTAGTGCACATACAATGCTAACCCATTTCAAGTTTATGTCCCTAGGTTGACAAGTTAAATTTACCTTCTTGACGATTGAGATAGCTAGTTAGGTTAGATGCCCAATCTCTGAATCATGGTTGCAAAGTCCTAGTTATTGAGTCATTGTAGGAGGTTGACAACCAACACATGCTTGCCTTCTTGGCAAGTTTAGATGTCTTTGAATGACAAATAATTGATGAATCAAAAAGACACCATAGAGATTGGGATCCCGAGAATTGTGATACAAAAGGGGTACTAATTTTAAAAGAAACAACATTCCCAAGGGGATGGTAAATTTGGAAAGGATCATTGACTCTGATCCTCAGGATCATGAAAGGATGCCAACAGAAAGTGATGGAGGGAAGTATGAATCTATCAACTTGGCTGATTTAGGTACAGAAAAGAATGTGTATATAGGTAAAACCTGCCCCAAGGAAATCAAAGACAAAATGATTAAGGTGTCAAAAGAAAAAATTGCAGCAATTGATTGGGGATACAAGGATTTGAATACCTTTGATACTTCAATGATTACACATACCCTTGAAGCCAAAATCAAATCCCTTTCACCAAAAATAGTGCCTGGTCAATGCCTTAATCAAACCCTTATTTTCAAGGAAATACAAAAGTTGCTATCCATAAGGATAATCTTTCTAGTATGGAATTCCACTTGGGTTGCTAACTTGGTTCATGTTCGCAAGAAAAGTGGTGAGATTAGATTGTGTGTTGGTTTTAGAAATCTAAATAAGGCCTCAGAGAAGGATAATTACCCACTTCCTTCTCTTGATGAGGTGTTGCAAATTGTTAATGGATCCCAGATGATGTCATTTTTGGATGGTTATCTGGGATATAATCAAGTTCTTGTCAGTCATGAAGATAGAATGAAAACTTCCTTCACTACCAAGTGGGGGAAATTTTGCTATCAAATGATGCCATTCGGTCTTATCAACGCTGGAGATATGTTTCAGCGTGCAATGGCTATGGCATCCAAGGACCTAATAGGTAAATGCATCATTTTTTTTATTTTTTTATTTTATTTTTTTTTGGTCTCAAAGGGTATCCCCGCGACCCCCGCCCAGCGGCCCACCCTTACACTGGTTCAGGGAGGTGCGAGCGGGAGGCGAGACTAATCCCTATGGTCACAGGATAACCAGCACCGCCCCCCTAGTGTCCGTGACGGGGTTCATACCGGGCTTGAGAGTCGATCCCAAGACCTCAGGGAGCAAACCCGAGACTTGAGACCAACTACTCTAACCCGTGGGGGCAATAGGTAAATGCATCATTATTTATATGGATGACTTAGCTTTTTTTTTCTAAGAATAGAAAAGACCATGTTGTGGATTTAGCAAAAGTTCTTAAAATATGTATAAGTTATGGTGTGTATCTTAACCCCAAAGAGTGTGTGTTCAGAGTTTCTTAAGGGAAAATTTTGGGTCACATAATTTCAGAAAAGGGGATATCCATAGATCCTGATAGAGTTGAGTCCATCTTAAAGCTGATAATGCTAGGAAGCAAGAAGGAAATGAGATATTTGTTTGGAAAGATCAATTATGTAAGGAAATTTATAACTAGGTTTGTGGAGATCGTCAAACCCATAAATAAAATGATGAAAAAGGATACAAAGATAAAATGGAGTAACAAAGCTAAATCTACATTTTCATAGATTAAACAGTCAATTTCAGAGGCACCGGTTCTAACTAGCCCTAATTACTTAAAGCCTTTTTATATCTATTCTTTTGCATTTGATAATTCATGTGTTGCTATTTTGACACAGTGAAAAGGTGAGGGAAATGAATGACCTATCACTTTTATGAGTTTCCCATTTAGGAACGTAGAAGTTAGATATCCATCTCTTGAAAAGAAAGCCTTCACACTTATACAAGTAGTCAAAAAGTTTAGACACTACATCGTTCATAGCCAGGCCATTTCCATAGTTCTTGATCCAACTGTGAAGTCTGTCCTCATACAGAGAAAACTGCGAGAGAGGCGAGGAAAATGGATGGCCATTCTATAAGAGTATGATCTTGAGATTCATCCAATGAAGCTAGTATGAGGCCAAGGTTTATCCAAAGAAATGGCAGATGTAGATATTAAGATCACCTATCAACAATCTACAATAAAATCATTTATAGGTGATCCTTGGAACTCAGATTTGATTTTTCTGTTCTTCAGTAAAAAATGCCCAAATAGAATGAATGCTACTTATAGGAGAGCATTGAGGCTAAAAATTTCACATTACTTGCTTAAAGGAGGAGCTCTTTATAGAAGAAATTTTGAAGGTGTTTACCTGCGTTGCTTGGATCAACAAGAAGCAAAACATGCCATCACTAAGTTTCATTGTAGGCATGGCACTGGACATGGATCTACTGATTCTTTAGCACATTAGATTCTTAGATCAGGCTACTATTTTCCCTATGTGTTAAGAGATGCACACCAACACGTGAGGACATGTCACACATGTCAAACTGTTGCATCTAGGGAATGTAATATAGCAATGCCCTTACAACCAGTGTATGAGGTAAGACCGTTTTCCCAATGGGTATTGGATTTTATAGGATTTATTAATCCAAACTTGTCTGTAGGTCATAAATTCATTTTGACAGCAATTGACTACTTCACACAATGGATTGAGGCTCAGTCCTATAATAACAACACCATAAACGCGGTCATCAAATTTCTCAACAAATGCATCATAACTAGGTTCGAAGTACCACTTTCCATGGTATGTGACAATGGCCCTACTTTTTCTTCTCTTGAGTTTATTCAATGGGCTTATGAACACAAAATTGTATTGAAATATTCATCTAATTACTACCCATAGGGGAATGGAGTAGTTGAGTCTACTAATCAAAACCTGTTGGAAGTGATTAAGAAGTTGCTACAAAACAACCCTAGAGACTGGCATTTCAAACTAAGTTTTTCCTTATGGGCAGATCAAACATGGATTAAAGTCACCTTCGGGAATTCACCATTTAAGTTAGTCTATGGCTAACAGTCGATTTTTCCTATACATCTGCAAATACTTTTCCTCAAGTTTATGCAAGAATTCTATTCAAAAGATGATAGGATAGAGGTTAGGCTATCCAATTTACTAAATCTTGAAGAACAAAGAGACATTGCTTTACAATTGTTCTCTAAACATCAAGGTGTCGTCAAATCTTGGTTTGAAAAAAGAGCCAAAATTAAGGCTTTTAGGATATCAAACCTTGTATTGTTATGGGATAAAGCTAAGGAGAAGAAAGGAGACTGCTAGAAGTTTGACAAACTTTGGTTGGGTCCATATCAAATAGCTGAAATCCTGGGTGAGAATGCTTTTCATTTGAGCATCCTAACAAGAGAACCTATTCCATTTCCTGTCAATGGTCAATTTCTCAAGCACTACTTTGGCCCATGAAGGTCTAATTTTTTGTTGGTTGTATATATGTAATTAGTTGTTCTTTTGTTTTGTGTGTTGTTTGTTTGTTGTTTTTCTTTTGTGTTCTTTCTGTTGTTTTGTTTTTTTTGTCTTGGTTTTTGGGAACTTTCATTTTCCTCCATTTCAAAATGAAGGGGTTGTTATTCGAATTATACTATAGGAACTAGGAGAGAAATTGGTTTAGGTATTTTTAGGTATGTCTATTAAAATATTTCATTCTAAACTTGTGTCATATGATCATTTTAAACAATGGTTTGAAAATTTATTAAAAATAAGGTATATTGTAAACAACCTCATGAACCATGCTTGAAATCTGTCACAAAATAGATAAAACATTTGTCTATGTAAGATGCCTATTTTTCGCAGGGTGTCTATATCTCTGATTCAAGTAAAATATCCAATTCCCAACACTGTCATAAGGTCCACTATAGTTTTCAACCCACATTTTAGATTAATTATATCTGAGTATTGAGAAATCTTAATAAATAATTCCTACAATAGAAATATATATAAAAGAAAAAAGAAGAGAAAAGAGAACCATTGAAAAAAGGAAACCTCAATATAAAATGGGTAATTCAAGTATCTCTATTGAGGCTATAGACGCCTGTCTGGAAGTAGAGAAATACTTTGAGAGAACTAGAGGTATCTCTGTCGAGGCTATGAACACCTAGTTGGCAGCGGACCAATGCCCAAGATATCATTGAACGATAGTTAAAGGAATCAACTTATGTAGCTTGAATATTAGGTATAGTTGTTTAGGGGTAAATAATTTTTTTTTGAAGAAAGATGCACCATACATACACACACTTAGATTCAAAGTTGTTCATGTTGATTTACATCTGATATTACAACTCAACCTTGCTCAATATATTTGATCCTACTTAAGTTAGAATGTTTATAAACCAAAGGTTCTGGGTGACTGAATTCTTTAGTGTCTTGAAAATGGATGAACCATTTTCTCAAGAGTCACCATTTGTTATGCCTTTCATAACCACCCCATTTTTTTTGGATCAAAATGGGCCCCCCTTTGTTTTTGTTTGTCTTTGGTGTTTTTGTTTGGGTCTTAGGAGTTGTTATTTTTTTCTCCTAATTCCTTGTTTCTTTTTGGTTTGGAAAAAGAAGATTCGAAATGGAAACTAGACTTAGAAATTTGTGAAGGTTCCAAGTCTAGGTTTGGATGCAGTTCTAGTCCTGCCCTTGCCTTATTTTTCTTTGTGTTTTTGGTTTGTCTTGTGCTCTTGGGTCCATTTCTCCCTTGATTTTTCTTTCATTTGCTTGTGTTTTTCTTTTTGCTCTGTTGGAAGTGGAAGTGGAAATGAAAATGAAGTTAGAACTTTATAAAAATTTTGGATTCTATTTAGGTTCTGATCCCGCTCCCACTCATTTTCTTTGTGTTTTTATCTTCATTGGTGTATACGTCTAAAAATGGTCATGATTAAGCTTGTTAATTAATTAAATATGATTTATTTAATTAATTCCCCTTAAGTCATCTACATATAAATAAATTTAATTATTTGTTTATATGTTCATCTTCTAAATTCTTCTATCTTAAATAAATAATTTAATTACTAACATTCCCACCTTTCGCTTAATTAAATTAAATAAATTTTCATAATTTATTTATATTTAATTATCATAGTATTCTAAAGTTTAAATATTTTGAATATTTAAATAATGGAGTATTTTCTTCATCTCATCTTTTATCTTTCGCTTAATTAAATAAAATAAATTTTTATAATTTATTTATATTTAATTATCATTTGGTTCTAAAGTTTGAATATTTTGAATATTCAAATAATGGAATATTCCCCATCCCATAATCGATTTAATATATTAAATATTGTATTTAATATTTTCTCACCCTATTTTTCATTTTTAAACATAATTAAATATGAGTTATTTAATTATGTGGGTTTCCATTTTCATCTCCACTTCCAAATTAAATAAATTTAATTTATTTAATTTCTAACTCGTGCTAACTCACCCTTCCAAATTCTTGACTTGCGCTTTAGAATGGAAGTTTCCCTTCGAAACTCAATGACGAAAATTGAAGGAAAAGGGAAACTTTCCATTCTTCTCTCCACTTTCAAAAATCTGCCACCGTCCATTCGAACAAGCTTAATCCAAACCGTCGATCAATTCAGCCAATCAAATCCATCTGAAAACTCTATAAAAGCCCATGCAAATCTAAGCTTTTGGTTACACTATGCATAATCATTCGCATTTACACACATGCACTCACTTTTGCACACCTACGCATATCTACGTTCATACAGAAAATTAGCTTATGCATTCATATCAGTTTTAATATCACAGCAATCTTCTCATCTTAGCATAGCTTTGCATTTAGCATAGTTTTCATTTCAAATCTCGTTCTTTAGCTGTCATTTTGTTGAGCTTGGTCTGTTGATCTAAGAGCTATCTGGAAATCAACAAAACACTGAAGTTAGAGGAAGATAAGACGGTTTCGGGAAGCTGTTGTTACGGTTTGCATATTATGTTTCCTTTTCAACTTTTTGATTTAATGTGTTATTAATATGTGTTTGATTTTATATAAATTGATCCAACATTTCATACACACATAAAATGGTGCCCACCGTGGGGCTCGAACCCACAAATTTGACATTTTCTGCAAGTTTCTATTGACAGTTTCCGCATTCTGGAATCAACTTTTGGGAAAATTCTGACGTTTAGGCGCATTCAAAATTTCCTGACGCGCATATAGGGTTTTTAACTTTTTATATTGCAAAATTTTGGAGCGCATCCTGTAACTGTTTAGGCGCATCCCGTAACTATTCCAGCACATATTGTGACTGTTTAGGCGCATTTAGTTTCTGTTTACGCACATATAGAATCTTTCTTTTGGCATACACAACAAATAGTTAAAGTTTACGGTGCATATTGCATCTGTTTATGTGCATATTGCATCTGTTTAGGCACATATTGCATCTGTTTACGTGCATATTGCATTTGTTTACATGCATATTGCATCTGTTTAGGCACATATTGCATCTGTTTATGTGCATATATCTTCTGGCGCATAGAGCTTCTATTCAGGTGCATATAGACTGTAACAAAAACATAGAATTCTGAGTCTGACGCCTTCCACAAATAGAATTCTTTTTCTTTTTTCTAAATTTTAAAATGAAGCAATCCTAGGGTAGCCACATCTAGAATAAAATGAAGCAATCTAGGATAGTCACCAAACAGTGAATTTTTACAGTTAAAATTGAACAATCTGTTTTTGGTGAAGCAATATCTTCACCTAGATTAGAACATTGTGATTTGGAATTTAAAAATAACATCTACTTGCTTTGACTGTGGCAATAGGTCTATGCTCTCCCCTTAACTGGGTGATCAAAATACCAGAATTTCCTTTTTAATTTTCATGCAATTTTACTATTTCAATTACATCTTTTAGAGAGCCTGCCATAGTGGGAAAAAGTACTCACCCTACGAGAATGACTCAAGTGGGTTCAAGCCAAAGCCAAGCTATTCCACCCCACTATAAAATTTAAAGCAAATCCGGGGAAACCCTCTTTTGCCGGTAGTGTGCAAGATAACCATCCCCAAAGCCTTTGTTCTAAAGGTTGGGAGGTCTCCTGAGGGAGTTTATTATTGCAGCACTGAATGGAAATCCTTACTACGAACCTAGTGTAGTGGCCAACTGAGTCAGTTTCTAAACATTCTAATAACCACAGTGCAAGGGGAGGGAAGAATCTTCCCCTAAGACACTCACCATATAATTGCCAAGGACCATTTTCTCAGGGGATCCGGTATCCACTTCCGTAACTCTGAGTACGCACCTAGAAAAGACAAAAACACAGGTGCCCCTTCGGGGGTGACACGGCTGTGTGAGTCAACACAGTTCTAAGATGTGGGTTGTTGATTACTAGAATGACCTACTTGAGCATTTAAGAGTGAGTCTGTCTGAATTGTTTTTCATGTACAAAGCCTATGAAAACATTTGATGAAAAACATTTTATTGATCAAACACTTCATGTTAGTATAGGGCTTTAAGAACAACTATTTTCAAAAATGTTTGTTGTGTCTTCCATTACATTAATTCAGATAAAGAGATCATTCAAAAGGAACATGAAGAACAACAACTGAAAGCCACTTAAGATTTTTTCATATCATTGATTCAAAAACATTCCCAACACTTTTCTCATGCTTGGAGATTGGAAGTCAACAAAGTTTCCCAAGAAATCATTGTCTAAAAGAATCAAAAAACCCAAGAAACCGTTAAGATACAAGAAAACACTGCAAAAGAGAAAATTCTTGTACAAAATTCGACAAGTCTTACTTCACTATCGAGGATTTCTTCATAGATATCAGGATTTTGTTAGAGGATTCACTGATGAATATGTTGTAGATCCCTTAGATTCTCGATCCTATTATCAGAGATTAGCTCTGTCACAATGGCATAATCATAACCAACCTCTTGAATTTGACAACATACCACAACCTTCTATAGAATATCCTTCACACCCTAGCCATGTTCTACAAAGATCTTGAGAGAATTTCTTTAAAAATGAAGATCAAAATCCTTTAGAGTGCACCTTTCAAAACAACTTTCTAATTTTTGGTTCAACATCCCTAACAGGATTCTGAAATCCTTCATCAATTGGAAGCCACAATCAATAAGTTAGGAGCATCCTTGATCATATCATAAGATTCCATATCTTATCAGATCAAGATATCATCATCATTGTACTTGTCAAAAACTAGGGTCTAAAGTTTAGAAGAATTTCTCAAAAACATATGCCTATCTCCACAAGATCTCAACACAATAAACTGAAGGATACAATCCAAAAAGAAAGTCATATTCAGAACACTCAAAAATAAGGAGAAAGCAGTAATCCCCTTTTCAGCATAAATCAAAATCCACTTTTCAACAACAACATGGACAATAGAGAAGAAAATCCATTCCATCAATACAAAGACATGAACATAACACAGATAGATAGTGATGAGGAACAAGATGAGGAACGTCTTAGAGAGGCTGAACAAGATCCAAAATTCCATAAAGCCATTGAAAAGAACTTGCAGCAAGATAAGGAAAAGTATTTTCGCTATCTAGGCGAACAAGGGGCTAAATTGCCTCACGACTTTCACACTGAAAACTTGAAAAACAAACCTAAAGAGACACCCCTTTCTGATCTTAGTGCCTTGACCCAACAAATCAAGGCACTTCAAGGACAAGTCAAAGAATTACAAGGAGGAACAACCACAAAGAAATATACCCTAGAGGACATATGTCCTTATCCTTTTGATAGAAGTCTTAACATGATTCCTTTTCCCAAGCACTGTGAAATGCCAAAATTTGATCGCTATAATGGGAAAATAGATCTAATTGATCACATTAGAGACTTCAAGAACATGACATTGGAATTCGCTCATGAAGATACTTACTTATTGTGATTGTTTCCTAGGAGCCTTCGAGTTAACTCTATGGAATGGTTATCTAAGATTACACCTCCCGTCAAGACATTTGAAGAATTGATCAACCTATTCATATCACAATATGCTTACAACATACAACACCCAATCACCATGATATATCTTTGCAAGGTTGCACAAAAACTTGGCGAATCCTTCATTACATTTCTTCAGAGATGGAGAAGAATGTTCGCTAGGTATCCACATCCTATTCCTGAAAAGGAGAAGATGGTTACCTTTATTAATAATTTAAATTCAGAAATGAGCTATCACTTGAACTTACATTGTCCTTCTTCTTTTGAGAAGATGATTGAAGATTCCTTAACCATTGAAAATGCTTTAGTCAAAAGAGGGATAATAAAGCATGACAAATAAAATCCCAGCTCATCCAACCATCACAATAATCAGGACAAATCCAAATTCTGGACTCACAACAAAAATATGGTGAATGATGGTGTTGATGCAAATCATGCCTCAACCAAGCCATTTATCCTTAGCACTCCAAACAGTAGCAACAACAATGTCAACTCAATTGCAAATCAAGGAAATAATCCTCCTCCTTCTTCGAGGAACAATACCAATCAATACTCTACTCCCAACCAAGGGACTTCCAACAACCAAGGTTATCGAGGAACAAATAACAATTCTTTAGGGAACACCTCGAATTCAAATATGCAAAGATTTTCTTTCTTCTCGAATAGAAGAACTTTTACTCCATTGGGTCAATCTGTAGAATCTGCATTCAAAGAGTTGATGACCAAAAATGTCATTACTTTATTGCCTCAACGAAATTATGAACCCAGTGTAAAGCCTCCATCATGGAATGAGGCATACTATTGTGATTATCATCGGTGTAAAGGTTATCACACCAACAACTGCCAAGCCTTGAAAAATGCCATTCAAGACTTGATCAAGAATGACATCATCACAATAGAAGGAAATCAACAAACCAACGCAGACCACCAAGCATTCCGCAATCCTTTGCCTAATTATCAAAAGGGTGAGTCTTCTGAAAAAAAGGTGAATCACATCAATGATGATCATATAATTAATCACCTCTATGCGGATGACGAGTGGGTGAATGTCATAAAATTCAACCAGAAGGTGGAATATAGAGAGGTCAATGCAACAACAAGAGCACAAGCTATAGTTATCTTGAAAGGCGCTTCTTCAAAATCTATTGAACCCCCACCTCAACATCAATATGATTTGGTCAATCAACTTTGAAAAACCCCCGCTCAAATTTCTATTTTGGAACTATTAAAGATTTCTCCAGCCCATAAAGAAATTCTTGAAAAATCCCTTGTTGAAACCAATGTATCTACTGATTTGGATGTGAATCAATTTCAAGCCATGGTAGGACACTTGTCCTCACCCACTTGCCTTTCATTCTCTGAAAAAGATGACGTTTCCATAACTCATCCTCATAATTCATCATTATACTTAGAAGTCATGATTCACAAGTTTTGTATCAGACGAGTTCTAATAGATGGAGGTGCTGGTTTGAACATTTGTACCATGAAGTTGGTTAAAGCCTTAGGATTTTCTGAGGACTCCATTGATTTCAGAAGAAAGATTACCATAAAATCTTATGATGATGAAGAAAGAGCATCCAAGGGTCTAATCATGTTGCCAATCAGAGTGGGCCCTGTCATAAAGAATACTTTCTATCAAGTACTGGACTATGATATTGCATATAACATCTTGTCGGGTCGTCCTTGGATCCATGAAATGCAAGCTGTTCCATCAACCTATCATCAATGTCTAAAGTTTCCTTATGATGGATAGGAAATCACAATATCAGCTGATAATTCCAATATCCAAACTTGTGCCAATATGAAATTTAGTCAAGATACTTTGGTCCCTAACCATCGAGAAGCTCATGCTAGGACTTCTCTAAAGATTGACACACAAATAAGTCAATTGACCAATAGTTTTGACAAAAAGATGAAATTCAAGGATCATGGAGTTGGAGAATACTCTCTTTGTCTTGCCAATTTACCTACATCACCTCGATCACATGGACAACCATCTATCAGGGAACATCAAATATCAACAGCATCAACATCAAAGCAAACACCAATAGAGCCAATTACAAAATTTAATGGACAATTCATCAAAGAAAAATTCCCCATGGAAAATCCTGAGGATACAAAAATTTTAAATTGGATCTATAAAGATGAAGATGAAGCAGTCTCTAATGTCAAATTACCCACGAACAAATATGGAAAAGGGTATTCAATCATGCAGAAGATGGGCTATGATGAAGGTCCTATCGGAAAAAGGAAGGAAGGAGTAGTTGAACCCATTCACCTCTGTGGACTTGCTGCAAAAGAGAAAACTGGATTAGGTTATGATACTCACTCCAAAGAAAACACATCCAAACAACTGCATGGCACTGTATTTGCATTGCAAGAAAGCTCAGATTCATGAGAAGCATGTTTGGCAACAGTTCAAAACTTGTTGGATAACAATTCTAAAACAGACTCTGCTAAGTACGAATGGGACACCATTTATAATGATGAATTCTGGAGAGATAAAGAGGTTGATGTAATACACCAGTACGCCCCAACTCTAATTGAAGGTGAAGGGTCAGGGTTCCAACCACAAGAATCTGAACCATAAATCAAATATGATTCTAGTGATACTGAGTCGGATCTAAACGAACAAGATTATCATGAGGATAGTATCATCATTGACTCACCTCATATCTCGGATCCTACCGACCACTCCATTATGACCTTAACCATAGCCGATTTCACAAACCTGACGATCCTATATCTTTAATATATCCTGATCTCATTGATTGGGATTCAACTGAACCTATCCATATACCTATGTTCCCAAGTGACGAGGCTATTGTAAACTTCCTTTCCGCAGATGATACGAATGATTGTTCCACCAATGATTTTAGACACAAAGTTTTTGATCAAGAGAGTGTCAAGTCTCCCAGTTACAAAAGTAAAAACAAAAAAAGAAAGATCTAATAGTGAAAACCAGAATCTGGCAGTATTAGATCAAACAAAAGATAAAATAAAGAGCGTATCCGATGGTGAAAACCTCTTTGAGGCACCAGACGATGGGAATCTTGACACTCTCCCAAAGCACTACCATGAGCGATCACCTATTTTGATTGAGCCTACAAATGCTGTCAATCTTGAGACTTCCGACAAACCAAGGATCCTATAGTTAGTTGCATCAATGACAAAGAAAGAAATACCAGAGTTCATGGAATTCCTGAAAGCAAATCAAGTAAAATTTGCATGGTCTTACACTGACATGCCTGGTCTTGATCCTAATCTTATCATGCATCACTTGTCTATCAAACCGGGGGCCAAGCCGGTGAAACAAAAACTCAGAAAAATGCACTCTCATGTTGCATTATTGGTTAAGGAAGAACTAAGAAAACTCCTTGATGTGGGCTTCATAAGACCCATCGACTATGCAGAATGGATTTCCAACATTGTTCCTATATCCAAGCTAGATAAAACTATCAAAATATGTACAAATTTTAGAGATCTCAATAAAGCATGTCCTAAGGATGATTTCCCACTTCCAAATATCGACACCATAGTTGATCTAACAGCTGGCCATGCCATGTATTCATTAATGGATGGTTTTTCTAGTTACAACCAAATCAAGATTGCACCTGAAGATCAGGAGAAAACAGCTTTCACATGTCCATGGGGGACTTATTGTTGGAACGTCATGCCTTTTGATCTGAAGAATGCTAGGGCTACCTACCAAAGAGCCATGACTACAATCTTTCATGACATGATGCATGTCTTCATGGAAGATTATGTGGATGACATATTGGAAAAATCATACACCAGAGAAGGACATCTTGAATATATTATCCAAAATATTTGCAAGACTAGAGAAATTCAAAGTTTGTCTTAACCCTAAGAAATGTGTTTTTGGGGTCAACTCTAGAAAACTCTTGGGGTACATTGTTTCAGAAAAAGGAATTGAAGTAGATCCTGCAAAAGTACAGGAAATTATGGAAATTCCTCCACCAAAGAACATCAGTCAGTTGAGATCATTACAAGGACGACTTCAATCAATACGAAGGTTCATTACACAATTGGCCAATAAAAGTTTACCTTTCACACATCTACTGCATAAGAATGTTCCTTTTAGGTGGGATGACAAATGTGAATTGGATTTTCAACAAATCAAACAGTATTTAATGACTCCACCAGTTCTCGTACCACCAAATCCAGACAAACCACTAATCTTATACATTGCTACAACAGAGACATCTCTGGGGGAACTACTAGCGCAAGAAGACTCTACAGGAAAGGAACGTGCAATCTACTACATCAGTAGAACACTAACAAGTCATGAGCTCAACTACACTTCTATTGAGAAGGCTTGTCTGATAGTAGTCTTTGCTTCACAAAAGTTTTGACATTACATGCTGACCCATACAATCAATCTGGTTTCAAAAATTGATCCACTCAAGTATTTGTTGAGCAAAGCATCATTGACAAGAAGGTTAGCCAAATGGGTAATTATTTTGAGTGAGTTTGATATCCATTATGTTGATCACAAGGAAATCAAAGGACAAGTTATCGCTGATCAACTAGCTGAAGCACCATTACAAGTGGATCATCCTTTGCACATTGAATTTCTAGATGATGATGTCTTTACTGCAGAATCTAAACAACCATGGTCCTTATATTTTGACGGTTCTTTCACCCAACATGGATCAGGGGCAGGTATACTTTTCGTCACCCCTCAAGGACACACCATCCCTCGATCATATAGGCTGATGTTTCCATGCACCAACAACATAGCCGAATATGAAGAATTAATCACCGGACTCAAAATAGCACTGGAGTGGAGAATTACATAACTACAGGTGTATGGTGATTCATAGCTAGTCATATATCAGATCAATAATGACTATCAAACTAAAGATGAGAAACTATTACCATATAAAAAGATGGTTGATGACTTCAAGAAATACTTTGTGGACATCAAATTTACATAAATTCCAAGGCTTGATAATAAAGTAGCTGATGCCATGGCTACGATCGCATCATTGTTACAGCTCCCAAAAACTCAAAATCATTATGAATTTCTAGTGGAACAATCATTTACACCTGCATATGATACACCTGAAAGCCAAATCATTTGCCACTTGGTAGGATCCGATTCACCTTGGTACAAAAAAATTTATGCATATCTCAAAGACGATATCTTACCACCCAATTTATCTCGTAACCAAAAACAAAATTTTATCTGCCAATCCGCTCACTACACTCTTATCACTAACACCCTGTATCGCCATGGTCTTGATGGTACTTTACTCTGATGTCTTGAACATGAGGAATCTGACAAAGCTTTACAAGAAGTTCATGGTGGCATCTGTGGTACTCATTCGAGTGGACTAACCTTATCCAAGAAATTGATTAGAATAGGTTACTACTGGCCTACAATGGAGAGGGAATCATTCACTTTTGTGAAAACATGCTCAAAATGTCAGATTCATGGGAATCTCATTCATTCTTCTGCACAGGAACTTCAACCCTTCACGCCAACTTGGCCATTTTCTCAATGGGGGTTAGATCTTATGGGCAAGATTCATCCTTCTTCATCAAATGGGCATAAGTTCATCATCACAGCTACAAAATATTTTACCAAGTGGATTGAGGCAGTCCCTCTTACTAAAGTTACCGGCAAACAAATATCATCATTCATACTCAGCTATATTATTTGTTGGTATGGCATTCCTAACTCCATTATTGTAGATAATGGACGTCCATTCAAAAATTAGGATGTTGACGAACTTTGTGACAAATTTCATATTCAACATAGATATTCAACACTCTACTATCCACAAGGGAATGGCCAAGCAGAGGCCTCAAATAAAATAATATTGAAAATCTTGAAAAAGACTGTGAATGATTCAGGGAAGGATTGGCACGTTCAACTCAATCCTGCCTTGTGGGCCTACAGAATCAGTGTCTACACACCAACAGGAGCAACACCATTTGCTCTTGTCTATGGAGCAGAGGCTATATTACCTTTAGAAGTTGAGATTCCCTCACTTAGAGTATCATTGAAAGGCCTCACAACAAATGATGAATACAGAGTTTCCCGACTCCAAGAGCTTGAACTTCTAGATGAGAAGAGACAAAGAGCAGTTGATCATCTAAAAGCATATCAACAAATGATGTCTCGCACCTATAACCACAAAGTAAAGCCATGTACCTTTCAGGTGAGTCATCTTGTTCTGAAAGAGAACCCACGCAATCAGCAAGATAGAGAAAAGAAAGGAAAGTTTGAACCAAATTGGCTAGGTCCTTATGTGGTTATCACAGTCTATGGTTCAGGAGCTTACAAGTTATCAACGCCAGAAGGGGACCTATTTGACGAGCCTATCAACAGCATGCACCTGAAAAAGTATTATGTCTAAGGCAGTTATCATCATCAGAAAAAGTCCTAAAAATCTAAAAAAGTCCTGAAGAAATACAAAAAAATCAGAAGTCCTAAAAAAAATCCAAAAACATCAGAAAAAGTCCTAAAAAAATCCTAAAAATCAGAAAAAGTCCTGAAAAAATGGTTACCCCGGTGAAAACCTCGCAAATGCATCTTGGTAGCGCAAAAAAAAAAAAGAAAAAAAAAACGTCATAGGGTGAAAACCTAGCAACAGGCAGTCTATTGACAAGAAAATTGCAATAAAAAAAAATAGTGAAAATCTGGCAAACAGACGCTATTTGTCATTCTCCATCTATTAGTTCATGTTTTGCACTTAACTTTCAACCTTTCTTTTTCATGCATCTTTCCCATCATCTTAGGGCCACACCAGCATCATGTTATTATCATTTGCCTCGAGCGATAACATCTTATCATGGCTTGATTTTAGTACATATTCATTGCAGCAAGTTATGTTGATACCAAGGGCAAACATGGGGTATACTGGGGGCACTCAACTTTCAACAGTGAGACAATGACATTAAAGCCAATCACACAAAACAAAACAATCAAACCAAAACATCCAATCATTAATCTGTATCACAGTAGCTTTCAGTTGCGTACTTTACCATGACTCATATCTGGATGATCTCTAATCTGAATAATGTTTGGAAACATAATCTTTCATTTTTGAATAATGGTTGTTTAATTTTTGATATCATTTCTCTGGAGCACACTCGATGATGCACTGAACTAGAGTGGCGAGGAAAGAGGATAATTTTTCTTTGTTTGTTGTCTTGAGGTTAATCATTCATCTGTTGTAAATATGTCGCGAGACATGATTTTCCAAAGTTTATCATCAACGACAGTTCCAAATTTGCATCAGATGGTGGTTAGTCTTTGTCTGTTCATGCAAGAAATGCTCAGGTCATCTTGGTTCAATTATACTTAGATGCTTGTGTTCACTTGCTATATCAAAAATCATGAAAGTTGTACTCAGGTCATCATTGGTGCTAATTTCCCCTTTGATGCTTGTACACACTTCCAACATTTTCAAACGCTCTATGATGATTTAAGCAAGCTCACCAAAAGGCTTAACAAAATGGTCGGTTTCATTTAATTGCATGTCATTTTAGGTCATAACTGCATATTGGATTTGCATCAAGAGTTTTTGAAAGGTCAATGGCTGTCACTTTTCCTTGGATTATTTGTGGAGGACAATGCAAACATTTGTACCATTGTCACTTCATCTTCATTATCATTTCATATCATTTTATCATCTCATATTAGTTTCATATCATTTTATCATTTCATATTAGTTTCATATCATTTTATCATTTCATTTTGTCATCATTGCATTTTCATTATCATTCCATATCATTTTATCATCTCATATTAGTTTCATATCATTTTATCATTTCATATTAGTTTCATATCATTTTATCATTTCATATTAGTTTCATATCATTTTGTCATCATTGCATTTCCATTATCATTTCATATTAGTTTTGTTATCATTTCACTCATTATTAGTTTCATTGACATTTCATCATTTCATTCATTACCATTATTACCATCTTATCATCGCATTTCCATTATAGTCATTTCATTCATTTAATTTCACTTTCATTATCATTACCATTTACATCATTCATTTATCATTATCATCCATTTACCATTATCATCCATTTACCATTATCATTCATTACCATTTACATCATTCATTTATCATTATCATTCATACCATTTATTATCCATTCATCACTATCATTCATTACATTTATCATCCATTTATTATTATCATTCATTACATTACATATCATATCATTTAACAATTTCATCTCATTATCATCTATCCATTTAACAATTTCATCTCATTATCATCTATCCATTTAACATTTCATTCCATACCATTTCATTTATCATTTTATCATTTCATATCACTTCAGTTCATTACAATCTCATTTATCATCTCATTTATCCGTTCATTCTAATTACCAATCATTATATTTCATCACACATCATTTTATCATGCATCACTATTTATTCATCTCAATCTCATAGCAGCATTCACATCATTTTACATCATATCATATCATTTTATCATACATATCATTTCACATCATAGCATACCATAATGCATATTATGAACACAACATTCATGTCTCATCTTTTATCTGCACTGAAAATTCCAAAAATAATAAATACACATCATAAATAATCCATCTGCATGACATCATTACTACACATCCTCAAATCATAATCATAATAAAACATCATAATCACACCATCCTACATATCATGTTAGTCATCAAATCATTTAAATGCATAAAAAAATCCATCACATCTTGAAATAAATGCATATCACATCATCATATCATAAATGCATGTCAACTCATCATCAACATAATCATCGCTGTTGCATATTATCGCTCATAAAAAATGATACAAATGTCTAAATGTTCAATGAAACTAAAATGTCTAAAGAGAAATACAGGAGATATGATCACAAATGGCATATACATGCTCCCAAAATAATATACATCACAACTCTAGCTGGTCGATGCTCCTGATGGTGCTGGTCCGGAAGGAGGGGGTCTGCCACTGGTACCTGCATCTGGGTCCTGCCGAGGCCCTGTCACTCCCCTGCTCTGGGTATGTGTCTTAGATCTGTTCCTCATCCTACTATGGGACAGTGGGTATGGCTCTCTACAATCCGAAGGACATAGCTCCTCATACCTGACTCTATAGTACTCAGCCTCCCTAGCCATCTCCATGCCCTCTGCAATGGCATCCCGCAGTGACGCACTCTCTATAGTGTCCATCAGCCTCTGAGCCACGCCCTCAGCCTCTACTACCCGTCACCTAAATGCATCTCTCTCTGCTATCACCCGGGCTAACTATGGGCCTGGGGCAGGTGCTTATGCCTGTGCCTGTGCCAGCTGCACTTGAAGCTATATAATGAAAGTCTGTAACTGTGCCAACTGACTCTACTGACCCTGTAATGTCTGCACCTGGGCCTGAAGTGTAGCAATTTGACCCTGCTGTGAGGAGGATGCCATCCGGATCACTGTTCGTCTCCCGATCCCTGTCTGTGGTCATCTCATAATCTAAACACCCCTCAGGATATCCAGCCTCGACCTCCCCAACACATGTCCCCCCTCCCCACCATCATCACCATCATCTCCATCGTCATCCTCTGAGCTCCCCTCATCTCTGCTCTCTCCCTCCTTTCCTCCGACTGCTCCCTGCTCACCACCGGCCACATCCTCCTGTCTCATTGCCCCTGGCTGTGGTGCTACCAAAATCGGTGCTGGCTCATCAGGATTGGTGAACTGAGGAAAGGGATGCATGTGAAAATATGTAGAGTACTCATCAGACATGCCCGCATTCACAATGTCTCATCTGTCAACCCATACCTCAGGTGCTAATGTCATAAACTCTATATATGCAGCCTGATAGGAAATACACGGCCCCCATCCGGCCTCATCTCTGCTTCGAGCATAGTGTGCAACCCCCTGGGCATCCCCTATGTAAACCCAAACTGCCTCTGCACCCATAATGCTAAAAATCTCTCCAAAATGAAGGGAGTCCTCCCTATCAAGAACCGTGGAATACACACATACGACATCTTGATGTCATCTATCGCCCATGGCTCACAATCAAGATACGGTCACCATATCACAGTATCCATGTCATCTAGCAATCGCCTCCAGTAAACTACCTTGCCCAGCTTGGGCTAGGTAAGGAACATCTCATACATATAGATATAGGGCCTACCTGGTGGCCTAACTCTGGGGCACGCCGGTCTCGTCACAACAAAGTGCTCCCATGCCCAGATCTACAGCAATGTCACTCTGCAAGACAAACTGGCTGATCCTCTATACACCACCTAGTGCAAATCATGATAGAGATGTGCTAACATGCAGCTACCCCATGTGTATCTCCTCAGCTGTAGCAACATCTACTCTAGAATCCTACCCCATCCCACTGATAATCCCTTTTCCCAGTGATCGGGATAAAGGAAACCTCCAATGAATGCACCTAAAACTGTCGGCAAGGCAGGATATCCGTGAAAGTCTACCCATGGTACCCAGTACCCAGCTATGTGGGCATCTCCGTACACTCTCCTCAAAGCATATGTTCCCCCTAGCTCCTTGTGATCATAATACATAAGGGCTCCAACTACGGGGATACCTACGATGTTGTACACGTCCTCAGGAGTCACTGTCACCTCACCGGTTGGCATGTGAAAGGTGTTGTGATCCGAATGCCATTGCTCTGCAAGTGCCGTCAATAATCCTCTATTGACCCTAATCGGCGGCATCGCCAACAAGGATCCTAAACCGCAGGTATCAATCAACGCTCTGTCAGTAGGTGTCAACTCAGGGATCCGATCCCATCCCGCTGAATGTCGCTCTCTAATCTCGAAGTTTTTGAAAACCTCCTATTTTCATCACAATGATAAATTCATCAGAAATCATATCAATCATTTAAACAACATCAATCAGACTCATATCTATCAGTGACCTATATCAAGTAATCCATATCAGTGACCCATATCAGTGACTCATATCAATGAATCAAATCATCGACCCATATCACAATCAGTCCTATCAATCAAATCAAATCAAGTCTATCAAGCTGGATATCATCTCAAATCTGTTCTACAATCAATCACTATTTATCGTAGAAAGCAAATTTATCAGAAATCATATCAATCATTTACTCTTTGTTTTCTACCCTAGGAAGAAAATTTATCAATCATCAGTTTATTCTATCATTTTCTATCCATATCAGCATGATGACACAACAATTTACCTATCTCTTGACCAAGGAAGCAAGACAAATCATCATTTTCACATTACTATCATCAACACATCAATTCTGCCTAGTTTACCATATGCGCTGTTCTTTTTATGGGATGCGCTAAATCCCCTATGTGCTATTCTTTTTTCCCTATGCACCTAAATAGATCCCCTATGCGCGTTTTCCTGTATGCGCCACTTTAATCACCGTATGCGCCAATATTTTTACTAGATGCATGGTTTTGTTCTATGCGCGCCTGTTTTCCCTATAAGCGCTATATCCCTAAAATTTTCTATCCTACCATATATGTGCGCTAGTTTCTATGGGATGCACCTAACTAGTTTTATTTTGAATTATGCTCTATGCGCATTTATTTTTACCCTAAGCACGCCTATTTTTTTTAAAGCATGTCGAAACTAAACTCTATGTGCGCATACGTCATTTTAAAATTTAAAATCCATGGAAAAGCATGAAAATTTGATTCAAACGGAAAAATTTGAAAGCACAAGAGGGTAGATCGACTCACCGGTGGTCCATACACAGCTGGCCTCTGATATCGGCGTGATCTCTCAAATCGGTGGTGATGATAGGGAATCTCCATGTCGCGATGTCACTCTCATAGCTACAGTTTCACTAAAGTCAAATGTGCAAATGACTTTTCCTTTTCAACCTTTTTACCTTTTAAAGGTCAAACAAGGGTAAATTTGACTTTATTTTCAAAATGGACATTTCTTTTTTATCATCTATCATGAGCTAAACCACTCTCTCTCATCCGTGATTTACCTCCTGAGGGGGCATCATCAGCAGAAATATCAAAAACGCATTAGGGGCAAAAATCTTATTTTTCTTTGAAGCAATGTGTTCTACACATCACTTCAAAGAGGGGAAAAATGTATACATCTAAAAATGGTCATGATTAAGCTTGTTAATTAATTAAATATTATTTATTTAATTAATTCCCCTTAAGTCATCTACATATAAATAAATTTAATTATTTATTTATATCGTTCATCTTCTAAATTCTTCTATCTTAAATAAATAATTTAATTACTAACATTCCCACCTTTCACTTAATTAAATTAAATAAATTTTCATAATTTATTTATACTTAATTATCATAGTATTCTAAAGTTTAAATATTTTGAATATTTAAATAATGGAGTATTTTCTTCATCTCATCTTTTATCTTTCGCTTAATTAAATTAAATAATTTTTTTATAATTTATTTATATTTAATTATCATTTGGTTCTAAATTTTGAATATTTTGAATATTCGAATAATGGAATATTCTCCATCCCATAATCGATTTAAAATATTAAATATTTTATTTAATATTTCCTCACCTTATTTTTCATTTTTAAACATAATTAAATATGAGTTATTTAATTATGTGGGTTTCCATTTTCATCTCCACTTCCAAATTAAATAAATTTAATTTATTTAATTTCTAACTCGTGCTAACTCACCCTTCCAAATTCTTGACTCGTGCTTCGGAATGGAAGTTTCCCTTCCAAACTCAATGACGAAAATTGAAGGAAAAGGGAAACCTTCCATTCTTCTCTCCACTTTCGAAAATCTGCCACCGTCCGTTCGAACAAGCTTAATCCGGACTGTCGATCAATTCAGCCAATCAAATCCGTCTGAAAACTCTATAAAAGCTCGTGCAAATCCAAGATTTTGGTTACACTACGCATAATCATTTGCAGTTACACACATGCACTCACTTTTGCACAGCTACGCATATCTACGTTCATACAAAAAATCAGCTTATGCATTCATATCAGTTTTAATATCACAACAATCTTCTCATTTTAGCATAGGTTTGCATTTAGCATAGTTTGCATTTCAAATCTCGTTCTTTAGCTGTCATTTTGTTGAGCTTGGTCTGTTGATCTGAGAGCTATCTGGAAATCAACAAAACGTTGAATTCGGAGGAAGATAAGATGGTTTCGGGAAGCTGCTGTTACGGTTTGCATATTCTGTTTCCTTTTCAGCTTTTTGATTTAATGTCTTATTAATATGTGTTTGATTTTA
Source organism: Sequoia sempervirens (assembly GCA_007258455.2). Classification (NCBI taxonomy): domain Eukaryota; kingdom Viridiplantae; phylum Streptophyta; class Pinopsida; order Cupressales; family Cupressaceae; genus Sequoia; species Sequoia sempervirens. The sequence continues at coordinate 115,604,489 of VDFB02058242.1, read as the reverse complement.
TATAAATTGATCCAACATTTCATACACATAGTTGGTGTCTTGGTTGAATCCAGTTTTCATTTTGGTCCCACTTCTTGTCATTTCTTTTGTCGATGCCTTTGTGTCAGTGTTTGTTCCTTTTTTGAGAGTCAAACTAGAATTAGAAATTAACTTGGAACTTTGTAAAAGTTTCATGTCAGGTTTTGGTTCTGATTCCACCCTCGTTTCCCTTTGTTGTCTTTTCCTTGTCGTAGGAATGGAATTGCATGTGAAATGGATTAAGAGACTTGGGTAAAGTTTCTTGTTTTATTCTAACTTTGTTTCCGCATCCACCCTAACTTCAGTTTTCACATTGGTTGTTTACTCATTTACGTTTTTGGTTCCACACCTGACCAACCACATTTATTGCATTAATTATAGCCTCCTCACACACACGAAATGATTTTTAAATCTTAATCAAGGTTAACTGGCTCATTATCTTTATTGCTTAAGTTTTTTTAGTGAACCAGAGCCTGAGTAACTTTCAGAGGAGCACGATTTGATTTCAGAGGCATGTTGGTGAGCGAATTCTTATCAAGTTTCAACCTTTCTTGGTGGCATTTCAAGGTAGGGTCATTTTCCTGTTTTGTTGGTGTTTTTAATTTTCCCATTCTATTGGTGTTTTCATTTTCCTATTCCTGGTGTTCTTGCGCATTCACGAGAGATTTCCTATGGATCTTTTCTCATTCCCTTGTTTGTTTTTGGTTTGTTTTTGTCTTTTTCCCATATTTTTTTTGCTTTTTCTACTTTTTCGTTTGTTCTTTTTGTCATTTTTCCATTGTTTTCATGGTGTGTCCCTTCTATCATGCCCTTTTTTTAACTAGGGTTTCATTTTGTGCATTCTTCTATGCTTTAAATGCTTTGAAATATATTTGATGACCCATTATATCCTATTCCCATGTCAATTCAATAGTTTTCATGTCAGGTTTTTAATGCCCTAATTACCTAAATTGATGAGTTGCGCAAACTAGGGTTTGTGCGATGACCTTTACAATGTCGAGCCCTAAAAGTTTAAATATCATCTTTGTCCTGTTAAAGGGTGAGGATAAGACCCTTTATTTAAAGTTTCCTTATGGTTTCATGTGACCCAAGTCTTAAGCTCATATGACCACATCTTCAAAAAAAAAATTCATTTCAATGGTAAACTGGCAGAAGCGAATCCAAGAACGAACTTGTCCCATAAGTGTTTTGAATAAGAGTCAATTCCTAAAATTATCTCACTTCCAATAACTATGGACTCTAGTCTTCACCCTTGTTCTTTGGCAGAAGTGGAACCAGAGTGGGAAATGAATTTGAAACTATTGACTAGTTCCAAGTTTGGTTTCCATTATGATCCTACCTGTGTTAAAGGGTTTCTTTTCCTAATTCTTTCCTAACTCTACTTTTGGTGGATAAAATATTTGACTAAGTATGGAGAGTTATCCAAAGGGAATAGAGATTGGTATGAGAGGTAATATGTGATGTAATTATTTTCATGCCTTTGTTCATCTAATCCAGGGCTATATTACAAGAATAAAGGATGTTAGAAGCATTGGAGGAAGCTTCCCAAAGGAGCCAAGTTGTAGAGAGTTCAAGACAAGGGACCAAGCCTAAAAATATAAAAGTGGAGCAACTCCCTTACACCTTGAGGTATAATCACCAAAGTACTAGTATTATAGCCAGTAAGGTGGATTCAGATTGGGAGGATATCATAGATACAAACCTAGACCCATTCAATTATGAGGAGTTGCTTGAAGAAACAATCATAGAAGATGTAATAGGGAGAATAGAGAGAATTGTCCAATCTAGGTTGGCACATGTTGTTTTCTTTCCTTTATCATTCTAATGTCTAGAACTCATACTTACTGCAGCTAGGGCTTACAATCCCACAACCAGACAATATGTAGACTTGCAGGGGAACATCATCATTGATCTTACTCCACAGATGATGAGGTTTATGTTTAATGCACATACACCCTAAAACCCCAAGAAACTCAATGAGGCAGAGGCAATGTAATTATATAGTAAGAAAAAGCAAGCCAATAGGACTCACATGAACAAAAAGTGGATGAGAGTTGAAAATAAATCCTTGATTAAGCTTCTGATTAGCCTAAGAGATCATATTTTAGCAAGGAGATTGATGACATTATCATGATTCTTTTTAGAGTTTTTGGGAAGAGAGATTCTTCACAATTTAAGGAATGGATGTTTCCATTCATTCAAACCATTTTGGATGGTAGGAAACAATTTGATTGGCCAATTATTTTATCAGAGTTCCTACATAACTAGATGTTCAAAGTGAGGGAGACAAAGGGCTTCTTCATGATTTCGTATGTGATATATGCAGCTGGAAGGAGGGGAATTTTTCCTAGTTTGAATGTAGTTGGAGTATTGGGAGAAGCCCTTGGATAGAAGAAGATGTGGGATCATTATGATCAATTGACTTTGCAAACTTTTGAGTTGCATTATAGAAGAGTTAATGATGCATTCTTGTGTGTCATCATTAATCAATTAACATGAGATGTAGGGTATAGATTAAGAAGGGATGCCATGTAATTCATTACAGAATGGGGAAATTGGTACATCCAATACCCAAAGTTCACCTACTTCAGTTTTTCTATTTTTGATGGCCATCCTCATTTACTACCTAGATGTTGCAATAAAAAAATTGTTTTGATGGAATTCATCTATCAAGCTATAGGGCTCAATACCAAATTTTCTAATAAACATAAGCCTGGGTATCACAAATTTACCATGAAGTTAGGAGAGTATAGTAGTGCACATAGTGTGGCAGCAAAGGTGATTTGTGATGAATTGATCCATTTGAAATTAGGTTTATATACATCTAGGAAACATTTTGATCCTAAGAACAAGATGTAAGGTTTACTTCCTACAGCTTTTGACAAGCAGTTCAATTTGTTGGAGGATATTTGGATGGACTTACAAGATGAGTATGATTTTAGAAGAAGGAATTATCAAAGGTTTCTCATCCCATTAATGATTGAGTATGGGGTGAAGGAAGATATTACTAACACATTGTTAGATGATGGTGTAAGCTTGGATCCCCAATATGATGCTGATAATATAGGTACCAAAGAATTGGATCCAGTGAATTGGGATGAAGATGAGTCCATTGACATCAAGAAAATAGCAAGGCCAGTCCTAGATAGAAGTATCCAGTGGGTGGTAATGAGGATCGAGGAGCTTGAAGCTCAACCTTCTAAAAAGAGAAAAGATATAGGTACCACCCAGGGATATAGAAGAACAAAAAGAAGGATAGCTCCTAAGGAGCCATTGGAGTTTTTCCCTCCCAATTATGGAGATGATCTTGATCCCATAATTCCTACTCAAGATGTTCCTAAATCACAAGGAGAGGAGGGTACAACAAAGGCTAGAGGGGAAGCTTCATCTCAACCTAGTGTTTCAACAACAGCTGGAGGAGAAACCTCAACTCAACCTCCTCTTATAGAGAAACCAATTGAGGGGATTCCCGCTAGAACCCTTCATAAGAAAGCTAAGTCCTTAAAAGAGAAAGAGCAGGAGATTGAGATCCATGATATTGATACAGATTCTGAATCCACCCAATTTGACAAGGAAACTCATGTTTTTGTATCCAATGAAGAAATTGAAGATGTGGGAACTAAACATGTCCTCACTCCTAAGGAACAGTGGAAATTGTTTGAAGATTCCAAAAGGGAAGCACACGCCAAAGTAAAAGCTAAGGAACTTGCTAAGAAACAAGAATCTAAAGCTAAGGCTAAGGAAGAGGAGTTAGAAAAGAAACAAAAAGAGGACTTGTTGCAACAACAAAAAGAGAAAGAGTTGAAAACCAAAGAAGAGAGGGACAAATTGGCTATGTTGCAGAAGATTCATGAGCTTGATGAGGAGAAATATCAACAAAGGAGAGAGGGAAGCCCTTGAAGATAAATTTAAGGCTATTGAGGAAGCTCACATGAGGAAAGAAGAGGAATAATGCATGTTGAGAGAAAAGGAGGAAGAAGCATTAGCTAAACATGAACAAAGGTCTAAAGAAGCATGGGATAGAGTTAAATATCTTGAAATACAAAGGCATCAAATGTATAAGGAGAGGAGGATTGAAGAAGAACATTTGCAAAAGGAGCTAGAAGCTAAAAGAGTGCAAGGGAAAAAAGACAAGGATTAAGCCAAAAGGCTTGCAAAAGAAGCTGTAGAAAGAGAACAACATGTACAAGAGGTTGATTCTCAACCTAAGACCACCATTCTGCAACCTCTTTCCTCTACCACTGTTGTTTCTTCTCCCACACAAGTGGTTACCACTCCTACTGCACCAACATGGCTGAAATTATACCTTTAGAGGAAACAAATAGTCCAAACTTAGCCCTTGAATTGGGAATAAATGATAAAGGAAATAGAAAAATAAAGGCCCAAGAAAAAGCTCAAAGTCCTCCATTCCACAAAGCTCACAGATGTAGGAGAAATCATAGCTGAATGTGCAAGCCCTATCGTGGATAAGGAAAAACAAGATATGCAATTGATTGACTACCATTGGGTATTGTTAATTTGGGGAGACCCTTGAGGAATCAAAAAATGAGCCTTATTGACATTGTGGCATCCTCCACCAAATATAGGATGATTAAAGATAAACAAATGAAGGATGAACTTAAATCCCAATTGGATTAGTTGCACAAGTTCTTGAAGGATGTCTCTGCTCCTGTTTCTCAACAAGTTGTTGCTCCAGAGACCCCAATTTTACTAAGCAAGAAAGAGGTTGGTGATTTGGTACAAATGAGAAGGTTGGAATGCTTGATAGATGGGTTGATCAACTTAATTGATGAGCTGCTTGTCGATGGTTTTAAAGTTCATGAAGGTGCATTGGAGTTGGTGGAAGATATGAATCAGCATGCTAAAGTCTTTGATAAACAAGAATAAGAGTATAGAGAGCATACCAAGAAACTAAAGGACATCAACAAGGTGCCAAAACAAACTCTCTTGGAGCAATCTATTCTTGATGAGGATAATTTAGACTTCATTAAGAAGACAATGAGCATAATCAGGTTCAAATCTAAATTCATTTATGAACATAAAAAATTAAGTTCAAGAAGCTAGCAAATATTTGAATGAACAGATTGATGAATTACAAGCAATGATTGCTATTTTGGTTAATGTGGATATCACTGTGAAGGAAGGTCTTCCTCTTGATAAATTGAAGGAAAAATGGAATAATAGATCTGAGGAAGTGATGCAGAAATAGGATGATGGTGAAGACTTGTTGCTAAATAGGCTCATGGACATCAAAGATGAAGTAAAGGCTACTAGGAGGGTGTTGATTAAATTAAAAGATATGAAAGAGTTTGCATCTGTGGAGTTAAAAATAATCAAATTTGAAGATGATTGGGTAGATGGACCTAATGTAGATATACTCCAACAAGTATTCACTAGCTATGATGAATACCTTCTTGAACAAACTACACAAGAGTGAGCAAACAATGGAACATTTTGTTCCTCATGGAAAACTTTCTCTTCTCTCCTATTTTACAAGATTATAACATGAGTTTAATTGCAGATCTCATCCAGCAGTTCTACCTTCCTCCTTTGGGCGTGAAATTTTTGAAATAGAGCATCCACCATTGAACTAAAGATCAACTAGTGTAGTCACTTCATGTAGTTCTAGTTCCTTGATTGGTGTATCTCAATTTGTGATTGAGAGGGATTAGTGCATAGCTTGCCTATATGTAATTTTGGGCTCCATTTTTTAAAGGTCGACTGATTGAAGAAGGATGAGCCACCTGAAGAGATAGAAGAATAGTGTTGTCATAGTTTGAGGATTTTGTAAGTTTTCAAGCAAGATACTTTGATAAACTCTATTTTACAGCTTTTATGTAAGGATAATTAAATACTTTTAGAATTTTTCAATATAGTTTCATGTTACTTTCAAGTTTAGTGGTTAATGGATGATGCTAATGAATCATAGTCATTCGTATGCTAGTGAATTTTGTGCATAATTATTTCTTATTTGATGCAAATCAATAGAATAATCTAGATCTCAAACTATTTCATTGAATTATCTATGAATGGAATTTATTTATATCTATTGATATGTTAATTTTAACAATCAGTTGGTGATGTGTTTTTTTTTGGAATGAATTTTTTTATGAATGGATATGGTTATTGAATTTTGCACTATGAATGTATGCAATAGTATAGGTCAAGCTATGGATTGCATCATTTTATAGTTTTGGTTACTTGAGAAAACACTCATTGTTAACGTACATGTCTAGATGTGAATAAATTTATATTCATGCTTTACTATTCTAAAGCCTTGTTCTATCTTTTTCTATTTATTTATACCCCCCCCCAAAGAGATTAGTTATAATGATGCGGTTTGTATTCCTTTCTACCAGCAGGCCCCTTGAATATTACAGTTGCATTGGCCATTGAATTACACTAGCACAATTGAGAACCAACTACCCGAACGTTGGAAGATAGGTGGTTTTAGATCAGTTATCTTTTTTAGGAGAAATAGGATATAAATATTTTGTTTAATGTTGTTGTACTATTTTGACCATCAACACATTCCTTTAAAGAAGCACGAGTTGAAATATTCTTCCAATGAAAAAGATACATATTTTTTTGCTAGAGTGGAAAAAGAATTTAGATTTTATATCCTCAATTCTCATTCAACCATTTGTGTCTGATACAATTGTAAAATCTCTTCTCACACAATAGGAAATAGGGATGAATAAAAAGGTGGTGCAGGAGCACCTAGGCTAAACTCCATTTTGTTAATGATCAATTTTGGCTTGTACCTAACCTTAGCCAAGTCAGGGTAATAGTGTGTTTATTTTGAACCTTAGAAGGTCTTGCTTGTGTGTGGAATAGGTGAATTAGTCACTAGGACTAAGGTCACCATAGTTTAATCATTGTTGTTAATGTTGGTTTTAATTAGCCTTAGTAGTTAATTTGAAAGTTGAGCCTTAAATGTGTTCTAAACACATCTTTGTTGTTAGAAGATGCCAAGAGGTAGTTAAGGGAGTTGGATGCTCAGAATCAAGGGGTTAGAGGTCCTAGAAGTTAGGAAGAGGACACAATGATGGGAAGTTGCAAAAAGTTGTTGCAAAGTTGCATGACAACATTTGTCAGGTTGCATGCAACTTAGTTATCTCGGATCCCCTAAAAGTTAGGAGTGTGGGATCGACCAAAATCCATTAAAACTTGGAAAATTGCATCTATGTAAGGTGTGGCTCGAATGCATGGTCAAGGAATTGTTGTTATCAAGTTTTTGGTTGATGGGAATAGAGAGAATTCTGGAATTTATGTGTTTTTCCTGAGTATCTTGAGAAATAGTGATATCAAATGCATTGTATATACTAATTTGGAATTGTATTCATGTTCATAGTGAAGTTTTAAGTCTTTTTCATTCAGTAGTCAAGTTTTTTTGTGCTAAATTAGTGTTTTGAGTTCATAGATTAGGGTCTAGAGGGTTTGTAGTTTATGTTTTGAGCAGTTAGTCTTTTCATGGCTCCCCCATGAAATCTAGCCACGGGAATTTTCTGAGAATGGATGGATTTTTTAGGGGAGCCACTTATTTGTATATACCTAGTAGTAGGAGTCATGTGGAGTCGAGTAGAAATGAGCAAAAATAAACCCTAGGAAAGTTTTGAATACCCGGTTAGAGGTTTGTCAGTCAAGAATTGAAGAGAATAGGCAGGGGTTAGAAGTACAGTATGGAAAAGTACGGTTCTAGGTAGAATTTGGTCATATCTTATCATGCTAGAAAGATTAAGGCTTTTACCAATCCATTTGAAATAGATTTGAATGAGAGATCAAGGAAACCCTAGTAATTAGGCCTATTAGCCCTATTCTCCCTATATTGTAGGAACCCACTGTACGGAGGAGTCAGGGGTCTAAAACCCTGTGAATCTTTTAAAGGTTCCAAAAGGGTGTTTGAAAGTGCAATTTTTTTGTCAGGTTGTTTGGGAAGTTTGAGTAAGAAAAGCAAAAAGGTCACTGGTAAGGGCTACAAGGAATTAGGCCTCTTCAAAGCAAAATCTTGGAATCGGTAAGAACAAATATCTAAGGCCATCCCAGATGGAATCTAATGGATGTGTTTGGCATGTTGTCAATGTTTCTAACACCCCTAAAAGTAGTACAATGTTTTGTGTGATATTGGCACTTAGAGATTTCTAAGTGTAGGAGAGAGCTTTGCAAATTCAAGTGGTGACAGTCCTCTAAGGGGAAGCACAAGGAGTGAGGCTCTTGGAGAAGGGTTGAGATAGGACTTAGCCAATAATATAAGCCTAGTAAGAACCTAGAAAGGGATTAGGTTCTTGGATGAAGATAGTGAAAAGTCTTCTTAATTGATTGTGCAAGTAAACCAAGGAGCACTTACATCATATTGGTATCAGAGCCATTGTTTGATCAGGCTTGTGATTGATGTTGCAACCCACTGAATTAGTAGGAGAGAACACACCAGAGGAAGAAAGAACCATGGTGACTAATGTTGAGTTAGCCAAGAAGGTAGAAGAACAGGAGGAGGACAACCGGCTGCTAAGAGAAAGGTTGTCTCGAATGGAGAAGCTCTTGGATGAAGTCCAAGAAATAGTAGACAAAGTAAAGGATAAAATAGAACTGAAGGAAGAGCAGGAAGCAAAGGAAAAGGAAGAGGACTTGGAGGAGGAAGCTCCAAAACCTGACCCTGTCCTTGCTGAAGAACCCTTCTTGAAGGCATTGCAGGCCTTAAGTGGCAAAGCTTTGGAAGGAGTGCCACTATTTAGTGGACAAATTGACCTTGATTTAGTTGTAGATTGGATTGAAAGCATAGAGAATCACTTTGAATGTGATGGTATAACAAAGGCCCAAAAAGTAAAGGTGGCCAAGTCAAGGTTGAGAGGTGCAGCTCTCACATGGTGGAAATTTGTACAAGCTGAAAGAGAGAAAGAAGGAAAGGGTCCTATAGTTACATGGAGAGGCATGGTAACCAAAATAAGGCAGACCTATCTACCTGATGACTATGAAGTCCAGTTGCATAGGAGGAGACATAATCTTAGGCAAAAAGATATAGATGTCCAAACATACACTGAAGAGTTCCAAAAGTTGTGCCTTAGATCAAAGGTGGTTGAAGATGAAAGCATCAAGCTAGCAAGGTATTTGAAAGGGCTCAAGTGGTCTATTCAAGAAGACATGAGCCTAGTGAACTTCAAAACCATCCGCCAATGTTATCAAATGGCCTTAAAGATAGAGGAGAAAGGAAAAAAGAGGCAACAACAGACCTCCAAAAGTAGAGGTAAAGGGAAAGACAGTAGAGGACAAAGAGGTGGCTATGGTGGAAGGAGTTCAGAACCAAGGGCCCAAGGAGAAGTTAGATACTCTGAGCAGCAAGAAGGAAGCTCTAGTAGAGGTGGTAGAGGAAGATTCTCTAGCTCTAGAGGAAGAAGTTGTGGACAAGGAAGGGGTAGTTACTTTTCTAATATGAAGTGTTACCACTGCAATCAAATGGGACACCTAGCCTATAGATGTCCAAACAAAGGTAGTACTTTTCATCGAGGTGACAAGAGAACCAATCTAGTTCATGATGAGATAACTATAGCAGAGAAACATTCTGAAGTACCATTGAATTCTGAGGAAGGTGAGAACCTCATGATGAGGAGAACTTTGATCAAGGAGCCGGTTAAAGAAGAACCTAGCCAAAGGAGGTTCCTGTTTAGGATAAAGTGTAAGATGATGGGGAAAGTGTGTGGAGTCATCATTGACTCAGGGTCTACTAACAATACTGTGTCACAGGAGACAATCATCAAGCTAAAGTTGACAAGGATACCCCACACAAATCCTTACAAGGTCACATGGCTCAATAAAGGTCAACATGTCTTGGTGAATGAACAAGCATGGGTGGAGTTCTCAATTGGTAGGTACAAGGACAAAGTCTTGTGTGATGTATTACCTATGGATGCATGTCACTTGCTCCTAGGTAGACCATGGCAATTTCATCGCCAAGTTGTGCATGATGGAGCAAAGAACTCTTATACTTTCAAGAAGGATAAGGTAACATTTAGAATTTAGTCTTTGTTAGAAGATACAGAGGTGCAGACAACAGGTCCTAAATTTCTCATGGTTGGTGAAAAAGAGTTCTTAGAAGCCTTGGAAGAAGGAGAAGGAGTTGGCTATGCAGTGATGTTAAGGCCAAGAGAGGAAAGTAATGAGAAAGCAGCTGAAAAGCTAGAGTTAGCAAAGGAAATGTAGAAAATGCTACAGACCTATGAAGGCATTGTGAGTAGTTGGAAACCAATAGCATTACCCCCTAAAAGAGCCATAAGTCATAGGATAGACTTGATACCAGGGGCTACTCTACCAAATAAGGCAGCCTGCAAGATGAATCTTGAACAAAATGAGGAAATAGCTAGGCAGATTCAAGAACTCCTAAATCAAGGTCTTATTAGAAAGAGTATCAGCCCATGTGTAGTACCCATTGTCTTAGCACCTAAAAAGGGAGGAGAATGGAGGCTTTGTATTGATTCAAGGGCCATAAATAAGATAACCATCAGGTATAGATTCCCCATCCCTAGGATTGAAGATCTCATGGATTGTCTAGGTGAAGCTAGGTACTATACCAAGATAGACTTAAAGAGTGGCTATCACCAAATTAGGATACATGAGGGAGATGAGTGGAAAATAGCTTTCAAAACCAATGAGGGTCTCTATGAGTGGCTGGTTATGCCATTTGGACTGTCTAATGCCCCCTCCGCATTCATGAGACTCATGAATGAAATCCTCAAAGACTACATTGGCAAATTTCTAGTGGTGTATCTTGATGATATACTGATTTATAGCAACACAAGAGAAGAGCACCTCAAACAGATAGAGTTGATTTTCAAGAAGCTGCAGGAGGAGAAGTTGATCAATTTGGAAAAGTGTGAATTCATCAAAATAGAGCTAGTGTACCTTGGATTTGTGCTATCAGATGGCAACTTGAAAATGGACAGCAGCAAAGTGGAAGCCATCCTCAATTGGCCTAATCCAAAGATAGCAACAGAGGTAAGAAGTTTTCATGGCCTTGCTCAATACTATAGGAAGTTCATAAGACAATTTAGTGCTATTTGTGCTCCTATGTTGGACACCATTAAAGGAGGAATGAAGACTAAGTTTGTATGGAATGAGCAAGCTAACAAAAGTTTTGAGTTGTTGAAAAAAAAGATAGCTACCCAACCTATTTTGGTGTTACCAAGCTTTGAGAAGCTATTCACTATTGAATGTGATGCAAGCAATGTGGCTATTGGAGTTTTTCTTAGCCAAGAGGGCAAACTAGTGGCTTTTCATTCAGAGAAGTTAAGTGAAGCCAAGAAGAAGTATTCTTCTTATGACCTTGAGATGTATGCATTGGTCCAAGCTCTAAGGAAATGGAGGCACTACTTGCTTCCCAAGGAATTCATAGTGTATTCAGAAAACCAAGCACTTAGTTTCCTGAATTCACAAGAGAAGTTGAGTCACAGACACATGAAATGGGTGGACTACCTGCAAGCTTACACCTTCAATATCAAGCACAAGAAAGGAGTTCTCAACAAGGTGGCAGATGCCTTGAGTAGAAGAGTAATCACCATTCAAGAGATTCAGTTGAAGAGCATGGGAATAGATCATTTCAAGGATCTATATGTAGATGATGAAGATTTTGTAGACATTTATAAGGTATGTGCTGAGTACAAGAATCATGTTCATAGTAAATATGCTGAATATACTTTGCAAAGTGATCTTTTGTTTAAAGGGAATCAGTTATGTGTCCCTAGAGGCTCTATTAGGGAGAATTTGATACAAGAAAAGCATAATGGTGCATTGAGTGGTCACTTTGGGATCACCAAGACTCAAGAACTTGTTCAAAGGTTCTGCTATTGGCCAAGAATGAACCTAGATGTTAGGAGGTATGTGGAGAGTTGTATAGTGTGTCAAAAGGCCAAAGGTACTTCTTCAAATGCAGGCCTATACCAACCACTACCTACCCCTACTAGGCCATGGGAATGCTTGAGTATGGATTTTGTAGTTGGATTACCCAAGACAAGACAGGGCATGGACATTGTTTATGTAGTTGTGGATAGATTCAGCAAAATGGCTCACTTTGTGCCATGTAAAACAACCAATGATGCCAGTCAAATAGCCTCTCTCTTCTTCAAAGAGATAGTAAGGATACATGGATTACCAATCAGCATTGTATCAGACAGAGACACTAAGTTCATGAGCCATTTTTGGAAGACTCTTTGGTAGAGATTGGGCACTAATTTATCTTTTGGATCTGCATACCATCCCCAAACTGATGGTAAAACCAAAGTTGTTAATAGAACTATTGGAAATCTACTAAGGTGCTTGACCAAGGAGTATGGTCAACAATGGGATCAGTTGATTGGGTAAGCTGAATATGCCTATAATGACACTATAAACAGATCAACAGGGAAGAGTCCCTTTGAAATTGTCTATGGATTACATCCTAGAGGATTCTATGAGTTGAGAGACTTAAAGGATGGAGTCAAGGGAAGTGGATATGCTGATGATTTTTCCTATGCAATGCAAGAAATTCATGATACAGTCAGGAAGACATTGGCAGAAAACAATATGAAGCATAAGACCAAGGTGGATGAGCATAGAAGAGAAGTGCAATTCAATGTTGGAGACTTGGTGATGGTACATCTAAACAAGTCTAGGTTGCAAAAAGGAGTCCCTCACAAGTTGCAAATGAAGAGGATAGGTCATTGTCCTATCTTAGAAAAATATGGAAACAATGCTTTTAAAGTGTAGCTACCGGATGACAGTGGATTGTCCCCTGTTTTTAACATTGCAGACCTGGTTCATTACAAAGGACCACCACTAGACATGGATAAAAGTCTCAATGAAGTCATCCAAGATGTGGAAGAGCTCAAACTGCCTTCTACTACAGTCAAACAAGCTGACACAATACTAGATACAAGGGTCTACAAGAAGACTATAACCAAGGAATACAAGGAACATCTGATTAGAAGGCATGGTCAACCTGATGCTGATGCAGTATGGATCAAGGAAATAGAGTTCAAGAAGTTTGGCATTGATCTCAACTTACTCAATCCAAGGGTGGATTGAACTCTTTTGTTTTGGGGAGGATGGTGCAGGAGCACCTAGGCTAAACTCCATTTTGTTAATGATCAATTTTGGCTTGTACCTAACCTTAGCCAAGTCAGGGTAATAGTGTGTTTATTTTGAACCTTAGAAGGTCTTGCTTGTGTGTGGAATGGGTGAATTAGTCACTAGGACTAAGGTCACCATAGTTTAATCATTGTTGTTAATGTTGGTTTTAATTAGCCTTAGTAGTTAATTTGAAGGTTGAGCCTTAAATGTGTTCTAAACACATCTTTGTTGTTAGAAGATGCCAAGAGGTAGTTAAGGGAGTTGGATGCTCAGAATCAAGGGGTTAGAGGTCCTAGAAGTTAGGAAGAGGACACAATGATGGGAAGTTGCAAAAAGTTGTTGCAAAGTTGCATGACAACATTTGTCAGGTTGCATGCAACTTAGTTATCTCGGATCCCCTAAAAGTTAGGAGTGTGGGATCGACCAACATCCCTTAAAACATGGAAAATGGCATCTATGTAAGGTATGGCTCGAATGCATGGTCAGGGAATTGTTGTTATCAAGTTTTTGGTTGATGGGAATAGAGAGAATTCTAGAATTTCTGTGTTTTTCCTAAGTATCTTGAGAAATAGTGATATTAAATGCATTGTATATACTAATTTGGAATTTTATTCATGTTCATAGTGAAGTTTAAAGTCTTTTTCATTTAGTAGTCAAGTTGTTTTCTACTAAATTTGTGTTTTGAGTTCATAGATTAGGGTCTAGAGGGTTTGTAGTTTTTGTTTTGAGCATTTAGTCTTTTCATGGCTCCCCCATGAAATCTAGCCATGAGAATTTCCTAAGAATGGATGGATTTTTTAGGGGAGCCACTTATTTGTATATATCTAGTAGTCGGAGTCATGTGGAGTCGAGTAGCAATGAGCAAAAACAAACCCTAGGCGAGTTTTGAATACCCGGTTAGAGGTTTGTCAGTCAAGAATTGAAGAGAACAGGAAGGGGTTAGAAGTATAGTACATAAAAGTATGGTTCCAGGTAGAATTTACATGCTAGAAAGATTGAGGCTTTTACCAATCCATTTGAAATAGATTTGAATGAGAGATCAAGGAAACCCTAGCAATTAGGCCTATTAGCCCTATTTGCCCTATATTGTAGGAACCCACTGTACGAAGGAGTCAGGGGTCTAAAACCCTATGAATATTTTAAAGGTTCCAAAAGGGTGTCTGAAAGTGCAATTCATTTGCCAGGTTGTTTGGGAAGTTTGAGCAAGAAAAGCAAAAAGGTCACTGGTAAGGGCTACAAGGAATTAGGCCTCTTCAAAGCAAAATCTTGGAATCGGTAAGAACAAAGATCTAAGACCATCCCAGATGGAATCTAATGGATGTGTTTGGCATGTTGTCAATGTTTCTAACACCCTTGCAAGCAGTACAATGTTTTGTATGATATTGGCACTTAGAGATTTCTAAGTGTAGGAGAGAGCTTTGCAAGTTCAAGTGGTGTCAGTCCTCTAAGGGGAAGCACAAGGAGTGAGGCTCTTAGAGAAGAGTTGAGACAGGACTTAGCCAATAATCTAAGCCTAGCAAGAACCTAGAAAGGGATCAGGTTCCTAGATGAAGATAGTGAAAAGTCTTCTTAATTGATTGTGCAAGCAAACCAAGGAGCACTTACATCAAAAGGCCTCATGAATCACCAAGGCACAAGTATATGACATTGATATCAATCCTATGAAGTTTTTTAAAGGAAGAGGTTTATGAAAATTGATTGTGGAGAATGAGTTGATGCATAAGAAGAGGATTTTGAGATGAATATGAGTGGGTAAAATAGTGTGAATCTTTTCAACAATTTAAAGAAAAGGTCAAACTTTATGCTTTTCCATTGAAGTTAGTTGTGATCAAGGAACCATTCCAATAGTGGGGTATTAATTTCATTGGTCCAATTTATCATAATATCAATGTCAACCATACCCATAGTAATATATTGTTTCATGAAATGGGTAGAGGAAATCCTAGTGAAGTAGACATTGTTAGAAGTCGTATGTAATTTTATCAAGGAGAATATTTTTGTGTGATTTAGTGTACCACACAAAATCATGACTAATAATGATGCTAACTTTTCTTCTCATGAAATATCAACCTTTTGTTATAAATATGGTATCATCTTAGCCCATGCATCTAAATACTATCCCCAAGGAAATGGTCAAGTAGAGGTTAGCAATAAGAATCTTATTGCAATCATGCACAAATAGGTTAATGAGAATCAAAAGAATTGGCCATAAAAAGTATATGATGTATTATGGTCTAATAGGACAAAAAAAAGAGGGTTATTGTAATGTATTTGTTTCATTTCATTTTAAGAGTAGAGGCTAAGCTTTCTATCCCATTAGAGCTTTCATATTTACATCTTCAAACTACTTTGGAGGAGTATGAATTCAAGGATATATTACAAAAGAGGATCTTATATCTAACTTAGATGAAAGAAGAGTAGGAACATGTTGTGGATGGAGTCAAAGAGAATTAATCTCGGTTAAATAAAATGTTTGATAAAAGGGCCAAATATAGGCAATTTCAAGTCAACAATCTAGTATTACTATGGGACAAATGTAATGAGAAAAAAGGAGTGCATAAAAAAATTGATTTATTATGGAAAGAACCATTATAGATTAGGAAAGCATGTGGAAATTAGTCATTCTATCTGTCCTACTTGGATGAGACACACTTCCCACCACCTTATAGTGACCAACATTCAAAATTTTATCAATAGTAAACTATTCTTCCCCATCTTTGTAAATAGGTAGTTTAGGAGTTTCTGGTTGTGTTTCTTTTCCAATTTTATGGGTATGTGTTGTGTGGTTTTCTGCATTCCTTTTCTTGATTTAATTTCCTATTCCATTTAAATTTGTGACTCTATTTCCCAATGGATAATGCACTAATCCTTGTGAAAATTTTGGGTTCATCTTGTGTCCTTTGCAATCTTGGTCCCCAATTAGACACAACTATCATCCCCTCATTTTTAACTTGTTCAATTTTTAAAATTGCCATGTTAGACTATCACCTAAGGCATTTTTAGTTGATGTTCCTATGGTGTCATTTGGATCATTCATTTCAAGCATGCTTGAAGGTTGAAATTTTAAAAACCCTATTGTTAGTTAGTTAAACCAAGCCCCATTTTCACAAATCATAAAACTTAAGATATAATCCCTGAGCTCAAATGGTTAGTATAGGTTGATGATGTCAGCTCACATGTACGATGTCAATTTTTTTTTTTTTAATGTATGTTTCCAATTATTCTCAAAGTTGACCTCCTTCATTGGCAAAAATGTGAAAATAATTAATTTATGAAAACTATGTATTTTTGGAAGTATTGGTCCTAGTGAGTGTTCTTTGGGTTTTTTAAGCAATGTGACCATTTTTTTGCAGCAACTGAGTTCCTTGATTAGGAGAATTTAATATTTCAATTTTTTCAACAAAACTTTAGAAATCATTAAAAAAATTGATTTCATTATTCAAAACTAAATTATTGTTTTGGGTTCTCATCATCATAGTGTTTTTATCATCTGAGAAATTTTCAATGTAAAAGGATTTACCAATTGAAAGTTAGGTGTGTTTTGACTTCATCATGTTGAAGAATGGTCAAAGGATTTTCAAAAAAGTATGTAAAACTATTTAAAAACTTTTATGAAGTCTTAAATAATCACAAAGGGAGTTTTCTTGGGAGTTTAAATGTTTTGTTTGGTTTAAGCCAATGTCAAGTGACTTTTGTATGCTATTTCTTCATTAAATTTCATTGCTCACTTTTCACCAAATTCTAACCATTATTCTCACAAAAGTGCTAATCCTAATCTCATTACATACATTTATTAAAGTTCTAACCTCATGCTCACTTTTTTCTCAATTATAACCTACATTGCTCATAGTTCAGTGAATGTTCACATTTTTACAAATTCTAACCTCCTTGCTCACTTTTTCAAAATTTATAACCTCTAAACATTAAAAAGAGGGGAGGAAAAAATAAACTACCCTAACCATCTAGAATGACATAGACAAAGCACATATAATGTTTGACAGAGTGCCTCAATTAGGGTGGAGTCTTAGGAAATAGGTAATTACAGGTTAGGCATGGAGAAAGGATAATCATTTATTTCAAATTTTGTAGTTTCAGTCGCCCTTGTAAGCATGAATGTAGAGTGTGGAAATATATGAAATTCATTGTGAAAATTTTCAAAAAATGCTACAAAGAAATGTGGTTTCCATGGTCAACATGTTTGCAAATTATGGAATTATAAATATGGTGTGAGGACTATTCAACACCATGCTTGCAAAAAATGATGGAATTCCTTAGAAAATTTCAAGAAAATACAATTGAATGGATTAATGACAATTTCATAGCTTTTGGAAGTACTTTCTTCACCTATGGTTTGTAATAGATTTTTAAAAAATAATGGGAATCCATCAAAGCATAGTGGATAGATGAATTTCATGGAATGTTGTAGTCATGATTTACTTGGTAGACTTGCATGCAAAGTGTGGTGACATATAGACATGGTGTGGAAATAGTTTGACACAAATCCCTTAAATGAAATGTAGTTTTATGCAACACAATAATTGTGAGATAGGCATGAAATGGTTTGCTAGAAGGGTTTACCAGATGTAAGGCTAGGCTCTACAACTTTGGTGAATATCCTCTCATGCTTGCACCAATATGGGAGCCTTGAAGTAGTGAATAGATATTGTAGTAATGGAAAAATTATCCCTTTCACTTACTTAATTTGGGAAAAATTGTCATTGAGTTATCTTAATATTTTCCCAGGTTTAGTGTTGTAATGTGTTGTGCACGTTCACATTAATATTAGGCACCTTTATAATAAAATGCACCTAATTTGTACGCTAGATTGATGGTGTTGTAAAGTGTTGTAAAACACTTTCACACTTATCTAGGGTATCATTAATTAATTGTGCTTAATTAGAGTTAATTATCCCCTGTAATTCAAATTTAAGACTTATTTGTAACACCTTCTGAGGATCCATCTCGACACCCAATATTCTAATTATAAAACATTTAATTTGGTAAATTTGATGTCTTAAAAATTGGTGCTAGGACCCATTCACCCTAGGTGGAAAATGGGTCCTCCCTCTATAGGACCCCCCTTTCTTTGCACATTTAACATGAGTTTTTATGCTCTTTCACCCCTCAAATGTAAGGTCCTCAAAACTTTTTCCAGGACCCATTCACCCTAGGTGATGAATGGGTCCTCCCTTAATAAGGACCCCATTTTTTAATTTAATTCTGGTGGGATTTTAATAATTTATTAATTTCTAAATCTAGTATTAGCTTGAATTATTTTAATTTCAAGGTTAATCTCTAGAATTAGTATAAATAGGGGGTTAATTCACATAGTTTCATCATAGGCTTCCAAGAATTAATGCATTATAGCACGTTTGAGTTCACAAGATTTTACAAGAGAAATTCAAATGCATTTCAAGGTAGATTATCAAGGTTTTCTTATAGCAATTCAAGATGCTTTCACCATGACAAAGGCATAAAGCATTCATACATGTTGTTGAGCTAAGATTGTTGATGTAGCATTGAAGATCCATCTTGCAAGCATTGTTTCACATCATATTTGAGATCAAGATCTATGTTCTTCATGGCCACTTCATGTTAGTTTGAAGATTTACATTGCAAGACAATATCAAAGGTATTAATATTGCATGTTTCATGTTTCATGCTTCAATTTCATTATTTCATCATTTGGTTTAATTACCTAAAAGGGGTTTGACCAAGGAAACCCCCTATTCCATAATAAATAATATTTTTCTCCTCTTGAGTGTCAATTTGTAGATTTATAGGTTGAAAATCAAGTGGAGAAAAAGTTTAGAGAAAGGTTTCAGACTTTTAGGAGTAGACAACCGAGGATTTGAGAGTGTAAGAATCAAGTAACAGAACCCAAAATTTAGTTTTCTGAAACCCTAAAAGGACACATTTGACACTAAAGGTGAATGAGTCTTCACTATGGCTTGAAGCAATGAAAACTTGGGATCTGGGAGTGCAAATTGAGAGGAACAAAACCTAGAAGTCAGTTTCAAGAACCCTAATAGGGGCCCATTCACCAATAAAGGCGAATGAGCCCTCTATGACCTAAAAATAAGTTTTCAATAAGGTAAACATCATTTTAAGCTCTAAAAACTTTCCTTTTCATTACTATAACAATTAGGTTTAGCTTTTGACTATTATTTGCATGTTTTGGCCCTCAACATTGAATGAAAACCTAGAAAAATATAGTGGTTTATCATCTTGGTCATTCACCTTGGTGATGAATCCTATTTTTCTATGTTTCATTTTGGTAAACACAATTTTGAACATTCTAAGCTTCTGATTTGGAGTGCACTTACACCCTACATCTTAGTTTTGCAATAGTTTGCATTAGGTTTGCACTAGTTTCATTACATTTAGTATTCTTAAAAATTGCATTAGTTTTCATTCCTATAGGGATTTATATTTGCATTCTTGCATTGTTTAATTATGGAAAAATAAAAAATTGTATTGATTTTGCATAGTGTTTGCATATTAGTGTACTTTTCATCATTCATATTCAAAGACTAAGTCAAAATTATACTTCAAAATGTGTCATATAGGTCATCATTTACCCTTCATTTCACTTGCATTAGGTCATCAAATTCTAAAAATTTATGTCACAAGAGTTGCAGTTTGAAATTGGGCACAAAAGACACAAAATAACTTAAAAGTTTGTAGTTTTCAACATTTTCAAACCCTGATTTATGACCTATTCGCCTTTACTGGAAAATGAGTCCTTGATCAAGCTAAGCCTAAACTTTCTAGGATTTGAAAAGGACTGAAAAAATACTTAGAAGTCAGCAAAAAAATTCCAAAAATAATTAACTAGAACCCATTCACCTTTACTGGCGAATGAGTCTCTATTAGATCATGATCTAACCTTTTTGGGATTTGAAATCTTAGTTCTTTTTTCTACTGTTACTTTCTTATTTCAGGTTTTTGACCTATTTTTTCATTAAATTCATTGCATTTAGATTAAGTTGCTTCATTGAGTGCATTATCAAAATTCAAAATGTCACTTACAACATTTCATTTTTAAGATTGTTACATAGCATAATCAGTCAATTATGATGTTCAAAATTTAAAAATTGTATTGTCCTTTTGCATGTTTTCTCTATAATTATTGCATTTCAAATTTGTAGGAAAATCATTACATCAAGTTTTCATTGCAAAATCTATAGTTATCATATTTCATGTCTTATTTTCAGGTCTTATTGAGTGTTGTAAGTGAACCAAATATTTTTGGGATGTGGGCTCTATTGCACTTCTAGGGTTTTTCACCTAAAAGGAGAGAGGTATCCAAAAACTTTGATGGCTCACTCAAGAATATTCCATTGAGATTCCAATGCAAAGATGATTGAAATCTATATAAGGGTAATTTCCTAGATGCAATTGATTGATAAAAGAGATTGATTACTAATGCAAAACAAATGAAATGAAAAATGTTTGAAAACAAGCTATGATATGCAAAATGAACTAAAAATGCAAAGAAAATATAATATAAATTAATGAGATTAAAGATGTGCACCTAGAAACTAGAAAGTGATGGAGAGGAGCTTTGGAATCCTACAAAAATCACTATTGAAGCCCTCTAGGAATCATATGCCAAGCTAGGCGACTTAGTCCTATTTCTAGGAAATTCTACCATAACAAGTTTTAGACAAAAGGGTACTTAGAACTGTAAAAAGGACTTTTGAGGCCTAATAGTGGGACTCATAAGCCATTGATGGCGACTTAGTCCACTTCAAGATTTTGAGAAATTCAAAAGTGCAATCTGTAGCTCCCAATTTGCACTTCAACTCTTGATAGGTTTGCGGATCTGAAACCACATAATCTTACCTATAGGTGTTCTCCAAGATTCTTTTAGGGATTTTACTACTTTGAATGAATTTGATGATTTCTTCAAAAAATTCTCACCTTGTTCATTGACAAATCTGCACACAAGACCTACAAAACACATGCAAAGAGGGGGAAAAATGGTTAAGGGTTAGTTAATAGGGGTTTGTCGTGGTCAAACCCTAGTCTGGTAATTAAACCCTTGAAAATGAAATTAAATGAAAAGACAATGATGAATGAACAACATGCAATGCTACAACTCACCAAACCCTTGAAGGATAAATCAAAAGATATGCAAGTACAAGCTCAAATGGATGTAGACTTGAAGATGCTTGAAATGCCTAAAATGATGGATAATTGATGGAATGCTTGAGTGAATTAATGAGTGAATTAATGGGTGAATGGGGGTAAAATGAGAGGGAAAACCCTATATTTATACTTGATTATGCAAAATTTAACAAAAATACCACATCAACGGCCAACCTAAGGCCTTAGAAAATAATATCCCACCAGAATTTTGAAATAATTTTAATTTTGGAGCCAAATGGGACTCATTTGCCCCTAGTGGTGAATGGGTCCCACTTTTGAATTTTAAGTGTATGTCAAAAATTAAGAAGTATTAAATGATGTTTAACGAGATTATTCTAAGAAATACACTTAAGTAAGGCCTGTAACTGTACAATGGGACCCATTAACCATAAGAAAGGGTCAAATTATTGATTAAAAGCTCAGAAAACTATGAAATTTTGTTACAACTTTTTGAATTATGGCTTGGTAAGTGATTAAAAGAGGCTATTTAAGTTAAATATATTAATAAGGTCCTAGAAAGTGTGAAAGTGTGTTACAAAACTTCACAACACTTTTACAAGGAATCATAAAGTTATTATTAATTCACAAGAGTCCACGGCCTAATATGAATGTGTTGACCACATTACAACATTAAATCAAGGAAAAATTAGGCCAAAATCCATAAGAAAGACCCAAATGAGCGTGAAAATTCCCAAAGATACATTTTTCTACACTACATTTAGCCCCCACTTTAGTGGGAGGATGAACTTGCCTCAAACTCACACTGAAGTAGCCAAACATGCACATCAAGTTGGATCCAAATGAACCCATGTTGGCAAGATGAGACAACAATAATCAAGAGGGGTGATCAATCCCCCATGATCAAAATCCCATGGAAAACCAAACATAAGCACAAAGGAACACACATGAAAAATGAAACGGAGAGAAGGAAAAATAAAAGGAAAGAGAGTATCAGATCAAGCTTCGATTGTTTGTACATCCTATTCTGGATCAAATCTATGCTATTTGTCTAGAAAACACATACTCATTCTGAGGCAACAAAACTCATGGTTGTTCGCCAGGTGACAAGGCCTAAAAGGTGAGAAACATACATGCATGGCTCATATGCACCCACACACACACAAGTTTCTTTGGGGAAAGTCATTCCTTGGAATGGGCTTCCCTCTCAACCATACCAAAGTTAAATACCTTTCGATAACTTTAATAAGGTGCCACAAAAGAAAATGATTTTTTAAGCTTCATGAGACAAGCAAAACTTCGTATGCTTGGAACTCATGAAAAAATGTGATGGCTCCATAGGCATGCAAGTTATGTTATGTAAGGTGGCCATATAAAATGCAGCATGTAACATGAAAAGAATGTTCAAAGGAGTCTTTCTTATTTTGTGCAAGATATTTAACTTAGGGAACATTTTTCCTAACGTCTCCAAGAGAGGACCAATCAAAGAATAGAAAATTCACTACTTGGGGGATGTAGTGTGTCACATCAAGCCACTAAGAGGAATGTAATATGCTAATATAGTTCACACTCATGAAGGACATTACACTGAATATCATCCACAAAGCAACAAAACACATCATATGAAGTTAGAAGGCTGGACTAAGAACCAAGGAAAAAGGAAAAAAATGCAAAAGAATAATGCTAATGTATGCCCCCACTTTAAAGGAATTGCTACACATTGTACTATGAGAAATTACTTTAAAGTAGCAAATGAAAAATGAAAAGAGAAAGAAGACATGAGAGCCAACTTGGAAAACCCTATTCCAAGTCATATGTTTCCGACTAAGGTTGTGTCATGTGAAGGAAAGGAAAAATATAAGAAAGGGGTTGCCCCCAAAATGAAAACACCAAACACATAAGGGATATATGGATTTGGGTTCAGTATGTTTGCTGTTACAATGTGTATTAGAGAGCTTGGAACTATCATCATGCCCAAAATACATAGAACTAGAACAATAACACAAAGAGTACGAAAACAAAGAAAAAGAAAGAATCATTTGGGTCAACATGAAAGAGACATAGGGTATCTCAATGCTTCATGTCATCTCGAAAATGAAAACAAAATCCAAATGAAAAATAAAAGGTGAAAGAAAAAGGAAAATCTTTTGGGTCAACATGAAGCAGATATGAATGTCTAAATGACTTGTGTCATCCCGAAAAGGAAAAAATAAGAAAAGACAAAAGAACAAGCAAAGAAAAATAAAAAGGCCTTTTGGGTCATCATGAAAGAGACATGAATGCCCTAATTCCTTGCATCATCCCCAAAAGGAAAACACGAGAAAAGACAAAATAAAAGGAAAAAGCAATGTACCACATAGAGAAGAATGAAGGTACAAATAGAGGAATGTCATAAAGAGAGAGAACATAAAAAAAACATCATAGGGGATCACATTACACACATGCAGGCACACAAAAGAAAAAAAAAAAAAAAAAGTGTAAAAGACTTGTAAGGAAAATGTGAGTCAGCCATCAAGCAAGTCATCCACCTCCAAATCATGTTCATGATATGCCAAGGGTCGACAACTGGCCAAAGGTACAAGAGAAAGTGCCAAACTAGGGGAAGCACTAGGTTCATTACTCTATATAGGAGATTTGTCATTTAAGCTCATTGAAGAGGAAAATAATGTGTTCAAATCATTATGCACATCTTTGTCAATTTTAGTGATCTCGTCGTCATCCAAATTAATCACAACAAGAGGAAAAATGATAATGTCCAATGAATAGTGTAACTCTTGTTGTGATTTTTGTATTGGATTGTTTTGTTGTGGTTGGGGAGGAGTTTCATCATGCATTGCTTCTATCAAGTGTGGATTTTGATTTTCTTTATTTAATTCTTCATGTAACTTGCAGGAAAGGGCACAAGATCTATGCCTATGCTCTCTAGCGCCTCTATTTCTTTTGGTTTTGTTATCAATTTTTGTTTGTGAAGGAGCAGGTTGATCAACCATAGGTTGATTGTCTTCCCTAAGGGGAGAAACATAAGGAACCATGGAAGGTTGGTCATCCACTTTCTATTTTTCTTTATAAACTTTTTTTATTTGAGGAGGCATGACAAAGTTGATTTCATTGTCTCTTGGTCTCTAGGACAATGTCAGGGAGGTTTCTGGTGTTGGTTGGTCTTGGTTGTTTGGATCTTATTCAGGTTGAATCATGGTTTCATCTAGGATAGAAGTGTCAGAAGTGGATGGGGACATGTTGCAGAGAGGCAATTCTACTATTTTCTTTGCTTTGAATTTTTGGTAAGCTATGAAAAAGAAGTCTTGTGGTGGCGTTATAGGTTCCATGGGCTTAGGCCAAAAGGATTCTAATGAAAAGTTTCCTTTGGAATACAAGGGGTTAAAGTCGCTATGGTGGACAATGAATATTTCATTTTTAAATGGAAACTTTAAGCATTTGTAGATAATTGAAGTTCTAGCTTCCATCAAGTGAAGCCATGGATGGCCTAGCTGCAAATGAAACTAGTCCAACTGCATGATGATGGAGAATGTGACATCCAATGTTTTTGGTCCTATTTTTAATGGAAGGACGGTCGATCCTATCATAGGGCAAGAAAAATCATTGTTTTTCTTGATCCATGTTTTCGGTTTATCATAGTCATCTTGATAAAGGTCATGTAATACCAAAAATTCCTCGGCGATCATGTTCTATCCATAGGTAGGATCTACTAGTATCCCATTAATGGGCTTGTCATAGATATGGCCGACTATGTAGAGGACCATTGGGTAGATTTTTAATTATATCCTTAGAGGAGAAAGATATATCAAGAGATTTCTTAGGTTGGTACTTACAAGGGATAATGTCTATCACACCTACCATTTCATCGATAGGATCAACATGGGTAACACATGGGATAGGATCATGATGTTCATAATCTGTATCAACATTCATCACATCATTGTTTGTAGCTTCACTAGATTTGACAAATGAAATACTATGTTTAGGAATTGGATTAGTGAAAATTTGTAAGTTTTTATTTGGAGAGGAAACATGCTTATTACCGTGATAATTAACAGCTCCAATGGATAGACAGTCGGAAAATGAGGTCTTGCACAAGATGTTTAAGACATAATGTTTTGTGTCACGTCTATTTTGTCGATGACGATGGAAATAAGCATTGGATTTAAAGTTTGGAGGTAAAGGCTTAGTAGGATTAGGTGCTTTTACATCAAGCAAGGTAATCATTTGTTGTTGTAAAAGTTGGGACATTATGCTATGAAGGGTGTTAGGTAAAGGTGTGAATTGTCTTTTCGGATATCCATAAGTAAAGGATACCATGGTGCTAATAACTACTACTTGGATATTGACAGTTTGAGTTTGTTGTTGAGGGGGATTAAACTGTAAGACCCTTTGTTTTGTTTTCTAAATGGTTGGGAATTATTTTGGTTGGCAGGTTCATATTTCTCAGTTCGGCTAGAATTGGACCTTGTTTCTTGACTACTAACCAAATTGTGATAATCGCAAAGGGCAGTACATAAGTGCATGGAGGGGAATTTCATCATAGTGAGTTTGTCCTGAAGTTTAGTTTGCAATTTTTCTATAAACATCTTTTGAAGGTTTGGGTTATGAATCTTGACATAGATTTTGGGAATAAAGCGATTGATAACACGAGATAAAATCAATAATATTTTCTTCCTTTTTTTGCTTGCATCTCATCAAATCGGCCAAGGTATTCTTGGGAGTCACATGAAATTGTAAATTATTTATAAATGCATCAAAAAGTTCATTAAATGAATTGAATTGTTCAATAAAGATAAAAATCATTCCAAGGTAGTATCTTTTAAAGTCCTAGGAAACAATTTTGCTAATAGTTTATCATCAAGGCAAAAAACACTACATAAGGTAGTGTAGGCATTAACATGGTTAGATGGATCTCCCTTTCCTCCATATTTCTCAAATGTATGTATCTCTACCCCTTGTGGCATCAGTGTTCGCAATATTTTCAAAGACAGTGGGCTACTTTGAACATAATATGTGGGTGGGCCATTTTGATTTTGGTTTATAGTGGAGATTTTCTTTTACATGGATGAAACAATTTGGAAAAGTTGTGTTACAAGAGGATCAGTAGAAGTGGTATTAGGTGGAAGGGAAAGTGGTGATGGGATATATGTACTAGGAGAGGAAATGAATGGAATGCTTATAGGTGGTAGTATGGAAGAAGATAGAACATGTGATGTCACATAGGAGCTAGTGATGCTAGCAGAAATACAAATGGAAGGAATCACATTACTAACTTGATGCATTGTTGTTGTGACTTAAGGAGTGGTATAGGTAGGTATTGATGCTACTATTGAGGGAGAATGAATTTGAGTTCCTCCTTTGCTTACCACATTTTTGTTGATTGGGGAGCACTAGAGGTTGAAGGAAGATGTTTGCCAAAAAATTGAACTATGTTTTTCACAAGGTCAAGGCCTTCATTAATTTCAAGCATACGATGAATGTTTTCTATGGTAGGAATTGCAGTAGTTGAAATATTTTCAAGGCTAACTTGGTGTTGCAAATGTACTATCTTCATGGATTTGAATTATCTTGTCTTGCGGTATAACATTAGGTCTATGTTCAACATGCATAATTCTTGAAGGTAAAGAGTTGCTAAGGCTATTATCCATGCCTTGCATACTATTTTCAATACTAGGAGTGGAAGCTCTAGATAACCCAAGACCGACAATGATTGTGTTATCGCAAGATGACATGAGTCTTTAACTTCTTCTCACTAAGGTATTAGCAATAGGACAGAAAACACTCATGCAAAGGTTACTAAATGTGAGGTGAATGTAAAATGCAATGTAATGCTAATGTAAGTTATTCCTAGGATGTAAATGCACTTTTTATAAGAAATATGATGTTCTAAAGGTAGAATCACCAAAATGAACCAAAGATTTATGGGATGTGGGCTCTCTTACACTTCTAGGGTTTTGCACCTAAAAGGAGAGAGGTATTCAAAAACCTTGATGGCTCACTTAAGAATATTCCCTTGATATTCCAATGCAAATATGACTGAAATCTATCTAAGGGTAATGTCCTAGATGCAATTGATTGATAAAATAAATTGATTACTAATGAAAAACTAATGAAATGCAAAATGTTTGAAAACATGTTGTAATATGCAAAATGAACTAAAAATACAAAAAAACTATAACAAAAATTAATGAGATTAAAGATATGCACCTAGAAACTGGAAAGTGATGGAGAGGAGCTCTAGAGTCATATATAAATCACTATTGAAGCCCACTAGGACTCATACACCAAGCTAGGTGACTCAGTCCTAGTTTAGGGAAATTCTACTAGAACAAGTTTCAGACAAAAGGGTACTCAAAACTGTAAAAACCACTTTTCAAACTAATGATGACTTAGTCCACTTCTATATTTTGAGAAATTCAAAAGTGAAATTTGTAGCTCCCAGTCTGCACTTTAGCTCTTGATAGGTTTCTAGATCCAAAACCATAGAATATGACCTATAGGTGTTCTCCAAGCTTCTTTTAGGGATTTGGCTACTTTGAATGACTTTGATGATTTTTTGACAACTTTTCACACCTTTCTCTTTGAAAAATTTGCACACAAGACCTGTAAAACACATGCAAAGAGGGGGGAAAAGTGTTAAGGGTTAGTGAATAAGGGTTTTCCTTGGTCAAATCCTAGTTCGATAATTAAACACTTGAAAATGAAATTAAATGAAAAGAGAATGATGAATGAACAACATGCAATGCTACAACTCACCAAACCCTTGAAGGAGAAATCTAAAGATATGTAAGTAGAAGCTATAAATGGATGTAGACTTGAAGATGCTTGAAATGCCTAAAATGATTGATAATTGATGGAATGATTGATTGAATTAATGACCGACTTAATGGGTGAATGGGGGTGAAATGAGAGGGAAAACCCTATATTTATACTTGATTATGCAAATTTCTCAAAAATACAACATCAAAAGCCAACCTTAGGTCTTAGAAAATAATATCCTACTAGAATTTTGAAATAATCTTGATTTTTGAGCCAAATGGGACTCATTCACCCCTAGTGGTGAATGGGTCGCACTTAGGAATTTTAAGTGGGTTTCATAAATTAAGATGCATTAAATGATGTTTAATGGGATTATTCTCCAAAATACGCTTAACTAAGGCTTGTAAGTGTACAATGGGGCCAATTAACCATAAGAAATGGTCAAATTATTTATGACAAGCCTATAAAAGCATGAAATTTTGTTACAAAACTTTAAAAAACTTTGAATTAAGGATTCCTAAGTGAAAAAATAAGTTATTTAAGAGAAATATATTAATAAGGTCATATAAAAGTGTGAAAGTGTGCTACAAAACTTCACAACACTTTTACAAGGCATCATAAATTTCTTATTAATTCACAAGGGTCCAAGACCTAATGTGAATGTGTTGACCACATTACAACATTAAATCAAGGAAAAAATAGTTCAACATCCATAAGAAAGACCCAAATAAGCATGAAAATGTCCAAAGATACATTTTTCTACGCTACAATAAGAAAGTTTTGATAAGTGTATATGAATATGAAGTCATTTCCCCTCTCTTTTAGTTCATCATTTATCCCTCTCCTAGTTTCTCTTCTATGAGTGAGGTTAGTTAAGTGAAAGAGAATACAACCTTGGCTAATCATAACAATCATATTCGTTCTTCTCCTAATATCTCTCCTATTTGTGAAGAAGATATTATGGTGTTAGAAGAACTAATCAATGAGATTTTTGAGATCCCTAGTTGTTTCTCCCCTTAACCCTCTTATTAGGAAAGACATTACTAAACAAGAGGGCATAACAATAGGTAATCATGACGATTACATGATATAAAAAGAGACCATTGAAACCTACCTACATTACACATCTCCCATTATCTTCCCCTCTTGTGATACTATTATAAATGATGATGATATGTTGGTCTTAGATAAACAAATATTTAAGATCTTTGACAACCCTCTTTATGTTTCTTTCCCTATCTATCCTATTTTGGAAGAAATTATAGGATATAGGGATGTAACTGTAGATGATCATGATAATCACATTGGTTCTTCTCCTAATATCCTTCCTAGTCATGTAGGAAATAGATTAGCATTAGAAGAAACACTTGAAAGTCATGAAAATATCATTCCCCCCTTTCCTAGTCCTCCTAGCATTTGGGGAGATATATTTCAATGAAAGGATCCAATCATTGAAAAGCATGATTCTAATTTTATCGATACCTCTCCTATTTTTGATGAATACCTTAAAATATCTCCTACCAGGGTAGATATTAAGACACAAGAGAATAAGGATGAAATCATGGACAATCATAACTATGAAATTGGACCTTCTCCTAATATCTCTACTTTTGGTAAAGAAGATACTTTGATGTTAGAATATTGAAGCAACAAGAGTCATGATATTATTAGTTTCCTCTCTTCCCCTAAGGAAGATATTATTGAACAAGATAATTCCATCATTGATAATCAAGACAATCCAACAATTGATAACTCTCTTACTTGTGATGAAGTCATTTTAGAAGAACCAACCTTTAAATTTCATGAACATATAGTTTTTTGTTCTTCTAAAAAATACTCTCCTAGGGAGGATATCATGGTGGAAAAAAATGAAAAAAATAGTGGCGTGACTTCCTTATATGATGGTAAAGAGATGATACTAGATTCCCCTTCATTAGAAAGAAAAACTAAAAATGATGAGGTTATGAATGCACAAGTTTCCATTAGAACCCCATTGATTATTGGACCTCCTACATACCCTATGGGACATCCTAAGAATCCTCTAATTATTTACCCACCCTCACAATGACCACAAACTCAAAATAAACATGTCCCCATCCTTGAACCACCTAATAATAATATTTTGAAGCAGTCAAATTATAACAGTGTTGCTCATACATATAACACTAGAAACAATCCACAACCAAAATAAACACCTTCAACATCCCTCCCATTTAATAACCCTATCTTTCCTAGTCCTCCTCATTTTCCTTTACAAAGTAGAAAGGAGAATAATATTCTTGAACAACTAAAGAATACTCCCACTAAGATATCCCTATGGGAACTTCTTCAAACATTACCCAGGTATCATAGCATGCTTCAAATGGCCTTGTAACAAGCTATGATTCCTCCTAACACTAGTTCAAATGATGTGGCAATGCTAGTTCAAGGAATGAAAGACATGAACTTAGATATTTTTTTCACCAGAGTGAGTTTCCTTAGAAATTCAGAAAAACCATGAAGTCTTTAATATAATAGTCTAGGTCAATTGAATTGTGATAAAATAAACCTTTATTCACAATTTTTCAACCCTAAATGTGTGTAGTTTTAGCCTTTTGGAAAGGATAAAAATGAGTAAAAGTGATATTAAACCTGATTCCTTATATATTTACGGATTTGATAACATAGGAAAACAACTACTCAGAGTCATCACATTACTATCTGAGTGGGGAAAGTGACATTACAAACTCCAATCCATGTTATGCTTGAAGATATTTCTTATAATCTCCTTTTAGGAAGACCTTGGATTGATGAAATAAATAGTGTGCCTTCTACTTTGCATCATGTCATGTAGTATGTCTCTAACAAAAAATTCTACACACTAAAATCTGATCTTGAACATGAAAGTTGCTTGATGGCCTAGAGAGAAGGACGAGATCCTTTAGAAGCACCAAAATATGGTACACCACAAGAGGTTGTGAATGAAGAACAAGAACATGAAATGGACATTTATGAACTTACTAAGTTTTTGGAAGATGATTGGGTTCCTTGGATTTCACACCAACATTCATGGGAGAATATAAGATCACAACCAAAGACACTAAAAATAAAAAGAAACCAATGGTAATGTTAACAAAAAATTTAAAGGAAATCTCATAATCTACTAACTCATTTACTTTAGAAGAATACACAAGCTATACAAAAAATTTTGATGAGATAGATTATCAACAACCACTGAATCTGAACTTATGAGACAACTTGGTTATAGTGGAAAAGGATGTGGTGCTAGAGAACATGGTATCGACATCCCTATAGAGCCTAACATGCAAGAAACAACTTATGGTTTTGGTTATTATCCTTTGATAGAAATAAAAGCATCATAAAATCCTTCACTTTATACCAACACTCTTATAAAGGATTCTTCTATGCCAAATTTAACATTAGTTCATCTTGAATTGATAGAAACTAGTGGTCTTGGTTATTGTCCTTCAAAAGAAACAAAAGAAACAAATAATTCCTCACTTAACATTAATCTCATCACACAAAACACTTATTATTCAAATTTGATAGATTTTACACCCTTTGATAAAGGAGAGTACAAAATCTTGCAATCTAAAGAGTCTTGTGTAAGTATGACATCTTGTACTAAGTAAGAGATATCTTTTTCACAAAACAAAGGAACATCTAATCAAGAGAGTATTTTTTTGAGACTGCTCCAAGATTTTTTGATATCTGTCCCTCCAAGAACATGAAGGAAACTTTATTAAAAAAGTTCATTTTATGCTTATCATAGATCTCATGTCATTCTACTAATGGATGTAAGACTTTGGGTAACAAAATTCAACATCTTCAGGATTGTAGTGCTCTTCCTTGTGTTGAAGCATGTAGTTCCTCTAATTGATACCGATTTTCATGTTTCCAATCATCCATCCTCAGCTCACCCTTGTCATGAACTCAGTGGGAGCAAGGGGTTAGGTAGCTTTTTCCTCATATGTCATTTTTTGATTGTCTCTTTTGGCTAGTTGACCACCTTCCATGTATATGTAAGAGCAAACTTGGGATGTGGACGACAAGCCTTAAGTTCACTCACATGTCAAATAATTTTCTTTCTAGGTTTAGAATTTTATTTTTTTGGTAAACCCTTCCCTCCTATTTCATGGCATAGATTTATTTTACAAACATATGACTTGGCATAGGGTTTTCTAAGGAAAGCTCTCATGTCTTAGGAAAAAATATTGGCTACTTTAAAGAAATTTCTCATAGTTATGGTGTAGCAACCACTTTAATGTGGGGACATACATCGATGACATATTTTAGTATATTTGATGGCATGATTTTCTTTTTTCTTATGATGTGTCCTTTTCTTGGTGGTGTCATTGGGTGTGATGTCCTCCAAGACTATGATATTTCTAAGCATACGATCTCCCTTCATGTCATGATGCAAGTGAGGCATCTCATAACTAGTGATCTGATATCCATTACTTGTCCTCTCTTGGAGACATTAGGCATAATGTTCCCCAAGAAGAAGACCCTACATGAACAAACAAAAATCCCCTTTAAAAAAAAATTATGTACATTCAAAAGCATTTACAAAAATCATAGTAGTGTGGTGCCTTATCAAAGTTGTCAAGAGGATAACTTTGGTATGGTATGAGAGGCTAATATGATTCTCTCATTTTCCACCTCATTGGTACAACTCACCTAGTGGACAAACTGAGGTATCACTACCCTAGAGTGAGCATACATATTTGGGATAACTCACTTAGTGGAAAAATTGAGGTTCTACTACCCCAGAGTGAGTAGCATACATTACAAAAAACAACCCTTTTCCACATTGCCTTCGAACGGTTGTGCTTGGTCCTTTTATTTTTTTATTTTTATTTTGGCCTTTGACAGTGTATGATTATGTATCTTTTTTATTGTTGCATACTTAAGTGTCCTGAATTTCTACTTTAGTGTGAGCTTGACATGGGGTCATCCTCTCACTAAAGTGGGGGAAAAATGTAGTAACTGAAAAAGTATCCCTTTTCCTTACTTAATTTGGGAAAATTTGTCATTGAATTAATTTAATTTTTCCCTAGGTTTAGTGTTTTAATGTGTTATACACATTCACATTAATATTGGGCCCCTTTTTAATAAAATTCGCCTAATTTGTACTCTATTTATGGTGTTGTAAAGTGTTGTAACACACTTTCACACTTATCTAGGGTCTCATTAATTAATTATGGTTAATTAGAGTTAATTATCCCCTTTAATTCAAATTTAAGCCTTATTTGTGACACTTACCAAGGATCGATCCCAACACCCAATATTCTAATTGTAAAATATTTAATTTGGAAAATTTTAGGTACTAGAAATTGGTGCTAGGACACATTCACCCTAGGTGTTGAATGGGTCCTCCCTCTATTGGACCCCACTTTATTTGCACATTTGACATGGGTTTTTTTATGTTCTTTCACCCCTCAAAGGCATGGTCTTGGAAATTTGTGTCAGAACCCATTTTCCCTAGGTGGTGAATGGGTCCTCCCTTAATAAGGACACCCTTCTTGAATTTAATTCTAGTGGGATTTTAATAATATTCATTTCCAGATGTGGTGTCAGATTGAATTATTTGAATTTCAGGGTTAATCTCTAGAATTAGTATAAATAAGGGGTCATTTCACATAGTTTCATCCTAGACTTCCAAGAATTCATGCATTATAGAAATTTTGAGTTCACAAGAGTTTACAAGAGAAATTCAAAGGAATTTCAAGGTAGATTATCAAGTTTTTATTATAGAAATTCAAGATCCTTTCATCATGACAAAGGCATAAAGAATTCATGCATGTTGTTGAGCTAAGACTTTTGATGTAGCATTGAAGATCCATCTTGTAAGTATTTGTTTCACATCATATTTGAGATCAAGATCTACATTCTTCATGTCCACTTCATGTTAGTTTGTTGATTTACATTACAAGACAACATCCAAGGTATCAACATTGCAAGTTTCATGTTTCATGCTTCAATTTCATTATTTAATCATTTGTTTTAATTACCTAAAAGGGGTTTGACCAAGGAAAACCCCTATTCCCTAACAAACAACATTTTTATCCTCTTGAGTGTGTATTTGCAGAATTATATGTTGAAGATCAAGTGGAGAAGAAGTTTAGAGAAAAATTGTCAAAGTTGAAGAGTTGAAAAGTTGTCATTCATACTACAAGAACAAAGAAAGAAGGCTAAAAAATTGGTTTCAGACTTTCAAGAGCTAACTGTGATAGGGAAAAAATACTTGTTAGAAAATGAACAACAAAAAAAAAGAGAACAAATAACAACTAAAAACACCCTACACCTCAAGATTAGCCTAATGATTAACTTAATTAAGAAAAATGAAAGATTTCACCTTGTTGAGTTGTCCATTGGTTGGCCCTTCGATCTTCGATGTTGTATGCTCCTTGGATGGCAAGAGATGAAAGCTATGAGATGAGATGATGATGGAAAGATGAGTGAAAATGGATGCAACTATGAAAATATGGCTAAGTATGGCTCAAGGAAAATTTTTGCAAGAGTTTGGCTAGCATGAATGATCTCCAAAATGAGAGAAAAGAGGGGGTATTTATAGAGATTTTGGAATTCTCTTGGGAAATGGACAATTGAGATTGAGCCACCAAGATCAAGATGTAGGGCTAACATGAGTTGAGAAATCACAAGCCCTCACATCTTGAAATGTGGCATGTGAAGTGGCTTGAAAAGGATGATGTGTAAGTGACGTGGAAAGAGAGAGATTAGAGGCCAACTTGCAAAAGTTAGAGGCTGTGACACATCCTATCAAGGATTAGGCATGTGCACATCCCTAATAATGATATTAGAAGATGGATTAGGATTAGGTAAAAATGATGGAGGATGTGACATATGAGGAATTAAATAAATGTCATATTTATTTAATTCATTTGATGAAAAGGAGGATTGAAGAGATAGGGTATTTATTTATTAATTAAATACCTTAGGGATTTGGCAGAATTAAGGATAGTAATTAAATAATAGTGATATTATTTAATTAATGCAAATAAGGGAAAACTTAGACGAAAGGGGATAAATTTGGATAAATTAAGTGTCCAAATTTAGGTGTCTACATTTTTCCCCTCTTTGAGATGGTGTTATGAAGTAGCATCATTTCAAATAATATTAAAACATAGAACCTAGAAGAAGATGGTTAAATTGGGAAAGATGCCCTAGTCATTGAAAGGAGCAACTAGGAAGGGGAAAAAAATGATGAAAATTAGGGATGGATGCCCCCTCGAGAGGACATGTGGGTTCAAGAGAACATGGGTGTACTCTCAAAATGGAGGAGATGATGCAAGGGGTATATGAGGAAGATGATGCAAAGTGATGAGTAGGTGGCAAGAGATTGGGAGGGGAGAGTGATGAAGGATGAAAGGATGGGGGGATTTTGATAGATGAAATGCAATCCAAATGAAATTTTCCATCTTTAGGAGCACTGAGTTTTAATATAGCAGAAGACATGACACACCAAGGTATAGAGTACCAAGGAAAATTAGTGTCTACTACATGAAACAAACACATCAAACAAGAAGGCCATCCTAACACCCCAAAGTTGCGATGACCTTGGTTGGGCCAGGTATTGGGATAACCAAAAGCACACAATGATGCCCTAGCATAACACAAGACCTCAAGGATCTTGGTGGGTACTACGTGGGACAACCGAGAATACAACAACAAAGAAAAGATCGAGATATGCCCCTATGTTGACTAGTCAAAGCACACCATGATATGATGGATCAAGGTGACCAAGACAAGTGATGATAGGGAGCTCAAATGATAAACAAAAGCCAAAAGAATCAAAAGATCGCAATCAATTTCAAACGTCCTTTGCCATAGGATCAAGGGGATGGATGGGATTGATGAGGTTTGTTAGGAAGGATGCATCCTATTGGGACCCATGATGGATACGAAATTAAAAGATCAATATGACACAAGATATTCAGAACTGATTGGATCTGAGGATACAAGTGGATCTCGTTTGTTAAGAACCAGTTAGATAAGGGCATAGCTTGATGACATGACACAAGAGACATGACACAAGACTGACACATCCTAAAGACCTAGGGAGGTGATCAAAGATTAGCATTGCCTATGTGAAAGTGTAGAGCCCTTATAGTTTGATAAAAGGATGACGACAAACCATGGATAAAATTGGAAAGAGGACGATGGAGACTTTGATGGATGACATGATGGGAAAAGAAGAAAGACCGATGATAGACAATAAAGGATCCCTGGGGGTAGATCAAATTATCGACCTTGCCTACGTGAGCACCAGGGTGACATAGATCGACAAAAGGAAAAAGGAAAACAATGGATAAAGATGATGATATCACCATGACAAGCAGATAAAAAAGATGGGACCAATACGATGAGACAAGATAGACCTATCAGATTGGATAGGACAATGGTGATCATGAAGCTCAGGGATGGGATAGTTATCCAAATCATCAAAACATGAATTGTGAGGATGAAAAGACAGATAGATGAATGATGAGAATTGAAACGATGTGCAAAAAAAGCCAAATATAGATGGCATTAGATTGTGTGGGGAGTAGCCTATAGCTAGAGACCAATGACAAGGGATTATAAGATGGGATGAGGAGAAGGAGATGAGAATTGGGAGATGAAAAGGATTGGTTGGATTAATGGATTGGAAGATAAGGATTTGGATGAGGAAAAGGTAACCAAATGGATAGATGAAAAGGGATGCTATGATGGAAGGATATGAAAATAAGGATGGGGAGATGGATATAATGATAAGGAGATGAGTATAGGGAAATGGAAGGGATTACTTTGATGAAATGAATGATGTCTCCAAGGACTATATCACAAAGGAAGATAGATGCCCCCACTCTATATATGTCATGTGCGAGGAGGCATGAAGGATGAAATAAAGAAGGATAGGAAAATAAAGGAGTGGGATGGATGAAGATATGATGCATGGATAAGGAAGGGAGATTGAAGGTAGCATGATGGGTGGATAAGGAAGGTAGACGAGTGTAAATGAGGATTAGGATAGTGTGTGGATGAGGGGAATGTATGCTAAGAGGTGGCCAAAGAATTTTTAGATGTTTTCCCCTATCATTATCAAGACTACAAGGAGGATGGAGGGATTGGGATAAATGAGATATGCCAAGCAGGATGTGTAAGATAGGTAGGATGGAGGGGATGAATGAAAAGGATGTATAGGAGGAAGATGGGTTCATAGATGGAAGCATAGCGGATGGAGGGAATGTATATCAAGAAGCTGCCCCCAAGTGCAAAGGGGGATTTACGCATGATGCTTGTTTTCCAGGTTTTCATCATGGTACTTATCCAAGGCAGTTGTTTGCCAAGTTTTCACCATTGGACAAATTATTTCTCTTTACTCTTTTATTTATTTTTTCTGATTTTTAATTTTTTTTAGATTTTCTTGACTTTTTGGATAGCATGTAGAAGGAAATGGATAAGGATAGGGAGGAAAATAAGTGGATTTAGAAGAAATGCAATAAGGAGATGGATGAAGGACTCAGGCATCAAGTTCTATTCAAGGTTTCAAGAGCCCATATTCAAAGTGACTATTGGACATTAGTACAATCTTATTAGGATAAATGGATTATGAAAGAGGATGAATTAGAGGGATTTGATGGGAAGATATGAAGGATAATGGACGGGATGTTGGAAAGTGTATGGATGGAATGATGGGGTGGATGGGTGGTTGGTAGATGTGTTCAAGACCAACATTGGCACATGTGGTGGTGGATGTGAAAAGATAAGAGGATGAATGGATGGAGAATGCATGAATAATGGAGGAGATGGGATAGTGAATATTGGGACATAAGGACCCAAAATAGACTTAGGAGATAAAATGGGGGTATGGGTAGCTTTTGGATTAGCAACTTTGGATGTTACAAATTTTATTTTTGAAGGTATTGCATCTTTTTTCTTTGGGATCCACATGGTTTTGATTTTTGTTTGGTGGGCCTTTGTGGCCTATGGAGTTACTTTGGATTTTGGATTTTCTTTTTCTTTTCTTCAACATGTCATTTAGAGGGGACATGGGGAGCTTGAGGTTCATGTGGATCTTTAGATTTAGGCATTTTTGCTTTGGCATCCAAAGTAAGAGGACATGTCGTTAGATTTAGGCATTTTTTCTTTGGCATCCAAAGTGCTTTTACTAGCAATGGGATGGGTGTGAGGAGATGGATGATGTGAAGCAATGGAGGTAGGATTATGAGGATTACGTGTAGATGGAGAATGTGTAGGTATGTACCTTTGTTGATCCTAATTAGGGGACATGTGAGAGGGATGTTTATGATGGATGACATGGATAGGTGTTGCATGGATGAAAGGATGAGATGGAGGAGGTGATTTTGGGATATACAGACCCAAAGAAGATGGAGTGGGTGGAGGGACATAAGAACCCAAGATGGATGGAGTAGATAAAGGATGGGAGATGGTGGATGGAGGAACATAAGGACCCAAAATGGATGGACCAAAGGAAGGAGGAATGTGGATGGTTGTTTTGAGGTGATACGATAGAGGAGGAGGGATGGAAGAATATGATCTGATGGAGTGATGGGAAGAGCCAACATTTCTTTTGGAAAAGGATCATTGGGGACATCTAGAGGTTGTACCAACATCTTTATATTGTGAGTCTTGGGAAATAGATCCAATACCTTGCATGCAGATTTGTTCTTTGACTTAGATGGGCTCTAAAATGCATTGCTCATGAAGGCCTAGACCTTTTCCTTGTTAGTTCATTTTCTTGAGCATGTGATCCATGATAGGATTTGTGTTATTCTGAAAACATGATGCGAGTCCATTATTAGGTGGAGGATGATGGGTGGTATATACACTATATTTTTCTTCTGGGAAGAGGCCACCATGGAAGAATGTGAGAGTACCAAGGGGATATGTAAGCAATGTGGGGATAGTAGTTTTAGGCAATGATGGGGGATCATGTGAGGGAGATGATGTGATAGAAACATTTGGATGGGCGGTATCATGAGAGAGATTAGGGGATATGATAAGATTTATATTTGTAGTAGTGGGCTCATGCGATGAAGATCGAGATGGAGCGATGGAATCTTGAATGACAAGGGGCTCATGGAATGGAATGGATAGAGGATTGTGATCTTGTGGTGGACTAGATGGGATGTTAGGATCTTGATTTGGAGAAGGGGATAAGTTTGCATGCTTTGGATCAGGCTCTTGGCATGACTCATCATGTGTGGGATGCATGATAATGTTGTCTTGGTGGGACTCTTCAAGTGGGGAATATGGAGGGAGGGAGGATTCAAAACATTCATGGGAATGGATTTTAGTGACACTAGGAGTGGAAGAAGTGGATTGGATTAGGGTTACATCGATGGGTTTGACAGCTCTCAGAGTAAGAGGTGGGTGTTCAATGGATTCGGTAGATGTGATGGTAGGAGATGGGGGCTTAGTGGATTCAGAGGATGTGATGATTTCGATGGTTTGAGTGGTGCTAGGGGTGGTATAATCAATGATAGGTGTTAGGTGGAGCAGGGTCTCATCACTAATGAATGTGGATGATGTGTTGGGATGGCATGATTATATGACTTCAAGGTGTGGAGTGGGAGATATCTTCTTTGTTATAAGTCCTTGGAGAACTTTTGGGGTGATAAAATTGAATATTCTAGCCTGAGATGGCATGGTAGGAGTGGATGAGGTATTCTAGATTAGTAGGGGATTAGGATTAGGGATTGGGGAACTAGGATTAGATGGGGGAATGGGATTGGATGTAGGACTGGGAATAGATGGGGGATTAAGATTAGATGAAGGGTTAAGATAGGGATACTAGAATGGTGAATTAGTACATGAGGATGCGGGTGGTGGATTGTAGTAAGGGTATTGGGATGGTCGATTAGGGTGGGAAGATTGAGGTGGCGGATTGAGATAGGGAAATGTGGATGTCAGATTAGGATAAGAAGATGTGGATGTTAGATTAGGATAGGTTGGTGTGAATGTAGGATTAAGGTGAGCAAACTGGTATGGAAAATTAGGGTAGTGGGTATATGTGGATGAAGGATTAAGATAGGAGGATGTGGATGGGGGATTAAGATAGGGGTATTGTGATGGTAGACTAGGATAAGAGGATACAGGTGTTGGATAAGAGGATGATGTAGATGAAGGATATGATGGATGTGATGGATATCCCTTGTCAAAGGCATCATAAGGAGCATGATTAGGCATGGTTGAAGACATAATAGGATAACTCAAAGGGGTGATTAGATTTTGGAAAGCGTGTGGAGAAATCTTACTAGCAATGATAGTGTCAAGGGGATCTATGTCACATTCTTCTTGATCGATAAGACTTTTGTTATTGTTGTCAACATAATTAGGGTTTCCCTTGACCACTATTCATGGAGGATAAGGATTCATGATGGTGAAATGATAAAGAGGATGGATAAAAGATTTTGGATGGGAACAAACTAAAGCTCAAATAAGGATTTAGGTCAAGCTCAGAACAGGATTGGACTAAAGCTCGGATTAGGATGATTGGATGATGTGATGGGATTGATTCTAATGATAAAATTTAATTATCAAAGGATGATTATGACACCAAATCTGCTTCGAGATGGAAGTAGATTGATTGGGTCAAAGGTGATTGGATAGGGATACAATTGGATTGGATAAGATCAATCGATGATTGATAAGAACAAATGATGGATTGGATAGG
The DNA here is from genome assembly GCA_007258455.2 of Sequoia sempervirens. Lineage (NCBI taxonomy): Eukaryota > Viridiplantae > Streptophyta > Pinopsida > Cupressales > Cupressaceae > Sequoia > Sequoia sempervirens. The sequence continues at coordinate 115,563,802 of VDFB02058242.1, read as the reverse complement.
ATGATGGAAGGGATTCTAAACCTCGTTTAGAGATTACCCTAGGTGACTCAGGATATTGATTGATTGGATTAAAGGATAAAAGGATGATTGCGGCACCAAATCCACTTTGATATTGAAAATGGATTGATTGGGCCGATGATAATGATTAACTTAGGACAAATGAAAATCCTATGTGGATGTCAATGATGAGGATTAGATCAGACACTTAGGTCAATTTGGATAATAACCCAAGATGAAGTTTAGAGGATTTGAATGGGGAAAATGATGATTTGATCAGAGAAATAGATGATAAAAATGGATGAATGAATACTCAAAAAAAAGTGATTAAGGGTATCTGCAGGATCATGGTATGCCAAAAAGTGGCAATATTTGTAGGGTATGTGGCTGACGACTTTTTTTTCACCCAAAATTAATGAAACGAAAAGGGTTTTTAGAGGAGATTCTCAGCTTTCCAAAAATATAAATTATGATTTAATTTGAATTTAATAAATAATTATTATTCATTTTCTATTAGGAATTACGACTAAAGTCCCGATCGATAGGCTGATTGAAAAACATCTATAACTTTCAAACAATATATTTTTGAATCCAAAACATGCATCATTTATGCTTTTACATACTATTGATTAAAAAAAGAAAAATTAAATTTCATGAATTTTTGACCAAGTTAAGGTGGTCCATGACGAAGTTTTATATTTTCTAAAAGTTGTAAAAAAATTAATTAATTATTTACTTGGGAAAAAATTTAAAAAAATATGCATCACATCCGGACATGAGTCCTCTACTTATATATAAAATCTTACAAAAAATATTATCATTTTATTATGGTTCTAATTAGAGACACCTACTTCTTATTTTTCCCCGAAATTTAAGTACTATGCATTGAAATTTCAAATTTTCACCAAATAGATTTTATTTATTTTTAAATAAACCTAGTATTTTAGAAACTACATTCAATTTTCTACAAATTCTATTCTTACATATTTTTGAAATAATATAGATAACTTATTCAAATATTTACGTCAAGTTGCCTAACACTGATTTTTCTAAATTTTTTGCCACTTAAGGGCCTGTTTGGCATACCATGATCCTGCACATGCCCTTAATTAGGATTGTTGAATGAGAGCTCAAAATGATTGAAGGAGGTTTGAAATGGATGGATTTTTTACTCAGAATGAGTAAACGGATGATCGAAATGACAAAACAAGAGTTCAAAATGATGAAAGGAGGTTTGAAATGGATGAAAATTTACTTAGAATAAGTAAATGAATGATTAGAATGATAGAAAGAGAATTCAAAATGATGAAAGGAGGTTTGAAATGGATGAACATTTACTCAGAACGAGTAAACGAATGACCGATATGGTAGGATGAAAATAAGGAATGGATGGATGAAAGGTCAAAACGAGTGGAAGATTACTTGAAATGAGTAAATGAATGATCAAGAGAGATGAAAAACTACTTGAAATGAATAAACAACTACTAGGAACAAATGAATGAATCTCAAAACAAGAATACAAAAGCTCGGAATGAATGGTAGATTACTCAGAACAAGTAGATGATTGATCGAAATAGGTGAATAAGAGCTCTAAATGATAAAAGAAGATTCAGAATGGATGGGCATTTACTTGGAATGAGTGAACGGATGATTAGAATGGATGAATAGGAAAACAATGAAGAACATGGAGGGAGGGATCTTTAAGATTTGTTTTGATATCCAAAGATCTTGACTATAGATGGACTAAAGCTCAGATTAGGGTTTTGGTTAAGATTAGATTGGGATTAGATTAAAGCTTAGATTAGGATTGTATTGAAGCTTAGAATGATTGGAGGATGTGATGGGATTGATTCAACACCAAGTTTTGAGGTTTAAAGGACGTAAGGTGTTGACAATCAATTTTTTCCAGACTTGGCAATTTTCAAAAATTGTCAAATTTTTTCCATTTTAGGAAACTTCATGGACATACTTTTGAGAGTCCAATTTTTTCCCAAAAAATACCCAAAACTAAGATAGGATGAATTTCCAGCTAACATCCCAAACCTGAGACATGCATTCTGAGTTATTAACGAAAATGATTTTTCAAAAACTAAAAATAAACACTAATTTGCGGGTCAAACTACAATAGTGGTCTACAAATTTAATGAGGAAGGAAATTTCATTTTTCTTCCTTTCCAAAAACTCAAGGGGTTTGGTCAAACTCAATGGTTTGGTCAAACCACCTTATATGTTCGACCAAACATATATGTTTAGTCGAACCATTGGTTCGACTGAACCCCCAAACCCTAAACAAAAAAATAATATTTTAAGGGGTTCAGTCGAACAAGGGTTTGACCGAACCCCCTAAAATAAGACATTAAAAAAAACATGAAATTTTCACAATCATTTTCACTTTTTTCTGCTTTCCCTATGCTTGTGCGTGCGACAAACGACGAACGTGATCTGCAAACGGCGAACAAACTCGACTTCATCTCTCAGGCGAACACAAACTCAACTTCATCTCTCCAAAGTTCATCAACCCAACTTGCATATCGAGCACCAGGTTTTGCAAATTTGAATTTCGTAGAGTTCAAAATGCATTTGTTTGTTAAATTTTGAAACCCTAAATGCAAAAATTTTCAAATTTGTTGAATTGAAACTGCATTTGTTTGAAAGTTTCTAAAGCCTTTTCAACATACACTATTTCTATGATACGTTTCTACTCTATCAAAAAATTAACATGCCCTATCTATGCTTCCACATTTTGCAAACATTTCTACAAGGGCACCTCCAATTTATTTGAGGCATTATATCAATCAGTTCATTAACAAATTTATTTGAGGCATTATATCAAACAGTTCATGGTAATTTTTGATGAAGTATGATAGAAATAGTGCTTCCATTGTATGCACCCTATATCAAACAATTAATTAACAAATTTATTTGAGGCATTATATCAAATAGTTCATGGTAATTTTGGATGGAGTATGATAGAAATAGTGTTTGCTGGAAATATGTGCCTCAAACATCACAAGTTGAAACCTCCATTAGAGAAAAATCGGTATGACATCTATCAGGTCTGGCCAACTAGTAGATTGGTAGCATTCTATTTTGAACAGGTCATTGTGGCCTTACATAAGTCTTGTCGAACGCTTATTCTTTGGAGCCTTCGCTGTGACATAGTGTATTCGCTATGACCTCTTATCGCATGGAGATCTTTGGCCGAAAGGCCATTCAATCATGTATCGGGGAGACTCATGGCAACCATGGTCTTCAGGATAACACGGCGGCTCAGTGAGGAGTCCCAGCAAACAATGAAGGTCATGCCGACAGGGACATGTTGCGACTAAAAAAACTGATGTTTTTACATATGTTTTCACTCATAAATTTCCAAATTTGGTCCTACCGTATGCATATTTCACCCATATTTTTCCATATTGTCCCATTGAATCCTTTGGGTCATGCATATTTTACATTCTGGTTCATATTGGCATGAGAATACCTATATCTCCCTGACCCATTGTATGTTTTTTGCTAACGTAAGTCTATGTTGCCCATCGACAAGACTTATTATTTGTCATGGCGATTGGTTTTCGCTTATAGGCATCGTTCGGCAGGAGTTGCAGCATCGGCATATAGTCATAGCAATTTTTTTGGGTCTTGCCAACAAACGCATTATGGATTCTCTTCGGCCAGACTTGGTGGTATCGGCATCACATCTTGGCGATTATCTTTTGTCTTGGCGACTGGCATGTGGAGAGTTCTATCAGCGTATGTTTTAGCTATCAGGGTAGTATCTCACCGAATTCTGTATGTCTCCCTAACTATGCTTGTGGTGGTTCATCAGCAAAGGCATGTGTTTGTGGCAGGAGGTCATAGCAAAAGGGTCAGGTCTTGCTGACAAGTATAACAAATGACTTTTGGTGGGAGATATTTCTTTCATTGTAAGGTCTTGGCGAGTGACCTTTAGTCTCGCTAACCTTACATGTGGATTTCTTCGTGTGGCTTTCAGTGTAGGTGTGGTTTTCTCCTGGCGATCAAAAGTTATCTCGAGGTGACTTTTGGTAAAGCATGGTGCATTCTATATGAGGTCCCCCCGACATTGTTTTGTCTTTCCAACAACTTGATGAGTATTCTCTTCGGTGAGAAAATCTAATGGTCTTGCTGAATGGGAGTGACTACAAGGTTTTTCAATGTGATGGGAAGATTCTACAAGAGGTCTCCTCGACAGTTGGAAACTACAGCGATATACATGATGAACACTCATCGGTGAGAGATATCTGGCGTCTCAGCGAATGAAAGCATGTGAAGAATTACATTTCGATATAAAGTTTTGTTATCTATATGACATCTCCTTGATATCATAGGGCTATACCGAAACATAATGAAGACAAATGGATACTTATTGTCTTTGGTGTAGCAAATAGTTTGTTATGGCGAAAGCGAAAAGCACGAGGAACAGAGGAATGCGGGATGATTAACAATTGACGATATAGTTTCCTTTAGCATACCTTTTGTGTCATCCTGGCAACTAGTTCACTGGTGAATAAAAACATAAATTTGAAAGTTGTGGCCAACATGTATACATTTGATGACCGTTGCGAGCGAGCTCGATTGGAGCCCGAATCTTGTGGAGGGCCGACATGATATTTCAATATGTTTTATTTTCTCATGCTAGTGTATAAATTGGCATCTTTGTAATTGTAAAAGGGACTTGTATCAGTTATTTGATATAGTAGGCAAATTTTATGGATACAGAACAGTAAATTTATCAAATTAGAGGCTATGATGCATGTTCTAAAATGGAGGTATTTATGAATGTCAATTGATGTTGCTGCACATCTCTGGTATTAGTTATCTATTGAATTTAATAAGAGAATTGCTAAGTTGTCTCCAAGTTGGATTCTTTCTGATTGTTTAAATTGATATGACAAGTTTGTATTCAATTTATCAGTGCACATTTGTTGTACTTGTGTGATCGATTGATTGGTTCTTTCAAGTAAAGACTAAATCCTTTTAGTTAATCAAAGTAATCAGAGAGATTCAATTGGATTATTCAAGTAGAGCTTAGTAATCACATTCTTGCATGTTTATACAAGTTGTAAACAAAATGTATGCCAGATAATTTGTGTCTTCTCCAGAGTGTGTTGCTCATTTTGATCTCATTTGACTCCGCATACCCAACAAGGCACTAGTCTCTGCACTTCACCATTTGAACTTATTCAGTTTTCTTTACATCTGTTAATCAAGCATTCATTTTAGGATTCAAATTAGAATATTGTTACTATTTTCAAGTTGGATTTCATTTGTTCACTTCCCATTGCCATTGTGAACAAATTGTTTTAAGAAGATAATCACAAGTTAAGCCTGCACCATTTAGAAAGGTACACCCGCCCAGGTTTGCAGCACCTAAAGAGTAGAAGGTTGAGTTCTCTTGACCTTGTCTGTTACCCTAAAATGTATCAAGGGATTAGTAGCCTCTTGAGGCATTCAGCCTGCGTTTTTGAGAGCTAAAAAATTGGTGACTCTGCTGGGGAATACATTCAGAATCAAGGCCTTAATCATAGAGTCAAGAACTATATATAAACTCTGCTGGGAATAAGAAACATCAAGTATTTTCTCATTTTTGATAAAAATGAGTGGCAACTCTGACAGAAATTTTGCAGCTGTTCACCATGAATGGAAGAAGATCTCAGTAAAAGGGAGGTCATACTGGAGCCCCTACTAGTAGCAGTAAGTGGACACACAAAGATGACAGAGTTGATAAAGGAAAGAGGATCAATGAGGACATGTGCATAACAGACAAAGGCAAAGCACCAAGAGCACATTGTGAAACATATAATTGCTATGATACATGGAGAGATGTTTCAAGTGCAGAACTTTGTACCCCTGAAGATCAAAGAAATCCTTTCTCTTCTCTAGATCCTCAGAAACAGGCTGAGTTTGAAGCTAGGAAGCAGGCTGAGTTTAAAGCTAGACTTGAGCCTGAACGAATCAGAATTCAGCATGAATATGATCAAAAGATGGAAAATGATCCAAACCAGATTAATGAGAATGTGATTTCTCAAACTGATTATGAATCTTTGAGTTTTGAAGAAATCAAGGTGCTGTTGGAATCCTAAGAAAAGGAAAGAAAAGAACAGGAAAGGGCTCAGATGATACAAGCAATAAAAGAATCCAAATTATAGAAAGCACAAGTTACTGATCATACATCTGATTGCCCCCCAAAGTATGTGCTACCTCATAAGCAGGGTAGTCATGGTGCAGGGCCATCTAATCAATCGAATGCTCAGAACCATCAGACTGGGAATCACTATAAGCAACCAAATCATCGACCTCATATCCCCACACAACATACAGGTATGCATCCACCTCCTGGTCAGTCTTTTATCCCATAGTATAATGCACAATACAACAATCATATGCACCAGCATCAGTTCCCACCTATTCCTCCCCCTCACTAGCATACAACTATGATTAGACAGTTTGATTTAACAAATTTTCAGTTATACCCTTACCCTATGGATGGCAATTGGAGGGGTATGGTGCCCAAATTCAAAGGAAGTAATGCTATCACTACTGAAGAGCATGTTAAGAGTTTCAACGTTTCCATCCAAGACATAGATGTGCCATATGAAGATTTACACATGAAGCTATTTATGATGTCACTTCTTGAGGATGCTAGGGATTGGTTCAACAGCTTGCCTGCATTCACAATCAATTCTCTTCATGTATTTCAAGATCGATTCTTAGAACAATATGGGAATCAAAATACTCCAGATGCAGCTCTTCATGAACTAATGAGAATTCAAAAAAATTAGAACGATTTAATTTATGATTTCAACCGAAAATTCAACAAGTTGCATACTAAAGTACCTCCTGGATCAAGGTTGTCAGATTCTATTGCATTGAGTGTTTATTTAAATGAATTTGATCCTAAGATAGGGTATGAACTGAGAAGTAAATCCCCAAGAGATTTGGCCGAAGCATAGAAGATTGCATTGACAATTGAAAATAACAGGAAGGCTACTAGTATAATTAGTAAAAGAGACAACCTGAGGCCTCCTTAGCAAGGTAATAATTATCAGTATAGACAAGAGAATACATACAGAAATGAGAACAAAAATGAAAGGCCAAGGTTGCATGATATGCCTTACAATACAGACTGGAAAGATGGGAAACCTATGGCAGCCAGGCCTAAAAGTAAGGAGTCTCCTGATCCATTGAGCAAAAGGGGAACTTACATGGTGAGTAATAATTACTTCTATGAAGTTTGTAATCAGCCACATTCCCCAGATTATTGTGTTGCAGCTCAAAGAATGCAAGAGGAAGGGATGTTGATGGAAAACAATGGAGAAGATCACAAAGTATATCTGACTTCAAACACTTTTTACCATATTGAGGAAGGGTACTCATCTTCAGAGGATGAAGGTTATGAATATGATGTTTCAAATCAAAAGTACAATGTCCATATGGCTGAACAGCAGGTCTTTTATTATTTTAAAGAAGATTACACAGAGCCACATTCTGTTGAGCCACCTGCTCAATACAGTGTGAGGAGACTCACTGAAGATGAAATGGAGAGAATAATTGTTGCTGCAGTTGAAGAAGTAAGGAGTAAATACTGGTTGAGAAATAGAAAAGTAAATGAGATGGAAGGCGTTCCTAGGGGAATTTTTATGAAAGATCAGAAAGCAACACAAGGAATGGTGAAAAAGCTAGAAAAGAGACAGCCTGATAAGAATGAATAGAAGCCTATCCAAAAGCAGGAAGTTGAAGAATTACGCGGAAAGATACAAAAGCTTGACTAACCTAGTAAAAAATAAAAGGAAGAAGAGAAAGGAGAAATGCCAGAGCAGAAGAAAATTGTTAAGGTGGAGGGCTCTTCTTTTGACTTCACACAAGCGTTATCCCAGGTAAAAATATTTGTTCCTCTACTTGAATTGATGAAAATAAAAGAATACAGAGATAGTGTTGTTCAAATGATAATGAATTCTAAAAATAAACTAGCTATTCAAGTAGTCAATAAGCAAGAGAAAATGGATATCCCAGATGTCTGCTTGAATGATGTATTAGCAACTCCCCCGCATGTTGATCATTTTTCACTACATTGCTTATCAATAACAAATTGCTAAGAAATTGCATGATAGACTCTAGTGCTGCTATAAATATTATGCCAGTAGGAGTTATGAAACAGCTTGGCATGAGGGTCAATACATAAGAAGGAAAGTGCTATGCAATGGATAACAGACCTGTCCCTGTGGTAGCTATTATAAAAAATGTTGAAGTCAAACTGGCTACTTATCCATAGTTGGCATATAATATAGATATAACAGTGATAGATACTCCTCCTCAATTTGGGATGCTTCTATCAAGATAGTGGACAGTAGCAGTTGGAGGAAATATTCAGTTTGATCTGTCTTATGCTACTATTCCAGTAAATGGTCAGGAAGTCAAGCTATATAGAGAGCCAAGAATGAACCAGCTTGTTGACTTTGTGCCTTAGGATCAGATCAATTGTTTATGTGATGTAAATATTAGAAATTTCAAGATAGAACTAGCCCAACACGAGTTAGTCAGTACTAATCCAATTAAAAAATATGTTGTGCCTGACTGCAATGGTGTGTGGAGGATGTACTCTGGTGGAGCATGGGAGCCTGGATCATTGTATTGGCCAGAGTCAGCAAAACAATATACTTCTGATCCAGTAAATAAATTTATTAATACCACATAGGAGAAAAGGTGTGAAGACAACGATGATATCATGAATGAGCATCAGGAGATCAATTATACACTATAGCTAATAGAAGATGAGACAGGTACAAATCAATATGGTTCATATGATAGCATGCATGAGAAAGATGAGGATGATGATTTTCTTTCCTGCATATCAGATTATGACATAGAGGGTAGTGTATGTTATGAAAGATCCAGTGAATATACAGATTGTGAAGATGAATTTTTGGATTTTGATCTGCAGTAAGGTGATTCTTGTGATTCTTGTGATGATCAAGAGGAAGATGCAATGGACAATTTGTGTTTATTTGATAATGAGTATATAATACCTCCTACTACAATTAAAAGCTATGAAGATGCATTTGATGATGACGAAAAGATATGTTCAGACAAACAAAGTGATGTGTCAAATTATGGAACAAGTGACTGCACGCTAGTAATATTTCTTTTTTTCTCATTCTATGATGATCTTGGACCTCTTTTTGATGATTACAAAAGTGATGAGTACAACTGTAGTGATGAGAATGTAGAAACTTGTTTGCTTAGCAGTGAGCAAATTTCAGATTTGCTAACTCTTGAATATCAGAGGTATACACATGAAGGTGATTCTGAGGTTCCATGTCCAACCTGCATTTGTTTTGATAGTGAGAGATCTTTGTGTAAAGATTTTTATGACACCCAGTGCATTTCTTGGTATGATGGTGAGACTTTTGGTGTTGATCAAAAGCCTGTGTCCATTCAAGAAGAGGTATGTGATTTTGAAATTTCTAATTCATGTGGAGAAGACATTTGTCTACATACCAAGGATGATAGTGTTCCAGATTTGATTGGTTCATATATGCTTAATATTGAAGATTTGAGTCATAGGGGTATCAAAGAGATGCAAAAGGTTTTAGATTTGTATGTTTCAGACAATGTTGGTCTAACAGATTTTATTGATTCTTAAGAGAGGTAATCTGATGATGAATTTTCAATGTAGTTGAATAAGTGTTTTACAATACACAACAGTGAGAAAGATAATGAGGAATTTTGCATTGAATATATGTATATTTTGTACATTGGTAATAACAGGGGTTTATCCCAAGATGTTGAAGAATTTGAATTATAGGATGATGTAGGGATTTTGGGCCACACCGAGCATGATGATACTCTAAGAACTTGTAATAACAGTGACAAGAAAGATTGCATGAGTATCTTCAAGAAGAATTTGATGAACTCGATACAAAACCAGGTGTTTGACAGCGGAAAGCTTGGTTTGAGTTTCAGATTGTAACAACTCAAAACAGGTGAAACCAAAGCATAGAGGATTAAGGGTTGCTAGTGCATGGACAACTCTTGCTTGTCCTCTTTAAAATTATTTTCCATGCACATTAGTTTAGTGTTGTAGTTCACTTTCATTTTGCATCCATTTCACTTCCATCTTGCATTCTTTTTGCATTCATTCCTTCATGCTTTGTTTCCATTGCCATTCTGCTCCCTAGCTCATCATTTTGTGTCTAGTCTGCTCACCCAAAGATTCTGGATCCTTGCAATAATCCCACTATCATTCATCCCCAGACAAAGCCACTATTGGGACTAAAAAAATCTGATGTTTTTACATATGTTTTCACTCATAAATTTCCAGATTTGGTCCTACCATATGCATATTTCACCCATATTTTGCCATATTGTCCCATTGAATCCATTGGGTCATGCATATTTTACATTTTGGTTCATATCGGCGTGAGAATAACTCTGTCTCCCAGACCCATTGTACGTTTTTTACTAACGTAAGTCTGTGTTGCCTATTGGCAAGACTTATTATTTGTCATGGCGACTGGTTTTCGCTTACAGGCACCGTTTGGCAGGAGTTGTGGCATCGACATATGGTCATAGTGAGTTTTTTGGGTCTTGCCGACAAACGCATTATGGATTCTCTTCGGCCAGACTTGGTGGTATCGGCATCATTTCTTGGTGATTATCTTTTGTCTTGGCGACTGGCATGTGGAGACTTCTATTAGTGTATGTTTTAGCTATCAGGGTAGTATCTCACCGAATTCTATATGTCTCCCTGACTATGCTTGTGGTGGTTCATCGGCAAAGGCATGTGTTTGCGGTAGGAGGTCATAGTGAAAGGGTCGGGTCTTTCCGACAAGTATAACAAATGATTTTCGGTGGGAGATATTGCTTTCGTTGTAAGGTCTTGGCGAGTGACCTTCGGTCTTGCTGACCTTACATGTGGATTTCTTCATGTGGCTTTTGGTGTAGGTGTGGTTTTCTCCTAGCGATCAAAAGTTATCTCGGGGTGACTTTTGGTAAAGCATGGTGCATTCTATATGAGGTCCCCCTGACATTGTTTTGTCTTGCCAACAGCTCGATGAGTATTCTCTTTGGTGAGAAAATCTAATGGTCTTGGAGAATGGGAGTGACTACAAGGTTTTTCGGTTTGATGCGAAGATTCTACAAGAGGTCTCCTTGACGGTTGGAAGCTACAGTGATATACATTATGGACACTCATCGGTGAGAGATATCTGGCGTCTAAGTGAATGAAAGCATGTGAAGAATTACATTTTGATATAATGTTTTGTTATATGTATGACATCTCCCTGATATCATAGGGTCATACCGAAACATAATAAAGACAAATGGATACTTATTGTCTTTGGCGTAGCAAACAGTTTGTTACGGGAAAAGTGAATAGCACGAGGAACAAAGGAATGCAGGATGATTAACAATTGATGATACAGTTGCCTTCGGCATACCTTTTTTGTCATCCTCACAACTGGTTCACTAGCGAATAAAAACAAAAATTCGAAAGTTGTGGCTGACATGTATACATTTGATGACCATTGCGGGCCAGCTTGATTGGAGCCTGAATCTTGTGGAGGGCTGACATGATATTTCAATATGTTTTATTTTCTCATGTTCGTGTATAAATTGGCATTTTTATAATTGTAAAAGTGACCCGTTATCAGTTATTTGATATAGTAGGAAAATTGTATGGATACAGAACAATAAATTTATTAGATTAGAGGCTATGATGCATGTTCTAAAATGGAGGTATTTATGAATGTCAGTTGATGTTGTTGTACATCTCTGGTATCAGTTATCTGCTGAATTTAATAAGAGAATTGCTAAGTTGTCTCCAAGTTGGATTCTTTTTGATTGTTTAAATTGATATGACATGTTTGTATTCAATTTATCAGTGCACATTTGTTGTACTTGTGTGATTGATTGATTGGTTCTTTCAAGTAAAGACTAAATCCTTTTAGTTAATCACAGTAATCAGAGAGATTCAATTGGATTATTCAAGTAGAGCTTAGTAATCACATTCTTGCATGTTTATACAAGTTGTAAAAAAAATGTATGCCAGATAATTTGTGTCTTCTCCAGAGTGTGTTGCTCATTTTGATCTCATTTGACTTTGCATACCCAACAAGGCACTAGTCTCTGCACTTCACCATTTGAACTTATTCAGTTTTCTTTACATCTGTTAATCAAGCATTCATTTTAGGATTCAGATTAGAATATTGTTACTGTTTTCAAGTTGGATTTCATTTGTTCACTTCCCATTGCCATTGTGAATAAATTGTTTTAAGAAGATAATCACAAGTTTAGCTTGCACTATTCAGAAAGGTACACCCGCCCAGGTTTGCAGCACCTAAAGAGTAGAAGGTTGAGTTCTCTTGACCTTGTTTGTTACCCTAAAACGTATCAAGGGATTGGCAGCCTCTTGAGGCATTCAGCCTGTGTTTTTGAGAGCTAACAGGACACATCCAAATGTTCATCGGGGTTACCCAAATGGTTCGGGAAGAACAACTGGTGAATGATGTAAGTCTTGCCGATGATGAGGGTTCTTCGACATAGGTTTTCGCGAAGGTGATAGGTCTAGCCGATAGTTGTATGCTTTCGGTGTAACCTAATGTTTCTCGATGAAACCTCTTGGCAAGTAGTATGTCTTGCTAACTATTCTTTGGAGCTCAATATGACTTGTGACTTTGGTATAACCTTTGGTGACTCGCTATGATCTCTTGGTGAAAGTGATAGGTCTAGGCAACTGCTTGGTGATTCAGCGTAACACTAAAAGCTTGATAGAACATATTGGCGATAATGATATCTCTTGGTGACATCGATATGAAGGTTATGTGGCATCGGCGAGACACTGTCAATGTCTCACCGAGATGCCAACATAGTACAAATTCTGTTGACAGTTTGATCGTCCTATGTGGAGTCTCGTGGACCAATAGTAGGAGCCGAATCTAAACAGTTGGAAGGTAGTTCATTGTGATGGTTCTGTGAGGAAGCTCGAAAGACATGGAACAACATGGATATACTGTGTGATTGTAGATTGTGATTAGTTGGTTGGTTCGAAGGTTATATCGATGGATTGTTGAGTGATTGTATCAGTGGATGTAATCTTATCTATAAAGGCTATAACTTGAAAGTTTATGTTCGAAGATTGTTCATGGTGAATATTGCTGTAAATAAACATCAGAAAGATAATTCTAAAACTTGTATGTAATCTTTATTATTGTAAGACAAAGTGACTTCTCTTGGTTTGGTGGGTTTTTCTCTTGTAAGGGTTTTCCCATGTATATCTAGTGTTCATGTGTGATTGTGAAATACTCTATTTCTGTTATTTACTTAATAGTGCATCTTAGTTGAACTGTAATTGGAAAAATTAAAAGTATATCTACATTCTTCTCTGAGGTATTGACGTTAGGAGAATTGTTTCCACATCTGATTTTCCTTACAAGTGGTATTAGAGCCTAGCTAGTTGTGTTATCCTTGTGGGTATGTTGGGTTTTTTGAGTAAATTTGTTTCAGTGGGAGTCTTGTAGAGTTTGTTATTTCTGTTTATAGGTTGAGATGGCTATCACGTCTAGAAGGTTTGAAATAGAGAAGTTCAACAGCAGTAACTTTGAGTTTTTGAAACTCAAGATGGAGTATCTTTTAGTGGATCATGATCTTTGGATTGTTGTTGCTAGAGTGAAACCTACAGGCATGAAGCAAGAAGATTGGGACCTTGCAGATAGGAAGTCTAAGAGGATGATAAGGCTCTATTTGGCAGACTCAGTGCTTCTGAATGTGCATGAGGAGAAGATTGCCTCTTCTTTGTGGAAGAGACTGGTGTCTATTTATCAGGGGAATTCCTTGGTGAATAAATTGTTCCTAAGGAAGAAGCTATATTCTTTGAGAATGCAGGAAGGAGGGTCTGTGGCTGATCATTCGAATGCATTTAATATGCTGATTGCTCAATTGACATCTATTGGTGTGAAAACTGAAGAAGAGAATCACTGTATTCTATTGCTGTGTTCTTTTCCAAACTCATGGGATCATTTGGTGATGGCTATTGGGAGTACAACATCAAATTTCAAGATGGAAGATGTTGTTCCATCTTTGCTATCAGAAGAGATGAGAAGGAAATCTTTTGAGATGGTGAAGGAAGCTCTTGCTGTCAAAGGAAGACTGAAAGAGAAAGGCAAGAAGAAGGACAAGAAGTCCAAATCGAAATCAGAGGGGAGATCAAAGTCTCCTTGCAAGAAGTCCAAGGTGAAGTGTTGGAACTGTGGGCAACCTGGTCATGTTTGAAAGGATTATAAAGAGGAGAAAAAGAAGAAGGGCTCTTCTAATAATGGTTCTTCTCATAGTGATGGTGATGCCTTCATTGTAGCCTTGGCTACTCAGGCATCAGATGATGTCTGGCTAATTGATTCTGGAGCATCTTTCCACATGACATCTCATAGAGAATGGTTCACGAAGTATGAAGAATACAATGGTGGAAAGGTGTACTTGGTGAGTGATTCAACTTTGGAGATTGTTGGCCATGGAAGAGTTAGGATACAATTCCCTAATGGCAGAGTGAAGGGAATCAATAATGTAATGCATATACTAGGTCTGGCTCGACACTTACTTCTTGTAAGTATGCTGAATGATATTGGAGTACAAGTTACGTTCTCTGGAAATGGCTGCAAGATGACTAGAGGTTCAATGGTGTTGGCTAGAGGTGCTCGAATTGGTACCCTGTACAAGCTAGATGCACATGATGTTCAATGTAACAGTGTCTCTGGAAAGTCACTGAAAGCTACTCGTGGAGGTAAAAAGGGAAATATCCCTAATTATGTAAACTTTATGGAAGTAAACCTTCCTGTAGAGAAGAATATGCTTTGGCATCATAGGTTAGGCCACATAGGAGAAAAAGCTTTAAAAACTTTGAAGAATAAAAACTTAGTTGAGAGGCTTGAAGATTGTAATCTCAAATTTGAATTTTGTGAGCATTGTATATATGGAAAGCATCACCGTGTTTCTTTTTATTCCAGTCCTCATAAATCTTCTGGTTTGCTAGATTATATTCATTCGGATGTGTTTGGTCCAGTGAATATTTCTTCTTTGTCTAAATCAAGATACTATGTGTCCTTCACTGATGATTATTCAAGAAGAGCATTTGTTTATTTTTTGAAAAGTAAATCAAAAGTGTTCAGTCAATTTAAGGAATTTAAGAACCTTGTTGAAAATCAGACTGGTAGAAAAATAAAATGCTTAAGGACTGATAATGGTGGTGAATTTTGTTTTGATGAATTTGAAAGATACTGTCAAGACCATGGAATTAAAAGACACAAGACTGCACCTTATACTCCACAATAGAATGGAGTTGCAGAAAGGTTCAATAGGACAGTGATGGAGAGAGCACGAAGTATGCTCAGTAGTGCTGGCTTGGAGGAGAAATTCTGGGCTGAGGCTGTATCTACTGCATGTTACCTAATAAATCATTCTCCAAATTCTGCTCTTGTTGAGAAAACACCTTTGGAAGTGTGGTCTGGTAAGAAGTCCTCTCTTAGACATGTTCATGCTTTTGGCTATGAGGCATATGCATATGTGCCAGATGTGAAAAGATCTAAATTGGAGAACAAGGCTATCAAATATATTTTTCTTGGCTATAGTGTTGTCATAAAAGGATACAAGCTTTGGAATCCTGATACAGAAAAGGTTATGTACATCAGAAGCGTAATATTTTGTGAGATGAAGCCTTCTACCTTGGATCTATAGTCAAAGAAAAAGTTAGAAAACAATAAGGATGTAGCATTAATTCCTCCTACACCAAAGAAAGAGGAATTGGAAATTCAAAATGTACTTGAAACTAAGGAGAGCTCAATTAGTTCGGATAGTTCTGAAGAAGAAGAACCTCAGCCTCAGCCTTAGCAAGTGAGGAGGTCAACCCATGAAAGAAAACAACCAGATAGGTATGGGTTCTCATTGATTGATTCTACTTGTGCCTATGCTTTAATTTCTAGCATTGATGAGCCTAGGACTGTAAAGGAGGCATTTAGAATGTCTAATTCAGACTCTTGGTTGGAAGCCATGAATGAAGAGATGGCATCATTAGAAAAGAATGAAACTTGGATTATGGTGCCCTTGCCTAAAGGCAGAAAGGTTGTTGGCTGCAAATGGGTATTTAAGAAAAAGATTGGTTTGGATGGCAGTGTAGAAAAGTACAAGGCAAGACTGGTTGCAAAGGGTTATTCCAAGGTCGAGGGAATTGATTATGGGGAGATTTTTTCTCATGTAGCAAAGCTGACATCTATCAGATTTCTTTTGTCACTTGAAACAACGTATGACCTAGAGGTCGAACAGATGGATGTGAAGAAAACATTTCTTCATGGTGATCTTGAAGAAGAAATCTATATGTCCCATCCTGAGCACTTTGTTGAAAAAGGTAAAGAAAAACTTGTATGCAAATTAAATAAGTCTCTATATGGGTTAAAGCAGTCACCTAGAATGTGGTACCAGAAATTGGATACTTTTGTATTGTCTTTGGGATTTGTGAGATCAAAATCTGGTCACTGTGTATATTATAAAGCTGAAAGTGATCAAGTACTTGTTATTGCTCTCTATGTTGATGATATGTTGTTCATAGGAAATAGTAAGCTAATGATTTATGATCTTATGTCTCAGTTGTCTGCTAAGTTCAAAATGAAAGATCTTGGTGCAGCAAGGTATATTCTGGGGATGGAGACAACCAGGGACAGGAAGAATAGAAAACTATGGCTCAGTTAGAGTAAGTATATCAAGACTGTTCTTGAGAGATTTTGTATGAATGATTGCAAATAGCTAGTGGTTCCAGTCATGCAGGGAACAAAGCTATATGTTGAGGACTGTCCAAAATCTCCTACTGAGATGGAGGACATGACCAGTGTACCCTATGCTAGTGTAGTTGGCAGTCTCATGTATGCAATGGTCTGTACAAGGACAAACATTTCCCAAGCAATGGGAGTTCCTAGTCAATTTATGGCTAATCTAGGAAGAATGCATTGGGATGCTATGAAGAGAGTGTTTAGATATTTGAAGGGAACTTCAAATTTTTCTTTGTGTTACCATGGGAACTTGGTTGAATCACAGAGGACTCTCAACATTCATGGATATGTAGATTCTGATTGGGCAAGGGAAATTGACAGCAGGAGGTCCACTAGTGGATAAATTTTTTATGTTGAATGGTGGTACAATGAGTTGGATGAGTAAGCGGTAGGCTATAGTCGCTTTGTCCACTACGGAGGCCGAATACATGGCAGCTACTCATGCTTGTAAAGAAGTAGTTTGGTTGAAATGTTTGTGTTCTAACATTGGTTTTGATGCAGGAGAAATAACTATTTTTTGTGACAGTCAAAGTGCAATTTGTCTGGCAAAGAATCCAACTTTCCATGCCAGGACAAAACATATTGATGTACAGTACCACTTTGTACATGATATGGTGGAGAATGGAAAGGTCGGCTTGGAAAAGGTTGGTACTCTAGAGAATGTTGCAGATGCATTGAGAAGCTAGTGAGCACAGACAAGTTCAAGTGGTGTGCCAATTCGATGGGCCTTAGTGCCCATGATTTTAGTAAGTTATGTTGTGTTCTAGAGGTGCCTGTGTGATCTTCGTCAAGTGGGAGATTGTTGGAAATATGTGCCTCAAACATCACAGGCTGAAACCTCCATTAGAGCAAAGTAGGTATGACATCTATCATGTATGGCCGACTAGTAGATTGGTAGCATTCTGTTTTGAACAGGTCGTTGTGACCTTGCAAAAGTCTTGCCAAACACTTATTCTTTGGAGACTTCTCTATGACATAGTGTATTCACTATGACCTCTTATTGCGTGGAGATCTTTGGCCGACAAGCCATTCGATCATGTATCAGGGAGACTCATGGCGACCATGGGCTTCGAGATAACACGGTGGCTCGGTGAGAAGTCCCAGCAAACAGTGAAGGTCACGCCGATGGGGACACATCCAAACGTTCATTGAGGTAACCCAAATGGTTTGGGAAGAAGTCCTAGCAAATGATGTAAGTCTCCCTGATGATGAGAGTTCTTTGTCATAGGTCTTGGCGAAGGTGATAGGTCTTACTGATAGTTGTATGCTTTTGGTGTAACCTAATGTTGCTCGATGAAACCTCTTAGTGAGTGGTATGTCTTGCCGACTATTCTTTGGAGATCAATATGACTTGTGACTTTGGTATAGCCTTTAGTGACTCACTATGATCTCCTGGTGAAAGCGATAGGTCTGGGCGACTGTGTGGTGATTCGGCGTAAAACTGAAAGCTTGATAGAACATCTTGGCGATAATGATATCTCTTGGCGACATCGATATCAAGGTTATGTGGCATCAGCGAGACACTATCAGTGTCTCACTGAGATGCCAACACAATGCAAATTTTGTTGATAGTTTGACCATCCTATGTGGAGTCTCATGGACCAATAGCAGGAGTCGAATCTGAATAGTTGAAAGGTAGTTCATTGTGAGGAATCTGTGAGGAAGCTCGATGGACATGGAACAACATGGATATACTGTGTGATTGCAGATTGTGATCGGTTGGTTGGTTCGAAGGTTGTATCGATGGATTTTTGAGTGATTGTGTCAGTGGATGTAATCTTATCTGTAAAGTCTATAACTTGAAAGTTTATGTTCGAAGATTGTTCATGGTGAATGTTGTTGTAAACAGACATTAGAAAGATAAGTTTGAAAATTGTATGTAATCTTTATTACTGTAATACAAAGTGACTTCTTTTGATGTGGTGGGTTTTTCTCCCGTAAGGGTTTTCCCACGTATATCTGGTGTTCATGTGTGATTGTGAAATACTCTGTTTCTGTTATTTACTTCTTAGTGCATCTTAGTTGAACTGTAATTGGAAAAATTAAAAGTATATCTACATTATTCTCTAAGGTATTGACGTTAGGAGAATTGTTTCCGCATCTGATTTTCCTTACAGTGTTTCCATTGTATGCACCCTATATCAAATAGTTCATTAATAAATTTATTTGAGGCATTATATCAAAAATACTATTTCTATCATACTCCATCAAAAACACTATTTGAAATTTATTTGGGGCATTATATCAAATAGTTCATTAACAAATTTATTTGAGAAATTATATCAGACAGTTCATGATATAAAGTTTAAGGTGCATACAATGGAAACTTGGATAAAATTCTTCATATTTTTGCTTTGAGTCTTATGACATTACTCCAAAAATGGTAGGTGAACTAAATGTATGAATCGAAGAATAAATTTAGAGGAAATAAACTAGATTGTATGAATGAAATGTATAAAAAAATAGTTCTATTAGAATTAGAAGGAATGAAGGTATTATTAAATTTTCTAGTATTAGGAAAATATAAAAATATGTCAACTTTACTATATATATATATTTAAAACTATTCTTCATATATCCATGTTAAAACTATTAAAAATTAAATTACATAAATCAATTTTAAATTTGTACAAAGAAATAAATGACTTTGACTAAGAGCGAATATTTAAAATATAGCTATCCTCTTTGCAAAATCCAATTTGATTTGAGATATTTATGGACAAAAATATGGATGAGCATGAGGTAAGTAAGAAAGAATAACCTTAATTTATCTTCCCTCATCAAATAATTTCACATTTAAAGAGTTTCTTAAGGCATATCCAATTATGAAAAACTATTATATACTTGTTATAACTATATTAAAGTATATCATGAATAAATTGAAAGGATAAAGAGTAAATCACTAAAAACACATACATAAATCATAGAAGTAAATTGATTAATATAAGGAGATTCAAGTGGTTGGATAATTTTTTCCAAGGAGTGGAAGAGGTTAAGAAGGAACCATCAAATAAATATAATATTTTAAATACTTTAAAAGAAAAATGCATTTCTCCCTTCTAAATTGAAATGGTATTCCTTCTAAGATGATAATAATTGAAAAAGAAGAAAATAATCATTATGAAGATCAAGTACCATTGATGAGTTTTAAGAGATCAAATAAAATATTAAACAACAAAATAAAAAAGAGAAAATAGTTAATTCTAAAGAAACAACTACAACCAAGCTACTATGTTATAAATTCTCCTCTTATGTAGTCTTCATTTCCCTATAAATTGTGGCCTCCTTGTACAAATTAGCTATTGATCACCATAGTGAAACAAATTTAACATTTTGAAATGGTTAAACATTATTATTATTTTTATTTGTATAAGTATAATTATTATGGGTTCATTTCTCCTCTCCTACTCTTCCTAATAAGGTTCTATTTTACAAGCCTCATATAAATGTTAGGGTTTTAACTTCTAAAAATTGAATAGTGTCAACTTAATCTCATTAGACAATGCTCCCCTAGTATTAATGGGGCCAACTTTTTATCTATCAAACTCAGCTATGTTTACATTGAATAATAATTTGATACCTTTATCCTGATACTTGAACTAAGATATCTTGGCTCTAATTTTAGTCATTTTATCTAAAAATTATTGGTGACATATCCATTCATATTTAGTTTTAATCATTTATTATTGCAATTAATTATTACAAGGAGATTCTTGAAGCTTGTATTCCATCCCCACCATTTTTATTCTAAATATTTGACATTTTCTTTCAACTTAAAGTCTAAATTTTATCCTTAATGCTATACATATTTTTCTAGGATAACACATATTCATTATATAATTCACTAAATGTGTTCAGGAATAGAAGAAAAACCTTCAATATATCTTTAAGATAACTTTGATACCATCAAGATAATCCCACCTTTCATTGCATTAATATCAAGGTTAACTAACCCTTCCTCTTTACATGCTTTTCAATTAGAGTATCCTTTAGTAAAAATAGAAACATTAATAGTGTGGTTATCAAAGAGTGTCTGGGGATGCACACATCACTATTATTAATAAATTATAAGATTGTAAGAAAATTTTATGGAAGAAATAACTATCTAATAGAGAATATAGTGTATTACTACATATCTACCTATTACATATTTTAAATAAAGCCCCTTTAAAATCTATCTTATTGTCATTTAATGAGTCAACTAGGTTCAAAATTATTTTCTTCTTATTCCCCCAAAATTCATCACCTTTACAACAAAACTTGATTTCATCTAATTTATCTTATTTATTCTCAAATAATATTAAAATCACCACCTTAAACTCCTAATAAATATTTGGTAACTTATTTATTTTATCTTCATTTAGAAAGGGGTGTGAAGGGGATTTAGAACCTTTTAAAGTTTCTTTCAAAATAACTAGGAAGATTTTATTCATTGCCTTTCTTGTTGCTTTTAGGATTAGTGTTATGAATTTTGTGCCTTCATTCTTAAAAATTCTTTTATCAACTCATTTAGCATTTCCATGATCCTTTTATATGGGAAAGGTCAACATACAATGAGGTAGACACTTTCCATTTTTTTAATTCCTTAATTAGTTCTTTCTAGGGAAACTTTTAGTCTTTTCGAACACCTTACAAAAATATGATAAATGTGTGATTATTTTTCTTTCCACTCTAGAAATTTTTGATGTGCTTGGATATATAATTGAGATGATTCACTCATAATGTATAGTGATAAAAATTTAGTATATATGAAAGAAATATTTTTGAGACATCAAACTACCATTCTACATAACTCTCACATGGAAATAAGAATATTATTTTATTTTAACTAAAGAAATTTTGTGTACTCTATCTTGAAAATTACTAATTAATTTTGAATTATATACTTATAATTTAAAATAAGAGCATCCTTTGTAACATGGAATAGATAGGTTAATTTTAATGGAAATAAAATATGTTTTTATATTAGGAAAAATTTTAAATATATGGAACTAATACATTGAGAAATTGACTAATATGTAACTTTGTATGAGAATTAAGATGCTCGAATAATTTATATACCTTCTTTCAATAATTAACATTAGAAATGAATACTTGGATCATATTGTATACCCACCTCCCAATGGTTTTAAGATGGTCCATTTAGATGGAGAAGGATTTCAAAAGGCTTATGGTACTTGTGGACCCCTCAAAGGCATGATATATAACACATGAACTTTATTTATGAAATTTGGTCTTTTGTTGTTGGCTTCTAGTATGAATGTTATCTATAAGGTGGAATTCTTAGTTGAGACTCTCAATCTTCCATTATTGGTTTCTAGTGTGATTATACAATATGCTCGCCAAACTGTATTAATTTCTAATGTTAATTATTCAAAGAAGGTTGTGTTTCATAAGAAGAGACCTATGTTCACATATTCAAAGGCATGTTATTATCCACAATGCATGACACTTCTTCACATCTCTACCAAGTTCTAAACAGATACATATTTTCCATTTCCATGGAGGAGATTGATGATTTAAAAAGAAAATATCATGCCATTTCTTTCTTGAGAAGTCATGTTTGCATTCATGATTTTCAACTTCCATCTTCATCCAAAACTAAATTATGTTATCGTTATGTGCCTGATATTAAACAAATCAAAACCTTCATTTGAGCATGATCGCCAACACAAAGGTAAATGAGTGGAAATAAAAGAAAGCTCAGTTAATGGCTTTCAACATGTGGGTGGAAAATCTTCATCTTTTTGAAAGTGGCTTCCTAGCTTATCAGTCTTATCTTTAGTAAAGTTTTGTGATCTCCACTGTGTTATGTATTTAGGTCATGGGTATATCTAGTATGATGTCTTCTTTTGGGTATTTTGGGTGCATAAGAGAATGTGCATATGTACTGATGTATTCAACCAATGTGCTTTTGTAGCATTGTAATCAGATAATTGGTCATTTGTACTAGGACCTCACTAGTCCTTTTGATATTTTGTAAAATTTGTTACTCGGACTGCAACTAGGGGTTTTCTTGCTGGTTCTTTCCCACTAGGATGTCCGTCTGAACCAGCTATATGTAAAATATTATATATAAATAAAATTATAAGTGGTCTCCCACTTTTTCTTAAAAAAAATTCTTCTAAATGTCCACATCTTTTTCCTTGACACAGTTGCTATTTCTTAAAATATTTCTTATGATTTTTCATAATGTTAGTCAATACTTTACTGTAAATATTCTATAGTCATGCTCTTAAATGTCATAAGAATATGTCATAAGATGGTTTCATCTTTTATAAAGCTACAATAATATTATATTCATTTATAACATCTTACACACCTCCCTTGAAGCATTCAACAAATGAAAAATAACTACCAACACAAAGTGAGATGCCTCATTTCCTAATATGAGGACAAAATAATAAATCCAAATATTAGGATGCAAGGTTGGCCCACCTTTCCCAATACTTGGCTAGGTTTATCATCTATTGAGGAGTGGATCCCAACAACAATTGTGCTTAGTGCTTACTACTAATCCAAGGAATACCTATTCATTTTTTCTTTATTGTATGCCTAATGACTCCTCATCTCAAGTTAAATTGTGGGAATGGATTTTTTATGCCCTCCCTATGACTAAATGGCTACAAGGAGGTAAACATGATATGGTGGAAAAAACCAAGATACAAGTTGGTTTAGTTATCATAAACTCTCTAAAAAATAATTGAATTCATACATCTTAACTAGAAATACCATGAGGGGTTTAGATCCCATTTTAGACAAAAAATATTCTTATATTGATCACTAGTTCACTTGGACCAACTAAAGAGATGGTGAACTAAGGGAAAATTAGTTGTATTGATAGATTAAAACCTAGTTATTTCTCTTTCCATTGTCCCCTCTCCACAAAACACCCTTATTTAAGTAGATTCTATTAAACCTATCTCACATATTGCCTCCCAATTCTTTAAACTTTTCAAACTTCTTATTCCTCATACCTAATAATATATCCTTCAAGCTCAAAACTTCCCACCTCAATCAAATTGATCACCTTGCTTCCCTAATATCCCTTTGGTTGATTTTCCTAGACCTCATCAAAATGGTAAGTGGATACAATTGTGGAATGATGCGATTAAATCTATTGCACTACCTTACTATGATCTTACAATAAGAATATGGCTAGAAAGAGATCTAGAATGGAAAAAAAATATGGATCCAAATAGAAAATAAAAACTTGTTTTGGCTTTAGCACTTACTAATAACTTTTCTACAATGATTGGTTGCTTCTGTTGAAATAAAACTTAGAAGATTTGAACTTAATTGTGGTAGATGATCTCAATTAAGAGATAGGCTACATTGGATGAAAGGATATAAGGGATACAAATTATTTTTTAGTTATCTCAAACATATTTACATTCTCGAGAGTGGATAATATCTATCGTTCATCAAGAGAGATGTAGTTCCCATGGCCAGCTCTAATGATATTAAATCCATTTTTATAACACATACGAATAATTTTTAATTGATCCTAGTTGAAGGAGAGATCACGTCAAGATATAGTACAGGCAGTACCTGGGCATAGCACATAATTATATTTTTAACATATATAATATGTATGGTTGGATTAGTGAGATATTTATAACAAGTATGCAATGAAGTCAAACTTTATTAGATTTTATTCTTAATAAAGTAGTTTTAACGATTCAATTTATAGCTTTATGAAATCTATAAGTTTAAATAGTTTGATGGTATCTAAACTTTACACATATAAAAATATGATAAATGTTTGATTATTTTGCTTTCCAATCTATAATTTTTTGATGTTCTTGGATATATAATTGAGATGATTCACTCATATTGTAATGACCAGAATTCCTCCTCATATGGAGGATTTTATATTATCTTCAACTAATTTATCCTCTTTGTAGAGATTCTCATATGGAATATTGATATTCTCTTTGTGAATTATTAATTTTACAAACCTTATCTTAACACAGATAAATTTTACAGGTTCAAATTAGGAAATAGAAATTTGCACTTTCCTTTACATAATCCTATTTTGAGTTCCATTTATGTTAACGGCTAAACAGATTAAATATTTTTATCCCCAATTATTTTCAAATAATAAATTTTATACTAATCTTTGTGTTCTTATTTTACTTTCTTCTTTCATCATTTTCATTTTAAAATTTGAACATTTCAAGGATCTTGCATCAGTACCGATTATAGTTATTATTAAATTCTTTTTAAATTATTAATGGTATGAAAATATTATTGATGAGTAGATGGGTGTTTATTAACTATTTTATGTTGTATTCCTTTATCTAGATATAATGGCTACAAGTCTCATTGCTGCTCTTTTTAGGTGTCATATATATATAACATGGAAAATGTGAGATCATGTTCATTCCACCCTCCTTTGTTCTTTGTTTTGCAAATACTAGTAATGAAGTTAAAAATTGATTCATTGAGTATGGGGTGCAAACCCGAGGGATATATAGTGAACCATGCGTAATGTACATTAGAATTTAAAATTGAACTTGGGAGGACTAGGTGCATATTCACCAGAGGATAAGAGTGGCTTTATTCTTCATGTGGGAAGAAGTACATGAAAGTGACATTCCCGCCAAAAAACCAAAATACCAAGGAATGATGTCATAGAAATGAAAGTAAAATCATTTTTTCCAATCAAGAATGTGCATAAAGGTTAGGGGATAAGTCACTAGATGTGTATGCGATCATGCTATGGCCTCATTGATCTACCATGATTTCTCACGCAGCACATGGTCTATACCCAAACAATGACCCGATTCCATTGTATTTTGTTCAGCAGTTGTATGTTGAGGTCCATTTGGGCCTCAAAGTTAACTACCTAGACATTCCACCATATGTTGGTCAGGGGCATGGCGGAATTGTTGATAGGCCCACCTATCGTCGAGTAGATAGACCACCCCTAGTGTTTAGGGTATTGGTTGGTGAGAGGTATCCTGCTCTCACCCTAGCTCTAGCCCCCATAGCAAATGAGGTTGTCATTTCTTCCCAAAAGGAAGCAATTGATACTGTAGGTGACATTGCAGCTGCCACCACTAGGATATTTGATGATCATGTAGGTCATTATTTGATGTCCAAAAATTCCTGATCCATGCCATTTTCAGCATAGTGGACCACCATGGATCCTTTTACAATGGTTGACATTCCTACTCCTACACAACTTGATGCACTTACAAGAGATATGGCACTCATGACTCTGCATTGTTTGGCTGAGGACCTGTTAGAGGCATATTCCAACATTACATCAGACAATGGGATTGGTATAGATCATGTTAGATATCATTTGAGATTCAGAGGTCATTCAGTTCTAGGATCCCATCACTCTCATCTGAGTAGTAGTGCACATCAAGATCCACCTACAGTTCATTCGGTAGTTGCACAGACTATGGGTTTTACTGATATGTTGATTGGTTTTGCTTCATCATCACTGATGCCATCTCACCTTCATAGTCCTCTACATTCATCATTTCTGGCATGACATGGGATAGATCGGATGGATGCAGATGTCAATTTATCACTTGACCGTTTGGTGGATATGATGGAGGCAACCATTTCAGAGGACTTAGGTCATCCGATATCAGATGATATTCATGTATGTGCATGTTTTAATTCTTTTTTCATTATTTAAAAAAAAAAATTAACTAGATATTCATGTAAGTTGATATATATATGTATATATGACACAATGCGGGTGGACGCCCTCCATATGCTCTTTAGCGCTGGTCGGTCGTGTGCTTGATTGATGGAAGCTCACGTGGATGAATCTATTGCCGATTGGACATGTGAGAACATATTTATATGAATCACATGTACTTATATGTACATGCAATATTTATGTATGAATAAATATTGATATTATTTAAAAATACAATTTCATTTTAAAATAACTTTCATAAATTTATTTAATATAAATTATATGTATTTAACACACTCATTATGCAATTTTATTTGCGGGCTAAACACATCCATGGTAAATTTTGTTCTCATTAGCCATTCGACTAGGAGTAGATATTCATATTAGGCCATGCACACTAGATTTATGATCTTTACCACATGTATTTGCTTATACATGATGATCTTTAGTATTTGAGATTTGATGATCTCTAACTTACATTTGCTTATATGATATACATACATTTGCTTATTTGTTGATCTTTAGTATTCGACATTTGATGATCTTTAATTTAAATTTTCCTTATATGATATGTACATATATTTTTGTATATGATATATACATACATTTTCCTCTTTTCTTATAATTTATGTGTTATGTTTATATGTATTGAATCCCTTTACATGTGTGTACATGTGTTTGCTTATGGTTTAAACATGTTTACACATAATATATGTATGCATTTGCTTTAAATATTCAATATACATACATGTTTTCTTATTTTATGATCTCTTACAAATTACATTTCCTTATAGTCAATATACATTTGATCTCTAGTAAAATTCTAGGGAAATCAATGCCACTTTATAATTAAGTTCATTCATGTTGATCACAATAAATATTTTTTTTTAAATGACTTAAGAAACATGAACCATTGAATTGAGAACAAGATATAATCTTTTTGACAAGTAACTTGAAATTCAATTCAAATATAATTAAGAAAATTCAATTCAAATTATACATCTATTATACGTTTTTGACAAGTAACTTGAAATTCAATTCAAATATAATGAAGAAAATTTAATTCAATTACTTTTACTCGGTTATACATTTTTGACAAGTAACTTGAAATTCAATTTAAATATAATTGAAAAATTCAGATTCCAAAATACCTCTAATATGTTTTTGACACTTTAACAAAATTCACAAAATTACTTTCGTGTTGTACTTTTATAGGAGTTAAATAACAACAAACTCCCACAATGACGTTTTACTGCTTGATTCTTAATTTAACTAGGATCTAGTTATTCCATAACAGTAGGCCGCATCCCATATGCATATAAATACAGAAGCTTATTTGCACCATTATTCTAGATATCAAATTGCAAGATTAATTCTCATTTATATCCTTGGAGGTACAGATTTTTTCGCGCATTTATCAGGAGCCAAATATTAAGAAGCTCGACAGCTTTTCATTTTCAATCTTAAGGCAAAATTTGGAGGATAATTGCCTAAGTTGGTAGAGGACTTGTTTTGAGTCATCTTTAAGTTGAAGAAGAAAATGGGACAACAAAGAAAAAGAAAAAATGTGTCTCAACGAAAATATTCAAAAGAACATAAGAGGTGTGAACAAAACTTGGAAAATTATCATAGAAAGAAACAAGGTACATGATTTTTTCTTCTTTCTCTCACTCTCAAGTGTGTGTTTAGGACTTTTACTTTGAAAAAACATGAGTATTTATTTGATGGGATGGAATCCATAATTTGTGCATTACTCCACCCATTAATTTGGTTAGTACACCTAAACATAAATTAATATGTGCATACATTTTGCATTGGCTTTCTTATTAAAATTATAAATGTTTAATGTATGACCATTTTTCAACTTACAATACCCCAACTTAAAATGTGCTCTTAAACTAAAATATTGTACATTAAATCCTTCCCTACAAACCTTACACTTATCTTTTACCAATACCTTTGTTTAATGTTTTTGTCTTCACATTATCATTGTTGAGTATTGCATCTACACAATTTTCTATTTACTTTGTTCGTGAAGAAAATGGTAGTGCACTTCAATACATGCTTAGTTGCTTAGTTCTCCAATGAAACCTTAAATTTTGTGTCCCTCACTATGCCACTTTGATTTTCATATTTTTTTCAACCACATTAATTATTTTATGGCTTTGCAAATTCCTATATATTCTAACTATGCACTTTGAAAGAACCCATTATTTTTTCTTAATTATTCATGAAACTACACCTTCATGTACAATGAAGTAGCATTCTAATGTTGATATTTGGTGATCAATATCCCCTATCCAATCTACATTGTAACATATAATTAGCTTAATAATTTTCTAAACTCCCATTGAATTTAATCTAATGATCAATAGTTCCTTAAAAATATTTTTTAAATATTTTAATAAATGCCCAATTCTAAGCTCTAGAATTATTTGAAAATTAGAACTCAAATTATACTTAAATCCAATGCAATGTCAGGTTTTCTAGAGACTAACACATGTATACATCAAAACTCAAGCTATATGGTGCCAAGGAATAATAGTTATATATGATAGATTATTCTTTAAATTATGTTTTAACACATTTTTTTTAAGGTTTCTAACCATCATTGCACTTGAATGACTATAACTACTTTTAAATGTCCTCAATTCATCTTGTTCATGAAAGTTGCAATGTTTATATGATCCTTGAACCCAATTCCTTAAGCCAGTTATTTTGTTTCAATATTTGTGTTTTGTGTCTTTGGTCTTTTATTTTCATCACTTCAATGTTCTAAAATTATTTTTTATGTTTTATGCTCTAGGGATTCCTCAAGCTAGAGTCAAGCCAAATCTAGGTATTGGATCAAACGAATCTGTTGAAGAACACATGGACCTTGAAGTTAGGGAAGAGACCCAAGTTCAAACAATGCTTGTTGGAGAGGGGTCAAGATCACTTCCTTC